>CP136056.1:265391551-266591551 GCA_032464435.1 Aegilops umbellulata
AATCTTCATCTTCAGACTCTGAAGTCCTTTTCTTGCTTGCTCTAGTGGCAGCCTTTGGCAAGTTGCTTGGGGTGCTTCTGCTACCCTCATCTGAGCTGCTAGAGGGACTAGTGCCCTCACTCAAGTGAACCTGCTCCTCTGACTTGTTCTGGCTGTCACTTTGGTCAGACATGTTGCAAACACTGACTGCAGACCATGTGAACAGATTGTAGATGAGATAGAGTGGATGAGCATCACAAAATGCAGAGATTTTTGCAAAAGAATGAGTCAAAAACTTAGTTTTAGTTTTCCACGGAAAGCATTTCGGATCAACCGATTTTCAAACTCTGTGATACCGAAGCAGCTGTTGGAACCAAAACTAGTGAACTCGGTCAGACCGAGTCACATTCGGTGGCACCGAGACTACTAGGGTTTCACAAAGTCTTGAACTCGGTCACACCGATTTGCAATTCTCGGTCAGACCAAGAACCACATGTGCAATGGCCTTGGCCAAATCGGTGGAACCGAGTTCTGCAACCCGGTGGGTCCGAGATGGTTTCGGCGAAAACCTAACCCTAAATTTTCGATTCAATTCTAATCTACGGAGTGTTTTGACTGGATAGAAGCGTTTCAATCATGGCAAGATTCATAATGAACACAATGTGCTAGGAATCGGACGGGGATAGCATTGTGATCGAGTCCATACCCCAGTTCGGCGATGAACTCGCTACGGCGGCAACGGTGGAGACGAAATCCGTTGACGGTGGAGGAGACCAGCGACAGGAGGCGACTGGCGACGAGGAGGACGATCCGGAGACCCAGGAGGCAGAGCGAGCTATGCGCGGGCGAAGAGGTTTCGGAGAAATTTCCAAAATTTTGCCCGTGAGTATATATAGCCCGACCCTTTCGGTGTGACCGAGTGGAACAACTCGGTGGCACCGAGATGCATAACTGTTGAAAATTACAGCAACTCGGTGTGACCGAAAATTTCAAGTCGGTTGCACCGAGATGAAAATCTAGATCGACTTAGTGATCTCAGTATGACCGAAATGGAGGAATCGGTCAGACCGAAACACACAAAGAAGTTTTGGAAGTTTAAGTCTATGACGAATCGGGGACTCCGAGTGCTTCTCACATAGAGTGGTTCGAATCTGACTTGATCAAATTTTGTGATGTAGCATGAATAGAGTTTGAGATGAGAAAAGCATAGATAGCTAGAGAGGGTTCTTAGGAATTGTTGTCCATCCACTTGGCAAAAGATAAGAAAACCAATCAATCAAAACAACAAGTGGATGTCCTCGAATGAGTAAAATATGCAATCAACATGCTCACACAATAAAATGGCAATTGAAATATGTGACAAAGCACGCACAACCAATTCTAGCATCTATCAAACAATTTGCGATGACTGGGTCATCTATATATGAGTATATTGACTTAGGAGTCAAATGAGAACATTTGATCATAGGTCATACTCATCGTTTAAGCACAAGTGGGGTTACCACTTTTACATAAAGCATTGTTGTGTTCACACCATTAGAGTTGCTTTAGCTCAATTCTTAGAGTAAAGCTCCCCCTAGATGTGAGATCCCCCTTAAGAGGGATGAACTAACCTTGGGTTTTGTTGATGATGACTTCATGTAGATGTTGAAGATGTGGATGCTCAATGTTGATGTAGATCATTTGGAGCTATCCATTGGAGTGAGTTGCACTTTCAATACCTACGTGGGTTAGTCCCACAAGGAACAAACAAGGATATCCATAGACATAAAGTGATGCACACACAAGATGATGTATATGAAAGCTTTTAGGTTACCTTGTCCCTTGTCTTACCAACAAGAGGGTTTGTGACTCCTTGAACTAGTGCAAGCTGTGGAAGTTGATTGCACTTGTTCTTGCCAAGATGATAAGAGTGAAATATGTTGGCGGAGTCACCCTCAAGAACTCTCTAGTTCTTCTTCTTCTGGATCCACACCATCTTGATGGGAATCCTCGGAGTTGTAGTTGTACTTGATGAAGTGGAACTTGAAGTAGTCTTGGGAACCCATTTGACCAAGGCCTTAGGAGCTTCTTCAAATGCATCAATTTCCTCTTGAAGCTTGTCCTTTCCTTTTTGCTTGTGGTCTTGTGGTGGAAGATCATCTTGAGCTTGTGTCCCTTTAAAAGAAGTAGGATCATACTTCTCTTGTTGAGGAACAAACTTCGTCTTGGGGTATTGATCTTCTTCCCACTCAACTCCATTGGCATTGAACTTTTGTTCAAAACCAACACCCTGATTCTTCCGGTGCCTTCCTTGCTTGCGTACAATTTCCTCGAATTGCTTACTTCCGACAAAGCTCTTGTAAACACCTTTCTCTATAATTCCCTTCAATAAGCTATTTTGTTGCTCAAGTGTAACTTGGCTAAGAGAATCATTAGTGGAATCAAGAGAACTACTAGAAGCGACAATATTGGATTTAGCATGATCATTGTTACTACTGGAGGAAGAATCTTTCTTGTTCTTGTTACTAGACTTGACTTGAGGCATGTAAGTGGATAAGAGTAAACACTTGGCAATGTAAGAAGAACTTTTCTTACGAAGATCATCATTGATTGCTTTTAAGAACTCATGCTCTTGCTCAAGGTTGAGCTTTTCAAAGCGTAATTTCTCATGAGTCCTTAAAAGTTCTCGATGATCTCCTAAGATAGTTTCATGAGCTAACTTAAGAGTGTTTAGTTCTTTAGTTAGAGACTGAATCTTCTCCTTATCATTGTCATTCATTTTATCTTGATTAGCATGATTAATTGACGTTTCATCATAGTATTTATCACTAGAGTTGTCAACAAGTAAATCATCATCACCTAACAAGTCATCTTCATCACTATTGAAATCAACATACTCGGGGTGTGATACCTTTGGGCCTTTAGCCATGAAGCATGTTCCAACTCCTTCATTTGGTGAGTCAAATATGTCGTAGGAGTTGGTTGTCACAAGAGCTAGACCGGCAACACCTTCATCTTGAGTATATTCGGAATTGGAGTGATAGCTTCTCTCGGAGTGGTTGTCGGAGTCGGAGCCGGATACCCATTCACCAACATGAGCTTGATGTCTTCGTTTTGTGTAGCTCCTTGATGACTTGTCCTTTCTTTCCGAATCCTTGCTTCTCCGTGAGGGTCTTCGTTCATAACGATCATCTCTACTCCTTCTTTCTCTAGATGGTGATTCTTCTCTTCTACTTCTTCTCTTGGGAGAATCTTCTCTTCTCTTGTAGGGGGCCGTACACTCATTGGAATAGTGTCCGGGCCTTCCACAATTGTAGTAGTTTCGCTCTCGACTAGAAGATCTTTTGTCATTGTAGGACCTTGACTTGGAGCTTCTATCTTTGCTTCTATTCTTGTAGAACTTGTTGAAGTTCTTCACCATTAAGCTCAATTCTTCATTGAAGGTTTGTTTCTCACTTGATGATGTGGGGGCTTCACATGAGGCTTTGTAAGCACCACTTGATTTGTTGTGAAGTTCCTCTTTATCCTTGAGTGACATCTCATGAGCAAAAATTCTTCCGATGACTTCCGTTGGCTTGAGATCTTTGTAATTTGGTATCATTTGGATCAATGTGCACATGGTATCATATTTTCCATCCAAGGCTCTTAGGATCTTCTTGATGATGAATCTATCGGTCATCTCTTCACTCCCTAAGCCGGCAATCTCATTTGTGATAAGAGCAAGCCTAGAGTACATTTCAGCGACACCTTCACCATCCTTCATTTTGAACTTGTCAAGTTGACTTTGAAGCACATCCAATTTGGATTCCTTGACGGAGTCGGTATCTTCGTGCATATCAATCAAAGTATCCCAAATTTCCTTTGCATTCTCAAGACGGCTGATTTTGTTGAATTCTTCGGGGCACAATCCGTTGAAGAGAATATCACAAGCTTGAGCGTTGTATTGCAGCATCTTCAACTCTTCCGCGGTAGCTTCACGGTTCGGTTCTTTCCCATCAAAGAATTCACCTTGCAAACGGATACACACAATAGCCCAAACGGCGGGGTTATGTCCAAGAATATGCATTTTCATCTTATGCTTCCAACTAGCAAAATTAGTACCATCAAAGTAAGGACCTCTACGGTGATAATTTCCCTTGCTAGATGCCATACTCTCCTAGGTTGTGAAACCAAGGCTATGACCACCAAAAGCTATGGAAATCAAAGAAAATGGAGACCAAAGCTCTGATACCACTTGTAGGATCGGAAGTATGTCTAGAGGGGGGGGGGGGTGATTAGACTACTTGACCAAATAAAAATCTAGCCTTTTCCCAATTTTAGTTCTTGGCAGATTTTAGCTATCTTAGCACAAGTCAAGCAATCTCCACACAATTCAAGCAAGCACGCAAAAGAGTATATGAGCAGCGAGAAGTAAAGCATGCAACTTGCAAGAATGTAAAGGGAAGGGTTTGGAGGATTCAAACGCAATTGGAGACATGGATGTTTTTGTCGTGGTTCCGGTAGGTGGTGCTATCGTACATCCACGTTGATGGAGATTTCAACCCACGGAGGGTAACGGTTGCGCGAGTCCACGGAGGGCTCCACCCACGAAGGGTCCACGAAGAAGCAACCTTGTCTATTCCATCATGGCCGTCGCCCACAAAGGACTTGCCTCACTAGTGGTAGATCTTCACGAAGTAGGCGATCTCCTTGCCCTTACAAACTCCTTGGTTCAACTCCACAATCTTGTCGGAGGCTCCCAAGTGACACCTAGCCAATCTAGGAGACACCACACTCCAAGAAGTAACAAATGGTGTGTTGATGATGAACTCCTTGCTCTTGTGCTTCAAATGATAGTCTCCCCAACACTCAACTCTCTCTCACAGGATTTGGATTTGGTGGAAAGAAGATTTGAGTGGAAAACAACTTGGGGAAGGCTAGAGATCAAGATTCATATGGTAGGAATGGAATATCTTGACCTCAACACAAGTGTAGGTGGTTCTCTCTCAGAAAATGTGTATTGGAAGTGTAGGTACGTTCTGATGGCTTTCTTCACGAATGAAGAGTGGGTGGAGGGGTATATATAGCCTCCACACAAAATCTAACCGTTACACACAATTTGCCAAACTCGGTGGGACCGAATGGTTAAACTCGGTCGGACCGATTCAGCAAACCTAGTGACCGTTAGGATTTTCGGTGGGACCGAGATGCAACTCAGTAGGACCGATATGGTTAGGGTTCGGGCATAACGTAATCTCGGTGTGACCGACCGGTTTTGGTAATAAGCTAACTAGAGAGTTGGTCAGGTAAACTCGGTGGGACCGGTTCGCTCATTTCGGTGAGACCGAAATGTTACGAAAGGGAAACAGAGAGTTTACATTGCAATCTCGGTGGGACCGATAGCTCACTTCGGTTGGACCGAAACGTTACGAAGGGAAACAGAGAGATTACAATCCCATCTCGGTGAGACTGAGATCCCTATCGGTGAGACCGATTTGGCTAGGGTTTGTGGCAGTGGCTATGACATTTGAAACTCGGTGGCGCCGGATAGAAAGAATCGGTGGGGCCGAGTTTGACTTTTGGTTTAGGTCATATGTGGATGTGGGAAGGTAGTTGAGGGTTTTGGAGCATATCACTAAGCACTGAAGAGCAAGAAACTCATTAAGCAACACCTCATCCCTCCTTGATAGTATTGGCTTTTCCTATGGACTCAATGTGATCTTGGATCACTAAAATATAAAATGTAGAGTCTTGAGCTTCAAGCTTGAGCCAAACTTTTTGTCCTTAGAATTTTGAGGGATCCACTTTCCTCATCCATGCCATGCCATTCATTGACCTTTTCCTGAAATATTAATCTTGGAATAATGTTAGCTTAATGAGCTATATGTTGTTAGGAATTACGAAAACCACCCAGGGATAGTTGCACTTTCACAATGTCTGTACATTCAACTATGTTTCCTGTTTATCAGCCATTTGAATTTGAGCAGGTGATGCCAGTATCTAGCAGACTAAAAACACGGTCTTCAAATAAAATAGTGCTACCTCTTGGTGGAGATAGCACCCCGGTTGTACATGCACAAGAACCATCCCTACCACACATAACCCAAACTCTCGCAGATTGTACCCCTACTACGATGGACAGAGAACCAGCTTCACCCAATCTAACCCCAACCCCAGCTGATAGTAACCCAGTTCCTGTTGACACAGCACCATCTCCACCATAGAGCTCCCAAACAAGAGCAGTTAGTAAGGCAGCTCCAGTGCCCAAAGGGCCAGTACTATCACAGCGAACCCCAACTCCACCAGTTAGTACGCCTATTCCTGTGGAGGAAGCACAACCAGCTAGTCGTAGTTAAGCATCTATCGCATTTGATGTTGTTAAATCGTATGTGCGTATCTTCCCATCTTGGAAATATTATACTAAAGATGAAGGAAAATGCCAGTTGCAGGTGTTTGTCCAGGAGTTATGTGTAAGTAATGTTATTCATGGCAATTACTTTGCTTTGTCCCATATATCCTACCTCCATGATGGTTATTATACAACAAATTTTCCCATTTTTCTCTATAGAGAAGGACCGATTTGGAAACTCAGGATGAGGTAACCTGTGCTAATACCTCTGCTATCTTCAAGAATGCTTGGTGGCAGTATCGGAATTACGTGAAGAAAACGTACTTCACCGGCAAAGAAACTCATCAAATTCCCTTACGTTCTCCTGAGACACATTTACTGGATGATGACTGGGAACGCCTTGTTCTGTACTGGTCCCGAACCAAGAATGTGGTAAGGTCTATGAGCTCATTTTATATTTTTAAGTATTATATTCCTGCGTCTTACTGTACTCTGTTCATGTAGAACAAGTGCCTAAACCTGAAGAACAACTGTTCTAATTTAAGATTCCATTACTACCATAGGACATAGATATATGTTTGTTTGATGCTTTTATTATGTACTAGTACTTGGCAATAGAAGACTTGGTAGTTTAATCCTGTCCACCTTACTAATGAACTGGTTCACCGAAATGAGTTTCATATACTAGTACATGCTAAACTTGTTATGTGTCTGCTTGTTTCTTCTTTTAGAATGCTGACAAAATATTGGGGAAGGGTGCCTTATTAAGCAACAGTAAAGGAAGTAATGCAGATAAGGTTCAGGATAGTGACACATCCTGTCTTGGTTTAGTGTTGGAGTTACTGGCCACTACCGCTTGCACAAGCTATTCAAACTCACTGTCTGAATCAGTTCGGTTTGTTGAGTCTCAACTACAAGCTGAAAGACATCGATCAGCTGTGCTACGACAAGAAGCGGAAGGACTGTAGAAGTCCCTGGAGCATTCAGATGCATACTTTCTCGTGCAACAGCAAGCGTTGGAGGATTTTAGTGCCAAACAGGACAAAGCTAATCAGCTTGCTAAGCTTATTGCCAGCATGGTGGATACCCAGGATAACGTTTCTTGAGCTCTTCTGAAGTTGTTTCAGTTATGCTCTTGTTTTGCTGCCGCGTTTATTTGCACTGGTGGCCAATTTTGACGGCCAGTGTATATGTTATGCTGCTTTGTGCCCTATATTTGCACTAGTGGCGAACTTAGATGCCCAGTGGATGTAATATGTGTAATAGCCGTGATAGCCTAGCGTTAGTTGCTTGCTTATTTATTTCCTTGTTGTCTTGTTTATTTGTTTGCTTGTAGTCATTGCAGTTCTTTTTCCGCGATTAACTAGTGGCTGCAATAGCCTATTTCTTAAAACTAGGCCACAATAACCATGGGCTAATATTTACTGTAGTGACACTGGGCCTCCTACGGGCCATAGAAACTGTGGGCCTTTTATGGGCCGTAGAAACAGTAGGCCTTCTACGGGCCGTAGAAACAATGGGCATTGTACGGGCCGTATCATCAATGGGCCTTATACGGGCCGTATTATCGATTGGCCAAACATGGGCCAATCACAGGCCGCATTATGGCTGTAAACGGTCTAGAGTTGGAATCGTCCGTTCATGGGCCGACCGTAATGGGCCATCGTTAATAGGCCGTATTTGACGACGCTATGAAAACGGCCCAACATATTAACGGACCACAAATGGGCCGACTGTAACCACGGGCTGAATTTGGCCCACAAGCAGAAAATGACAGTAACGGGTCGTAAGTAAACGAATGCTGGAAATGAGCCCAAGAATAAATGGGCTCTGAGAAGGCCGAAAGATAACATGGGCTGGAAACGGCCCAACGGAATAATGGGCCGTTAATGGGTATAAAGTGATACACTGTTCATTACGGGCCAGTTTCACCACGGGCCGTTAATGGGTGTAAAGTGATACACTGTTCATTACGGGCCAGTTTCACCACAGGCCGTTAATAGGCCAAGAGTTACATAGGGCCTCATATGGGCCGAAAGACGTCATGGGCCAGAAGTGAAAACGGGCTGGAATCATATTGGATGGCCCAGATAACGCTACTGGGCCTAATTCGGATAGGCGTAACGGGCCTTGGGTTAGCAGGCTGTAAATGGGCTATATGCGAACAGGCCGTTAACAGGCTTTCCATGGGCCGACCCGCTAGCTTTTGACAAGTCAAACGGACCGGCCTTTTCACAGGAATGGGCCTCTGTTGGGCCGTGCCACGTGTCGAGGTATCATAGGCGCCTATCTGACCCACTGACGAGCCGACACGTGTTTCGTCCGGCCAATAAGAATTTTACACGTGGAAATTTCCCATTGGTCGGGGCTGTTAACGGGTTATCAGATCCAAAACCCGACCCGATAGCTTAACAGCGTTCCGTTACGGTGGATGCCACGTGTCGGTCAGCCTTGACGAAAGCACTTCTGTGACGCGTGATTTATTGTCATGGAAGTGGACACTTCCATGATGATAATTTTGGTAATGTCATGGAACACTTCTACGATAGCACATGTATGACTATCTTGATTCTATCATAAATTTGTCATGGATGTACATGCATGACAAAAAAAACGACCTACTGTGACAAACACGTATCATCATGGAAGTGTATTTTTTTTGTAGTGATTAAAAGTGCTTTTCTAAATGGTGAAATTGAGGAGGAAGTTTATGTTAAGCAACCTCCCGGCTTTGTCAATCCTAAGAAACCTAATCATGTTTACAAACTTCACAAAGCTCTTTATGGTCTTAAACAAGCTCCTAGAGCGTGGTATAAATGCTTGACCAAGTTCCTTATTGAAAAAGGGTTTGAAATTGGAAAAATAGATTCTACTCTTTTTACTAAAAGGGTTAATGGAGAACTATTTGTGTGCCAAATCTATGTTTATGATATTATATTTGGCTCGACTAACCCTCACTTTAGTGAGAAGTTTGGAAAGCTAATGTCGGAGAAGTTTGAGATGTCTATGATGAGTGAACTCAAATTCTTTCTTGGTTTGCAAATCAAGCAAACTAAGGAAGGTACCTTTGTCTCTCAAACAAAGTACACCAAGGACTTATTTAATAAGTTCAATATGCAAGAATGCAAAGGTATGACTACACACATGCCTACTAGTGGACATCTTGATTTGACCAAAGATGGTAAACCGGTTGATCAAAAGGTTTACCGCTCCATGATTGGTTCATTGTTATATCTATGTGCCTCTCGTCCTGATATTATGATAAGTGTGTGCATGTGTGCACGATATCAAGCGGCCCCTAAAGAATTTCATCTTAAGGCTATGAAAAGGATAGTGAGATACTTAATACACACACCAAATTTTGGCATTTGGTATCCTAAGAGGTCTTCTTTCGATCTTGTTGGTTACTCCGATTCGGACTATGATGGAGACAAGGTTGATAGAAAGTCCACCTCGGGTACATGTCAATTTCTTGGTAGATCTCTTGTGTCTTGGTCCTCCAAGAAACAAAACTCGGTATCCTTATCCACCGCCGAAGCGGAATACATTGCCACTGGTTCATGTTGTGCTCAGTTACTTTGGATGACCCAAACTCTTAAGGATTATGGGATATATGTGAAACATGTTCCATTGCTTTGTGACGATGAGAGTGCTATTAAGATTGCTCACAATCCCGTGCAACATTCTCTAACTAAGCATATTGAAGTTCGTCATCATTTCATTTGAGATCATGTTGCTAAAGGAGACATTGATCTTAAGCATGTTCGTACCGATAAGCAATTGGCGGATATATTCACCAAACCGCTCGACCAGAAAGTCTTTTGCCGTTTGAGAGGTGAATCGAACATCATTGATGCTTCAAACTTGGAGTAGGAACTCCATTTGGATACATGCAAAGCATGAGCCTTTGACTAATCCTTGATATTTCCTTCTTGTTGCTACTTATATGTCTTGGATATATTCGCCCCTTGCATGCTATCTAACCCTTGTAGGTACTTGGATGAATCTAAATCTATGAGATTGCAACCCACTCACATCTTGAGCAATTTCTACATCACCAAGTCTCTACACAATGGTGGTTGAAGACAAGGAAGCACGAAACCCTTCAAACATATCCTTTGACAATTCTATATTTAGTCTTATGATTGTCATTTTGGATACACAAGTGCTCTTCCTTGCAAGACTAACCCATGTAGGTAGATGAACTCAAATTCCAAGTGGTACTCCCAAATCTTGATGAGCTACATCAACCTTGAGCAACCCACACAAGTTCAACTACATGATCAGGATCAACACCACCACCCAAGGTATGTTATTCCATCTTAGAGAAGCTTTGCTCCAAGTCATGGGTCAAAGCAACTCAACAATATGTGAATACATCAAATGCTTAAACGAAAAATGGTAACTCCATTTTGCGCTTAAACAATGAGTATGACTTATGATCAAGTGCTCTCACTTGACTCCTTAGTCAATATACTCTAACATAGGTGACTTTGTCACTGCCCACTTCTAGATGAAGTTCTCTAGTGTTTCTTTGAGTTTTTGCATTTTGTCCTTTGCATATTTGTTTCCCCTTTCAAAAGAAACTTCATCTAGATTTTCTTTGTTCTGTTCTGCATTCCCTGCATCCAATTCATTGCAAATCTTTTAGCTAATTCCTTGCAAATCCTTGTGAGATCTTAATTGCCTAGTGAGCTAAGGTGACAAGTGTTTTCACTGTGATGAACTTGGTCACACCGGTTTGTTTTCTCCGGTCCAACCGAATTCTTTCGGTGCCACCGAAGCACACAACTCGGTGCTACCGATTTAACTACAGAAAAGACATCTTGCCACTTGTTCCTGCATTCTTTTTACTCCAGCTCCACTCAATGATTCTTGTCCTCTACCAGCATCACATTCGACTTGCTGCTTTGCTCTGTGACTCAAGGACCAAACCCATTTGAAAAAAAAATCCAGAACAACCCTTCTTGGAAATTGATGTCAAAGGGGGGGAGAGAGATCACATCAAAGCTTAATCATTCTTATAAGGGGAGAGAATGCTCAGGGGGAGAGTGTAGAAACCCCAGATGCTTGGTGTTCAAGAGGAGAGAAGTCGATTGTTTGCATTAGCTCTTTTTCTTGTCTTTGCTCTGTTTTTCTGTTCCCTATCTTCTCTCAGTATCCCATGTTAGATTCAGGGGATCAAGACATCTAAGGGAAGGAAATTCTTGAATTCACTGCACATTTTTACCTTTGGGGACATGTCTATATCCAATAGAGTACTCAGTACTCACTCTCTACATGTCATCCCAGTCTTGGCACTCTTGTGGTTTCTAATGTTTGCTCTGGCAAGTAGGTGTATCTGTGTTATCTAACCTTGTTTACTCAGGGTTAATTCCTTCCTAAGCCAACTCAAGACCACAAGGTAAGTATATGCATCACAGTCATGTGTATGAGGATTTCTTGCTGTTATACATACTATTTGCAAGAAGGACTCATGAGCATGAAGGTACATTTCCTATATTCACATCATTTGCTCTGATGCATATAGCCAAGATACATGTAACGCATTGCTTGATCTGTCATGATTATGCACTCATATGCTCCGATGTTCCATATTCACATGATTGCATACATGTAGGGGGAGCCTATGCATGTTACATGTCCTTGCAAAGCTTTACTTGTTATTCCCTATATCTTTATCTACATGGCCATTTAATACGATAACAGTGGAAGGCTTGGAAGATAAAGTGAGCCCATCAAATCCAACGGCATAGCTGAGCTGCACGGCAACGACCTAACGAACTTTACTCCTCGTCTGAAAAGTCTGCAACATAATACGTTGCAGCCCGAAAATGGGTCAGCACATGGAATATGCTGGCAATATAACACAGTAGAGCAAGAACAGAATAATGCTATCACTACATGCATATATGGCTGGTGGAAAGCTCTATGGTTATAGTTTTTGCGAAAAGCCAATTTTTTCCTACAACAAAGGAATAGATTTTAAATTTAACTATCATGGTAGTTGAAACATCATTGAGAAGGTTCCTCCAACTCAATCCCAATTAAAGTAATTATCAACCCAACAATATTAATTAAGAGTTATGAGATACTTAAGATACTCCAAGTACTAGATACTCAAGATTGTCCATAACCGGGGACACGACTAACCATGATTAGATTGTACACTCTGCAGAGGTTTGCGCACTTTTCCCCACAAGACTTGATCGCCTTTGTTGGATTTCTCACACTGCATGGTGTTTGAGAAACGGATGACCGAGACACAGTCTTTCAGAAACATTAACTCTCTACTCCGGGCAGACCATACCAAACCTACATCCCACTACCTGCTGATCTACCTCTTCGAGAGCTTCACGTAACTTACTCAACTATGCTAGAGCCCATAATAGCTTGTGGCTGCACACGGAAGTTTCTAGCATGAATCATCTTAGTTCCCTTTGAGCCTGGGTGGCGGTCCATAGGAAGATCACACGGAACCCCGGGATTTCCAAAAATACAGGCAACACTGGATTCTCCAGGTGCCTCAATCCACCCAGATGTGTATTTAAGTTGCCACCTTAAGTTGAACCGTTAATTAACAATCTCACATCTGTCATGGATTTCACTCACCCAAACCACGTCTATGAGCATAGCATAGCAATATAAGCAACACGTAGAAGTAACTCCCAAGGGTTTGAATATAACAGGGCAATAGGTTCTACCTCAGCATCTACTTCCCAACCCACATGTTAATGACATCCTAATCATGCAATGTTTGAGGATTGAACTAATGCATAAAAACTGGGTATGGAAAGAGTATGATCAATGTGTTACTTGCCTTGCTGACGATCCGCGAAACCTAGGGACTCGTAGTAGCACGCTTCGCACTCCGGGAATTCTATTGCAAACAAACAATAACATACATAAGCAACCAAGGAAAGATGTACGGGCAAAACTCAAATAGGAAGAATTGACCAGAAAGTTCAACTTAAGAACTCCGGTTTGCAAAAAGAATCAAATCGAACGGAGCAACGAAACTCAAACGGCGAAAGAAACAAGATCTGTTTACTAATCTGAAGTAAAGCCAAATTTTACAGTACCAATGTCGGTGTCAAAACCGGCGGATCTTAGGTAGGGGGTCCTGAACTGTGCGTCTTGGCGGATGGTAACAGGAGACAAGGGACACAATGTTTTACCCAGGTTCGGGCCCTCTCGATGGAGGTAAAACCCTACGTCCTGCTTGATTAATATTGATGATATGGGTAGTACAAGAGTAGATCTACCACGAGATCAAGGAGGCTAAACCCTAGAAGCTAGCCTATGGTATGATTGCTGTATGTTGGGGTTGTCCTACGGACTAAAACCCTCCGGTTTATATAGGCACCGGAGAGGGTTAGGGTTACACAAAGTTGGTTACAATGGTAGGAGATCTGAATATCCGCATCGCCAAGCCTGCCTTCCACGCCAAGGAAAGTCCCATCCGGACACGGGACGAAGTCTTCAATCTTGTATCTTCATAGTCCAGGAGTCCGGCTGAAGGTATAGTCCGGCTACCCGGACACCCCCTAATCCAGGACTCCCTCAGTAGCCCCTGAACCAGGCTTCAATGACGACGAGTCCGGCGCACAGATTGTCTTCGGCATTGCAAGGCGGGTTCCTCTTCCAAGTTCTTCATAGAAGTTTATAAACACTAAGGGTAGTGTCCGGCTCTGCAAAATAAGTTTCCACATATTGCCATAGAGAGAATAATATTAACACAAATATAATCTGCTGACGTACTCCGTAGCATGACATCACACTACGGCCAAGCCCTTTACTCAAATCGTTTTTACTTCCCCACCTTAGCGCATTTTGCGAGGCGGTTTCCTTGGCACGTCTTGTCGAAGCAGAGATCGTGTCCCCTTTATTTACGGGATTCTCATCAATACGGACGTGGGTAACCCAATCGTGCCCGTTAGCATGTTTTCTCGATTAAAGGCGAGTCCCAAACGGTTATGGGGAGGGCCCTTGGTATTCAACCTCTTATAAAGAGACCAAGGCCTTACTCCTTTTCAATCTCAAACGAGTTCGCCCGTCGCCTCGAGTTCCAACACCCTAGGCTCCAGATTCCAGGCGCTTCGGACCTTCGACAATATCCGGTTCCGACCTTCGAGGCCGATGGATGCCCTCCTCTGTCACGGAGGAGGACGTGCTAAAGTTGAGAGAGGCCAAGTTCTTGACCGACGAAATTTCGCACAGGTTGCCTGCTCATGGGCAGGCCATTCCCAGTCCCCAGCCTGGTGAGAGCGTGGTGTTCGTGTCTCACTTCCTTCGGGGGTTAGGCTTCCCAATGGATCCCTTCGTGAGGGGGCTGATGTTTTATTATGGGCTGGAATTCCACGACTTAGCTCCGGAGTCCATCCTCCATGTTTCCTCATTTATCGTCGTGTGCGAAGCCTTCCTCCGTGTTACTCGTCACTTTGGATTATGGCTCAAGACCTTTAAGGTAGAGCCGAAGATGATTGAGGGACGACACGCAGAGTGCGGAGGCGCTGTTATAAGCAAGAAGGCTGATGCTCCATGGCCCGAGGGCCGTTTTCAAGAGGAGCTCGACTTGTGGCAACGAGAGTGGTTCTACATCACTGCTCCCAGGGGCACCAAGTGGGTGGCGCCGCCTGCCTTTCGCTCGGGCCCCCCAAAGCAGCTAGGGTCATGGGTCAATAAAGGCCTAGATTGGGGGCCACCCCAGGACGTGTCTTTGTTGCGGGGCCGCATCAGGGATCTCTTAGAAAGAGGTCTCAGCTTGGTCAAAGTGACGCAAGTCATGCTGATCCGCCGAAAACTGCCCGGCAAACGTCGCTCCCTTCGTTTGTGGGAGTTTAATCCGGAGGGACCACGAGCTCTCCAGCATTTTATGGGCGCAACGCCCGCGGAGATGTATAAACTGTTCTTCGGATCACAAGCAATGTGTCCGGATTTGACTGAGGACGCAGGTCTGAGCTGCAATCGCCCGGATACTCAAGTAAGTAGCCTTGTGCCCGGACTCGTTATCCGTTTATTTATCATAAACTTGCCCCTAAAAGAGATGTCCTTTTAAACAGGAGTGGATAGCGAAAGCAAAGCTGATCAGGTATCCGGCTCCCCTCCCCGAGACCAGCCCGGATCCCGTGCTAGTCAGGATGCTGAAGATTGTGCCTTTAGGGGAGAGTGAGGGAGGGGACAAGGAAACTACAACCTCCTCAAAGGAGGCTGTTCAGAAGGGAGGAACCGAAAATTCCTCTCCTCAGGGGAAGAAGAGGACTGCCTCTGAAAACCCGGAGACTACAACCTCAAAGCGGGGGAAAAATCCTTGTCAGAGGGTCCTATGCCGGGGGATACCTCGGCCGAACTATGCCCTCAAGGGGACCAGCCCTCCAGTGAGCCGTAAGTAGAGAAATATTATATTTTTGAGAGAGAAATCCTTGCTTTATATCTGAGAAGATTAACCGAAATTTTACCTTGTAGTTCAGACCTCAGCCCTTCTCAGCAGAGCTCGTCTTCGGGGGACCTTCTTCCAGAGATGATGGAGAGCGGAACGCCTCCCCCTGCCGCACCACCTAGCGAGGTGGGCGACCCTGAGGTGTCGTCGCGGAGGGTTTCTCCGAATCCGGCAGGGGCGGAAGATAGCTATGTGGCCCCCCAAGGTTCTACGCGTCCGGCCTGCGAAAGAGGCCATAGGACAAGTCCGACACCGTTTGGTGCTCGGCCGGAGGAGCTGATGAATCTGCTAGGGCGAGCTTCTATCTCAGAGGAGCACCGTGCACTGATGGGCACGGTGATTGAAAGGATTTCTTCCGCGGAAAGCGGATTGCACGAGGCCGTCAGAAGTTTACTGATGGGTTTTGAGGTACGTTAGATAATGTACACTTTTGTCAGTTGCACATAAATAAGATGCGCCCTGTGTAGATAGTAGCCCCTGAGACTCTGTGCGTTGTCAGAAGTGACAACGCGCAGAGGATCATCATCCCAGGTCTAAAATGTCGCCTTTGAATGTAGGTGGCGAAGTGTCCGAAATCCAGCCGGACTGATGATTTTGCCGAGCTAAAGCGTCAACTTGACGTGGCAGATGCCGACATCGCGCTCGTCAACAAGCGGCTTGATGAGGCTCAAGGTATGTAATTCCTCGGGCGGCACCTGGTAAGAGGAGCTTTATGCCAGTATCTTTACAATGTGTGTGCTTGACGCAGATGGTGCTGCCGCCGTGGAGGGTCTTCGGGCGGCACTTGCCCGAGCTAAGGAACAAGCCAGAAAAAGTGATGCGGCTGCCGCGAAGGCCCTTGAAGAGCTGAGAGCCGAACAGGCTGCTCACTGCCGGAGCAAAAAGGAGATGGCCGTGAAGATAAAAAGCGTTGCTGACCGTTGCAAGCTTCTTGAAAAAGAAGACCGGGCGAGACAGACGGACTTAGAGAAGGCCGTTGCTGATGCCAAGGATGCTCGTTCTGCGATGAGAGCTGCGAAGGAGGAGCTGCGCCAGGCTGGGGAGATTGCGGATGGAAAGCCCTTTATGCTGCGGAGGAAGTTTTGTGATCCGAAGCTTGCTCCGTTGGACCGGATGTGGAGTGTGGCGGATACCTATCTGGATTTGGCAACTAGTGCTGCTGATGCGACCGAACACTTTCGAGATCAGGAAGATCGCGAAGTGGAAAAGCTTTTCTGGTCGCAGTTCCACAATCCAGAGCATCCACTATCAGTGGACGATCGTCTGGCTCAATGGGCCGAACTGAATCGGTTGTCTGGACTCACCATGAAGTGCGTCATGAGTCACATGTGGCCGGGGAAATCGGAGCCGAAGAGTTATTTCAGTTTGGTCCAGCAGTTCCTTGGTGCGGTGCCGCGTATTAATGCAATTAAGAGGTCAGCGTGCATAGAGGGTGTGCGGATGGCTCTTTCCCGTGTCAAGACTGTTGGAAATATGCCCTAGAGGCAATAATAAATTAGTTATTATTATATTTCCTTGTTCATGATAATCGTTTATTATCCATGCTAGAATTGTATTGATAGGAAACTCAGATACATGTGTGGATACATAGACAACACCATGTCCCTAGTAAGCCTCTAGTGGACTAGCTCGTTGATCAATAGATGGTTATGGTTTCCTGACCATAGACATTGGATGCCATTGATAATGGGATCACATCATTAGAAGAATGATGTGATGGACAAGACCCAATCCTAAGCCTAGCACAAAGATCGTGTAGTTCGTATGCTAAAGCTTTTCTAATGTCAAGTATCATTTCCTTAGACCATGAGATTGTGCAACTCCCGGATCCGTAGGAATACTTTGGGTGTGCCAAACGTCACAAGTAACTGGGTGGCTATAAAGGTGCACTACGGGTATCTCCGAAAGTGTCTGTTGGGTTGGCACGAATCGAGACTGGGATTTGTCACTCCGTGTGACGAGGAGGTATCTCTGGGCCCACTCGGTAGGACATCATCATAATGTGCACAATGTGATCAAGGAGTTGATCACGGGATGATGTGTTGCGGAACGAGTAAAAGAGACTTGCCGGTAACGAGATTGAACAAGGTATCGGGATACCGACGATCGAATCTCCGGCAAGTATCGTACCGATAGACAAAGGGTATTGTATACGGGATTGATCGAATCCTCGACATCGTGGTTCATCCGATGAGATCATCGTGGAACATGTGGGAACCAACATGGGTATCCAGATCCCGCTGTTGGTTATTGACTGGAGAACGTCTCGGTCATGTCTGCATGGTTCCCGAACCCGTAGGGTCTACACACTTAAGGTTCGATAACGCTAGGGTTATAAAGGAAGTTTGTATGTGGTTACCGAATGTTGTTCGGAGTCCCGGATGAGATCCCGGACGTCACGAGGAGTTCCGGAATGGTCCGGAGGTAAAGATTTATATATAGTAAGTATGGTTTTGGCCACCGGAAGTGTTCTGGGCGTCACCGGTAGTGTACCGGGACCACCAGAGGTGTCCGGGGGTCCACCAAGTGGGGCCACAAGCCCCGGAGGGCTGCATGGGCCAAGTGTGGGAGGGGACCAGCCCCAAGTGGGCTGGTGCGCCCCCCCACAAGGGCCCAAGGCGCAAGGGAGAGGAGAAGGAGGCAAACCCTAGGGCAGATGGGCCCTAAGGCCCATACTGGTGCGCCTCCCTCTCCCCTCCCCCTCTTGGCTGCCCCCCTCAAACCCATCTAGGGCTGCCGCCCCTCTAGGGGTGGGAACCCTAGAGGGGGCGCACCCTCCTCCCCTTCTCCTATATATATGAGGCCTAGGGGCTGCCCAAGAACACACGATTTGATCTCCCTGTTGGTGCAGCCCTACCTCTCTCCCTCCTCCTCTCTTGCGGTGCTTGGCGAAGCCCTGCAGGATCGCCACACTCCTCCACCACCACCACGCCGTTGTGCTGCTGCTGGACGGAGTCTTCCTCAACCTCTCCCTCTCTCCTTGCTGGATCAAGGCATGGGAGACGTCACCGGGCTGTACGTGTGTTGAACGCGGAGGTGTCGTCCGTTCGGCACTTGGTCATCGGTGATTTGAATCACGACGAGTACGACTCCATCAACCCCGTTCACTTGAACGCTTCCGCTTAGCGATCTACAAGGGTATGTAGATGCACTCTCTTTCCCCTCGTTGCTGGTTTCTCCATAGGTAGATCTTGGTGACACGTAGGAAAATTTTAAATTTTTGCTACGTTCCCCAACAGTGGCATCATGAGCTAGGTCTATTGCGTAGATTCCATGCACGAGTAGAACCCAAAGTAGTTGTGGGCGTTGATTTTGTTCAATATGCTTACCGTTACTAGTCAATCTTGATTCGGCGGCATTGTGGGATGAAGCGGCCCGGACCGACCTTACACGTACACTTACGTGAGACAGGTTCCACCGACTGACATGCACTAGTTGCATAAGGTGGCTAGTGGGTGCCAGTCTCTCCCACTTTAGTCGGATCGGATTCGATGAAAAGGGTCCTTATGAAGGGTAAATAGCAATTGACATATCACGTTGTGGTTTTGTGAAGGTAAGAAACGTTCTTGCTAGAAACCCATAGCAGCCACGTAAAACATGCAAACAACAATTAGAGGACGTCTAACTTGTTTTTGCAGGTTATGCCATGTGATGTGATATGGCCAAAGGATGTGATGTATGATATATGTGATGTATGAGATGATCATGTTCTTGTAATAGGAATCACGACTTGCATGTCGATGAGTATGACAACCGGCAGGAGCCATAGGAGTTGTCTCTAATTTATTTATGACCTGCGTGTCAACATAAACGTCATGTAATTACTTTACTTTATTGCTAACCGTTAGCCATAGTAGTAGAAGTAATAGTTGATGAGACAACTTCACGGTGACGATGATGATCATGGAGCCCCGAAGATGGAGATCGAAAGGAGCAAAGTGATGATGGCCATATCATGTCACTATTTGATTGCATGTGATGTTTATCATGTTTTTGCATCTTATTTGCTTAGAACGACGGTAGTAAATAAGATGATCCCTCATTAAAATTTCAAGAAAGTGTTCCCCCTAACTGTGCACCGTTGCAAAAGTTCGTCGTTTCGAAGCACCACCTGATGATCGGGTGTGATAGATTCTTACGTTCGAATACAACGGGTGTTGACGAGCCTAGCATGTACAGACATGGCCTCGGAACACATGCAAACACTTAGGTTGACTTGACGAGCCTAGCATGTACAGACATGGCCTCGGAACACAGAAGACCGAAAGGTCGAGCATGAGTCGTATGGTAGATACGATCAACATGAAGATGTTCACCGACGTTGACTAGTCCGTCTCACGTGATGATCGGACACGACCTAGTTGACTCGGATCATGTAATCACTTGGATGACTAGAGGGATGTCTATCTGAGTGGGAGTTCATAAGATGAACTTAATTATCCTGAACATAGTCGAAAAGGTCTTCGCAAATTATGTCGTAGCTCGCGCTTTAGTTCTACTGTTTTAAATATGTTCCTAGAGAAAATATAGTTGAAAGTTGATAGTAGCAATTATGCGGACAATAGAAGGCTTATGTCCTTAATGCAACGCTCGGTGTGCTGGACCTCGAACATGGTCTGTGGATGTTGTGAACATCTGACATACACGTTTTGATGACAACATGATAGTTCGGTAATGATAAATGGTTTAGAATTGAGGCACCGAAGACATTTTTAAAATGTCGCGGAACATATGAGATGTTTCGAGGACTGAAATTGGGATTTTAGGATCGTGCCCACGTCAAGAGGTATAAGACCTCCGACGATTTTCTTGGCCTGCAAACTAAGGGAGAAAAGCTCAATCGTTGAGCTTGTGCTCAGATTGTCTGAGTACAACAATCACTTGAATCGAGTGGGAGTTGATCTTCCAGATAAGATAGTGATGTTTTTCCAAAGTCATTGCCACCAAGATGCTATAGCTTTGTGATGAACTATATCAGGGATGGATATGACGATCCTTGAAATATTCGCGATGTTTGACACCGCGAAAGTAGAAATCAAGAAGGAGCATCAATTATTGATGGTTAGTGAAACCACTAGTTTCAAGAAGGGCAAGGGCAAGAAGGGATCCTTCATGAAACGGCAAATCAGCTGCTGCTCTAGTGGAGAAACCCAAGGTTGAACCCAAACCCGAGACTAAGTGCTTCTGTAATGAGGGGAACAGCTACTGGAGCAGAATTACCCTAGATACTTGGTAGATGAGAAGGTTGTCGATAGAAGTATATTGGATATACATTATGTGAATGTGTACTTTACTAGTACTCCTAGTAGCATCAGGGTATTAGATACCGGTTCGGTTGCTAAGTGTTAGTAACTCGAAATAAAAGCTACGGAATAAACAGAGACTAGCTAAAGGTGAGCTGAAGAGATGTGTTGGAAGTGTTTCCAAGGTTGATGTAATCAAGCATCGCACGCTCCCTCTACCATCGAGATTGGTGTTAAACCTAAATAATTTTTATTTGGTGTTTGCGTTGAGCATAGACTTGATTGGATTATGTCTATCGCGATACGATTATTCATTTAAGGAGAATAATTGTTACTCTATTTATTTGAATAATACCTTCAATGGTCTTGCACCTAAAATGAATGGTTTATTGAATCTCGATCATAGTGATACACATGTTCATGCCAAAAGATATAAGATAGTAATGATAGTACCACCTACTTGTGGCACTGCCATGTAAGTCATATTGGTATAAAACGCATGAAGAAGCTCCATGTTGATGGATCTTTGGACTCACTCATTTTTTGAAAAAGGATTGAGTAATGTGAACCATGTCTACTGGTATATACGCATGAAGAAACTCCATGCAGATGGACCGTTTGGACTCACTTGATTTTGAATCACTTGAGATATGCAAATCATACCACATGGGCAAGATGACTGAAAGCTTCGGTTTCAGTAAAATGGAACAAGAAAGCAACTTGTTGGAAGTAACACTTTTTGATGTGTGCAGTCCAATGAGTGCTGAGGCAAGCAGTGGATATCGTTATGCTCTTACTTCACAGATGATTTGAGTAGATACTGAGCATATTTACTTGATGAAACACAAGTCTGAATTATTGAATGGTTCAAGTAATTTCAGAATGAAGCTGAAGATCGTCGTGACAAGAGGATAAAATATCTATGATATGATCATAGAGATGAATATCTGAGTTGCGAGTTTGGTACACAATTGAGACATTGTGGAAATTATTTCACGACTAGTACCGCCTGGAACACCATAGTGTGATGGTGTGTCCGAACATCATAACTGCACCCTGTTGGATATGATGCATACCATGATGTCTCTTATCGAATTACCACTATCGTTCATGGGTTAGGCATTAGAGACAACCGCACTCACTTTAAATAGGGCACCACGTAATTCCGATAAGATGACACCGTATGAACTATGGTTTAGAGAAACCTAAGCTGTCATTTCTTATAAGTTTGGGGATGCGACGCTTATGTGAAAAAGTTTCAGGCTGATAAGCTCGAACCCAAAGCGGATAAATGCATCTTCAGAGGATACCCAAAACAGTTGGGTATACCTCCTGTCTCAGATCCGAAAGCAATAGGGATTGTTTCTCAAATCGGGTCCTTTCTCGAGGAAAAATTTCTCTCGAAAGACTTGAGTGGGAGGATGGTGGAGACTTGATGAGGTTATTGAACCGTCACTTCAACTAGTGTGTAGCAGGGCACAGGAGTTGTTCCTATGGCACCTACACCAATTGAAGTGGAATCTTATGATAGTGATCATGAGACCTCGGATCAAGTCACTCCCAAACCTCGTAGGATGACAAGGATGCGTACTAGTTCAGAGTGGTACGTAATCCTGTCTTGGACGTCATGTTGCTAGACAACAATGAACCTACGAGCTATGGAGAAGCAATGGTGGGCCCGGATTCCGATGAATGGCTCGAGGCATAAAATCCGAGAGAGGATCCATGTATGAAAACAAAGCGTAGACTTTGGCAGAACGGCTCGATGGTTGTGAGGCTGTTGAGTACAGATGGATTTTAAAAGGAAGACGGACAATGATGGTAAATGTCACCATTAAGAAAGCTTGACTTGTCATTAAGATGTTTCCCGACAAGTTCAAGGAGTTGACTACGATGAGACTTTCTCACTCGTAGCGATGCTAAGAGTCTGTTGGAATTAGCAGGTACTGCATTATTTATGAAATCTTGCAGATAGGATGTCAAAATATTGTTTCCTTGTTCTTGAGGAAAGGTTGTATGTGATACAACTAGAAGATTTTGTCGATCCTGAAAGATGCTAACAAGTATGCAAAGCCCCAGCAATCCTTCTAAGGACTAGAGTAAGCATCTCGGAGTTGGAATGTACACTTTGGTGAGATAATCAAAGATTTTGGGTTTATACAAAGTTTATGAGAAACTTGTATTTCCAAAGAAGTGAGTGGGAGCACTATAGAATTTCTGATGAGTATATGTTGTTGACATATTGTTGATCAGAAATGATGTAGAATTTCTGGAAAGCATATAGGGTTATTTGAAAAGTGTTTTTCAATGGAAAACCTGGATTAAGCTACTTGAACATTGAGCATCAAGATCTATAAGGATAGATCAAAATCGCTTAATAGTACTTTCAAACGAACACATACCATGACAAGATTTTGAAGGAGTTCAAAATAGATCAGCAAAGAAGGAGTTCTCGGCTGTGTTACAAGGTGTGAGTATTGAGCAAGACTCAAGACATGACCACGGCAGAATAGAGAGAAAGGACGAAGGTCGTCCCCTATGCTTTAGTCGTAGGCTCTAAAGTATGCTATGTTATGTACCGCACCTGAAGTGTGCCAAACCATGAGTCAGTCAAGGGGTACAAGTGTGATCTAGAAATGGATCACAGGACAACGGTCAAGGTTATCCTTAGTAACTAGTGGACTAAGGAATTTTCTCGATTATGGAGGTGGTAAAAGAGTTCGTCGTAAAGGGTTACGCCGATGCAAGCTTTGACACTAATCCAGATTATTCTGAGTAGTAAACTGGATTCGTATAGTTGAACAGTTATTTGGAATAGCTCCATATAGAGCGTGGTAACTGCATCTAGGAGATGACATAGATATTTGTAAAGCACACACGGATCTGAAAGGTTCAGGCCCGTTGACTATAACATCTCTCACAAGCATAACATGATCAAACCCAGAACTCTGTGAGTGTTAATCACATGGCGATGTGAACTAGATTATTGACTCTAGTGCAAGTGGGAGACTGTTGGAAATATGCCCTAGAGGCAATAATAAATTAGTTATTATTATATTTCCTTGTTCATGATAATCATTTATTATCCATGCTAGAATTGTATTGATAGGAAACTCAGATACATGTGTGGATACATAGACAACACCATGTCCCTAGTAAGCCTCTAGTGGACTAGCTCGTTGATCAATAGATGGTTACGGTTTCCTGACCATGGACATTGGATGTCATTGATAACGGGATCACATCATTAGAAGAATGATGTGATGGACAAGACCCAATCCTAAGCCTAGCACAAAGATCGTGTAGTTTGTATGCTAAAGCTTTTCTAATGTCAAGTATCATTTCCTTAGACCATGAGATTGTGCAACTCCCGGATACCGTAGGAATACTTTGGGTGTGCCAAACGACACAACGTAACTGGGTGGCTATAAAGGTGCACTACCGGTATCTCCGAAAGTGTCTGTTGGGTTGGCACGAATCAAGACTGGGATTTGTCACTCCGTGTGACGGAGAGGTATCTCTGGGCCCACTCGGTAGGACATCATCATAATGTGCACAATGTGATCAAGGAGTTGATCATGGGATGATGTGTTGCGGAACGAGTAAAAGAGACTTGCCGGTAACGAGATTGAACAAGGTATCGGGATACCGACGATCGAATCTCGGGCAAGTATCGTACCGATAGACAAAGGGAATTGTATACGGGATTGATCGAATCCTCGACATCGTGGTTCATCCGATGAGATCATCGTGGAACATGTGGGAACCAACATGGGTATCCAGATCCCGCTGTTGGTTATTGACTGGAGAACGTCTCGGTCATGTCTGCATGGTTCCCGAACCCGTAGGGTCTACACACTTAAGGTTCGATGACGCTAGGGTTATAAAGGAAGTTTGTATGTGGTTACCGAATGTTGTTCGGAGTCCCGGATGAGATCCCGGACGTCACGAGGAGTTCCGGAATGGCCCGGAGGTAAAGATTTATATATAGTAAGTATGGTTTTGGCCACCGGAAGTGTTCTGGGCATCACCGGTAGTGTACCGGGGCCACCGGAGGTGTCCGGGGGTCCACCAAGTGGGGCCACAAGCCCCGGAGGGCTGCACGGGCCAAGTGTGGGAGGGGACCATCCCCAAGTGGGCTGGTGCGCCCCCCCCCACAAGGGACCAAGGCGCAAGGGAGAGGAGAAGGAGGCAAACCCTAGGGCAGATGGGCCCTAAGGCCCATACTGGTGCGCCTCCCTCTCCCCTCCCCCTCTTGGCCGCCCCCCTCAAACCCATCTAGG
The DNA here is from genome assembly GCA_032464435.1 of Aegilops umbellulata. NCBI lineage: Eukaryota > Viridiplantae > Streptophyta > Magnoliopsida > Poales > Poaceae > Aegilops > Aegilops umbellulata. Next base: position 265,416,806 of record CP136056.1, read on the forward strand.
GCTGCCGCCCCTCTAGGGGTGGGAACCCTAGAGGGGGAGCACCCTCCTCCCCTTCCCCTATATATATGAGGCCTAGGGGCTGCCCAAGAACACACGATTTGATCTCCCTGTTGGTGCAGCCCTACCTCTCTCCCTCCTCCTCTCTTGCGGTGCTTGGCGAAGCCCTGCAGGATCGCCACACTCCTCCACCACCACCACGCCGTTGTGCTGCTGCTGGACGGAGTCTTCCTCAACCTCTCCCTCTCTCCTTGCTGGATCAAGGCATGGGAGACGTCACCGGGCTGTACGTGTGTTGAACGCGGAGGTGCCGTCCGTTCGGCACTTGGTCATCGGTGATTTGAATCACGACGAGTACGACTCCATCAACCCCGTTCACTTGAACGCTTCCGCTTAGCGATCTACAAGGGTATGTAGATGCACTCTCTTTCCCCTCGTTGCTGGTTTCTCCATAGGTAGATCTTGGTGACACGTAGGAAAATTTTAAATTTCTGATACGTTCCCCAACAAAGACATACTGGGCGGAAATGGAGACCATAGCTGTTGCATCCCATGATTCGGACAGAAGCCGAGTACCTGTCGAGCACTATTTTCAGGAAGTTCTGCAAGGCGCTCGTGTAATAGAGTCGCAGTGCTCTAAGGATGCTATGTTCGAATAGCATGTGCCATTGTAAGACGGTAGTTTGATAAATTGTAGGAACTTTTTATACTTGTGCCTGCAAGTATTGTAACACCTCCTGTGCGGCCGTTTAAAATATATATAAAATCTGAAAGATGGCAGTCGTTGGCTTCAGCCCCCACACACATAGTGTGGGGGTGCTCGCAGAAGGCGCATTTTCACACTTAATCCAACGTCTTGGTCCTACAAAGGAGGTGATGGCACAGCGGGCTAGGCAACCGGACTATAATGCTTTAACACTTTCACTTAGCCATAGGAGCTTGACAGTGAGGCTACTTAAATAGCCCCTGGTGGCGCCTGCGCTCGCCCGAAGTCGGGGTGCATATGTGCCTGGCCGGGAAATGGCCCTTCATTAATGCGGAGGAATCCTATAGATTCCGGAGAGTCATCGAGTGGTTGACCAGTCTCACACTATATCATGACAGTCAGTGTTCGGCTTTCTCTACTGAGGTGCTCGCCTGGCCGAACCGGGGCACAATCGCAGTAGTTCTCCTAGTGCCGCCTTAGCCGATAGAGCAGAACGTAAGGCAGCCGAACACAGGAGCCGGGCAACCCAACATTTGACCAAAGACATGATTCGGGGCTGATGCATATAAGGCCAAACTCGCGACGCCGAACACTCCCTAAGGTATTCGGTCTTTATGAGAGCGGGCGAGACAACGCTCTTAGGTATAAGCCCCTAGTGTCCAGGTACGCGCAGAAATTCTAACGTGGCCACATGCCAAGACGCCAGCCTCCTCCTTGGTTATACTACAGAGAACCAGGGGATGTATATCAACAAGAGACCGTAAAAAAGGTTTACACAGGGTCTTAATCTAAAAAGAATCCTTGTAACGGGTCCCTGCTGCACGTCTGCGCCTGTGTCTCCATTGTGCCGTATCCTGGACGGGCGCAGCACGATATTCATCTGTAAAAGAGAGGAACTAAGCTGAGAAAAGGTCGTGCCGAACAAAAGTTACATTAAATAAACAAAGTATAAAGTGAAATATGTAAAATTGAGCTTTATTGTCTCTTATTTTGTATGTGCGGAGCCCCTAGAGCAAGGGTGTATGGCCACTAAGCCTTTATCAATGATACTTGGGTGCCGGACTCGTCTATCCGTGTCCGTGGTCTTAATGACCTGTTCAGATCTTTCGGCTGGTGAAGCCATTTTATTGTGGGGCTGTTAAAGCGGCCGCACAACCCTCCGCTCGGGGGAGGCGCACTCAATGTTTCCCCTTTAAAGAGATGATGCCTCGTGGACCGGGCATCTTAAGCGTAAGAGATGCATAATGCGGTATTGCGTTAAAGCGGGCGAAAGCTTCGCGTCCCAGCAGTGCTTGATAGCGACTTGAGAATGGGACAATGTGGAAAGTTAGATTTTCGCGGCGGAAGTTATCGGTAGGGCCGAATATAACTTCGAGCCGGAGAAAACCCATGCAATGGGTGTCCGGACTTGGTGTTACCCCTTGAAAGGAGGTTTTGCTGTGGTGAATTCTTGTTGGGTCTATCCCCATGTGGCGGATTGTGTCCTGATATATCAGGTTTAGACCACTGCCGCCATCCATCAGGACATTTGTAAACTGGAGTCCGCCAATTATTGGATCGAGTACCAAGGCAGTCCAGCCTGCGCTCCTAATACTTCTAGAGTAATCCCGATGATCGAAGATGATTGGTTTTGTCAACCAGTGGCGGGACTCCTTTGGGATAGGCCGTATGGCGCGTACCTTTATGGGCGCCGCACGTTTTGTTATGTGAAGTAAGTTTACTGTATTTACTTCTTGTGGAAAATTCTTTTGTTTCCTGGTGCTCTGCTTTTGGGGTTTGTCATCGTCTTCGCTTGGTGTGTCGAGCCCCTTGTGTTCGGCGTTGAGTCTGCCGGATTGTTTGAAGACCCAAAAATCTCTGTGGGTATGGTTAGAAGGCTTCCCAGGAGTACTCTGTATTTGACATATCCTGTCCAAGATTTTGTTTAGGTTGGATAAATCATCTCTGTTATCTTGGAGGGGCGGCTTTTTCTGATTCTGCCATGAGCTTTTGAATCCGGCGTTGACTGCCGTGTTTTTCGGACTATTTTCCTTGGTCCGGCGACGATCCTTGTTGTGTCACGGTTTTCCGTTTCCATCCCTAGTTTCGGATGTACTTGGGTCGCTGGTGCTACATCTTGCCAACCAGCTGTCCTCTCCTACGCAGAAGCGGGTGATGAGGCTTGTTAATGTGGCCATTGTTCTTGGCTTTTCTTGGCCGAGGTGTCTGGCTAGCCATTCGTCTCGAACGTTATGCCTGAAAGCTTCTAGGGCTTCGGCGTCCGGACAGTCGACTATCTGATTCTTTTTAGTAAGAAATATGTTCCAGAATTGCCGAGCTGGCTCTCCGGGCTGTTGAGTTATGTGACTGAGATCGTCTGCGTCCGGAGGGCGGACATAGGTCCCTCGAAAATTTGCTCGGAAAGCGTCCTCGAGCTCTTCTCAACTTCCAATTGTGTTTTCAGGAAGGCTTTTGAGCCAATGCCGGGTTGGCCCTTTAAGCTTGAGGGGTAAATATTTTATGACGTGGAGGTCATCTCCTCTGGCCATATGTATGTGGAGGATATAATCCTCGATCTAGACTCCAGGGTCTGTTGTTCCATCGTATGCCTCTATGTTTACGGGTTTGAATCCCGCTGGAAATTCATAATCCAGGACCTCATCGGTGAAACATAGGGGGTGTGCGGTGCCCCTGTATTTGGGTGTGCCAGATTCGGATACTGGCTTTATTGCATTGCTTACGAGAGCTTGCTTCCTTGGCCCATAAATGGACCATGCTGGGCCATCTTTTTTATGCGAATCCTTAAGTGGGTCGCATACCGGCTTAAGTGCGGCGGCGCTTGCCGCTTTGTGCTGGCCATGGGGTCGTCTATCCGACAGGGTGGCTTTCTTACTTTTTGAATGCGAGGGCTCTCAGGCCTCTTCGTCGAATTCAGGCAATAGCTTTCGCTTCGGATAACTTTTGGTGCGGCGACTGTCGCCGTATTTATCTGCGGTATTGATTACTTTGCTCCATCTGATTCTGAGTGCATCTTCCGCAGTTTTTAGCTTCCGCTTCTGCTTTTTCAGGCTACATGCGGTTGCAACGAGCCTTTGTGGAGGTTCTTCTGCTCCGTGGCCTTATCCGGCGTAAGGTCGTCCGGAATGCCATTTTTGCCGGGGACGGGCTGTTCGGTTTCTTTATCTAAGTTGCCCTGTTCGGACAGTTGCTCTAAGGCATGCTCGTCGTCTGCCGGCTCGTCCTGCTCTATGGCTGGGTCTGTGTCGAGGCGGGGCTTGGGGCGGCATTTACGCCACCGCTTTGATTGCTTTTCGAGAGATCGATCCCTCGTTGCCTCCCCGTGTTCCTCGTTGTTGCTTCCTTTAGGTGTATCCACCATGTACACATCATGAGATGAGGTGGCTGTCCCATGCCCTATAGGTGTTGGTTCATATGCGTCCCCTGCATCGTCGTCCATACCGTCGATGTCTTCGGAGTCGAAATTGAGCACGTCGTTTAAATTATCGACGGTGGCTACCAAATGGGTGGTGGGTGGGTTTTGAATTTCTTCATCGTCCGTATCCCAACCTTGCTGACCGTAGTCCGGCCAGGGCTCTCCTGATAAAGAGAGAGACTTTAGTGACTTCAGAATGTCGCCAAAGGGCGAGTGCTGAAAGATGTCCGCGACAGTGAACTCCATGATCGGCGCCCAATCGGATTCGATCAGCAGGCGCGCGGAGGGCTCGAAGTCCGGAGAGGAATCCGGCCCCTCGGAGTCATAGGCCTTGCGGAGTGTGGGGCTGGTATTCGGCTCGATCTCCTTTGAGATCGCAGCCCCCGAGGCGGCGCCCAACCACTCATCCTCGATTGGCGCAGTAGGCTCCGAATTAAGGGTCGGAACCGATGCGTGTGCGGCCTCCAGGGCACTGTTCGGCGGCAGAGCTAGATCATGCCCATCGAGACAGTGCGGCGCGCTAGGCTGTGGCTCGGATCCGTCGAAGATCAAGTCCCCGCGGATGTCAGCCGTGTAGTTTAAACTCCCAGATCTGACCTGATGGCCAGGGGCGTAGCTTTCGATCTGCTCCAGATGGCCAAGCGAATTGGCCCGCAGTGCGAAGCCGCCGGAGACGAAGATCTGTCCGGGGAGAGAGGTCTCACCCTGGACCGCATCGTTGTTGATGATCAAAGCAGCCATCGGGCCTAAAAGCGACGACACAGAGGAACTCTCAATGAAAGCACCAATGTCGGTGTCAAAACCGGCGGATCTCGGGTAGGGGGTCCCGAACTATGCGTCTAGGCGGATGGTAACAGGAGACAAGGGACACAATGTTTTACCCAGGTTCGGGCCCTCTCGATGGAGGTAAAACCCTACGTCCTGCTTGATTAATATTGATGATATGGGTAGTACGAGAGTAGATCTACCACGAGATCAAGGAGGCTAAAACCCTAGAAGCTAGCCTATGGTATGATTGTTATATGTTGTCCTACGGACTAAAACCCTCCGGTTTATATAGACACCGGAGAGGGTTAGGGTTACACAGAGTCGGTTACAATGGTAGGAGATCTATATATCCGTATCGCCAAGCTTGCCTTCCACGCCAAGGAAAGTCCCATCCGGACACGGGACGAAGTCTTCAATCTTGTATCTTCATAGTCCAGGAGTCCGGCTGAAGGTATAGTCCGGCTACCCGGACACCCCCTAATCCAGGACTCCCTCAATCAAAATCTTGCTTAAGTTGATTAAACAGAAAGAGGGTCTCAATACAAAGATCTAGGCGCTTGAATCGCCTGATTTCGATAAATGAGCGAAAAGATAAACTAAAACGAAAATCGGATTAGAAATCGCGACTAAAAATAGTCACGGAAAAATCCGAGAAAAAGAAAACTGACGAATAGGCTAACGAACGAGCGTTCGTCGTCTGTGACTATCGAGCGAAAACCGTTCGTTAAAACGAACGTACGGACGAACGTCCGCTAAATAGAAGAATCGGGAAAAACCGGCAAACCGATCTAAAAAAACGAACTAGGGTTTTTCTAAAAAACCGAATCGGTTTTTCTTAAAAAAAACGGCGGCGGCGAACGGCGCGTTACCTCTCCAGCGAGGCGGGGCTCGGGCGGCGGGGCGACGGCGGCGCGACACGGCAAGGGGCGGCGGCAGCAGCGAGGCACAGGAGGCGGCGGCGTGGCTCGGGAGGCGGGCTGCTGGGCGGCGGGGTTGGTGGTGGTGGCGGGGGGGGGGGGGCTCGGGGTATTTAAGAGGGGGCGGGGGTGGCTTGGAGGAGGGGGCAAGGCGGCGGGGAAGGAGGAGTCCGGCTCGGACTCCGGTCCGAGTCGGCGGCGACGGCGCGCGGTCTCCAGGTGGGAGACGACGACGCGGGGGAGATGGGCCGGCTCGGCTGGGCCTCGGCCCAGTCGGGCGCTGGAAGTTTTTTTAAATGATTCCGCCGAACAGAAAATAAATCATAGAAAATAAAATAAAAATTTAAAATGCCAAAACCAATTTTCACCGTCTAAATAAAATATTTAGAATGAGATGAACATTTTCTTGGCCCTAGAATGCAATTTTGAAAAACGTGCAGTTTTTCTAATGCAAATAAAATAGCGATAAAATCCGAATAAAATCAAATATTTGATTTTAATATTTTTCCTCCAATATTTCACTTATTTTGGAGAAGTCATATTATCTCCTCTCATATATTTTAATATGAAATATTTTCGGAGAGAAAAATAATTAAAACCAAAATCCTCGTTTCAATATTTGATAAAAATCAAATATGAAAACCGGGAAATCCCCAACTCTCTCGAGGGTCCTTGAGTTACTTAGGATTTCGAGGATTGCGAAACAAAAATGCAATAAAATATGATATGCACGAATGATCTATGCATAACATTCCAAATTGAAAATTTGGGATGTTACAAACCTACCCCGCCTTAAGATGAATCTCGTCCTCGAGATTCGGGTTGGCTAGAAAATTGGTGTGGGTGGTCTTTGCGAAGATCATCCTCTCGTTCCCAGGTGGCTTCATCCTCGGTATGGTGACTCCACTAAACTTTGCAAAACTTAATAACCTTGCTACGGGTGACTCGACTGGCAAACTCAAGAATCCTGACTGGCTTCTCCTCATAAGTCAAATCACTGTCCAACTGAATCGCCTCCAAGGGTATTGTATCTCTTAACGGTATACCGACCATCTCAGCATGGCACTTCTTCAACTGTGAAACGTGAAACACATCGTGAACTCCTGACAGTCCTTCAGGTAACTCCAACTTGTAGGCAACTTCTCCCATACGTTCCAAAACACGATCCGGTCCTACAAATCTCGGGGCTAACTTTCCCTTAACTCCAAAACATTTCACTCCTCGCAAGGGTGATACTCGCAGATATGCTCTATCTCCAATTTCATAGGTTACCTCCTTGCGTTTCGAGTCTGCATAACTCTTCTGCCTGGACTGAGCTATCTTCAGTCTATCTCGAATCACTTTAACTTTGTCTTTCAGACTCCTTGATCAAGTCTGGTCCAAACAACTGCCGGTCTCCAACTTCATCCCACATCAGCGGCGTTCTGAGGGCTTCGAACGGTGCCATCTTCAAACTGGCTTGGTAACTATTGTTGTATGAGAACTCTGTGTAAGGCAATTGTCATCCCAACTAGATCCATAATCTAGCGCACAGGCTCTCAACATGTCCTCTAGAATCTGATTGACTCTCTCTGTCTGCCCATCCGTTTGTGGGTGAAATGATGTACTGAACTCCAATCTCGTTCCCAAAGTCTAGTGCAGCTGATGCCAAAACTTTGAGGTAAACTATGTTCCTCTATCTGATACGATGGTCCTCAAAACTCCATGCAGACATACGATCCTGGACGTATATATCTTGGCTAACTTCGCACTTGTATAAGTTGTTTTCACTGGGATAAAGTGAGCCACTTTGGTCAAGCGATCAACTACTACCCATATAGAATCATATCCTGATTTGGTCCTGGGCAACCCGGTAATAAAATCCATGCCAAGTTTATCCCACTTCCATTCGGGTATCGGCATAGGCTGTAACAATCCTGCTGGCTTTTGATGCTCTGCCTTCACTCTCTGACATACATCACATATGGCTACATACTCCGCAATATCCTTCTTAATCCCTGTCCACCAGAAACATTCCTTCAAATCCAAATACATCTTGGTGTTTCCGGGGTGTATCGGGTATGGTGAGTCATGAGCCTCCTGAAGTATTAACTTCCTGATCTCTGTGTTATTGGGCACATAAACACGGTCCTCAAACCATAAGGTGTCGTGCTCATCCTCACGAAAACCTTTGGCCTTTCCTTTGCTCATTCTCTCTTTTATCTCAGCAATCTGTTTGTCATCCTTCTGAGCTTCTCGAATCTTTCCCAACAATGTCGACTGAACCTCCATTGTTGCAACAAAACCTCTGGGAACAATCTCCGAAGTTCCCTAAGATCCTCTGCTAACTCCTTTGGTAATCCCGTACACTCTAGGATATTAGCATAACTCTTCCGGCTCAAAGCGTCTGCTACGACATTGGCCTTACCTGGATGATAGTGCGGCTTCATGTCATAATCCTTTATAAGCTCCAACCATCTCCTCTGCCTAAGGTTCAGTTCCTTTTGTGTGAAGATGTACTTCAAACTCTTATGATCCGTGTAAACATCACAACGGTTTCCAATAAGGTAATGTCTCCAGGTCTTCAACGCATGCACTACGGCTACTAGCTCCAAATCATGTGTGGCATAATTAAACTCGTGAGGTTTTAGTTGTCGTGAGGCATACGAAACAACTCTTCCATCCTGCATAAGCACACTTCCAAGTCCTAAGCGAGAGGCATCACAATACACTTGGAAATCCTTACGTATATCTGGCAGTGTCAGCACTGGGGCTGTAGTCAAACGTTTCTTCAACTCCTGGAAACTAGCCTCACAGTCTTCCGTCCATTTAAACTTGGTATCCTTCTTCAATAACTCCGTCATTGGCTTTGCAATCTTGGAAAAAATTCTCAATGAATCTTCGGTAGTATCCTGTGAGTCCAAGAAAACTGCGGATCTCGCTAACTGAAGTGGGTGCCAACCATTCAGTGACTGACTGAACTTTGCTGGGGTCTACTGCTATACCTTCTCCTGATATAACATGTCCTAGGAATCCAACTTCCTTCAACCAAAACTCGCATTTGCTGAACTTGGCATATAATTGATGTTCCCTGAGTTTCTCGAGAACTAAGCGCAAATGATCCTTGTGCTCCTCTTCATTCTTCGAGTATACCATTATATCATCAATAAACACCACAACAAACTTGTCCAAATATTCCATGAACACCTTGTTCATCATGCTCATGAAATAGGCAGGGGCGTTAGTCAGTCCAAATGACATGACCGTATATTCATACAGCCCGTACCGTGTGGTGAATGCTGTCTTGGGTATATCCTTCTCTCGAATCTTCAACTGATGGTATCCTGATCGTAGATCGATCTTCGAAAACACCTTAGCTCCTTGCAGCTGGTAAAACAAATCATTGATCATCGGCAGTGGGTATTTGTTCTTGATCATCACCTCATTCAAGGCCCGATAATCAACAACCATTCTTAGGGATTTATCCTTTTTCTCAACAAAAAGCACTGGGGCTCCCCATGGTGATGAACTCCGTCGAATGTAACCTTTCTCCAATAACTCCTTGATCTGTTTCTTAATCTCCTCCAGATCATTCGCGGGCATCCGATAGGGTCTCTTAGATATTGGCCCTGTACCTGGCAATAACTCTACCAAAAACTCGATTTCTCGATCCGGTGGCATGCCTGGTAACTCCTCTGGGAAAACATCCGGGTAATCCCTCACACAGGCACTTCCTCTTGAACAACTACCATGAGGGTATTCACTTGGCTCCTCCTAGGCACATGCCTAGATACATACTTAATCTTTTTTCCCTCTCGGGTGGTGAGATAAATCGACTTACTAGCATAGTCAATGCTTCCTCCATACTTTGACATCCAGTCCATGCCTAATATCACATCCAATCCTTGTGACTCCAAGATAATTAGGTTGGACGAAAAAACATGGTTGCCAATGGTTAGGGGTATCTGGTCGCACCATCGACTAGCCATATACTCTGCTCCAGGTGAACTCACTAACAGAGGGGTCCTAAGGGTTTGGGTTGGTAGTCTAAACTTATCCACGAATCCCCTTGATATGTATGAATGCGATGCACCAGTATCAAAAAGAACAAGAGCGGTAAATGACTTAACCAAAAACTTACCTATAACCGCGTCAGGCTGCTCTTCAACCTCCTCCACGTTAACGTGGTTCGCTTGTCCTTTGTTGAATGGATTGGGCTTCTTCCCAGTGCTCCCATTTCCGTTTCCATTCTTCCCTTCAAGGCACTCCGTGGCATAGTGTCCAGTCTTCCCGCACTTATAGCAAGTAATGTGACTTAGATCTCTTTTGGCGGGTGTGGCTGGATTGGGGCTGTTCTGATTGTTGTTTGTTCCATTCTCGTTCCCATTCTTAGAACCATTGTGGTTATGTGAACCTCCTCCGGTGTGGTTATGACCTCCATGGTTATGAACAAGTCCTCCCGAGTTCGGGGTTAGGTGAGGCTTCTGCTGAGCTCCTGAGTTATACCTCCCTTGTCCATACTTCCTCTTACGGCTCTCAATCTGCTGCTGCTTCCCTTCAATCATAAGAGCCTTATCTACCAACTCCTGGTAGTTGTTGAAGGTTGCTACCATCAACTGCATGCTCATCTCATCATTCAGCCCTTCCATAAACTTCTCCTGCTTCGCGGCATCTGTGGCCACATCATCAGGGCATAGCGAGATAACTTGCTAAACTCATCCACGTACTGGGCCATAGTACGGTTCCCCTGGCACAAGTTGCGAAACTCACGCTTCTTCATATTCATGGCTCCAGTTGAGACATGGGTTGTACGGAAAGCTTGCTAAAACTGGTCCCAAGTGACGTTGGCTATGGGGAAAGTGGTCGTGTAATTCTCCCACCATGAGGCTGCTGGTCCATCCAATTGATGTGCGGCAAAGCGCACCTTCTCAGCATCTATGCACCCTGCGGTGGTCAACTCCCTTCCAGTACGACGTAGCCAATCATCAGCAACTATAGGCTCGGTGCTACTGGAAAACACCGGTGGCTCTAATCTCAGAAAACGAGCTAAGTTATCAACTGGAGGCGGGTTGTTGTTGTTGTTGTTGTTGTTGTTGTTGTTGTTGTTGTTGTTATTGTTGTTGTTGTTGTTGTTGTTGTTGTTGTTGTTGTTGTTGTTGTTGTTGTTGTTGTTGTTGTTGTTGTTGTTGTTGTTGTTGTTGTTGTTGTTGTTGTTGTTGTTGTTGTTGTTGTTGTTGTTGTTGTTGTTGTTGTTGTTGTTGTTGTTGTTGTTGTTGTTGTTGTTGTTGTTGTTGTTGTTGTTGTTGTTGTTGTTGTTGTTGTTGTTGTTGTTGTTGTTGTTGTTGTTGTTGTTGTTGTTGTTGTTGTTGTTGTTGTTGTTGTTGTTGTTGTTGTTGTTGTTGTTGTTGTTGTTGTTGTTGTTGTTGTTGTTGTTGTTGTTGTTGTTGTTGTTGTTGTTGTTGTTGTTGTTGTTGTTGTTGTTGTTGTTGTTGTTGTTGTTGTTGTTGTTGTTGTTGTTGTTGTTGTTGTTGTTGTTGTTGTTGTTGTTGTTGTTGTTGTTGTTGTTGTTGTTGTTGTTGCCTTAATTTTGAACTAGCAATTGCATCAAGGCATTCTGCTGCTGGATCAACTGAGTGAGCTCTGGTGGGAATGCAAATCCGGTGTCACGTCTCGGAGGCATCTGATGGGTTTAGAGGGAAGAGATCAGAATAGAAAAGGGGTCTAATGAGAAAACACTACCCATATGCACATGAGACAAACACAAACATTTCACTCAATCGATCAAGCAAGGGCATACAAGCGGTCTAGAACTATCGTAAAAGTCCTCAACTACTACTAAATACATGGGGGAAATACTACTAATTATTTGGTGGTCATCTAGAAATTTTGATCGGTGGAAGACTCCATGATGTCTGCTCCAGCTTCGTCTTCAAAGTCATCATCACTAGGGTCAGAGTCAGTGTCGTCGATGATGATATAGTTGTCCGGGCAAGTGGAATCGTCGTCTTCTCTTCCCGGCGCTGGATCTCCCATGAATACTCCGATTTTCTTTACCAGGTCGTCATTCTTCTCCAATAGTGTCTTAATTTCCTCTTCATATCCATCGCGTGTAAACTTGAGTTCTTCTTCCAGCTCGATGATCCTAGTCTTGTCCTTCTTCAAATCTATCATGTCTACGCACATCTGATTCTCCTGGCGTCGAATGTGCTGGTTTAACTCCTGGATGAAAGATGCAATGGATCTGTCCTTCTTGGTGCTGATCATCTCCCATTGCTCATCTCGGCGCCCACATATCTGCTAGATAGTGTCTTTAATATCCTTGCTGTAGACTTCTCCAATGCGTCCCATGGTAATGTGGGCTGCCATGCTCTTGCCTAGACTCCAGGTGGGTGCTTCAAAAGAAAGTTCTATGGGCTTAGTGGTTGGCGGGAACATCCTTCCTGGAACTTGTACTTGAATCATCCAGCGCTCCTCTTCTGGTAAGGTGGCGTTGTACATCCCGGTGAAGCTTGGTATTCCAATGTTCAAGTACCTAGTAACTTCCTTCAAGTGGCGTCCAAAGGGTGTGTCTTCATCCAGCTGTGCAAACTTGTTCTTCAACTCCGCCATCCTAAAGAGTAGAAAATGGAGAGGAGTCAGAAATGAGTAGAGAAGAGTGACCTATGGTTTATCTTAGTGGTCGTGTCCTACACTCGGCGTGTGATCTGATACCATCTTGTAGCGACCCGACCTCAAACGGTCAAGTCTCTATGCTTCAGTGTCATCCTTGGATCGGTAATGCTGACACACACAGTACTCGAAGGATTTATAACAGAGTAGCAATCGCACACTTATTACATCGACTGTCTCAAAAGAGAAGTTATTACAATAAATATGGCTTAAGGCCATTTAATACGATAACAACGGAAGGCTTGGAAGATAAAGTGAGTCCATCAACTCCAACGGCATAGCTGAGCTGCACGGCAACGACCTAACGAACTTTACTCCTCGTCTGAAAAGTCTGCAACATAATACGTTGCAGCTCGAAAACGGGTCAGCACATGGAATATGTTGGCAATATAACATAGTAGAGAAAGAACAGAATAATGCTATCACTACATGCATATTTGGCTAGTGGAAAGCTCTATGGTTATAGTTTTTGCGAAAAGCCAATTTTTTCCTACAACAAAGGAATAGATTTTAAATTTAACTATCATGGTAGTTGAAACATCATTGATAAGGTTCCTCCAACTCAATCACAATTAAAGTAATTGTCAACCCAAGAATATTAATTAAGAGTGATGAGATACTTAAGATACTCCAAGTACTAGATACTCAAGATTGTCCATAACCGGGGACACGGCTAACCATGATTAGATTGTACACTCTACAGAGGTTTGCGCACTTTTCCCCACAAGACTTGATCATCTCCGTTGGATTTCTCGCACTGCATGGTGTTTGAGAAACGGATGACCGAGACACAGTCTTTCAGAAACATTAACTCTCTACTCCGGGCAGACCATACCAAACCTACATCCCACTACCTGCTGATCTACCTCTTCAAGAGCTTCACGTAACTTACTCAACTATGCTAGAGCCCATAATAGCTTGTGGCTGCACACGGAAGTTTCTAGCATGAATCATCTCAGTTCCCTTCGAGCCTGCGTGGCGGTCCATAGGAAGATCACACGGAACCCCGGGATTTCCAAAAATACAGGCAGCACTGGATTCTCCAGGTGCCTCAATCCACCCATATGTGTATTTAAGTTGCCACCTTAAGTTGAACCGTTAATTAACAATCTCACATCTGTCATGGATTTCACTCACCCAAACCACGTCTATGAGCATAGCATAGCAATATAAGCAACACATAGAAGTAACTCCCAAGGGTTTGAATATAACAGGGCAATAGGTTCTACCTCAGCATGTACTTCCGACCCACATGTTAATGACATCCTAATCATGCAATGTTTGAGGATTGAACTAATGCATAAAAACTGGGTATGGGAAGAGTATGATCAATGTGTTACTTGCCTTGTTGATGACCCGCGAAACCTAGGGACTCGTAGTAGCACGCTTCGCACTCCGGGAATTCTATCGCAAACAAACAATAACATACATAAGCAATCAAGCAAAGATGCACGGGCAAAACTCAAATAAGAAGAATTGACCAAAAAGTTCAACTTAAGAACTCCGTTTGCAAAAAGAATCAAATCGAACAGAGCAACAAAACTCAAACGACAAAAGAAAAAAGATCCCTTTACTAATCTGAACTAAAGCCAAATTTTACAGTACCAAAATCTTGTTTAAGTTGATTAAACAGAAAGAGGGTCTTGAGATGAAGATCTAGGCGCTTGAATCACGTGATTCCGATAAACGAGCGAGAAGATAAACTAAAACGAAAATCAGATTAGAAATCGCGACTAAAAATAGTCGCGGAAAAATCCGAGAAAAGGAAAACTGGCGAACAGGCTAACGAACGAGCGTTCGTCGTCTGTAACTATCGAGCGAAAACCATTCGTTAAAACAAACGTACGGACGAACGTCCGCTAAATAGAAGAACCGGGAAAAACCGGCGAACCATCTAAAAAAACGAACTAGGGTTTTTCTAAAAAAACGAATCGGTTTTTCTTAAAAAAACGGCGGCGGCGAACAGATCGTTACCTCTCCGGCGAGGCTCTGGCGGCGGGGTGGCGGGCTTGCGGGGCGACGACGGCGCGGCAAGGGGCGGCGGCGAGGCGCGGGAGGCGCCGACGCGACTCGGGAGGCGGGCTGCGGGGTTGGTGGTGGTGGCGGGGGGGGGGGGTCGGGGTATTTAAGAGGGGGAGGGGGTGGCTTGGAGGAGGGGGCAAGGCGGCGGGGAAGGAGGAGTCTGGCTCGGACTCCGGTCCGAGTCGGCGGCGGCGCACGGTCTCCAGGTGGGAGACGGCGGCGCGGGGGAGATGGGCTGGCTCGGCTGGGCCTCAGCCCAGTCGGGCGCATGAAGTTTTTTTGAATCAATTCCGCCAAACAGAAAATAAATCCTAGAAAATAAAATAAAAATCTAAAAACTCCAAAACCAATTTTCGCCGTCTAAATAAAATATTTAAAACGAGATGAACATTTTCTTGGCCCTAAAATGCAAATTTGAAAAACGTGCAATTTTTCTAATGCAAGTAAAATAGCGATAAAATCCGAATAAAATCAAATATTTGATTTTAATATTTTCCTCCAATATTTCACTTATTTTGGAGAAGTCATATTATTCCTCTCATATATTTTAATATTAAATATTTTCAGAGAGAAAAATAATTAAAACCAAAATCCTCGTTTCAATATTTGATAAAAATCAAATATGAAAACCGGGAAATCCCCAACTCTCTCCGAGGGTCCTTGAGTTGCTTAGGATTTCGAGGATCGCGAAACGAAAATGCAATAAAATATGATATGCACGAATGATCTATGTATAACATTCCAAATTGAAAATTTGGGATGTTACAGTGGAACCTCTTCAAGATGCTGAGGACAAAGTATTGGCTCAAGCTCAAAGCTCAGAACTCTACATTTTCTATTTTAGTGATCCAAGATCACATTGAGTCCATAGGAAGACCAATACTATTAAGAGGGTATGAGGTGTTTCTTAATGGCTTGCTTTCTCAAAGTGCTTAGTGATATGCTCCAAAGCCATCAACCACTTTCTCACATCCGCATATGTCCCAAACCAAAAGTGAAACTCGGCCCCACCGAAACTTTCTATTCGGCGCCACCGAGTTCTCTTGACATAGCCACTGCCAGAAACCCTAATCAATTCGATCTCACTGATAGGGATCTCGGTCTCACCGAGATGGGATTGCAAACTCTCTGTTGCCTATTGCAATAATTTCGGTCTCACTGAAATATGCAATCGGTCCCACCAAGATTGCAATGCAAACTCTCTATCACCCTTTCGTAACGTTTCGGTCCAACCGAGATGAGCGAATCGGTCCCACCGAGTTTGCCTGACCAACTCTCTGTTTGTCTATTACCAAAATCGGTCTCACCGAGTTTGTGTCATCGGTCTCACCGAGATTACGTTATGCCCTAGCCCTAACAAAATCAGTCTCACTGAGTTGATCTGTCGGTCCCACCGAAAAACCCTAACGGTCACATTATGAACTAAATCGGTCTGATCGAGTTTAACGATTCAGTCCCAGCGAGTTTGGTAAATTGTGTGTAGCGGTTAGATTTTGTGTGGAGGCTATATATACCCCTCCACCCACTCTTCATTCATGGAGAGAGCCATCAAAACATGCCTACACTTCCAACATACATTTTCTGAGAGAGAACCACCTACACTTGTGCTGAGGTCAAGATATTCCATTCCGACCACATAAATCTTGATCTCTGGCCTTCCCCAAGTTGCTTAACACTCAAATCATCTTTCCACCAAATCCAATCCTATGAGAGAGAGTTGAGTGTTGGGGAGACTATCATTTGAAGCACAAGAGCAAGGAGTTCATCATCAACACACCATTTATTACTTCTTGGAGAGTGGTGTCTCCTAGATTGGCTAGGTGTCACTTGGGAGCCTCCGTCGAGATTGTGGAGTTGAACCAAGGAGTTTGTAAGGGCAAGGAGATCGCCTACTTAGTGAAGATCTACCCTAGTGAGGCAAGTCCTTCGTGGGCGACGGCCATGGTGGGATAGACAAGGTTGCTTCTTCGTGGACCCTTCGTGGGTGGAGCCCTCCGTGGACTCGCGCAACCGTTACCCTTCGTGGGTTGAAGTCTCCATCAACGTGGATGTACGATAGCACCACCTATCGGAACCACGGATAAAAAATCTCCATGTCTCCAAATTGCGTTTGCACACTACAATCCCATCCCTTTACATTCTTGCAACTTGCATGCTTTACTTTCCGCTGCTCATATACTCTTGTCATGCTTGCTTGATATGTATTGTGAATGGTTAAACTTGTCCCAAAACTCCCCATCAACTTAAGGAAAATAAAAACTACAACTTTTCTTCTTAGAGTCTATTCACCCCCCCCCCTTGTAGACACCTCTTCTCGATCCTTTCAGGCTCTCTTCCCCTCTCTCTCGGTGGCGCCGGAGTGCCGCCAGGGCAACGGTCAGGACGACGATCTACATCAAAAATCTTGCTACCGGCAACACCAACTTCCTCCCCCTCTATGCAGCGGTGTAACACCTCTTCTCCCCGCTGTAATCTCTACTTAAACATGGTGCTCAACTCCATATATTATTTCCCAATGATCTATGGTTATCCTATGATGTTTGAGTAGATCCGTTTTGTGCTATGGGTTAATCATGATCTTGGTTGGTATGATTGTATATTTTATTTATGGTGCTGTCCTACGGTGCCCTCCGTTCTCGCGCAAACGTGAGGGGCCCCCGCTGTAGGGTGTTGCAATATGTTCATGGTTCTCTTATTGTGGGTTGCAAGAGTGACAGAAACTTAAACCCGGGTAACTGGGGTATGACGTATGGGAGTAAATAGGACTTGATACTTAATGTTATGGTTGGGTTTCATGACCTTAATGATCTTTAGTAGTTGCAGATGGTTGCTAGAGTTCCAATCATAAGTGCATGTGATCCAAGTAGAGAAAGTATGTTAGCTCATGCCTCTCCCTCATCTAAAATTACAAGAATGATTACCGGTACTTGTTATCGATTGCCTAGGGACAAATAACTTTCTTGTTGACAAAAGCTCTCTACTAAAACTAACTTAGTTGTGTCTTTATCTAAACAACCCCTAGATTTTATTTACGTGCTCTTTATTATCTTGCAAACCTATCCTATCACACCTGCAAAGTACTTCTAGTTTCATACTTGTTCTAGGTAAAGCGAACGTCAAGCGTGCGTAGAGTTGTATTGGTGGTCGATAGAACTTGAGGGAATATTTGTTCTACCTTTAGCTCCTCGTTGGGTTCGACACTCTTACTTATCGAAAGAGGCTACAATTGATCCCCTATAGTTGTGGGTTATCAAGAATGAGCTTGAATTCCATGCTAATAGGTTGGATACAGGGCCATCGATTGACATATTGAGTACCACCCATCTTTTTTTCTGGAACACGCATGATATTTGCGCGTTGATTCATTAAGGTTGGGAAGAACAGTGCAACGTAAGATTTACAAGGAGCTAAGCTCAACTGTCCACCACCACCCACACCCGAGCATTGCTCACTGACTAATCTACCTATTCCTAGCCCGAACCTGCCAAGCATTCTTCCAAGTTCGCCACTCCACGACAATTTTTCCTACTACCTCCGTCTCTACCGCTGAAACATTATCAAAAGTTCTACTGTTGCGTTCTTTCCAAATGAAGAACATGACAAGATTAATAAGTGCATTCCTTTCCTTCCTTTGCTTGCCTGGTGTAGAGTTGTGCACCATTTCCCACCATTCCACGATGTTGGAGTCCACTAGGGAGATAGGCAACGCTAAGATGAGGGCTTGAGCCACCATGTGCCAGACCATACGGGAGAAAGAGCATTGAACTAGTAGGTGATTGATGGACTCATTTTGTTGTGCACATAACTTGCATGTCAGTGTCGGTGTACTAAAGTAGGGGTACCTTAGTACCCCGAACTTGTGCACGGGCAGCCGTAGCTCCCCGCGGCAAGGCTTGCCAGGCGGTCGCCAAAACTCTCCATGGTCCCTTTTTGGGCCATCCAAGAACAAAGTATTTGAGTCAAGGCCCCGGCAGGAGGAGCTTGCCGGGAAGGCCACCCGAAGAGAGCAAGGCCCCGGCAAGAGGAGCTTGCCGGGACGGCCGCTCGAAGCACAAGGCCCCGGCAAGAGGAGCTTGCCGGGAAGGCCGACCAGGGCACGACAAGAGACTTGCTGCGACGCGCCACGCGTCCCGGCAAGGACCGGTGAGCAACAAGCTCCCGGGCGCGACAAGGCATCAACCGCGGCAAGGCGCTTGCCGCGGCAAGTCACCACCCCGCGCCTGCGTTCCAGCTCATCCACCCACGCGTTGCCCTGGGGCCATTCCAGGCGTATGTGGCGAGAGGCTGCGCAGCCAGGGGCATGCGGTGGCGAAGCAACGCTGACAGGGTAGCCATTGTGGCAAACGGTGGCGCCCCTGACGGTCCCTTTTCTGCACTGTTTGGGCGACCTAGACGGGCATTTAATGCCCTTGTCCCCTGCCGTCAGAGTTAGGTATGATAGCATTGTGCAAACAGCTGTACCCAACACAGCGTTTTCCAGTTTTACCCCCGCCTACGTTGCCACCTGTGGGTAACCCCTTGCGCATATAAAAGGAGGCCCCATGCGCAACGTGAAGGGGGGAGGAGGAAGGAGGCCACTCACGCTCGGTCTGATTAGTTGCCTGAGTGTACTGTAGCACTCAGCGCTCCCGAACAAGAACACAATACAAACCACAAAGCAGCAGTAGGGTTTTACGCATCCGTGCGGCCCGAAGCTGGGTAAACCCCTTGTGTGCATCGCCTCGATCCGCTCTTCGCGCGACCTCCGCCCCCCGCCGAACCAGAAAGGGGCTCGGTCCCCATAGGTGTTCGTGGAGGCAGATTTCCCCCGACAGTCAGTTGATGAGGGAGGCCCCTTTTTGCCGCCTGTCCGCCATCCAATGTCTGTTGTGAATGACTAGCCAGCCAAAGAATTTTAGTCCAAGAGTAGCTGACGAGGACCACAACTCTCTGGCTCCCGACAGTTTGATTTTATCGGCAAAGAAAACCTTGTATGCAGTTCTGGTCGTGTAAGAGCCAGTGTTAGTCCAAATCCACCTAAAGCAGTCGAGAGAGTTCGATAGAGTATCATCGATTCCCTGGACCTTTCCCCATAGTACACAGAATTGGATGATCATTTCTAGTGTGAATGTCCCTTTAAAGTTCTTAGTTCATTCATTCTGTTCCAATCCATCACGAACTGAGAGATGTGTTTACTCTTAGGGACGACATCCGAGGGCCGGCACGATATCCTTTGGAGATGAACTGTCTAGCCACATATCAACCTAGTACATGCCTCGGCTCCCATCACCAATCATGCAAAACATGGACGCAGGGAATAACGCATCCGCTTCAGGAGAAATCAAGGTATTTAGCCCCTGCCAAGGTCGCAAGCTGTCGGTTCTTGCCATCCAAAGCCACCGCACACGAAGGGTGGCGTTGAGCAGTCTCAAATTGTGAATCCAAGCCCACTGAACTCAGTCAGCCGACAATGTTGGATATATGCCCTAGAGGCAATCATGTATGATGATATTTCCTATGTGTTTCTCAATAAAGATAGTCCTTGCACTACAAAAAAATACACTTTTGTGATGATATGTGTTTTTCACAGTAGGTCACGTTTTCTGTCATGCATGTACATCCATGATGATTTTATGATAGAATCAAGATAGTCATACCTGTGCTGTGGCAGAAGTGTTCCATGACAATCCCAAAATTATCATCACGAAAGTGTCCACTTCCATGACGATAAATGGTGTGTCATGGAAGTGTTTTTGTCAAGGGTAATTGACACATGGCATCCACCGTAATGGGTCGCCGTTAAGCTATCGGGTTCCGGTTTGGATTGATAACCTGTTAACAACCCTGACCAATGGGGATTTTCCACGTGTAAAATTCTGATTCACCGGAGTATCCATGTGTCTGCTCAGCGTTGGGACAGATGTCTGATACGTCTCCAACCTATCTATAATATTTGATTGTTCCATGCTGTTATATTATCAATCTTGGATGTTTTACAATCATTTATAGTCATTTTATATCATTTTTTGGTACTAACCTATTGACATAGTGCCAAGTGCCAGTTGTTTTTTCCATGTCTTTTACATCGCAGAAAATCAATATCAGACGGAGTCCAAATGCCCCAAAACTTTATGGAGAATTTTTATGGGCCAGAAGGAAAACAACGGGCCCTGGCTAGGCCTGGGGGGTGCCCCAAGGGGGGGCACAACCCACCAGGGCGAGAAGGCCCAGGCGCGCCCTGGTGGGTTGTGCCCACCTCAGGTGCCCCCGGGCCGCCTCTTTGCTCTATAAATACCCCAATATTCCAGAAACCCTAGAGGCATCGACGAAATATTCATCCAGCCGCGGCAGAGTCCAGAACCACTAGATCCAATCTAGACACCATCTTGGATGATGTTCACCACCTCCATTGGTGCCTCTCCGATGATGCGTAAGTAGTTCTTTGTAGACCTTCGGGTCCGTAGTTAGTAGCTAGATAACTTTCTCTCTCTCTCGCTGGATTCTCAATACAGTGGTCTCTTGGAGATCCATATGATGTAATTCTTTTGCGGTGTGTTTGTCGGGATCAATGAACTTTGAGTTTATGATCAGATCTATCTTTTTATATCCATGAAAGTTATTTGAGTTTCTTTGATCTCTTATATGCATGATTGCTTATAACCTTGTATTTCTTCTCGGATATTTGGGTTTTGTTTGGCCAACTTGATCTATTTATCTTGCAATGGGAAGAGGTGCTTTCTCGTGGGTTCGATCTTACGGTGCTTGATCCCAGTGACAGAAAGGGAAACGACACGTATGTACAGTTGCTAATAAGGATAAAACGATGGGGTCTATCTCTACATAGATAGATCTTGTCTACATCATGTCATCGTTCTTATTGCATTACTCCGTTTCTCCATGAACTTAATACACTAGATGCATGCTGGATAGCGGTCGATGTGTGGAGTAATAGTAGTAGATGCAGGCAGGAGTCGGTCTACTAATCTTGGACGTGATGCCGATATAATGATCATTGCCTAGATACCGTCATAATTATTTGAAATTCTATCAATTGCCCAACAGTAATTTGTTCACCCACCTTTTGCTATTTTTCTCAAGAGAAGCCACTAGTGAAACCTACGACCCCCGGGTCTTCTTTCTCATATATTTTCCTTTGCGATCTGCTATTTCCTTGCATTTATTTTCAGATCTATTAAACCAAAAATACAAAAATACCTTGCTGCAATTTTTCTTTCTTTATTTTATTTAGCGTTTGATCTATCAATTTACTACAAATTTATCCCACGTCCGTTTGCCACTTGAGGCGCCGTACCCCGAAAGGGATTGACAACCCCTTTAACACGTCGGGTTGCGAGGATGTATTATCTGTGTGCAGGGGCTGTTTACGTTGTGTTTCTTGGTTCTCCTATTGCTTCGATAACCTTGGTTGCATATCTGAGGGAAATACCTACTGCTGCTGTGCTGCATCATCCCTTCCTCTTTGGGGAAATACCGACGTAGCTTCAAGCGGCATCAAAAGGAATTTCTGGCGCCGTTGCCGGGCAAGATCTTCAAAATATACCAGGTTCCTAATAACAAATCTCATATCCTCACAATTTACATTATTTGCCATTTGCCTCTCGTTTTCCTCTCCCCCACTTCACAAAAATTTTCCATTTTATTCGCCTCTCTCTTTCGTTCGTCGTTTTCTTGCCGGATCTGCTTTTGAGTGCAATCTTGTTGTGTAGTCATCATGACTCAAGAGAACACCAAGTTATGTGATTTCTCAAATACCAACAACAATGATTTTATATGCACTCCAATTGCTCCTCCCACCGCTAGTGCGGAGTCTTGTGATATTAATACTGCTTTGTTGAATCTTGTTGTGAAAGATCAATTTTCCGGTACTCCTAATGAGGATGTCGCGTCCCATCTTAATACCTTCGTTGAATTATGCGATATGCAAAAGAAAAAAGATGTGGACAATGATGTGGTGAAGATGAAATTATTTCCGTTTTCTTTGCGTGATTCTGCAAAAAATTGGTTCTCTTCTTTGCCTCGCAATAGTATCGATTCTTGGAATAAGTGCAAAGATGCTTTTATCACTAATTATTTTCATCCCGCAAAAATTATTTACCTTACAACCCAGATCATGAATTTCAAGAAACCTGAACATGAGCATGTTGCACAATCTTGGGAAAGGATGAAAATGATGCTAAGGAATTGCCCAACTCATGGGTTAAATCTTTGGATGATCATACAAAATTTTATGCAGGGTTGAATTTTGTTTCTCGTAATCTTTTAGATTCCGCCAAGGGTGGTACTTTTATGGAAATTACTTTGGGTGAAGCCACCAAATTGCTTGATAATATTATGGCAAATTATTCACAATGGCATACCGAGAGGGCTCCTACTAGTAAAAAAGTTAATTCGGTTGAAGAAATTTCTTCTTTAAGTGAAAAGGTTTATGCTCTTATGAAATCGGTTGCTAGTAAAAGTGCTCCTATTGATTTTAATGATATGCCTTTGTCTACTTCTATTGAAAAAAATAGTGATGCCATAGATGTGAATGTTATCTCTCGAAATAATATCAATAGCAATGCTTATAGAGGTAATTTTAATCCTAGGACTTTTCCTAGTAATTCCTCTAATAATTATGGTAATTCCTATGGAAATAAATCTTATAATGATAATAGGAACACATATGATCTTGAGAATAATATTAGAGAATTTATCAATACACAAAAAATTTCAACACTTCCATAGAAGAAAAGTTGAGTAAGATTGATGATTTGTCTAGAAGTGTTGATAGAATTGCTAATGATGTGGAAAATCTCAATATGAAAATTTGTGTGCCTAAAGTATATGAATCAATTAAAGTTCTTTATGTTTCTATGGATGAAAGTAAGAAAAGAACCGCTATGCTTAGAGCTAAAAGAGAATTTTTAGAAAAAGCGTTTTCTAGTGATTTCTTTTGCAAAAGTGATGAAGATCTTAAAATGATTGGTTTTTTTTCCATTGATTCCTTGTTTAGTAAAGTTAAGATTGATGAAAGAGGGTCTGGAGAAGAGTCAACTTTAGGTAGAAGGCGTCCCAATATTTTGGAGGGTGAAAATCTTGTTGAGAAAATTGATAAAAGTGGGTTTGGAGAGGTCAAAACTTTAACTAGTGATGTGCCCACTCTTGTGGATTACAAAGAATTTAATTATGATAGTTGCTCTTTGGTTGATTGTATTTCTTTGTTGCAATCCATGATAAATTCACCCCATGCTTATGAACAAAATAATGCTTTTACTAAACATATTGTTGATGCCATGATGAAAGCTCTTGAAGAAAAATTGGAATTAGAAGTTTCAATTCCTAGAAAATTGCATGATGAATGGGAACCTACTATCGAAGTCAAGATTTAAAATTATGAGTGTTTTTCTTTGTGTGACTTGGGTGCTAGTATTTCTACAATTCCGAAATTTTTATGTGATGTGCTTGGTCTTACTAACCTTGAAGAATGTTCTTTGAATTTGCACTTTGGCGGATTCTACTATTAAAAAGCCTATGGGAAGAATTAATGATGCTCTTATTGTTGCAAATAGGAATTATGTGCCCATAGATTTTATTGTTCTTGATATTGATTGCAATTCGTCTTGTCCAATTATTCTT
Source organism: Aegilops umbellulata (assembly GCA_032464435.1). Lineage (NCBI taxonomy): Eukaryota > Viridiplantae > Streptophyta > Magnoliopsida > Poales > Poaceae > Aegilops > Aegilops umbellulata. Next base: position 265,440,891 of record CP136056.1, read on the forward strand.
CGTAGACCGTTTTTATGCACTATCGGTGCTGTGATTGATATGAAAGAAGGCAATATTAAATTCTAATTTCCTTTGAGGAAGGGTATGGAACACTTTCCTAGAACTAGAATTAATCCACCTTATGAATCAATCACGAGGGCATCTTATGGATCTTGAACCAAAGATGACAAAACTTAGATCCTTGCCTTATGCCTAGCTAAGGGCGTAGAACTATAGCGCTTGTTGGGAGGCAACCCAATGAATAAATTTTATTTTTGCTTTTTGCTTTCTGTTCTTGAGTGTTAGCACAATTATGCTACTGTTATGATTGTGTTTTAGTTAGTGTTTGTGCCAAGCAAAACCGATAGGATCTTCTTGGGTGATAGTTGTTTGATCTTGCTGAAAAAGACAGAAACTTTGCGCTCACGACAATAATTCTCATTTTTAATCAGAAAGTGATTTTGCCCTGATTCTTTTCTAAGAAGATTAATATACAAATTGCTCAGGTCTTCCTATTTTTCAGAATTTTTTGAGTTCCAGAAGTTTTCGTCTAAGTCAGATTGCTACGGACTGTTCTGTTTTGGCAGATTCTGTTTTCTTTGTGTTGTGTGCGTATTTTGATGGTTCTATGGTTTTCTTTGATGAGTTTTTGCCATAGAAAAGTTGGAATAAAGTAGATATAATACAAAAACAAAATATGAATTGGTTTGATACAGTACTTATAGTAGTGGTTTACTTTCTTACACTAACGGATCTCACGGAGGTTTTGTTGAGTTTTGTGTGATTGAAGTTTTCAAGTTTTGGGTTATCTTAGGATGGATGAAGGAAGGATAGAAGAGCCTAAGCTTGGGGATGCCCCGGCATCCCAAGCTATTATCCAAAAATGAGCAACCAACTAAGCTTGCTTGTATGATATGAGTGTTTGCTTGTTTTATTTTGTCTTTTAAGTCATCAATCCTTGCTGGACACACCTGTTTGAGAGAGCCAAAATTATGTCATGACTTGTTAGAATTGCTCTCTATGCTTTACTTAAAATTTTATGAGCAATGGGCTTGCTCTAGTGCTTCACTTATATCTTTTTTAGCACGGTGTGCTTAGTATTTTTGAAGAAATGCTCTCTTGCTTCACTTAGATTTATTTGAGAGTTAGTAAAATCTTCAAGAAATTCTCTCTTGCTTCACTTATTTTGAGAGAAAGAAAAAGAATTATGCTCATGATATTCACTTATATTTGTTTGAGCTTCTGAAAAGCAACACATGAAAATTAGTCCCAAAGTGATAGATATAAAAGAAGGATATAATAAAAAAATTCATGAAGATCATTGGACAAAATAAACTTGATTCTTAGTAATAGTTTTGAGATATGATGATGTGATATGTGAGTTATGTTGGTGAGTAATTATGCTTTAGTAAGAACATCGGTGTTAAGGTTTGTGATTCCCTATGCAAATACGAAAGTCAATAGTCATGCAATGAAATTATATCCTACTTGTGGTGCATTATTCGGTGTTATTTATGCTTAATGCTTGCTTATGAGATTATCTGTTTCTTGGTTGGTCGCTTCTCAATCTTTTGCTAGGCAAAGGCCCTGGGTTTGTTCTTGGCTAGGGAGATGAACTACTAGGAGGAGTTCAACCAGTGACTGATGGATGATCTCTTGATGCCTCTACCCTGGGGGTGGCTAGTCCTATTTATAGGCAAAGGCCCTGGGCCTCTTCCCAAATATTGAGCGGGAAGGGCGCCAACAATTGGCCAATTCGAAGGGGAACATCTGGTACACTTATACTGACTAAAGTTGGTCCTCGCCTGTCAAAGGCCCTGTGGTGACGCCGTTCTGGGCTCCACGATGACCTCCTTCCCACAATTGGACTGGTCTTGGTCTTGTTGCACCGAAATGGGTGCCTTTGCTTGATCCTCTCGCCTACACTTGCCCCCTTTCCACCAAAGAGGAAAGGGAGCACACTGCACGGGCTGGCGCCCGCCTGGCGCCCTTGGTCGTCATGGCTTGCGTCATGGGCACCTCACGAGGTACCCCGCCTTGATCTCTCCGCCTCCTCGTGAGCCAGCCTGGCGAGGCTGTGTCTGAGGAAGCGCTGTGTCATCCGCCCCGCGAGGCTTGGCCCCTCGCGAGGGTCTTGGGTCTTGTGTTGATGAAGATGGGCCGTGCTGGGCCCCCCTTTGAGCCACGCCGCAGGCCGCAGGCAGGCAAGTCTGGGGACCCCCTTTCCCAGAACGCCGACAGTAGCCCCCGGGCCCAAGGCACGCCCGGACTTGGCTGTGCCGAGAGGCGAAAGGGCAAGGGCGAAGCGTCGCGGGCCCTAACAGCATGCGGCCTTGGGCGCCGCGTGGCGGTTGATTGGACGTGGGCGTCTCCGCTTCCCCACGACGCCTTGGCAACTGCGTGACTTGACTAGTCCCTGCATGCATAGATACGGGTCATTATTACCCTAGATCGTGGTGCTCGGTGGTTGGTCTTCTCCGGCTATAAGTACGGGGCCGCGCGAGCCCCGCCAGTCCGCCCCTTCCTGCTTCTCCTCTCCTTCTCCTTGGCCACTCGCCGCTCTCATGGCTCCGAAGAGGTTCTCAACCACAGAGAAGGGAAAGGCCTGCCGGGCAGAACCCGACTCCCCACCGGCCAAGCGCGGCCGGGGTCGTCCCCGCAAGCATCCCGCGGTCACCGTTGCGGCTCCCCGCGGCCACAGGGGTGGTTCCCCGCGTGGTGGTGAGCGCTCGGCTGCTAAGGGAAGGCAGGTCATGACTGCGCGGCCTCCCAGGCCGCGCTTTCACTCGGCGGAGGTGCTGCCAGAGTTCGTCGTGTGGTCGGCGGACCCGACCAACACCTGGCTCCAGCTCCCCCGCTTCTTCATCGGCGAGCTGCCGGCCAGCGCCTAGTGTGGCTTCTGGCTCCAGGCTGATGGTTGCTGCAACAGGGCCTCCTGGGCTTCGCTTGAGGTCTCCCCTTCCGGAAACGGGGCCCTGACTCGTGGCTGGCAAACGTTTGCCCGCGCGCGCGGCCTGAGTCAGCGGTGCACCCTGCACTTCAAGTTCGACGGCGACGCCACCCTCTATGTGAGGGTGTTTGGGGAAGATGGTCGCCGCGCTGGATGCTGCCCCGAGGGCGACGACCGCGGCCAGGGGCCCCGCCCCGACGACGATGGAGGAGGCAGTGCCCGAGCGGGTGGCGACGCTCGATGCTCCCCAAGCTTCACCAACTCTTCTTCAGGAGACTCCTCCAGCGGTGGCCGCAGCCAGCCCCCACGCCGTCGCGCTTGCTTGGGGGGCGGCGATTCGTCCGCCCGTCGCCGCGCCCCGGTGAAGCGCGAGAGGGAGTCCACGTGAGCCCCGGAGGCATCCCAGGTCGCCTCGGCTGGCCGGAGCGAGGCGAGCCATGCCGGGCTCGTCCTTTCTTTTCCTTTTGTTTCCTGCGTAAAAGAGAACAGCTGCATGGAGCCCCGTGGGGGCGTGTTGGAGGTTATTGCTGTTAACAACTACCTTGATTTAGCTTTCGCGCTTTTCAGCTGTGTGTCTGCACATAAATAGTTCCCGGCCCCAGCCGTGGGGGGGCAACCGACCCATGCCCTGTGCGTGTGTCGCGGTGCCCGAGGGGCACGGACTGGAGGGGTGTTCCCGTAATGGACCCGGGTCGCGAAACCTTAGAACGATTACGACAGGAACCCTCGCGAGGGCGTTTGGCTGCCCCCCTCGCGAGACTTTTTGCAAGAGGAGTCAAAACGGGGGAGCAAAAATCAACGAAATATAAACCAATGACGGCAATAATTTCAATAAAACTTCAACTGCGAACAAAGCGAACCAACTGCGGAAAGCAAATGAAAAAGCCGCGTCCGGCACCTAATCTAGTCTTCGACGTCTTCTCACCAGCGCGGAGCTAAGTGCTGCCACTGGGCGTGGGAGGGAGCCCCAGGGCCTGAGGCCGGCGCTCCTGAGACTCCGGGGCGTGTACAGCCCCACTCATTATTACGTGAGAGTGTCACGAGCGGCGAGCTTCACAGGCGTTGGCCTTCTTCACAGGCTCCGGGCCTTTCTTCTTGGGGTGATGAGCTTCACAGGCACTTGCCTTCTTCACAGGCTCAGGGCCTTTTCCAAAAAGGGTTAATCTTCACAGGCATTTGCCTTCTTCACAGGCTTAGGGCCTTTTCCAAAAAGGGTTGATCTTCACAGGCGTTCGCCTTCTTCACAGGCTCAGGGCCTTTTCCAAAAAGCGTTAATCTTCACAGGCGTTCGCCTTCTTCACAGGCTCAGGGCCTTTTCCAAAAAGGGTTGATCTTCACAGGCGTTCGCCTTCTTCACAGGCTCAGGGCCTTTTCCAAAAAGGGTTGATCTTCACAGGCGTTCGCCTTCTTCACAGGCTCAGGGCCTTTTCCAAAAAGGGTTGATCTTCAGAGGCGTTCGCCTTCTTCACAGGTTCAGGGCAATTTAGGGGTAGAACCTCCGGAGGTGTTGGATGTTCCACGCGTTCTGGATCAGCTCCCCTTCCTCGGTCTCCAAGCGCACGGAGCCTGGCCTGAAACATGAACAACCTTGAACGAGCCCTCCCACATGGGAGAGAGCTTGTGTAGCCCTTCCCTGGAGAGAACCCGTCTGAGCACGAGATCTCCTACCTCAAGGGTCCTGGGGCGGATGCTGCGGCAATGATACTGTCGCAGCGCCTGATGGTACCTCGCCGCTCGTAGCGCGGCTTCTCGGCGGCGTTCCTCCCCCAGCACGAGGTCCATCCCCCGCATGGCATCCTGTTGCGCCTCATCGAAAGCTAGGACCCACGCAGAGCGATGTCTGACCTCGTGAGGGAGGACTGCTTCGGCTCCGTAGACCAGGAAGAACGGGATCTCCCCGGTTGGCTTGGTCGCGGTCGTGCGGATGGACCACAACACGGACTGGAGCTCATCGTACCAACCTCTGCCGTAGGACTCCAGCTTCTTCTTGAATGTCCTTGTCTTGAGGCCCCTCAGGACCTCCGCGTTGGCTCGTTCGGCCTGGCCGTTGCTTCGCGGGTGCGCCACCGAAGCATAGCATATCTGCGTTCCAAGGTTAGCACAGTATGTTTTGAAGAGGTTACTGGTGAACTGCGAACCGTTGTCTGTGATGATGCGGTTCGGCACCCCGAACCGGCTCACGATGCCCCTGATGAACCTGACCGTGGAACCCGCGGGGATGGTGCGGACAGCCTCCACTTCTGCCCACTTGGTGAATTTGTCAATGGCGACGTAGAGGTAGTGGTAGCCCCCTGGCGCCCGAGGGAACGGGCCCAGAATGTCCAGCCCCCAAACTGCAAATGGCCATGAAAGGGGTATAGTCTGCAAGCCCCCCGCCGGCTGATGGATCTGTTTGGCGTGAAATTGGTAGGCCTCACAAGCCTTCACCAGCTCGACAGCGTCGTTGAGTGCGGTGGGCCAATAGAACCCGCTGCGGAATGCTTTGCCGACGAGGGTCCGTGATGACGAGTGATGCCCACAGTCCCCGCCGTGTATGTCCTCTAACAGTTCCTTCCCTTGCTCCCTGGAAATGCAGCGTAGGGATACGTCGTTCGGCAGCTTCCGGTAGAGCTCTCCATCCCTGATGCAGTATGCCGTGGCTTGCCGCGCCACACGCTCCGCTTCTTCCTCCTGTTCCGGCAGGGCCCCTTGTGTTAAATAACTCCGGAGTTCCATGATCCAGCATTCCTCCTGAGGTTCCATAGTCAGGAGCAGGCGTGCCCGTGAGGCAGGGCCGCAGGCCGGGGCTCCTGAGGAAGGCGGCTGGGGGAGTTCCTCCCAAGGCTGGGCAGTGTTTGATAATGACGGCTGGGCCGAGGGCTTGAAGAGCCGCTCTTCAAAGACGCCAGGCTCCTGAGGTAACCGCCTGGATGCCCGTCCGGCGATGTCATCGGCTTCCTGATTGGTGCCGCGGGGCACATGCTTCAATTCCAACCCCCAAAACTGCTTCTCCATCCTGCGAACCTCCGCTAGATAGGCCTCCATGTGCTCATCCCTCAGCTCGTACACCTTGTTGGAGAAGTTGACAAGGAGCTGTGAATCGCCCTTGACAGTGAGTCGCTTCACCCCCAGAGCTGCTGCGGCCTTCAACCCCGCTATCAGACCCTCATATTCTTCTATGTTGTTGGAGACCTTCTCACCTTGCTGGAAACAGAGCTGTAGGGCGTAGTAGAGTTTGTCCTGAGTGGGCGATATCAGCACCGCACCAGCCCCAGCGCCGTGCCTGGAGAACGCCCCATCGAAGTACATGACCCAGCCTTCTGGCGCCTCACTCCCTGGGGAGAGGGATCGATCCTCGTTGTCCTTGAGGCCTGGTGCCTCCGTCCATTCCGCCATGAAATCCGCTAACGCTGCTCCTTTGATGACACGGGTCGTGCTGAACTCGAGTTGAAACGCCTGCAGTTCTATGTTCCACTCGGCGACCCTTCCGGCTGAGTTGGGGCTCCTGAGCACTCTCTCCAAGGGGTACGACGAGACGACCTTGATGGGGTGACCCTGGAAGTAATGACGCAGCTTGCGCGAGGCCACCGGTAGCGCGAGGAGGAGCTTCTGAGGCATTGGGTACCGTGCCCTCGCGTCCCGTAACACCGTGCTGACAAAGTAGACTGGATGTTCAACCAAGCTGAGAGCATCAGTGTCCGTGGCACCCTCCTGAGGCAAGGGCGCCTCGCGAGGTGACACGACTTCGGGAGGCGGCCCGTCCTGGTGAGTGGCCTCTCCTACTTCTGGTGCGCCCTTTGGCGGCTGATCTTCCTCAGCCACGGTTACGTCTCCTGTGGGCCTTTCCTTTTTCTTCTTCGTCTTGTCCCGAGCTGCTAATGTGGCTCTGATTTGGCGCTCCTCCCTAATCGCCACTAGGGCTGCGCTGGCAGAGTAGGGTGTGGTAGCGAGGTAAAGCAGCAGGGGCTCTCGAGGGCGCGGAGCCACCATGACTGGGGGACTGGTTAGGTACCTCTTGAGATCTTGAAACGCCTTATCTGCCTCTTCAGTCCATTCAAAAGGCCCCTTCTTCTTCATCAGCTGGAAGAAAGGCAGTGCCCGCTCCCCCAGTTTGGAGATGAAGCGCCCTAGCGTGGTCACGCGCCCGATGAGCTTCTGCATTTCTCTGAGGGTTTTCGGTGGGCTCATGTCCTCGACCACCTTGACCTTCTCCGGGTTAGCCTCGATGCCTCGATGGGACACGAGGAATCCCAAGAGCTTGCCTGAGGGGACCCCGAACACACACTTCTCTGGGTTGAGCCGCAGGTTCACTGCGTCGAGGCTCGCGAAGGTCTCCTCCAGGTCTTGTATCAGGTCTTGGCCTCCCGAGATTTCACCACAATGTCGTCAACGTAAGCTTCGACATTCTTCCCGAGCTGTGGGCCCAAGGTGATGTGCATCAGCCGCTGAAAGGTCGCCCCTGCATTACGCAGCCCAAATGGCATGCAGGTATAGCAGTACACCCCGCATGGGGTTAAGAAGGCGGTCTTCTCGACGTCTTCCACCGCCATCTTGATCTGGTGATACCCAGAGAAGGCGTCCAGGAAGCAGAGCAGGTCGCACTCCGCCGTGGAATCGACGATCTGGTCGATGTGGGGGAGCGGGAACGGATCTTGCGGGCATGCCTTGTTGAGGTTGGTGAAGTCGACACACATGCGCTCCTTTCCTCCCTTCTTGGGCACAACGACAGGGTTGGCCAACCAATCCGGGTATCGGACCTCATGAATGACCACAGCGGCTTCTAACTTGCGGGTTTCTTGGACGATGAAGGCCTGCTTCTCTGCGGACTGCCTCCTGACTTTCTGCTTCACGGGGCGCACGTTCGGGCACACGTTGAGGTGATGCTCGATGATGCTCCGAGGGATCCCTACCAACTGATCAGGCTCCCAAGCGAATACCTTCTTGTTTGCACGCAGGAACCTGATCAGAGCTTCCTCCTGCTCAGGCTCAAGGTTGGCGCCTATGGTGAAAGTGGCACTGCAGGACCCGTCTTCGTCGACATGTATCTGCTTGGTTTCTGCCTTGTCCTGGGTGAACAACTGCTTCTTCTTGGCTGGCGCAGCCCCCTTGGGCTCAGGGGCCCCTGCGTCGGCGGGCTGTGCCGATGCCGCCGTCTTGAAGGCGAGCTTGAGTACCCGCAGGGCGTCCCCGGTGTCCCCGTGCACGGTGAGGACACCGCTGCTTCCGGGCATCTTCATGAGATTGTACGCCGGGTGCGTGGCGGCCATGAGCTGGGCTAGCGCAGGGTAACCAAGGATGGCGTTGTAAGGGAGGCCGATGGGAGCGATGTCGAAGTCGACCATCTCCGTGCGGAAGTTGTCGTAGGTGCCGAAGGTTACTGGGAGCCGGATCTGTCCCAAGGAGCTGGATGACCCGCCCCCAACGCCTGAGAAGGACCGGCTGGGTTGCAGCCGCTCCAGGGGTATGCGGAGGAGATTGGAGGTCCCAACCGAGAGCACGCTGAGGCCCGCGCCGCCGTCGACGAGGGTTCTGGTGACGGCTACCTGGCAGATGGTGGGGGTGCACAACATGGGGAGCGCGCCCGAGCCAGCCAAGTTGGCGGGGTGGTCCTCCGAGCTGAAGGTCAGACCGACCTCGCGCGCCACCTGGTCCGTGGGAGCCCCCTGCCGTGCGGGAGCGGCGCCGACCCGGCGGACAAACGGCTTGACGTGGCGACTTGTGGGCGGCGCCTGCGAGCCGCCCAGGAGGGCCGCGACGACCGGGGGTGTTGATGTAGCGGTGCGGTCACCTCATCGCACAGGCAGATGCTGGGATGATGCTTGATGCTCGTTCCCCGCCGGGCCGGCGGCGGCGTTGGTGGCGGGCGACGGGGAACAACAAAGACGCCCACCGACGGGGGCCGCCTGGGCGACGCGGGCTCGACGGGCGTCGGACATGGACGCGGCGGTCGGAGGAGAACGAAGCGGTGGAAGACAAATTCCGGCGCACCCCTACCTGATGCGCCAAATGTCGGATTTCGGGTACCGGCAGACCCTTAAGGTTCGAACTCTGGGGTGCGCGCGGAGATTATGCTCTCTACCTCTCCGTCTCGCAAAGATCTAAACTGCCAAAAGAATCAACACAAGAGACACAGAGTTTATACTGGTTCGGGCCACCGATATGGTGTAATACCCTACTCCAGTGTGGTGTGGTGGATTGCCTCTTGGGCTAGTGATGATGAACAATACAGGGAAGAACAACCTCGCAAGGGTCTGTTCTTGGCTAGGGAGATGAACTACTAGGAGGAGTTCAACCAGTGATTGATGGATGATCTCTCGATGCCTCTACCCTGGGGGTGGTTAGTCCTATTTATAGGCAAAGGCCCTGGGCCTCTTCCCAAATATTGAGCGGGAAGGGCGCCGACAATTGGCCAATTCGAAGGGGAATATTTGGTACACTTATCCTGACTAAAGTTGGTCCTCGCCTGCCAAAGGCCCTGTGGTGACGCCGTTCTGGGCTCCACGATGACCTCCTTCCCACCGTTGGACTGGTCTTGGTCTCGTTGCACCGAAATGGGTGCCTTTGCTTGATCCTCTCGCCTACGCTTGCCCCCTTTGCACCAAAGAGGAAAGGGAGTACACTACGCGGGCTGGCGCCCGCCTGGCGCCCTTGGTCGTCATGGCTTGCATCATGGGCACCTCGCGAGGTACCCCGCCTTGATCTCTCCGCCTCCTCGTGAGCCAGCTTGGCGAGGCCGTGTCTGAGGAAGCGCTGTGTCATCCGCCCTGCGAGGCTTGGCCCCTCGTGAGGGTCTTGGGTCCTGTGTTGATGAAGATGGACCGTGCTGGGCCCCGCTTTGAGCCACGCCGCAGGCCACAGGCAGGCAAGTCTGGGGACCCCCGTTCCCAGAACGCCGACACGTGTGTTGGGGGTTTTTACGTTGTGTTGCTTGGTTCTCCTACTGGTTCGATAACCTTGGTTTCATATCCGAGGGAAATACCTACCGCCATTGTGCTGCATCATCCCTTCCTCTTTGGGGAAATACCTACGTAGCTTCAAGCGACATCAATGTCGTACACTCTTTGGATGGGAGGTGCCTATGATACATCGACACATGGCACATCCCAATAGTGGCCCATTCAGGTGAAAAGGCCGGCCCGTTTGACTTGGTCAAAAGGTAGCGGGCCGGCCCACGGAAAGCCTGTTATCGGCGCCTATGATACGTTGGCACATGGCAAGGCCCAATAGTGGCCCATTTAGGTGAAAGAGGTCGGCCCAGTCAAAATTAGCAGGCCGGCCCATATAGGGCCTACTTGTGTCTGGTCCATTTAAGCCCACGGCCCATACAAGATGAGCCATTTTGGCCCGTCAACGGCCCGTTAACTATTTGACACCATTGCAGCCCATCGTCAGTTCGATCCCGTTAATAGCCCGCTATATATTTGGGCTTAATACCGGCCCCGTGTGGTTTTAGCGTGTTAACGACCCTTCAAGGGATGTGCCAAATTTCAGGATGTACGTCTTTCTGCCTTTTAGCGACCCATTTAAGTGTTGTACCAACTTCCAGTCTGGTGTGTCTTTCAGCCCGTTAACGGCCCGTAAATGAGTTGGGCCATTTGCAGTCGGACCTGAGCTTTGGCCTCTTAACTACCCATGCTCTTCATGACCAATACGAGCCCGCTGTCTCTTTCGGCCTGCTAAAGGCCCACAATACAGTTGGGCCATATATAGCCCGACCTTAGTATCGACATGTTAACGGCCCGTGAAATCGAGCGGGCCCACTTGATGTCCGCTTTGATGTCAGCCTGTTAACGACCCGGGAGGTAACAGGGCCGAGCATCAATTGTTGGTTCATTTCAATTATAGAGGCCCAATAGAGCCTTCGGCCTGGTTATGGCCCATTAACTTACTGGGCCCGCTAAAGTTCGAACATGTGTGTAGGACCAATTAGATAACGTCGATTCCGGCCCAGCTATAATTTGAGCCCATTACGACAAGAAATTATGGACAGGACAAAAATTGATCAATCAAAGGCCTATGAGAATTTTGGCCCATGTGAGCCCATTAGGGAAGCCCATTAAGGTCAGTGGGACGCTTCCTTCATATAGGGCCCACGACTGTTCGTGCTAACTAATAATTGCACTGCTTTTTCGCTTCCTAGAGACCAGTGGCCTGGAATGCGAGGCACGCTAAGCAAACGTACGACATACAAGAAAAAATGTCACACATCCAGCATATATTATAGGAAGTTACATCCACTGGGCAATCAAAGGTTGATGCCAGTGCAAATAAATGAACAGAACTTAGCAAACTACAACTTCACAATCTACAACCTCAATTATCCGAGGAGTTTACACGTCAGGTATCCGAGGAGTCCCTTTAAGTTTCCATGTCAGTGCAATTAAAGGTTGCAGATTGTGAGGTTACAATCAGGTATCCGGATAAGTTCTGTGAGTTTACATCAGGTTACAATCAGGTATCTGGATAATGAAGAGTTTACATGCCTGTGCAAATAAATGCATCCGAAGAGTTTACACGTCAGGTATCCGACCCTTTAAGTTTCCGGCCTTTATCAATGCCCTGTTATTTTTACGCCACACCACGGGTTTGAAGTTGTTCCCGGGCGGCAGTGTCCTCTTGCATCCAAGCTCCAACACCGGACTGCATTTGAGGTATCTTTTGCAGCCGAGCACCAATGCCGGACCGCTTCCGAGCTCCAACGCCGGAATGTATTCGAGCTCCAACGCCAGACTGTATCCGAAGAGTATTGTTATAGTCGAGCTCCAATGCCCAACTGCATCCAAGCTCCAGCGCCAGACTGTATCCGAGGTGTCATAGATCACCTTGGTTCAAATAAGTGTTAGCCGAGCTTAATGCCGGAAATGCCCTCTAAGGAGCCAGCTACTTGCATCCGGGCTATATGCCGAACTGCTTCCGAGGTGGCTCAGCACATTGGTCATGGGATGATTGGTTGCGGATTTTATTTCCGATGCGTATAAATTTATTTGCTGACGAGATGTATGGCCAGTAGCCCTCAAGGTGTCTATTGGCCTAAAATCCGAGATGCACCTGAAGGAAAACATAAAACTGCTGTTCCTGGTAGCCCCTGAGACCCAGGTCATGAAATCGGCCTGAGGATCAACTCCTAGCTTGGCAGCATACATAGGAATAGAAACGCAGTGTAATATATTAGAGGTAATAGTGATCGGCGGATGGGCCCCTGAGAGAGGGTCGTGAGAAGTCTCTGTGATATATCAACTTGATGCCGGATAAGTCCCATATGGTACTTATTGTCGTCCAAAGACGCGCTTGTCCATAGTTCGGTTATGCCAAACACTAAGCACTTTGAATTTTCTGCATCGAATAGCAATGCAGTAGCCCCCGAGACACTGGTCGGGTGGCAACACCAGATTAGGGGATCGATGTTCCCCTTTAATATTTGTAAATAATGAGCGCAAAGCCCAGTAGCCCCCGAGCCTTAATGTGGGCACGGGTGGCCGAATTAAGGATCGATATCCGTTTGACAGAAAATTTTGTTGTGTTTAACACAAACTTCTCGGAAAGAGAATAAAGATCTCTTAAAAGAGTTTAGAGTTGGTCAAAATCCGAGCTTGCGAAGGTAGGCCCCAAGGGGTTTAAAAGATGGATTGCAGTAAATGGATTTTACTCGCAATTTTTATGTGTAATGATTCTATGTATCCAAGTGCTTTTCATCATTAATGCTCAAATCCGCATTGTACAAAACTTTGTTGACCGACCATCGGCTTCAACCTCCTCGGCCAGTAGCTGAGGAGTTTTTTGTCCTACTTAATAAAGCCGTTATAAGGGCAAAGTTTTACGGCAAACAAGGCAATCCGGTCATACGGTTTTATAAACAAAGGTACACAAACAGATATGTTATATTACGTTTTAACGTAAGAAACATCTCCAAAGAAAATAGTCCCGCTATCGGTTCCTTTCTTTGGGTCGTCATGCTTATCATAATCATGAAAACTCACCTCCGATCAATGTGGGAGGAAAATATTGAGGATTTAGTTCGGCGAAAGTTCTCGAACTCTATGGTATTAATGAACCAAAATTTTTACTTCCATCGTTGCCGACCAATGTGATCCTTTAAGATTGCTAGCTTTCGGCTTCACCCAGTCTGAGGTACTAACTCGGATGACCCGGTAGTAACAATCACAGAGGTGCTCCCTTTACCGCCTAGCCGAACAATCAGGAACGTAGGGGTAAGCACAGGAGCCAGGCAATCCAGCTTGGCCAAAATCTTAAGTCAAATTGATGCATATGTATGGCTTTATAACGATGATTATGGAAGGCAGCCTTTGTATATTAAATACAAACATCGATGATATGTTTATGTTGACTCCGTTGCGACCATTTATCAGTTGAAAGTGGCCCATCATCGGCTTCCACCCCCTTGTAGATGCTACGCAGGGTGTTTCTGCAATAACAAAACAACCCTTAGCCGACGTCTCAGTGCCCGAAGGCGGTTGTGTTAGCGGAAACGAGGCAACCAGATATGCGGGCTTTATAACTTTCACTTGGTCATAGGAGCTTAAAGTTGGGAGGCCAGTTACTAGCCCCCGGTTAGTGTTTGGCGATAGTTGAGGTCAAGTCATAAACACTTCGACCAATGTTATGAACGACCCGTCATTTAACGCAGTCATCGGATCGCTGGCTAGTTTACGCTTATTGTGACAGTCAGTTTTCGGCTTTCTCCACTGAGGTGCTTAACCATGCAAGCTGGAAGCACAATCGCAGTGGTTCTCCCTTTGCACACCTAGCCGAACATAGCGGAACATAGGCGGCAAGCACAGGAGCCGGGCAACCCAACTATTGACCGAAGACACAATTCGAAACCAATGCATATATATCAATATCAGAGAGTGTTTTTGCCGAATCTCTAAAGGTGTCTGGCGTTGCACTACGAGATTTATGCGGGAAACACACAAATAGTTTAAAAGTGCCATTGGCTTGGAAAACCCAACAATTTAGTAAAAACTTAACGTCGGAATTACATCAAGTGTTCGGTGCCAATCCAAAAATTGGTCAAAAAAGGGGTGCTTCTGTCATGCATTAATATGACACATCCGATCTCAAGACCTCAAGCAGGTCAGCCCACGGCTATAACCTCCTATCCCGAAGGCGGAGTACTGCTCGTTAGGCCAGTTTAAAGAACTAAACTCGAACGACTTTGAGAGAGAGACTAGGCTCCTCGGCTATTGACCACACACTCGCGTCGAAAAAAGGAGTGATAGAAAAAGATTTTGCAATGACCAAGAAGAAAACATTTATTATAAAACGGCTGATACTTATTTAAGAGCCCCCGAGTGACTTGGGCAAAAGAATTTTATGTATAATGATTGTATGTACGGAAGTACTTATATCATATATGTGTTCACCCAAACTTTAAACGCGTCTTAACCGACCGTCGGCTTCTCCCTCTTCGGTCAAGGACCGAAAAGTGTTATGTACTCCACCTGTCAAGAATATCGATGGTGTTTCCCATATCCAGGCAATCAGGCCATAAGGGTGTAACAGACAAAGCACGCTCAGGGAACTTATGCTATATTATTGACGAAGTGTAAGAAGTATCTTTGAAGAAAATAGTACCTCCACCGATACCTTTCTTCGGTTGCTCATTGTTACTATGAGACTTGTGCAATAGATTTTTTGTACTCATGAGTTCCGTTGTGTGCCGACCATAATTGAAAACAATAAGAGCGCTAGCTTTCGACTTCACCCAGTCTGAGGTCCGAGCTCGGATGACCTGATCGTGACAATCGCAGAGGTGCTCCCTTTACTCCGTAGCCGAACAATCGAGAACGTAGGGGTAAACACAGGAGCAAGGCAACCCAGCTTGCGGAACACTTAAGTCAACATGGTGCATATTGTGGGGTAATACACGAACAAGGAACGAAGCCATACAAGTATAATTAGATGCAAAAGGAAAAGCTTTATAAAGGAAGCCCCCAAGTAGACGGGGTATTTGAATTTGTGTGTCACAAACAAAGTTTTGACAAGGAAGTTTTCACATACAACTTTTTGCCAAAAAAGTATCATGCTTTGGTCGAACCAAACAAAATTTATAATTGAAAATTCTGAGCATAAAAGCGACTTAGCTGGTTAATGTGCTCGGTGTCGATGCACGACCCGAGCTTACGGCGGGACAAGGTCCCAGCCCCCAAGCCGGTCCCGAGGTGGCGGAGCGAAGAGCTCGGCATTACGAAGTGGCGACATAGCACGGCTAATGCAGGCCCGCAGTGTGACGCCAAAGTCCCCGTCGTGGGTTAATGAAGTGACGACGAAGCCCTCGGTCCAGCTGATGTGACATGGTACGTCGGTACGCAGAGGTGACAGCGCTGCCCGATCCGGAACCTTTATTTGTGCACAGAAAATAGTGCAAGCCGGAGATAATAGGAATACTAATAAATTTTAAAAAAATGTTGCATAATTAATAATTTATGCAAAGTGAGTAATAAAAGACATATGGCTTGTGTGCCGAACACTCGATGTGGTAGAGTTCTCTCAACGAAGCCGAAGTCCCCGAGGCAACTGAACACGTCGGTATGGCAACACGACCAACAAGGTGATCATGCGAGCCGATTTACGCCGATTGGGACGACGGCGTCGGCTTGCCGAAGAGACCACATGACGTAGTCGAATTCCATTATCTGCACATGTAAAGTAGTGCAGGCGAACAACAATAATATAAATATATAAACTCCTCGCATAATTAATTTACGCAAGATAATTCATTTAAAGATATGCGGCCTGGCGGCGATGTCAATGTCGATGCAGGGCATCAGCGTGATGCGGTAAAGGCGTGGCAAAGCCTGACTTCATAGGTCGGTCCGAGTTCTGTCTGCGGCGTTCGCCGGACTATGTACGAAAACTTAACGAACCACCATGTGACCGTCGTTAACGCGGCCACCATTTGATAGACTTGCATACAGATGATGGAACAAACCAGAGTAATAATTCCTTGGGAAAAATAAACTCAAACAAGCAATAATTACTAGGATAAATAGCACCTGGTTTATTTGTTGTAGCAATCCGAAGAAAGGTGACTCCCAAAATTGGGACTCGATCCGCACACCCATTGCCTGATGGGCGATAAAGCAACGGCATGGCGATGCTGGCAAAGGTTGGCCTGCCGAGACAAAGCCCTCGGTCCAGCTAACGTGACGAAGCTGGTCGGCTGGTGACGCCGAAGTCATCGAAGTATGTTGATGAAGAAATAGCCAAGTCCCCGGTCCAGCCAAGGTGACGGAGCAGGTCGGTGAGGAGACCTTGCAGCTGCCATGTCAGCCGAGGTGTTGAAGCAGGTCGACATGATGGACATCGGCTTGAAGAAGCGACAGTGCGGCCATGCTGACACAGGTCGTGACTTGTGACGCGGTCAATGCCGGCTTGATGAAGTGACCATGCGGCGATGCCGGTGTGCCCGCTCCGTGTAATCCGTGGGGCAGCGATGTTGGTGATGATTTATCCTTCGTGTTGCCGAACCCTTGTTTGGATTGCCGAGATGATGATCGAAGAAGTTGAGCCCGGCTCAACAAAGCGGCGACATGTCTAGCGCAGGTCGGCAGTCGTGGAGCAATATTGCCGGACTGGTTTGACACCAACGTGATGGTGAAGATTATCTCGGAGGAGGCTTAAAATTTTATGGGTACATGTTTATAAACAACGCATAATACCCTAGAAGAAAAATTCCTTCAAAAGGGTTGTCCAATTTTCCGTTCATGAAGAAACATGAACTCGGGTCGGATTTGTATTCGCGCAGAAAACAGATCCAAAAATTGGTCCACTCATCGGAAGGTTTCCGGAGTTTGAACCGTCGGATCGAGCTGAAATTTGGAGGGTTGGTAGATATGGGAATTCTCAGAAGATGAACAGTTGGATCTTTCAAAGGACCTCCGAGCTGGGCTCTGGAGACCATGCCCTAAACTCGTCCAGATTCACGTCCAGATTTGACACGGCTCTGGTATATCGTAGATTGACAGAGATTCCTCCATAGGAACTCAACGAAATTTGGCATGGTTGTTGTACACTTAATTCCGCACAATTCCACTGAAGAAATCGTCAAAGCGATGCTCGAGGAGGTGGTGGCAGCGGATACAAGTTTGCTGTTCGGAAAAAACAGCACGGTCGCCCGAGGGCAATGTTTACGTTGAGCCCCCGAGCTCCATGGGTGATTCTTCCATGATCATGATAGAGATCGGAGTTGATGTTGACGAAGGCCCTCGTCCGAACATGATGATTGGAGGTAGGGCATAGTCCTTGGTTAAGCCAAGGTGACCAATCGAGTCGGCGACAAAAGATGCCAACATCGACCATAAAGCTCGGCTCCGATGCGTAGATCGCGCCGGAGATGATCCGAATTCCCATCGCCCCGTGGCGACCGCCGGCAAGCTCTCATTGAAAGCACCAATGTCGGTTCAATATCCGGCGTATCTTGTAGTAGGGGTCCTAAGTTAGGCATCTGGGAGCGATGGTAACATGGACACGGGGTTTTACCCAGCTTCGGGCTCTGTTGATGAGATAATATCCTACATGCTGCTTTTGATTGTATTCATATAGGTGTAGTACAGAGTATATGTGTCTACCACGAGATTGTAGTAGTGAATATGAGATTGTTTATTGACTAGCCTGGCCTTGGTTTATATATGCACTGTAGGCCTATGGTTTAGAGGAGTCCTTGTCTTGGGCGCCAAGTCTTGTAGAATCCTCCTTGTATGCGGCATGGGCTGTCCGAACTGGCCCAATAGTGAACCACCATGGGGGTCATCGGCCCGATCCAGCTGGTCGGGAGATGACGTGGTGAGTACCCCCTAGTCCAGGACACCGTCAGCGAATGACGCTGATACGTCTCCAACGTACCTATAATTTATAAAGTATTCATGCTGTTACTTTATCATTCTTGGGTGTTTTACAATCATTTTATAATGACTTTATATCATTTTTTGGGAGTAACCTACTGACCCAGTGCCCAATGCCAGTTGCTGTTTTTTGCTTGTGTTTTACATCGCAGTAAATCAATATCAAACGGAGTCCAAACACAACGAAACTTTACGGGGATTTTTTGGGACCAGAAGGAATCCATTGGGCCAGAGGTGCACCTGGGGGTGCCCCGAGGGGGACACAACCCACTAGGGCACGCCAGGCCCCCCGGTGCGCCCAAGTGGGTTGTGCCCACCTCGGTGGCCTCCCGCACCCCCTCTTTGCTCTATAAATTCCCAAATATTCCGAAACCCTTCGGGGTTAACCTAGATCAGAAGTTCCACCGCCGGAGGGCTCCTTAGCCACCGAAAACCAATCTAGACCCGTTCCGGCACCCTGCCGGAGGGGGGAATCATGTCCGGTGGCCATCTTCATCATCCCGGCGGCCACCGCGATGAGGAGGGAGTAGTCCACCCTCGGGGCTGAGGGTTTGTATCAGTAGCTATGTGTTTAATCTCTCTCTCTCTCTCATGATCTATATCATGGGCTTTGTTAATATAGTCGGATCATATGATGTTTCTCCCCTCTATACTCTTGTTGTGATGAATTGAATCTTTACCCTTTGAAGTTTTGTCATGTCGGATTGAATGTTCAGATTTGAGAACACATGATGTAAGTCTTACGCTATGAATACTTGAGGTGATATTGGGGTATCTTATTGATTCACTTGATATACGTTATGGCACTGAACTTGCAGATTCCCACGGTGATATTGGGGTAAGCTTAGCATAGGGGTTGATGCACGCTTTTATAATCCTTTCTCCGATGGAAATTTTAGGGTCTCCTTATAGTTCTTTGTGTGGATTGAGTATTATGAATATGAATTTTCTTTGGTGTTATTCTAGTACGAACTCTAGGATAGATCGAACAGAAACAATAGCTTTGTGTTATTTTAGTACGAACTCTTGAATAGATCGATTAGAAAGAACAGCTTTGAGGTGGTTTCGTACCCTACAAACAATTCCTAACTTTTGTTCTCCGCTAATAGGAACTCGGGAGTGATTGTTTATTGTACTTTGAGGGATAATCATATGATCCAACTATGTTAGAACTCTTTTGCACTAGGGAAAGTATGGACCCTAGGCCTTGTTTTTAAGCATTGAAATACCGTTTTTGTGCCCGTTTACTATTTGCTACCTTGCTGTTTTTATTTATTCAGATTATAAAAAATACATTTCTACCATCCATATTACACTTTTATCACCATCTCTTCGCAGAACCAGTGCACCTATATAATTTTCCATTGTATTGGGTGTGTTGGGGACACAAGAGATTTCTTGTATTTAGTTGCAGGGTCGTTTGAGAGAGACCATCTTCATTCTACACCTCTCACGGATTGATAGACCATAGGTCATCCACTTGAGGTAAAATTGCTACTGTCCTACAGAACTCTGCGCTTGGAGGCCCAACACGTGTCTACAAGAATAAAGTTGCGTAGTAGACATCAAGCTCTTTTATGGCGCTGTTGCTGGGAGGTGAGTGCTTGAAGGTATATCTTTAGATCTTGCAACTGAATCTTTTAGTTTCTTGTTTTATCACTAGTTTGGTTTATAAAAAGAAAACTACAAAAAAATGGAATTTAGGTTGCATCCTATTATTGATCATCTGTATAATATCTTTCTTGAAAATGATGGTTCGGAAAATTGTGCTTAATTATTAGAAGAAGAAGTCAATAAAATGCTTGGCACAAAATATTTGAATGATGAGCATTACTGCAATGTTGGTTGTGTGAATTCTTTGAATATCCAAAATGCTAATGATGATTGCACAAGTCATGACAAAAATGTTTCTTATAAGCATGTCATTTTTTGCGGAGTGAATTGGGAGTGCCTTTGCACACCAAAAAGGGAAGATAGATTTTGTAAGAAGCATACATATTTAGAAACGAAAAAGTTGCAAGAGAGGCTAGATGATTGTGCTAAAAGATTTAATTTTTTCGCCATCCTTGTGAACTTTGCAATGAACGTGGTCATTTAAATCTCCATGCAATTTATTTCATGATCTAATCGTGTCCAAAAATTGTGATAACTTGATTACCCTTGAGCATCATAAAGAGCTTAGTCTTCTTTTGGGATACGAAGAAATGAAGCGTATAACTAAGGCTTTTCCAAATCCTGAGAGATTTCTTGATTTTGATCTAGAGGAAATTTATATGTTTTTTGCGGTAAATTGCATTGAAAATCCTTATATTTCCAACTATCTAAAGACAAGAAAACAAATGGATCTGAAGAGAGTACTAATGAAAGGAAAAATGTTTCCCAATACCCTCATAGTGTTTATTATGATGAATCAGGTAACGAGGAGGAGCTTCCTATTCAATCAATCTCTTCAACAAGAAGCTTGAAAAAATTAATTAAACCCACACATGGTGTGGTGAAGAAGAAGAAAAGAAGAAAGAATAGAGGTAAAAAGGTATCTCTCCCAAATAATGTTGCTCCCATCACCATCGTGCCTCATGAAAGTGAATCAAATATGTTAATGGAGGATGATGATATCTATGATGATTTTGTTATGCCTATTGCTTGTTGTGATGATTATGATTGGGAAGACAATGATATCCATTATGATCTTGAGAATCTTTTTAGCACTTTCTTGGAAGAATATTATAATAATGTTTGCTATACTATTGGTGCCATTCATGCTATTGATAAGAATGATTGTGATGATATGCAAAACCACAAGCTTGGGGATGCTATGTTTGATGAGTATGATATGTTTGAAGATTTATTTGCTGGAAATAATGCTTGTCCTAAGCTTGGGGATGCTTTGCTTAATGAATATGATCCTTTGATTCCTTCTACTTTCGATAAGAAAATTTATTATGATGATATCATGCCTCCTATTTATGATGATTACAATGATGAAAGTGGGTTTGGAAGAGTGTCAACTTTAGGTAGTAGTGATCCCACTATTTTGGAGGGTGTTGAATCTTATTACAATATTGATGAAAGTGGATTTGGAGAGGTCATGACTTTATTTAGTGATACATCCATTATTTTGGAAGAGGTTTCAATTGATTATGACAATGAAGTTGCTATCTATGATGATTATTATGATGACATGTATGCCATAAAGAGTAATAAATTTACTATGCTTGTGCATCATGAAAAGAGTGTTGTATGTGATAGTTATATTGTTGAATCCATTCATGATGCCTCTGAAAATTATTATGAGAAAGGAACTTATGCCCTTACATATCTCAGTAATATCAAGTTTCTTATCTATGTGTTGATTGTTTTGAAGTTACACTTGTTTTGCCTTCCTATGCTAGTTGATTCTTGTTCCCATAAGTTGTTTGCTCACAAAATCCCTATGCATAGGAAGTGGGTTAGACCTAAATGTGCTATTCATATGCTTCATGATGCTCTCTTCATGCTTATCTTTTATGCGAGCATTATTGGGATCATCATGCCTAACTTAAAAGGCATTAAAGAAAAGCGCTCGTTGGGAGAAAACCCAACACTTTTACCTACTGTTTTTGTGTGTTCAAATGATTATGCTACTGTAGTAATCATGTTTTGTAGCTTTTGTTTCAATAAAGTGCCAAGTAAAGCCTTTGGGATCATGTTGGGTGATAGTTGATTTGGTCTTGCTGAAATACAGAAACTTTTACGCTCACGAAAATAATTCTTATTTTTAACAGAAGAGTTCTTTTGAGTTGATTATTTTTGCAGAAGTTTAATATACAAAATGCTCACGTGGTCCTAAATTTTCAGAATTTTTGGAGTAGCATAAGTATGGTTTGAGTACAGATCACTACAGACTGTTCTGTTTTTGACAGATTCTGTTTTCAATGCATAGTTTGCTTGTTTTCTAGTTTCTATGACTTATATTGCTCAATATAAATTGTAGAAATGATATGCTATAGTAGGCATTGTGTGAGAACAATTATGAATCTTGTCTTTTACAGTACCAAAAGTGGAATGGTTTGCTCTTTATCATACTAACCTCTCTCATGAAGTTCTGTTAAGTTTTGTGCGATCGAAGTTTTCAAGTTTTGGGTGAGATATTGATATGAGAAGAATAAGGAGTAACAAGACCCTAAGCTTGGGGATTACCAAGGCACCCCAAGTTAATATCCTAGGAAGATCCAAGCAACTAAGCTTGGGGATGCCCCGGAAGGCATCCCCTCTTTCGTCTTCAACATTATCGGTAACCTCACTTGGAGCTATGTTTTCATTCGTCACATGATATGTGTTTTGCTTGGAGCATCAATTTATTTTCTTAGGATTTGCTTGCTATTATTTAGAATAATGTTTTTCATCTTTTATTTCAATAAAAGTAGCAATAATAGCCTTTGTCATGCTTATTTTGCATGTATACATGTTGTTGTTTGAAAACAGAATGTTTACCGCTGTTGCAAATATTCCCTAGAAAATTCAGAACATGATAAAATGTTGAAAATTTTTGCACAATAATCTCTGATAAATTTTCTACAGTGTCTTAAATTTCAGATTTTTTTAGTTGAATAAGTATTGATACTCTTGCATTCTTTACAGACTGTACTGTTTTGGCAGATTGCCGTTATGTTTGCATTATTTGCATATGTTTGCTTGTTTAATGATTATATTTGAGGATAGGAGTATTAAATATGCAGAGGCATTTAGTATGCAATGTTAAATAATAATTTTAGTGATTTGCTACAGTAGAGAATGATAAGGTTTTTGCATTGGTTTATACTAACTTATCTCACGAGTTCTTGTTGAGTTTTGTGTGGATGAAGCTTTTGATATTTAGGAAACCCGTGATATGAGATGAATTAAGGATACACAAAATCTCAAGATTGGGGATGCCCAAGGCATCCCAAGATAATATTTCAAGAAGTCTAAAGCATCTAAGCTTGGGGATGCCCCGGTAGGCATCCCACCTTTCTTCTTCAACAATTATCGGTTAGTATCGGTTGAGCCTAAGTTTTTGCTTCTTCACATGAGTTGTGCTATCCTTGGAATGTCATATTATTTTGTTTTCCTTGCTGTTTGAATAAAATACTTAGATCTGAAAGTTTTTAAATAAAAGAGAGTCTTCACTTAGCCACCTATTTACTTAACTACTCGCTTGATCTTCACTTATATCTTTTTGGAGTAGCTTGTCATTTACTCTTGTGCTTCACTTATATCCTATGAGTAAATTGTTGAATAAATTGAATATCATAAAGTTGAAATCATATCATGCCTACTGGTAGCTTCACATTGGGTTTAGAAAGTGAAATCTTTTGAGGCTTGACAATCGCAATATTGGTCATACAAGCAATTCACGAATAATTAGTATAAGGAAGAGAACTTTCACATGCAAATATACTATCCTAGAAATATTTTGTGATTATGAGCCCCCATCAAAATATTATATGCCAAATTTTTTGACGTTGGACAAGGAAGACAACGTAATGATTTATGTTTGCTCATATTCACACAGAAGTCATATTGTCATAAATCCTTCAACATGTGGTGCTTGCCCCCCATCTTTGCTAGCCAAAAATTCCGCACCAAGTAGAGATACTACTTGTGCATCCAAAAACCCTTAAACCCAAATCTTATTTTCAATAGTCCACCATACCTACCTAAGGATTGCGCAAGATCCTTCAAGTAAGTTGTCATTGATGCAATAAGGCAATAAAAATTGCTTCTAAAAGTGTCAGATCATTTAGTATAAGAGAAAACTGAGCGTTGTACGAACTTGTGATGGCAAAGCAATAAAAGCGACGGACTGCATAATAAAGGTTGCTATCATAAGGGGCAATATGACATGACGTTCTCTTGCACTAAGCGGTTGAGCATACAAACAAATAAGCGCATGACAACCTCTGCTTCCCTCTGCGAAGGCCTATCTTTTAATTTTCAGTATTTACATTTATGCAAAGAGTCAATGTTTTTCTCTCTATTCCTTTTTATTTTTCTCTTTTGGCAAGCATCATGTGGTGAGGAAAGATCTAGGCACATATGTCCAGTTGAATACGGGTAGCATGAGTTATTATTGTTGACATCACCCTTGAGGTGAATACGTTGGGAGGCAAAACAATAAGCCCCTATCTTTCTATGTGTCCGGTTGAAACGTTTTGCTCATGTGTACGCGGTGAGTGTTAGAAATCATAGAAGACTATATGATGGTTGAGTATGTGGAGCTCTTACTTAAACTATGTTGAATAAGTTGAATTGCAATTGCTTGGTGACTAAGAACATAGGTTGTTGAGTTTCAAGAGAATTCATTGTTTGAACCTTAACATGTGAGTTGGTTACTACTATAAACATGAGAAGTTTCGTAAGAAAGAATTGCTGTTATTATGCTAGGAAAAGTGATTGAAATTATCATCGATCAAACTTGTGCACTTTTCTAGCATTCACACTTCATAAGTTATTTATTTTATCATTTACCTACTCGAGGACGAGTAGGAATTAAGCTTGGGGATGCTGATACGTCTCCAACGTATCTATAATTTATGAAGTATTCATATTGTTATTTTATCATTCTTGGGTGTTTTATAATCATTTTATAGCAACTTTATATCATTTTTTGTGACTAACCTATTAACCCAGTGCCTAGTGCCAATTGCTGTTTTTGCTTGTTTTTTACATCGCATGAAATCAATATCAAACGGAGTCCAAACGCAACGAAACTTTACGGGGATTTTTTTGGACCAGAAGGAACCCATTGGACCAGAGCTGCACCTGGGGGTGCCCCAAGGGGGGCACAGCCCACTAGGGCACGCCAGGCCCCCTCGGTGGCCTCCCGCACCCCCTCTTTTCTCTATAAATTTGTGCCCACCTCGGTGGCCTCCCGCACCCCCTCTTTTCTCTATAAATTTCCAAATATTCCGAAACCCTTCGGGGTTAACCTAGATCAGAAGTTCCACCACCGTAGGGCTCCGTAGCCACCAAAAACCAATCTAGACTCGTTCCGGCACCCTGCCGGAGGGGGGAATCATCTCCGGTGGCCATCTTCTTCATCCCGGCGGCCACCACGATGAGGAGGGAGTAGTCCACCCTCGGGACTGAGGGTTTGTACCAGTAGCTATGTGTTTAATCTCTCTCTCTCTCTCTCTCTCTCTCTGTCGTGATCTATATCATGGGATTTCTTAATATGGTCGGATCATATGATGTTTCTCCCCTCTATACTCTTGTTGTGATGAATTGAATCTTTACCCTTTGAAGTTTTGTCATGTCGGATTGAATGTTCAGATTTGAGAACACATAATGTATGTCTTGCGGTATGAATACTTGAGGTGACATTGGGGTATCTTATTGATTCACTTGATGTATGTTATGGCACTAAACTTGAAGATTCCCACAATGATATTGGGTTAATCTTTGCATAGGGGTTGATGCACATTTTTACTATCCTTTCTCCGATGGAAACTTTGGGGTCTCCTTGTAGTTCTTTGTGTGGATTGTGTATTATGAATATGAATTTGCTTTGGTGTTATTCTAGTACGAACTCTAGGATAGATCGAACGGAAACAACAACTTTGTGTTATTTTAGTACAAACTCTTGAATAGATCGATCGAAAAGAATAGCTTTGAGGTGGTTGTTTATTGTACTTTGAGGAATAATCATATGATCCAACTATGTTAGCACTGTTGGGAGATTGCACTAGTGAAAGTACGGACCCTAGGCCTTGGTTTTAAGCATTGAAATGCCGTTTTTGTGCCCATTTACTATTTGCTACCTTGCTGTTTTTATTTATTTAGATTATAAAAATACATTTCTACCATCCATATTACACTTTTATCACCATCTCTTCACTGAACTAGTGCACCTATACAATTTTCCATTGTATTGGGTGTGTTGGGGACACAAGAGATTTCTTGTATTGAACCACCTACTCATGTGTTGAGGTCACGATATTTCATTCCAACCACAAGAATCTTGATTTCTAGCCTTCTCCAAGTTGCTTTCCACTCAAATCATCTTTACACCATATCCAAATATGTGAGAGAGAGAGTTGAGTGTTGGGGAGACTATTTTGAAGCACAAGAGCAATGAGTTTGTCATCAACACACCATCTATTTCCTTTTGGAGAGTGGTGTCTCCTAGATTTGTTAGGCGTCGCTTGGGAGCCTTTGTCAAAATTGTGGAGCTGAACCAAGAAGTTTGTAAGGGCAAGGAGATCGCCTACTTCGTGAAGATCTACCGGAGTGAGGCAAGTCCTTAGTGGGCGATGGCCATGGTGGGATATACAAGGATGCTTCTTAGTGGACCCTTTGTGGGTGGAGCCCTCCATGGACTCGCGCAACCATTACCCTTCGTGGGTTGAAGTCTCTATCAATGTGGACGTACAATAGCACCATCTATCAGAACCACGCCAAAAATCTCCGTGTCATCATTGCGTTTGCACACTCCTATCCCATCCCTTTACTTTCTTGCAATTAGCATGCTTTACTCTTTCTGTTGCTCGTACTCTTGCCATGATTGCTTGAAATGTATTGTGAATGCTTAAACATGTGCTAAAACTCCACCTCAACTTGAAGAACTAAATTTTTTCCACTTTTACTTGTTGAGGGTCTAATCACCCCCCTCTAGACCCCTCTTGTCGATCCTTTCAATTGGTATCAGAGCTTTGGTCTCCATTGCTTTGGTTTAATCGCCATTGGAGGAAGATGGATGAGTCTACGATTGGGAGAGTTAGATGTAGAGTGCCTATGCTTGACTGAGAGATCTATTGTTCTTGGAAAAATGAGATGCTTGAGATTTTCAATGAATATAATTTAAACAAATACATTACCAGCCCTTACATGCACCCCATTGATCCTTTGCATCCTACCTTTGATGAGTATCTTTACATGACCCGCAATCTTAGAACTATTGGTCTTATCATGAGAGGATTGCCTAGAAATTTGCTTGTATACTTGCCTACATTTTAATGTGCTTATACCATATGGAAATATCTTGAGGAACACTTCCCAAACCATTCCTTGAAAAAATTAGATGAGATTCTTCAAAAGTCTATTGCTTTTGAAAAGATGGATACAAGTGATCCTAAATTTGATGATTGTCTATTTGAGCTCTATGATCTTATGCGTGCCAAAGGAGATGTTGGAGTAATTAGTATAATCATCTCACAAGTTAATAGAATTCATAAGCATGCACATTTTCATGGTCATACATCTAATGAATCACTCTCTCAAGGTGATGATCATTCGCATGATGATGTTGAGCATGGATATTATGATGAGGATGATGATACTGACTTTGATCTTGATGAGTGAATAAGACACTTTGGTCTTAAGGATAATCTTCGTGGTTACATGGACGGAGGAAAGGAATGGGTTCTTGATAGTGGATGTACTAATCATATGACTGGAGATAAAGATATGTTTCATGAGCTTGCTGAAAACGACGGTCCCCGAAAGTATGTCACCTTCGGTGACAACTCAAAGGGTAAGGTAGTTGGCCTTGGTAAGGTGGCCATCTCCCATGATAGCTCTATCCAAAATGCCATGCTTGTTGGATCCCTTGGTTATAATCTACTTTCCGTATCTAGACTAGCTGACTTCGGTTTCAATGTTCTATTTACTGAAATAGATTGCCAAGTATTTCAAAGAGATAATCATAATATGATTTTTAGCGGTATTCGTAGAGGTGATCTATACATTGTTGATTTCACTAAAAGAGCTCAACCTTGTACTTTCTTGATTGCTAAATCTTCTAAAGGTTGGTTGTGGCATAGAAGATTAGGTCACGTGGGTATGCGGAATCTTGATAAGCTTATTAAAGGTGATCATATTCTCGGTGTTAAAGATGTCATATTTGAGAAGGATAGACTTTGTAGTGCTTGTCAACCAGGAAAACAAGTCAGAGGAAGTACTCCCGTGCAGAACATCATGACCACGAGAAGACCGCTTGAGCTACTTCATATGGATCTTTTTGGTCCCAACGCCTACAAGAGTTTTGGTGCTAACTCGTTTGGGTTGGTCATTGTTGACGATCTTTCAAGATTTACGTGGGTGTTCTTTCTTGATGACAAATCACGGGTCCAAAAGATCTTCAAGAACTTCGCCAGGAAGGCCCAAAACCAATTTGAAGTGAAGATCAAGAAGGTTCGAAGCGACAACGGAATGGAGTTCAAGAACGCCAATTTGGATACCTTTCTTTACGAAGAAGGGATTTCACATGAGTTCTCGGCTACATACACACCTCAATGAAATGGAGTTCTTGAGAGGAAGAACCGGACAATTATTGAGATGGCAAGAACGATACTAGATGAATACAAGACGCCAAGACACTTTTGGGCGGAAGCGGTTGAGTCAGCTTGTTATGCTACAAATCGACTATATCTTCAGAAGCTTTTCGGCAAAAAGGCATATGAGCTTCTCACCGGTAACAAACCCCAAGTTGGATACCTTCGAGTATTTGGCTAAAAGTGTTACATTCTTGATAAGCATCGTCGTTCGAAATTTGCTCTTAAATGTCATGAAGGTTTTCTACTCGGTTATGGCTCAAACTCTCACACTTACCGTGTCTACAACAATTTCACCCGAAAGGTTGAAGAGACGGTAGATGTGAAGTTTAATAAATCTAACGGCTCGCAAGTAGAGCAATTGCCAATTGATGTAGAAGACAAAGATCCTTGGGAAGCAATTCAAGACTTGTCTATTGGCAAGATTCGACCAACGGAGGTGAAGGAAAGTACTTCGTCCATTCAAGTGGAAGCCTCAACTTCACATGAAGGTGAACCACAAGTTGACTTGGAGGCATCCAAGTGGAACACGTCAAGACGAAGGAAATGAGGAAGTCCAATAAGATGAACCACATCGACCTCCCTCTCCACCTCCACAAGAGAACAACAACGCCAACAACAATGAAGGAGGAGAAGAAGAAGAAGAAGATAATGAAGAGGATGTTCCACCACAACCCAAACAAAAGCTCTCACGAGTTAGAGTAAGAGTCACAAGAGACCATCCCGTCGAGCAAATCCTTGATGACATTCAAACTGGGAGAATTATTTGCTCTAAAACTCGTTTAGCTAACTTTTGTGAACATTACTCATTCATTTCTAGTATTGAACCTATGAAGGTTGAAGAAGCTCCTGAGGATCCGGATTGGCTGAACACTATTCATGAATAGCTACACAACTTCGAGAGGAATCAAGTGTGGACATTGGTTGAAAAGCCGGACGACAACCACAATGTCACTAGAACAAAATGGGTGTTTCGGAATAAGCAAGATGAGGACACACAAGTTGTATGCAACAAATCCCGTCTTGTCGCCCAAGGCTACACTCAAGTCGAAGGTATGGACTATGGTGATACTTTTGCCCCCGTTGCTATACTTGAGTCCATACGCATCTTACTTGCTTATGCCAATCACCATGATATCACTTTATACCAAATGGACATTAAAAGTGCTTTTCTAAATTTTGAAATTGAGGAGGAAGTTTATGTTAAACAACCTCCCAGCTTTGTCAATCCTAACAAACCTAATCATGCCTACAAACTTCACAAAGCTCTTTATGGTCTTCAACAAGCTCCGAGAGCATGGTATAAATGCTTGACCAAGTTCCTT
Source organism: Aegilops umbellulata (assembly GCA_032464435.1). Classification (NCBI taxonomy): domain Eukaryota; kingdom Viridiplantae; phylum Streptophyta; class Magnoliopsida; order Poales; family Poaceae; genus Aegilops; species Aegilops umbellulata. The sequence continues at coordinate 265,470,280 of CP136056.1, forward strand.
GATGAAAAAGGCTTTGAAATTGGGAAGATTGATTCTACACTTTTTACTAAAAGGGTTAATGGTGAGTTATTTGTGTGCCAAATTATGTGGATGATATCATATTTGGTTCTACTAACCCCCATTCTAGTGAAAAGTTTGGAAGGATAATGTCGGAGAAGTTTGAGATGTATATGATGAGTGAACTCAAATTTTTCCTTAGCTTGCAAATCAAGCAAACTAAGGAAGGTAGCTTTGTTTCTCAAACAAAGTATACCAAGGATCTTTTCAAGAAGTTCAACATGCAAGAAAGCAAAGGTATGAAAACACCCAAGCCTACTAGTAGACATCTTGACTTGACTAAGGATGGCAAACCAGTGGACCAAAAGGTTTACCGCTCTATGATTGGTTCATTGTTATACCTATATGCTTCCCGTCCCGATATTATGCTAAGTGTGTGCATGTGTGCATGATATCAAGCGGCCCCTAAAGAAAGTCATCTTAAGGCTGTGAAAAGGATAGTGAGATACTTAATTCATACACCAAACTTTGGCATTTGGTACCCTAAGAGGTCATCTTTCGATCTTGTTGGCTACTCCGATTTGGACTATGCCGGTGACATGGTTGATAGAAATTCCATTTCAGGTACTTGTAAATTTCTTGGAAGATCCCTTTAGTCTTGGTCCTCCAAGAAACAAAACTCGCTATCCTTATCTAGCACCGAAGCGGAATACATTGCCGTCGGATCCTGTCGTGCTCAATTACTTTTGATGACCCAAACACTTAAGGAATATAGGATACATGTGAAACATGTTCCATTGCTTTGTGACAATGAAAGTGCTATTAAGATTGCTCATATTCTCATGCAACATTCTCGAACTAAGAATACCGAAGTTCGTCATCATTTCATTCGAGATCATGTTGCTTAATTAGACATCAATCTTAAGCATGTTCGTACCGATAAGCAATCGACGGATATATTCACCAAACCGCTTGATGAGAAAGTATTTTGCCATTTTAGAGGTGAATTGAACATCATTGATGCCTCAAACTTGGAGTATAAACTCCATTTGGATACATGCAAGACATGAGCCTTTGTGACTAAATCCTTGATATGTCTCTTATGATGATGACCATATGTCTTGGATCTAGACTTGTACCCTTGCATGTTATCTAACCCTTGTAGGTATTTGGATGAGCCCAAATCTACGAGATTACAAATCACTCACACTCGGAGCAATCTCTACATCACCAAATTCCTATGAAATGGTTGTTGAATACAATGAAGCATTACTCACTCGACATATCCTTTGACAATTTCAATATATCAAATTTCATTTGATATCAAGTTTCATGATTTTCATTTTGGATACACAAGTGATTTTCCTTGCAATACTAACCCATGTAGGAAGATGAACTCAAACTCCTAGTGGTGCTCCAAACTCTTGATGGACAACATCAACCTTGAGCATCCAACACAAGTTCGACTACATGATCACGATCAACACCACAACCCAAGGTATGTCATTCCATCTTAGAGAAGCTTTACTCCAAGTCATGAGTCAAAGCAACTCAATAAGATGTGAATAAATAAAAAATGCTTAAACAAAAAATGGTACCCCCATTTTGAGCTTAAACGATGAGTATGACCTACGATCAAGTGTTATCACTTGAACCCTTAGTCAATATACTCTAACATAGGTGACTTTGTCGCCGACCCCTTCTAGATGAAGTTGTCTAGTGCTTATTTTCTTTGTGTTCTTGTGTATATTTCTTCATATTGTGTTTCCCTTTATCAGAAAAAAGCTTCATCTATATCTCTTTTCTGTTTTTATTCTGTGTCTAATTCATTGCAAATATTTCAGTTAATTCCTTGCAAATCCTTGTGAGATTTCATTTGCCAAGTGAGTTGAGGTGACAAAATATTTACTCTGTGTTGAACTCGGTCCCTTCGATCAAAACCTATCGGCTTGACCAAAACACAAGGTCTCCTTGTAAGTAGTTCATCGGTACAATCGACATGGACTAACTCGGTCGCACCGATCAGGACCCTCTGTGACTCATTTCGGTGTCACCGATGAAAACCAATCAGCGTCACCAATTTCAACTATGAGAAAATGTTTTGCCATGTTTACTGCATGTTCTCTTCAGATCCACTCAATGATTCTTTCCTCTACAAGCATCATGAAATACCTACTGCCTTGTACTGACTTTCCAGGACCTCACCTACTTGACTCATGATCTAGAATAACCCTTCTTGGAAATTTTTGTCAAAGGAGGGGAGAGAGAGAGAGAGAGAGCACATCAAAGCTTATCATATGAGCACATATAAGCTATTCCAGATGCTAGTAAAACAAAGAGGAGAGAAGTTTCATGTCGCCTAGAGGGGAAAGACATGTCAACGTTGATCTGCCACTGAATATCCTTGTTGCTCTGATTTTAGTTGACTGTACCATTTCTTGGTCTGATTTTGTTTCACCCTACCTTCTCCCATTATCCAATATTAGATTAAGCGGGAGAAAGAATCCATGTCTAGGTGAGGAAAATCTTTGGGATTCATTGCACATCTTTAAATCTTTGGGGTAATGTTAATATCTAAAGGAAGTACTCAGTACTCACCCATTACATGTCATCCCAGTCTTGGTACTTCTATGGTTTCCTAAAATTGTTGTACTTAAGAGTGTTCTTGTGTTATCTAACCCTATTTTCTCAAGTCCACTCCTTCTAAAGCTAGCTCAAGACCACAAGGTAAGTATATGCATCACACTCATGTGCATGATGATATCTTGCTGATGTACATATTGTTTACAAGAGGGATTCATAAACATGGAGGTACACTTCTTAATTACATCATTTGATCTGATGCATATAGCCAAGATACATGTAACTCATTGCTTTCTCTATCATGCTTATGCATTCATATGTTCTTATATTCTATCTTTACATGATTGCATACATGAAGGGGGAGCTTCTAAATGTTACATGTCTCTCCAAAGCTTTACTTGTAACTCTTCATATTTTCTATCTAAAGCTTTGATGTATGTTGTCATCAATTACCAAAAAGGGGGAGATTGAAAGCACAAGTGCTCCCTCGGTGATTTTGGTAATTAATGTCAACATATCTCTTGTTGGACTAATAATTTTATCTAGTGTATTTCAGATAAGTTCAATGAATGGCATGGCATGGACTAGAAATGTGGACCCCTCAAAATGCGAAGGACACATGTTGGCAAAAGCTCAAGACTCCTCATTTATATTTTAGTGATCCAAGATCACATTGAGTCCATAGGAAAGCCAATACTATTAAAAAGGGGATGAGATGTTGCTTAATGGTCTACTTGCTCAAAATGCTTAGTGATATTTCTCCAAAGCCCTCAACCACTTTCGCACTTCCACATATGTCCAAAACCCAAAGTCAAACTCGTCACATCCGGCACCACCGAGTTCATTTCACATAGCCACTGCCAGAAACCCTAAAGACTTCGGTCACACCGATATGGATCTCGATCTCACCGAGATGGCCTTGCAAACTCTCTATTGCTTGTTGTATTATTTCCGTCTCACCGAAATGTGCAATCGGTCCCACCGAGTTTGCTTGACATTCTCTTTGTTGCCTTGTTGCTTCACTTTGGTCTCACCGAGATGATGCAATCGGTGCCATCGAGTTGATGTTTGACCTAACCCTAGCACGTCAGTCCCACCGAGTTGTTCCAGTCGGTCCCACCGAGATTCCTAACGTTCACATTTTGAACTGAATCAGTCTCACCGAGTTCGTCCATTTGGTCTGACCAAGTTGGTTCAAATGTGTGTAACTGTAGCGACCCGACCTCAGACGGTCAAGTCTCTGTGCATACGTGTCATCCCTGGATCGGTAATGCTGACACACATAGTACTTGAAGGATTTATAACAGAGTAGCAATCACACACTTATTACATCGATAGTCTCCAAAGAGAACTTATTACAATAAACATGGCTTAAGGCCATCTAAATAAGATAACAGGGGAAGGCTTGGAAGATAAAGCGAGTCCATCAACTCCAACGGCATAGCTGAGTGCACGACAACGACCTAGCGCACCTTACTTTTCGTCTGAAAAGTCTACAACATGATATGTTGCAGCCTGAAAATGGGTCAGCACATGGAATATGCCGGCAAGATAATACAGTAGAGCAATGAACAAGATAAATGCTATCACTACATGCATATATGGCTGGTGGAGGCTCTACTGTTATAATGTTTTGCGAAAAGCCAATTTTTTCCTACAACAAATGAATATGTTTTATTTAACTATGATGGTAGTTGAACAACATTGAGAAGGTTCCTCCAACTCAATCCCCAACTAAAAGTAATTATCAATCCAACAAATTAATTTAGAGTGATGAGATCCGTATGATAATCCAAGAACCAGATACTCAAGATGTCCATAACTGGGGACACGGCTAACTATGATTAGTTTGTACACTCTGCAAAGGTTTGCGCACTTTTTCCCACAAGACTTGATCTCCTCTGTTGGATTTCTCGCACTACATGGTGTTTGAGAAACGGATGACCGAGACACAGTCTTTCAAAAACATTAACTCTTTACTCTAGGTGGACAGTTACACCTACTTTCCCCTACATCTGCTAGCCCACCACTGAAAGAGGTCATGCAACCTACTCAACTATGCTAGAGCCCATAATAGCTTGTGGCTGCACACGGAAGTTTCTAGCATGAATAATCTTATGATCCCTTTGAGCCTGGGTGGCAAACCATAGGATGATCACACGGGTACTCCGGGATATCCTAGGACAACACTGGATTCTCCAGGTGCCCAAACCAACAATCCACCCAGATGTGTATTAAAGTATCCACCCTAAGTTAACCATTAATTAAACACTCACATCTGTCATGGATCTCTCAAACAAAACCCCGTCTACGAGCATAGCATAGCAACATAAGCATAACGTAGAAGTAACTCCCAGGGTTTGATAATAAACAGGGCAATAGGTTCTACCTCATCATCTATTTCCCAGTACCCACAAGTTAATCATATCCTATTCATGCAATGTTTGAGGGTTGTAACTAATTCATAAAAACTGGGTATGAAAAGAGTATGATCAATGTGTTACTTGCCTTGCTGACGATCCGCAAAACCTAGTGACTCCTAGTAGCACGCTTCACACTCCAGGAATTCTATCGCAAACAAACAATAACATACATAAGCACTCAAGCATGGATCCACAGGTAAAACTCAAATAAGAAGATCGAATCTGAAAACTCAACTGAAAAGATTCGATCTACAAAAAGAATCAATCGAATTGGAGCTATGGAACTGAAACTACGGTCAAAAGAACATTGAAATCAAATCTGCTTGAAACCAAATTTTAAATTGCCAAATCCATGTTCAAGTTGATTAAACAGAAAGAGGGGCTCGAGACAAAGATTTTGGCGTTGGTTTCAATGCATTTGGACAAACGGTTTAGAAACGGCGAGGGTTTGAAGATCCGGGGCTAATCTGTGATAAAAATAATCGCGGATAGGTCCCTGGCCGAAAATAAAATAAAAAGAAAAGACTAACAAACGAACGTTCGCTGTCTGATCCTAACCGGCGAACAGCGTTCATTAAAACGAACGAACAGGCGAACGTCCGCTAAATAAATAAACCGGCGAAAAACCGAATCGATCTAACTAAAAAATAAACCGATCTAGGGTTTTTACCTAAAAACCAAAAAAACGACGGCGGCTCGAGGTCAACTGTGGCGGCGCGGCAGCGAGAACCGGCGGGCGGGGCGGTGTCTGGCGGCGTGCGGGAGGCGCGGCTTAGGCGGCAGCGAGCGGCAGCGACGATGGTGAGAGGCTGCGGCGGGGGGGAGGGGTATATATAGGAGGGGGCGGCGTGGCTTGGGGAGGGGGGCGGCCCGAGGTGGAGTCCGGCTCGGACTCTGCCTCGGCGTCCGTGTCAGCGACGGCGCGGCGCGGGGAAATGGGCCGGCTGGGCTGCGGCCCAGTGTGGTCCGGGATTTTTTTTAAACAGATTCCGCCGAGAAAAATCCTAATAAATATTAAAAAAATCTAAAAATGCCAAAAACAATTTTCACCGTCTAAACAGAATATTTAGAACTTAGTGAACATTTTCTTGGCCTAAAATGCAATTTTGAAAAATGCATATTTTTTCTAATTCAAATAAAGTAGGAGTAAAATCCAAATAAAATTATTTATTTGATTTTAACATTTTCCTCTAATATTTCATGTGTTTTGGAGAAGTCATATTATCTCCTCTCATATATTTTAATATGAAATATTTTTGGAGGGGGGGGGGGGGGATAATTAAAACCAAAATGATCCTTATTCGATATTTGAGGAAATTCAAATATGAAAACGGTGAAATCCCCAACTCTCTCCGTGGGTCCTTGAGTTGCCTAGAATTTTCGAGGATCGCAAAATAAAATATGATATGCATGAATGACCTATGTATAACATTCCAAATTGAAAATTTGGGATGTTACAATAACGGTTGGATTTTGTGTGGAGGCTATATATAACCCTCCACCGCCTTCTCTATATGTGAGAGAGCCATCAGAACGTGCCTACACTTCCAGCTTACATTTCCTGAGAGAGAATCACCTACTCATGTGTTGAGATCAAGATATTCCATTCCAACCACAAGAATCTTGATTTCTTGCTTTCTCCAAGTTGCTTTCCACTCAAATCATCTTTCCTCCATATACAAATCTGTGAGAGAGAGTTGAGTGTTGGGGAGACTATCATTTGAAGCGCAAGAGCAAGGAGTTCATCATCAACACACCATCTATTACCTTTTGGAGAGTGGTGTCTCCTAGATTGGTTAGGTGTCACTTGGGAGCCTCCGTCAAGATTGTGGAGCTGAAACAAGAAGTCTATAAGGGCAAGGAGATCGCGTACTTAGTGAAGATCTACCCGAGTGAGGCAAGTCCTTCGTGGGCGATGGCCATGCTGGGATAGACAAGGTTGCTTCTTCGTGGACCCTTCGTGGGTGCAGCCCTTCGTGGACTCGCGCAACCGTTACCCTTCATGGGTTGAAGTCTCCATCAACATGGACGTACTATAGCACCACCTATCGGAACCATGCCAAAAATCTCTGTGTCATCATTGCGTTTGCACACTCCAATCCCATCCCTTTACTTTCTTGCAATTATCTTTCTTTACTCTTCCCGTTGCTCGTACTCTTGCCATTCTTGCTTGAAATGTATTGTGAATGCTTAAACATGTGCTAAAACTCCACCTCAACTTGAAGAACTTAATAATTTCCACTTTTACTTGTTGAGGGTCTAATCACCCCCCTCTAGACCTCTCTTCCCGATCCTTTTAGATTGGCTACGTGGGATATCGATGAGGAGGAGATGACTCCAGTGACACGTTTCCCCAACTCTACTTCTGATGCACAACACTGTGCGTCTAGTGGTAACGATCTGTGATCCATCTCCCGTAGGATCTTGGTTGTTCGGCGTGTAGGAAAACTTGAAAGCACAAGTTCTCCTGGGTGTTTTTGGTAATTAATGTCAGCATATCTCTTGTTGGACTAATATTTTTATCTAGTATATTTCAGAAAAGTTCAACAAAGGCGTGGCTTGGATAAGAGGATGTGGAACCCCTTCAAGAGGCTAAGGACAAAAGATTGGCAAAAGCTCAAGGCTCCTCATTCCTATTTTAGTGATCCAAGATCACATTGAGTCCATCGGAAAGCCAATACTATTAAAATGGGGTGAGGTGTTGCTTAATGGATTGCTTGCTCAAAGTGCTTAGTGCTATGCTCCAAAGCCCTCAACCACTTTCTTATTTCCACATATGTCCTAAACCTAAAGTCAAACTCGGCCCCACCGAAACTTTCTATCCGGCGCCACCGAGTTCTCTTGACATAGCCACTGCCATAAACCCTAATCAATTCGATCTCACCGATGGGATCTCGGTCTCACCGAGATGGGCGTGCAAACTCTCTATTGCTTGTTGCAATTATTTTGGTCCCACCGAGATATGCGATCGGTCCCACCGAGTTTTCTTGACCAACTCTCTGTTTGCTTATTACCAAAATCGGTCTCACCGAGTTTGTGTAATCGGTCAAACCGAGTTGAGGTTTTACCCTAACCCTAGCACATCGGCCTCATCGAGTTGACCTTGTCGGTCCCACCGAAAACTCTAATGTTCACATTTTGAACCATATCGGTCTGACGGAGTTTCACTATTTGGTCCCACCGAGCTTGGTAAATTGCGTGTAACGGCTAGATTTTGTGTGGAGGCTATATATACCCCTCCACCCATTCACTATTCATGGAGAGAGCCATCAGAACGTGCCTACACTTCCATCATTCATTTTCTAAGAGAGAACCACCTACTCATTGATACGTCCATTTTGCATCATGCTTTTATATCGATATTTATTGCATTATGGGCTGTTATTACACATTATGTCACAATACTTATGCCTATTCTCTCTTATTTTACAAGGTTTACACAAAGAGGGAGAATGCCGGCAGCTGGAATTCTGGGCTGGAAAAGGAGCAAATATTAGAGACCTACTCTGCACAACTCCAAAAGTCCCCAAACTCCACGAAAGTCAGTTTTGGAATATATTAAAAATATTGGGCGAAGAAAGCACCAGAGGAGGGCCACACCCTGTCCACGAGGGTGGGGGGCGCGCCACCTTGCCTCGTGGGCCCCCTGGCAGGCCTTCGGTGCCCATCTTTGTCTATATGAAGTCTTTTGCCCTGGAAAAATGAGAAGGAAGCTTTCGGGACGAAGCGCCGACGTCTCAAGGCGGAACCTGGCGAAACCAATCTAGGGCTTTGACGGAGCCATTCTGCCGGGGAAACATCCCTCCGGGAGGGGGAAATCATCACCATCGTCATCACCATCGATCCTCTCATCGGGAGGGGGTCAATCTCCATCAACATCTTCACCAGCACCATCTCATCTCAAAACCTAGTTCGTCTCTTGTATCCGATCTTTGTCTCAAAACCTCAGATTGGTACGTGTGGGTTGCTAGTACTTTTGATTACTCCTTGTAGTTGATGCTAGTTGGTTTATCTGGTGGAAGATCATATGTTCAGATCCTTTATGCATATTAATACGCCTCTGATTATGAACATGAATATGATTTGTGAGTAGTTCCCGAGGACATGGGAGAAGTCTTGCTATAAGTAGTCATGTGAATTTGGTATTCGTTCGATATTTTGATGAGATGTATGTGGTCTTTCCTCTAGTGGTGTTATGTGAACGTCGACTACATGACACTTCACCATTGTTTGGGCCTAGGGGAAGGCATTGGTAAGTAATAAGTAGATGATGGGTGCTAGAGTGATAGAAGCTTAAACCCTAGTTTATGCATTGCTTCGTAAGGGGGGTTACCTTAATACCTCTTTTGTAGTTGCGGATGCTTGCAAGAGGGGTTAATCATAAGTGGGATGCTTGTCCAAGGATGGGCAGTACCCAAGCACGGCCCACCCACATATCAAATTATCAAAGTAACGAACGCGAATCATATGAGCATGATGAAAACTAGCTTGACGATAATTCCCTTGTGTCCTCGGGAGCGTTTTACTTTATATCAGAGTTTGTCCAGGCTTGTCCTTTGCTACAAAAAGGATTGTGCCACCTTGCTGCACCTTGTTTACTTTTGTTACTTGTTACCCGTTACAAATTACCTTATCACAAACTATCTGTTACCGATAATTTCAGTGCTTGCAGAGAATACCTTACTGGAAACCGCTTGTCATTTCCTTCTACTCCTCATTGGGTTCGACACTTTTACTTATCAAAAGGACTACAATAGACCCCCTATACTTGTGGGTCATCACTCATTTGTTGAGATCAAGATATTCCAATCCAACCATAAGAATCTTGATCTCTAGCCTTCCCCAAGTTGATTTCCACTCAAATCATCTTTCCACCATATCCAAATCTGTGAGAGAGAGTTGAGTGTTGGGTAGACTATCATTTGAAGCACAAGAGAAAGGATTTCATCATCAACACACAATCTATTACATTTTGGAGAGTGGTGTCTCCTAGATTGGTTAGGTGTCACTTGGGAGCCTCCGTCAAGATTGTGGAGTTGAACCAAGGAGTTTGCAAGGGCAAGGAGATCGCCTACTTCATGAAGATCTACCCAAGTGAGGCAAGCCCTTCGTGGGCGATGGCCATGGTGGGATAGACAAGGTTGCTTCTTCGTGGACCCTTCGTGGGTGGAGCCCTCCGTGGACTCGCGCAACTGTTACCCTTTATGGGTTGAAGTGTCCACCAACGTGGATGTACGATAGCACCACCTATCGGAACCACTCCAAAAATCTCCATGTCTCCAATTGTGTTTGCACACTCCAATCCCATTCCTTTACTTTCTTGCAAGTTGCATGCTTTATTTTCCGCTACTCATATACTCTTGCCATGCTTACTTGAAATGTATAGTGAATGTTTAAACTTGTGCTAAAACTCCACCTTAACTTAAAGAACTTTAAAACTGCTACTTTTCTTTGTTGAGGGTCTAATCACTCCCCCTCCAGACACCTGTCCTCGATCCTTTCAATTGGTATCAGAGCATTGGTCTCCATTGCTTTGGTTTAATCACCATTGGAGGAAGATGGATGAGTCTATGTTGGGGAGTTTTAGACGTAGAGTGCATATACTTGATGGAGAGTTCTTTCATGCTTGGAAAAATGAGATGCTTGAGATTTTCAAAGAATATCACTTGAACAAGTACATTACTATTCCTTAAGCGCCCCTTGTTGATCCTCTGCATCCTACCCCTAATGAGTCGCTTGACATGATCCGCAACCTTTGAACTATCAATCTTATTACAAGAGGTTTGCCTAGAAATTTGATTGTTTGGTTGCCTACTATTGATTGTGATTACACCATATGGAGATTTCTTGAGGAACGATTTCCAAACTATTCCTTGCAAAATCTAGATGTGATTCTTCATAAGTCAATTTCCTTAAGTAAGATGTATTCCAATGATCCTAAGTTTGGTGATTGTCTATTTGAGCTTTGTGACCTTATACGTGCCAAAGGAGATGTTGGAATCATTAGAAACATCATTTCCAAAGTCATTAGAATCCATAAAGATGAACATGTATTGCCATGATCATATAACTAATGAATCACTCACTCTAGGAAATGATCAATCACAAGACGATGTTGAACATGGATACTATGATGAGGATGATGATAGTGACCTTGATCTCGATGAGTCTATGAGACACTTTGGTCTTATGGCTAATCTTCGCGGATACATGGCTGGAGGAAAGGAATGGGTTCTTGATAGTGGATGTACCGATCACATGACCGGAGACAAGGATATGTTTCGCGAGCTTGCTGAAAATGACGACCCTCGAAAGTAGGTCACTTTTGGTGATAACTCAAAGGGTAAGGTGGTTGGCCTTGGTAAGGTGGCCATCTCACATGACAACTCCATCCAAAATGTTATGCTCATTGAATCTCTTGGCTATAATTTACTTTTCGTATCTAGACTAGATGACTTTGGATTCAATGTCCTATTTACTGAAGTACATTGCCAAGTGTTTCAAAGAGACACTACTGTAGGATGCTGCTAACAACACTACGATCATAGACCCTTCGAGAAACTGTGTGCGATGCAATAATCGCAAACGGTGGTGTATAAAAACCGTAAAAAAGTATAAAACGTTTGCGATGATGGATGCATCAAACACGGTTCAGATTTTAGTTGCGTGTGCATTGAAGAGCATATGTTTTAGTTCAATTAACTGTTTGCGATGAGGAGGAACAAAAGAAACAGGCAGCCAGATGAAGGCGTGTGCGATACACAACATATGGTTCACTCGGATGAACTGTTTGTGATTAGGAAACACAAAAGAAACGGGCAGCCAGATGAAGGTGTGTGCGATATACGACATACGGTTCACTCGGATGAACTGTTTCTGATTAGGCAACACAAAAGAAACAGTCAACCAGATCAAGGTGTGTGCGATATACACATGCGGTTCACTCGGCCCTTGTCATCAGTGTGTGACCTCTGTGGCAACCGTTCGCTCCCCAGGCACCTCTTCGTACCGTGGCAACCGTCCACCCCCTCTTCGCCTTTCCCTCTCGATTTGGAACTGCTGTCGCACACTCTTCCTCCCTCCATTTGCCTTCACCCTTCCTTCTGCCATTGTTCGATCATCTTCTCCATGGAGGGAATAGGCCGAGAACGACCCCGTTATTATTGCCCCAGTCTGAAAGATGACGTGGTGGAGGAACTCATTGATCGGTGCGATGTCATCACCTCGGCTAGCATGGCAGGTTCGTTCAAGACCATTCTCGACTCAACTAATAACATCATTACAAGGAACCCAAGGGTCCAGGAGCGGTTTGATCTCCCATATCTTCTTCGCCGTGACCCTGCTGACTGGCGCGGGGACGAGGGAAGCCTCGCCTTGTGCAAGTTGATGCCGCTTTATAATGATCCGTATGATGTTAAGATGCCATCACTTGAGGGCAAGGCTTGGGCAACCGCAAATGGAGATTGGGTTGTTTATATTGGGTAGAACTGCGAGTGGGAACTTGTGAATGTGTAACACTCGTCACCGGGTTCCACTTCCAAAAATCTCAGAGATTGAGTACACCGGTATTCTACATGAGTTCAAATACGATCATGGTGTCTGTCGTCTACGGAAGATAGTAATTTTTTGACTTCCCAACCGCTCTTGGGATTACATGAACTATGAAGTTGTTGCTATCTTTGACAAGCTTGTTGCCTTCCTTACTTCCACGCCTCGATGGATATTGCTCAAAAATCAATTTCTGTACACGGATGAGTATTGTGATGCAATTCAATACAAGGGTCTTGTGTTTGCTGCCACCACTCGTGGCACTGTTTTTGCATGGAATCATCATGCTTTCGATATGTTTGTCTTCCACCGTAATTATAACTGTTTCATCCAGATGCATGCGGGTTAGCTAGTTTCCCTTTACTAATTAATTAACCTTCTTGTGTTTCCAAGGTCGTGTGAACATTCCACCACCTATACATGAAAATTTTTATAACAAATGGGGAGATGGCGATGCTAATGATCACGAGCATGAGGACGAGCAGGACCCATATACTTAGTGTGAGATGGCGATGCTAATGATCACGAGCATGAGGACGAGCAGGACCCATATACTTAGTGTAACATCCCAAATTTTCAATATGGAATGTTTTACAATTATTAGGTAAGCATATATGCATTTTGTTTGAATTGAGTGACATTTGGAAATTTTCAGAGGCATTTGAGTTTTGTTTGGATTCAACTTGGCATTTGAAAATTTATTTCAAAAATACCTGACAAATACTGGAGCAAAAGTATGAGAGGAGTAAACATGACACTCCAAAGAAAAATGTCAGAAGAAAATATTGCCAAAGAAGTTTGAATTCAAATTTGATTTTATTTGGAATTTGTAGAAAATGTTTTTGTTGTTGTTTCTGTTTTGCCTCTGCAAAAATGTCCATGTTGTAGGATTTATTCTTCTAGGTTTATTGATATATATATGTCCTATATAAAAATACTATAGGTTTCTCTATAATTACTTTTCTCTCTCTGTGGTAATTCAAAAAAAAACCGGCGCACCAGGCGCCAGCCAGGCCAACCGGCCCAGCCGGCCACCCGACGTGGCCCACCAGCACGCCGCACCCGATCCCCCTCGATCTCGGTCGCCCACTCCCACTTCCCTCTCTCTCTCTCTCTCTCTCACTGACGCGCCGAACCCACCACGTCTTCCTCCTCCCGCAAGCCACGCGCACGTATCCCGCACGTGCTCGCGCCGCCCGAGTCCGAGCCCTCGCTAAAACCCTAACCTGACTCGACCTCCTCCCCAAGAAAGTTGTCCTATAAATACCTATGCCTCTCCTCCCTCGAACCCCCTACGCCTCCATCCGAACCGATCTCACCTCCGCCGCTGCAGTTCATCACCGACATCGCCACCGGTGAGCCACCCCTCGACCTCCAAGCTTCTCCACCCTAACTGCCTCATCCTGCCGCACCCACCTGACATCCCCTCTTCCTTCCAGGAACCCCGACGCTGACGACCCCGAGCTCGCCGCACCTCGCCGGAGCCACGGAGCGCCCGAGCCTCACCGTCATCGCCCCGACCGCCTCCGTCGTCCCCGAGCTCCACTGACTCCATCCCCGACCTCCCCTCGAGCTGCCGCACCCGCCCGACGACTCCGCCGCCGCCCCGGAGCACCGGAGCACCCCCGCCACCAACGCCCGAGCCCACCTCGCTGTCGACCGCCGCTGTAAGCCACCGGAGTCCCCACCACCGTCCGATTTCCAATCTCGGGCCTAGATTAGATCACGAAAAGAGTTTGGTTTCTCTTTAGTAGACCGGTTTAGTTTCGGTTAGATCGGTTTATTTTAAGTTGCAGTTCAGTTGGACCAGCCGATTGGTTTATATCTGTTAGCCCGTGGAAGCATTAGTTTATTAAACGCTTAGGCGTTATTTAGTTTTAGAATGCTCACTGTTCGGCCCGTTAGCACGTTAGTCCTTTTTTAGTTTTATTTTAGTTTTTGTTTTTAAAACAGAATAGTTTGTTCTTGTAAAATCTATAACTTTTAGGTTATTTATTATTTTTAGTTGATTCTTTTTGCTTTAGTTTGCAAATTTCCTATAGTTTCTGTAGAAAATAGTTTCGGCCATGTTTTAGTTGTTTAAAAATTGTTTTATTTTAGTTTTAGTCAGATTAGTTTTTCTGCTATAAATTGAGCTAGATTTAATGTTTTTAGGCGATTCTTTTTGTCACTGCTTTGTTTTGACCTTGCCTAGCAGTAGGAATTTATTTGGGTATTTCTAGTCTTTATTAAAAATAGTTTCACTCGAAAACAAACCTTTCTAGTTTTATTTAGCTTGCTGCTGTTTCCTGTTGTTCTAGTTATTTTAGAATTTTATTTTACCTCTGTTATAATTTATTTTAGATTAGTTTCTGTAGTTACAGAGGGTGAAATTTTATTTACAGAAAAGAAAATGTTTATTTTTTTTCTTGCTTGTTGTTGGCTAGTTCTCCGAGTTTTCTTTGGTTTTGGTTTGATTGCTTTTGTGTGATTTATGTTAGCATGTTATGTTAATGTGATTGCATGTTTGTATGATTATATGATTATTGTTTGCTTCGATAGAATTTCCGGAGTGCGCAATTTGCTATCACGAGTCACTAGCGTTTGAAGACCGTCAGCCAGGCAAGTCATTTGATCATGTGTACAATACCTATGATTTTGTTGCATTAGAATTATACCTCCCCACCATGCATGCAGTAGGAGAATTTTATGTTATGTTCTTGAGTAGTATGATGAGGTAGGATGAACCCAATTCCCCTTGTTACCATTGCCCGGGACGATGTAGTTTATTTTGCTATGCTCGTAGACGGGGTTGGTTGAGAGATTCATAAGGGAGATGTGAGAGTCAAGATGATGACAACCCCATGACTTCAAGCTCAAGATGGACTTCAAATTCACTACTGGGTGGAGGATGGTTAACGGGCACCCTGGAGCAACCAACGGATGGCCGGGATGCATGGAGAAGTGCCACGACATATTGCGGAAAGCTTCCTCCTGCCACGAAGAGACGGATGGATACACCTTGACCGGAAGCTTACCTGTGCAGCCGCAAGCCATTATGGGCTCTGGCTGGGTTGACCTTAGGCGTGACTCTGGACGGACGGTGCCAGCAGATGTAGAAGAACAGTAGGACATGGATGGGCACCGGTTGTGCGCAGAGAAACTCTACGGAAGACCCTGTTTCGTTCGTCCCGTCTTCAAACACCAGGCAGTGCGAGGACATAAAGGAGGGAACGATTCTTGCGGGTAAAGTGCACAAGACTCCTCAGAGTAACAACCTAATCGATTAGCCGTGTCCCCAGTTACGGACAAATGAGCCTTTGGAACTGGAGTATTTCGGAAATCTCAATAACAACCAACATTTTGTAGTAATTGCAAGCAAGTCCTTTGTTGTAGGGGAAAATTGGCTTTTTCGCAAAAACATGAAACTTAGAGCCCCACAGCCAAATTGCATATGGTGTTAGCATTATTATTGTTGTTCTCTCTATGACTTGCCGGCATATTCAAAATGCTGACATACATGGCTGCAACGCCTTATGTTGCAGAGGAGTTTTCCGACCAGGAGTGAGGCTACGGTCCATGCTTGGCGATTGCCATATGGAGTCGGATTCGTCTACGCTTCCGCGGCTTTATTTAGTTTTTCTCGTGAGTTGGCCTTCGGTCGAATTTATTCTATTGTAATAAAGACTCGATATGAGAATCGTGTAATAAATTCTGGTGTGATTCAACTTTGAATCTTTTCATCAATGTACTGTGTGTGCTAGCATGATCTTGGGATGGTACAGCTACACAGAGACTTGACCGATTTTGGGTCGGGTCGCTACATTTAGTGGCGCCTGGCAACTTATTCCGATGGATCACCTCTTCTTGTCTTTATACATGGCACTGCTGATGTTATTAAGGAAGCAGGTGTTGTCTCGCATGGTCGCACTCTCAGGACCTATTCCAACATCCGTTGCAGGGTATTAGGGATGGATACTAGTGTACTAGCGCCAACACCTTCTCCCTGGTTCAGTACTGAAAGTCTTGGAGGAAACTCGCTCTTCCTTGGACAAAACTATCCAACGATGGTGGAAGGCGATCCAGCTACTATTGACACAACGCTACTACCATTTATGGGAAGCAACTGTATCTATACCTTGTACATTGCTATGCTTCCCTACCGTCCCAATATGGGTCTTGACATAGGTCGCTTCAGCCTGGATGATGAGTCATGTGTTGGTCTCGAGATTGACAGTAGTTGGCCCTTCCCACAGAATCACTTCTGGTTCAAAGCAAGCGTGTCCAACGCCGACGAGTGGTTGAGCTGAAGTTCATTTCATCGCTTTGTTATTTGTTGTGTGAGAATTTTTTTACTTTACTAGAATGTTTTGTTGGAAATGATTTACAATCCAACATGTATCCTCGTTGTTGTTGTGGGTTGATGACTTGTTGTATGTAGTCAATGGTACATTTGCATATGCGTCCATCTGTCAGTGGGAACAACACCTATGGGATCACTGGAATCCCTTCTACGGTCGGCAGGCGCAGGGTTGTGAGAAGAGAAGGTCCAGGAGCCAGCACAAAGATTGTTTACCCAGGTTCGGGCCGCGAGGATGCGTAAAATCCTAGTCCTGCTTTGGTGGATGTTTTGAGTGTTCTTGAACTTTCGAGCTAGCTACGGTGGTTGTGTAGTTCCAAAAAGCCGAATCCCTCTCCAGTATGCCTTGGGTCTCCTTTTATAGTCGAAAAGGGGTTGCCACAGTGGCACACGGGAGGTGGAAAGGCGTACAGTGCAAGAGCTTATCGCCCGGCATTACGGCACAAAGCGCATTCACTACAAAAAAAAGACACATCCGTGACATTTTGGGCCGAACGAAAATTTTTATGTCATACATATGACACTTCTATGATGATAATTGTGACAAAACCCGGTATCATCATACATGTGGTGGGCTCCTACTTCTATGACAAAAAATCATGACAGAAAATGGGCTTTTCGTCCTGGGCGGGCCGGAGACGCAGCTGCATGACATTCTTTGGGCCGTCCATGATGAAAAAAACCATGGTAGAAGCGAGGGGGAGGAAAATTTCGGGGAGTTCCCGGTTACGGTGGGAGGTCGGGGGCCGAGCGATGCACGTTTCTCTCGTACACGTACGCGCGTGTGTGCGAGGCGTTGGCTCTAACTGAACCCGAGCGAGGCGTTGGGCTCTAACTGAACCCGAGCGATTGCACTGCAGGCGACGCGTTACTGAACCCGAGCAATCGATCGATGGCTGTTAACTGAACCCGATCGAGCGATTCCTTGGCTACTGCTGCTAACTGAAGCCGATCGATGGGATGAATAGTGAGCATTGCGGGGGGGGGGGGGTTGGATGAACAGTGAGCGGTGGCGTTGCCTCTAGATGAACAGGACCCTGTGGTGTGGTGGAGGGCTGGATGAACAGTAGACGGTGGAGGGGTGCCCGTGGAGGGGTGAATGAACAGGACCCCGTGGTGTGGAGGGTAGGATGAATAGTATACGGTGGAGGGGTGCCCGTGGAGGGGTGGTTGAACAGGACCCCGTGGTGTGGAGGGCTGGATGAACAGTAGACGGTTGTTGGCGTTCTGGGAACGGGGGTCCCCAGACTTGCCTGCCTGCGGCCTGCGGCGTGGCTCAAAGGGGGGCCCAGCACGGCCCATCTTCATCAACACAGACCCAAGACCCTCGCGAGGGGCCAAGCCTCGCGGGGCGGACGAAACGGAGCTTCCTCAGGCAGGGCCTCATCAGGCTGGCTCGCGAGGAGGCGGAGAGATCAAGGCGGGGTACCTCACGAGGTGCCCGTGACGCAAGCCATGACGACCAAGGGCGCCAGGCGGGTGCCAGCCCGCGCAGTGTCCTCCTTTCCTCTTTGGTGCAAAGGGAGCAAGCACAGGCGAGAGCATCAAGCAAAGGCACCCGTTTCGGTGCAACGAGACCAAGACCAGCCCAACAGCAGGGAGGAAGTCATTGTGGAGCCCAAGCCAGCGTCACCGCCAGAGCCTTTGGCAGGCGAGGACCAACTTTAGTCAGGATAAGTGAACCAGATGTTCCCCTTCATAATGGCCAATTGTTGGCGCCCTTCCCGCTCAATATTTGGGAAGAGGCCCAGGGCCTTTGCCTATAAATAGGACTAGCCACCCCCAGGGTACAGGCAATCGGCCAATCCAGAAACAAGCTGGGATCGGATCGAGTAGCATCACACAGAGAGAGAGAGAAGGGTGACTGAACTCCTCCTAGCAGTTCATCGCCCCAGCCAAGAACAGACCTTCGCGAGGTTGTTCTTCCTTGTATTGCTCATCATCATCAGCCCAAGAGGCAATCCACCACACCAAAAACTAGAGTAGGGTATTACACCACAATGGTGGCCCGAACTAGTATAAACCCTGTGTCTCTTGTGCTGTTCTTTCCATAGCTTAGATCTTAGCGAAGCGGTGGGGTGCAGGTAGGTAGAAGGCGAAATCTCCGCGCGCACCCCAGTGTTCGAACCTCAAGGGTCTGCTGGAACCCGAAATCCGACATTTGGCGCGCCAGGTAGGGGTGCACCGGAATTCGTCTTCCACCGCCCCGTTCTCCTCCGACCATCGCGTCCATGTTTGACGCTCGTCGGGCCCGCGCCGAGCGCCGAGCCGCTCTCGCTTCCCGCGTCGCCCAGACGGCTCCTGTCGGTGGGCGTCCTCGCCGTTCCCCGTCACCTGCCGTCAACGCCGCCACCGGCCCGGCGGGAAACAAGCAGCAAGCGTCGTATTAGCATCCGTCTGTGCGGCAAGATGGCCGCACCGCTACTCCCTCGCTCACCCTAGCTGGTTCTTCGTCCCGCGCGCTCCGCGCACCCATGGAGGCTCGAGCTGCGCTCATCGCGGCAAATGAGCTCCTGCGCTACCGTCCCGTCGAGCGTCTATGAAGAATGGCTCGACCGCGTCACCGAGCTCGCTCGCGCCACAGGGGGCTCTCCTGCGTCATCCTTTCCGCTGCACCGCATCCTGCCCTGCGCGGGCGACGAAGCTCCGGGGGCGCCCCAGCCGGCTCCTCCTCAAGAAGGCGCCCTGACTCCAAGGCGCGTGGCCCCTGGGCGGAACCCGCTCCGTCAGCTGCCAGCGCGGCAAGAGCAGGGCTGCCAAGAAGTCCCTCGCCCGCAAGAAGGTGCCCGGGCGCTCCCTGCTCCAGCACGTCGCGACCATGCTCCTGCTCCCGCACGTCAAGACCCCGCGCTGCTCCCAGCTGCAGCGCATGGGGACCTGCAAGACCAAGCTCTCCGTCACCCAAGGCCTCCCGTGGCCACAACAGGCTGCCATGCCTTCACCACCGAGCTACGCAGCGTCACGTGACCCGGCAAGTTCAAGCCAGACCTGCCTCCTTGTTATGACGGCACGGCCGACCCTGCGGAGTTCCTCCAGCTCTATGAGCTGGGCATCGAAGTTGCCAACAGAGACGAGAAGGTCATGGCGAACTGGTTTCCCATGGCACTCAAGGACGGGGCCCGCACCTGGCTCCTGAACCTGGTTCCAGACACGATCTCCTCCTAGGACGAGATGCGCACCCGCTTCATCGCCAACTTCCAAGGTACTCGCGACCGGCCACCCGCTGTGAGCGACATGCGCCGCATCAAGCAACAACCCGGAGAGACCCTGCAGAAGTACATCCAGCGCTTCAACAACGCACGCCTCAAGATTCCCAAGGTGACCGAGGAGGCCATCATCTCAGCCTTCTCCGACGGCGTGCGCGACGTCAAGATGAAGGAGGAGCTGGCGATGCATGAAGACCTGTGCACTTCCTTGGAGCTGTTCAACTTGGCGACCAAGTGCGCCAGGGCTGAGGAAGGGCGTCTCTCCCTCCTCGAGCTGCCTGCCGCAGACCCAGAAGAGAAGAAGCCCAAGGCCAAGGATGTGAAGCGCAAGGGGGCTGCCGTGCTCGCGGCAGAACCAGACACCAAGCGGGGCAGAGATCAGCCCGAGTCTTCCAAGGGCAGTCGGTACTGTGTGTACCACGACCTCCACACCCACAACACCACCGAATGTCAAGAGCTCCGAGCTGTGCGAGAAGGAAGGATTGGCCGTCGTCCCGACCGCGGTGACCGGGGCTACGGTCGAGGAGGAGGAAGGAACGCAGGACGCTGGGAAGACCGTGGCCCGCGCCAAGGGTGGCGTGATCGACCTCGCGAGGACCGCTGGCAAGACCCGCCTCGTGAGGGAGACTGGAGGGATCAGCCTCGCGAGGATCGCCCGCAAGGAAATGCAGGCCTCCCTCCGATGCCGCCGTAGCCAAGGAGAAACGAGGACCGCCATCAGGACGAGGGGGCTGGGGGATTCCAGGAGCCGCGCGCGATCGCCTGCATCCTGGGCGGGGCTCAAGCCCCAGCCTCTCAGTGCTTCTTCAAGCAGTTCGCCCGCGAAGTAAATGCAGTCCTCCCCAAGCTCGAAGCCACGCGCCCTCTCAGGTGGTCGGCGTGCGCCATCACGTTCAGCTCAGTGGATCAGCTCAAGTGTGCGGCCACAGCCGGAGTCCTCCCGATGCTTTGTTCCCCAATCGTCCACAACGTGCTGGTCACCAGGAACCTCATCGATGGCGGGGCAGGGCTCAACGTCCTGTCCGTGGAAACATTCAACAATCTCCAAGTGCCCTACAACCATCTTCAGCCAACCAAGCCTTTCTCCGGATTCACCGACGGCTTCACGGTCCCGATTGGGCAGGTCCGCCCCCCTGTCACCTTCGGGGCACGCAACAACTACCACACCGAGCTCATCGACTTTGACGTCGCTCACATTCGCCTGCCGTACAACACCATTCTTGGGTACCCAGCGCTAGCCAAGTTCATGGCCGTAACTCACCACGGCTACAACGTCCTCAAGATGCCAGGAAGTGGCGGAGTCATCACGGTGCCTTGTGAAGAGAAGGACGCGGTGTGTTCCCTGGAACGAGCCTTTCAGGCCGCATCACTGGAAGACCCGGATCACGGAAGCAGAAGGCTTCCCGAGACCACCCCCAAGAAGAAGAAGACATCGTCCGGCCTGGCCCCTCAGGGCCCGCGCCTGCCCAGGGGGAACCTCCTTCCATCGCATAGGAAAGCGCGCCCGGCGCCCTCCTCAGGCAGGGCTCGGGGGCTCTCCCATAGAGGGCCACCGACCTGGCTAAGGTCACGAGGGAGGCGCTTGGGCACCACATGGAGGCGTGTTTCGAAGCACGTTTCCCTCAAGGAGTATGGCAAGGAGGGCCAGACCCTCAGGAGTTCATCAGCAAGGCCATTCAGGAGCTACAGGAGTCAAGAGTCATGAGAGGCGGCCGCCGCCTACCAGCTGTGGCTCCCCATCCAGGCGAGGATGGTGGGCTGCGCGTCTGCATCGACATACCAGGGCTCAATCGAGTCGCCTCTCTGGAGCGCCTCTGGCCCTTGCGAGTGGGGCGCTGCGAAGGTCCACCCCACAGCTACGTTCGCATGCCTTACGGCTTGCCGAACGCGGCTGCCACGTACCAGCGCCTCATGAGGGGCATCAGGGAGGCTCAAGAGGCCAGGCGTTCCGCAGCCTTGGCGGAGATGGAGATGGTCCGCGAGAAGCCACCAGCACCTCCGGAGCCTCCCGAGGCCCCTGGGCCTGGGGGCTCGTGAGGATCGGCTTCCGCAGCCCACCGAGTATGCTACACCAACGCTCATTCGCCTCAACATCATCAGGTGACATCTTTCAAGTTTCATTTCCAGCTGGGAGCGCCCCCTAGGGATGCATTATTCCCAGGCCGCGTGGGTCCGTCCCTGCGGCATGTATCCCTTTTATTTCGTGTTGTTAGCTTACTTTGTTGGGGGCGCCCCTCAGGCTGCATCATCCCCAAGTCGCTCGGGCCTGACCCAGTGATGTCCGCCTTCCCAGCATCTATTTGAATGAATCCACTCCTTCGCGGCTAATGTGTTTGACCTAGTTGCCCACTCAACAGACGCCAACTGACGGAGCTGCTCCCAAAACGGCACGACGCTTGCGCATGGGTCCATCCCTGCAACGCCGACAAACCTGAATGGTTGAGCTCTGGCCGCGGCAGCCCCGCATGGTGCCACCTCGTCAAGCCTTCAGTGCCTCATCGCCCCTCGGAAGCAACCAACAGCTGACTGTCAATTGTCATGGCAACCCCTCGTTCTTTCTATGATGGGTCTACAGGATCTCCTAAAGGAGCTGCGTCAGGCGAGGCCCTTGCGGTGCCTCCTTCACTCTCATTCGCGCGAACTGCTTGCACGTTAAATGGGGGTGCCTGAGCATCGCGACTCAGGGCTCCTACTGGCTCTCCAGCCCTCACCCTCTGGCCTTGTCCACGGCATCGCGACCTGGCATCCAAGCGACAGCTGAGACTCGCTCGAGGGCCAGGACCCGAGGACATAGAGCAAAAAGGGGAGCAAAGGCGAGAGGGGAGGGACACGCGAGGACCTCGCCGAACAACCTCACGCCTGCCGATGCACGGACCCGGTGACACACCAGGGAGCGGTCCCTGATTCTCGAGATAAGTCACCACCCGGAAGCACCAGCTACAGTGGCACCGTCCCCGCACCTAATGCAATCCCGTGTTAGCGACGCCGCTCTCCTTTCTCACCGAACGACGGCTGCTTGAGCGCCAAAGGGGACCTCCTGAGCATCGCGACTCAGGGGCTCTTACCGGACCCCGGGTCGCTCACCTCTTGGCCTTGACCACGGCATCGCGACCTGGCATACCAGCGACGGCTGAAGCCGCCTTGGGACTGGGACCTGTCGGCGCAGAGCACCAAGCCCTCATGAGGTTCTAATGGGAGAACTGAGCTAAGACGGAATGAGCAACTCGCACAATTCTACGACAAGGGTTATATTAACAAACAGGATCACATGCACCTTACAAGCCCCCACGGGACGCGTCCTTGATTCCTCGCAGGGAACAGATCCTAAAAGGACGCTAACTACACGCGCCCCTGCAAAAGACACCATCATCAACAGTGGGCCGTTGTCGGTGTTCTGGGAACGGGGATCCCCAGACTTGCCTTCCTGCGGACCGCGGCGTGGCTCAAAAGGGGGCCCAACACGGCCCATCTTCATCAACACAGACCCAAGACCCTCGCGAGGGGCCAAGCCTCGCGGGGCGGACGACACGGAGCTTCCTCAGGCACGGACTCATCAGGCTGGCTCGCGAGGAGGTGGAGAGATCAAGGTGGGGTACCTCACGAGGTGCCCGTGACGCAAGCCATGACGACCAAGAGCGCCAGGCGGGCGCCAGCCCGCGCAGTGTCCTCCTTTCCTCTTTGGTGCAAAGGGAGCAAGCGCAGGCGAGAGCATCAAGCAAAGGCACCCGTTTCGGTGCAACGAGACCAAGACCAGCCCCACGGCAGGGAGGAAGTCATTGTGGAGCCCAAGCCAGCGTCACCACCAGAGCCTTTGGCAGGCGAAGACCAACTTTAGTCAGGATAAGTGTACCAGATGTTCCCCTTCAAAATGGCCAATTGTTGGCGCCCTTCCCGCTCAATATTTGGGAAGAGGCCCAGGGCCTTTGCCTATAAATTGGACTAGCCACCCCCAGGGTAGAGGCAATCGATCAGAATCAGAGAGAGAGAGAGAGAGAGAGAGAGAGAGAGAGAGAGAGAAGGGTGACTGAACTCCTCCTAGCAGTTCATCGCCCCAGCCAAGAACAGACCATCGCGAGGCTGTTCTTCCTTGTATTGCTCATCACCGTCAGCCCAAGAGGCAATCCATCACACCACAAACTGGAGTAGGGTATTACACCACAACGGTGGCCCGAACCAGTATAAACCCTGTGTCTCTTATGCTGTTCTTTCCATAGCTTAGATCTTAGCGAGGCGGTGGGGTACAGGTAGGTAGAAGGCGAAATCTCCGTGCGCACCCCAGTGTTCGAACCTCAAGGGTCTGCCGGAACCCGAAATCCGACCTTTGGCGCGCCAGGTAGGTGGTGCACCGGAGTTTTCCCTTCCGCCACTGCCGTGACCTGCCTCGCGATGAGTAGCGCGTCGCGCGCTCCGGCCGCCGGCGCCAGCACGGGGGCCAGGGGGCTCCGAGCCCTGGCCCCAGCCCTGCAACGGGTACGGTGGCCAGACAAGTTCAAGCCAACGACGCCGCCGCGCTACAGCGGCGCCACTGATCCGCTGGCCTTCTTGCTAGCGTACGAGGAGGCCATCCTCTAAGCTGGAGGTGATGATAGGGTCATGGCCGACTGGCTTCCCATGGCCCTCACCGGTGCTCCGCGCGCATGGCTGCTCCACCCGCCGGCAGCCTCTGTGGCCTCTTGGGAAGAGCTCCGCAGCCTCTCCCTCGCCTACCATGCTACACCAACACCCCCGGTCGTCACGGCCCTCCTGGGCGGCTCGCAGGCATTGCCTACAAGTCACCACGTCAAGCCATTCATCTGCCGGGTCAGCGCCACTCCCACGCGGCAGGGGGTCCTCCCGGACCGGGCGGCGCCCAAGGCCGGCCTGACCTTTAGCTCGGAGGACCACCCCTCCAACTCGGCCTGCTCGGGTGCGCTCCCCATGCTGTGCACCCCCACCATCTGCCAGGTGGCCGTCACCAGAACCCTCATCGATGGCGGCACGGGCCTCAGCGTGCTCTCGGATGAGGCCTTCGACCTCCTCCGCATACCCCTGGAACGGCTGCAACCCAGCCGGCCCTTCTCAGGCGTTGGGGGCAGGTCATCCAGCTCCTTGGGACAGATCCGGCTCCCAGTAACCTTCGGCACCTACGACAACTTCCGCACGGAGCTAGTCAACTTCGACATCACCCCCATCGGCCTCCCCTACAACGCCATACTCGGCTATCCAACACTGGCCCAGGTCATGGCCGCGACGCACCCGGCGTACAACCTCATGAAGATGCCCGGGAGCAGTGGTGTCCTCACCGTGCACGGGGACACCGGAGACGCGCTGTGAGTGCTCATGCTCGCCTTCAAGACGGCGGCGTCGGCACAGCCCGCCGACTCGGAGACCCCCGAGTCCAGGGGGGCTGCACCCGCCAAGAAGAAACAGTTGTTCACCCAAGACAAGGCAGAAACCAAGCAGATACCCGTCGATGAGGATGGGTCCACCAACGCCACTTTCACCATAGGCGCCCACCTCGAGCCCGAGCAGGAGGAGGCCCTGGTCAAGTTCCTGCGCGCGAACAAGAAGGTATTCGCTTGGGAGCCTGACCAGTTGGCGGGGATCCCTAGGAGCGTAATCGAGCATCAACTCAACGTGTGCCCCAACGTGTGCCCTGTGAAGCAGAAGGCAAGGCGGCAGTCCACAGAAAAGCAGGCCTTCATCATCCAAGAGACCCGCAAACTGGAAGCCGTTGGGGTCATTCGCGAGGTCCGAAACCCGGATTGGTTGGCCAACCCTGTCATTGTGTCAAAGAAGGGAGGGAAGGAGCGCATGTGTGTTGACTTCACCAACCTCAACAAGGCATGCCCGCAAGATCCGTTCCCGCTCCCCCGCATTGACCAGATCGTCGATTCCACCGCAGAATGCGACCTGTTGTGCTTCTTGGATGCGTTCTCTGGGTATCACCAGATCAAGATGGCGGTAGAAGACATCGAAAAGACAGCCTTCCTAACCCCGTGTGGGGTGTACTGCTACACATGCATGCCATTTGGGCTGCATAACGCAGGGGCGACCTTTCAGCGGCTGATGCACATCACCTTGGGCCCGCGGCTCGGGAAGAATGTTGAGGCTTACGTCGATGACATTGTGGTGAAGTCTCGGGAGGCCAGGACCCTGATACAAGACCTGGAGGAAACCTTCGCGAGCCTCAACGCAGTGAACCTGCAGCTCAACCCAGAGAAGTGTGTGTTCGGAGTCCCCTCGGGCAAGCTCTTGGGTATCCTCGTGTCCCACCGAGGCATCGAGGCTAACCCGGAAAAGGTCAAGGTGGTCGAGGACATGAGCCCGCCAAAGACCCTCAGAGAAATGCAGAAGCTCACTGGGCGCATGACCGCGCTAGGGCGCTTCATCTCCAAGTTGGGGGAGCGAGCGCTGCCCTTCTTCGAGCTAATGAAGAAAAAGGGGCCCTTTGAATGGACTGAAGAGGCCGACAAGGCCTTCCAAGATCTCAAGAGATACCTGACCAACCCTCTGGTCATGGTGGCTCTGCGCCCTCAAGAGCCCTGGTACTTTACCTCACCGCCACTCCCTACTCCGCCAGCGCAGCCCTGGTGGCGGTTAGGGAGGAGCGTCAAGTCAAAACCACGGCAGCAGCCCGGGACAAGGCAAAACAGGAACAAGGAAGGCCCACAGAAACCGCCACCGCGGCTGAGGAGGATCAGCCGCTGTAGAGGAGTGCACCGGAGGCGGAAGAGGCCCCTCTCCAAGATGGCCAGCCTCCGGAGGCCTCATTGCCTCAGGAGGCGCCATGGTCTCCGGAGGGCGCCACCAGCACTAACGCACCCAACCTCATTGAGCACCTAGTGTACTTCATCAGCACGGTGTTGCGGGACGTGAGGGCACGGTACCCCATGCCACAGAAGCTCCTCCTCGCGCTACTGGTGGCCTCGCGCAAGCTGCGGCACTATTTTCAGGGTCACCCCATCAAGGTCGTCTCGTCATACCCCTTGGAGAGAGTGCTCAGGAACCCTAACTCAGCCGGAAGGGTCGCTGAGTGGAACATAGAACTGCAAGCGTTTCAGCTCGAATTCAGCACGACCGGAGTCATCAACGGAGCAGCATTAGTGGATTTTGTGGTAGAATGGACGGAGGCACCAGGCCTCAAGGCCGACGAGGATCGATCCCTCTCCCCGGGAAGCAAGGCGCCATAAGGCTGGGTCATGTACTTCGATGGGGCGTTCTCCAGGCATGGCGCTGGGGCTGGGGCGGTGCTTATATCGCCCACTCTAGACAAGCTCTACTACGCTGTATAGCTCTGTTTCCAGCAAGGTGAAAAGGTCTCCAACAACATAGCGGAGTATGAAGGTCTAATAGCGGGCTTGAAGGCCGCAACTGCCCTGGGGGTGAAACGCCTCACCATCAAGGGCGATTCGCAGCTCCTTGTCAATTTCCCCAACAAGGTGTACGAGCCTAAAGATGAGCACATGGAAGCCTACCTTGCGGAGGTCCGCAGGATGGAGAAGCAGTTCTGGGGGTTGGAGTTGCAGCATGTGCCCCGTGGCACCAATCAGGAGGCCGACAACATCGCCAGACGGGCGTCCAGGCAATTACCTTAGGAGCCCCGCGTCTTTGAGGAGCGGCTCTTCAAGCCCTCAGCCCTGCCGTCATTGTCAAACACGGCTCAGCCTCGGGAGGAGCTCCCCCAGCCACCCGCCTCAGGAGCCCCGGTCTGTGGCACGGCCTCAGGAGCACGCCTGCTCCTGACGATGGAGCCTCAGGAGGGGTGCTGGATCACGGAGCTCTGGAGTTACTTAACACAAGGGACCCTGCCGGAGAAGGAGGAGGAAGCGGAGCGTGTGGCACGGCTGGCCACGGCATACTGCATCAAGGATGGAGAGCTCTACCGGAAGCGACCAAACGATGTATCCCTGCGCTGCATCTCCAGGGAGCAAGGAAAGGAACTGCTGGAAGATATACACGACGGAGACTGTGGACATCATTCATCATCACGGACCCTCGTCAGCAAGGCGTTCCGCAGTGGGTTTTATTGGCCCACCGCACTCAATGACGCCGTCGAACTGGTGAAGGCTTGTGAGGCCTGCCAGTTCCACGCCAAGCAGATCCATCAGCCGGCGGGAGGCCTGCATACTATACCCCTTTCGTGGCCGTTCGCAGTCTGGGGGCTGGACATCCTGGGCCCGTTTCCTCGGGCGCCAGGGGGCTACCGCTACCTCTACGTCGCCGTGGACAAGTTCACCAAGTGGGCTGAAGTAGAGGCCGTCCGCACCATCCCCGCGGGTTCTGCGGTCAAGTTCATCAAGGGCATCGTGAGCCGGTTCAAGGTGCCGAACCGCATCATCACAGACAACGGTTCGCAGTTCACCAGTAACCTCTTCAAAACATATTGTGCTAACCTTGGAACGCAGATATGCTACGCTTCGGTGGCGCACCCCCGAAGCAACGGTTAGGCCGAGCGAGCCAACGCAGAGGTCCTGAGGGGCCTCAAGACCAGGACGTTCAAGAGGAAGCTGGAGGCCTGCGGCAGAGGTTGGTACGATGAGCTTCAGTCCGTGTTGTGGTCCATCCGCACCACCGCGACCAAGCCGACTGGAGAGACCCCATTCTTCCTGGTCTATGGAGCCGAAGCGGTCCTCCCTCACGAGGTCAGACGTCGCTCCGCACGGGTCCTGGCGTTCGACGAGGCGCAGCAGGACGCCATGCGGGGGATGGACCTCGTCCTGGGGGAGGAACGTCGCCGAGAAGCCGCGCTGCGAGCGGCGAGGTACCAACAAGCACTACGACGATATCACTGCCGCAACATCCGCCCCAGAACTCTCGAGGTAGGAGACCTCGTGCTCAGGCGGGTTCTCTCCATGGAGGGACTGCACAAGCTCTCTCCCATGTGGGAGGGCCCGTTCAAGGTTGTTCATGTTTCCAGGCCTGGCTCCGCGCGCTTGGAGACTCAGGAGGGGGTGCCGGTCCAGAACGCATGGAACATCCAGCACCTCCGGAGGTTCTACCCCTAAAAAGGCCCAGAGCCTGTGAAGAAGGCGAATGCCTGTGCAGATTATCCTTTTTGGAAAAGGCCTAGAGCCTGTGAACAAGGCGAATGCCTGTGAAGATTATCCTTTTTGGAAAAGGCCCAGAGCCTGTCAAGAAGGCGAATGCCTGTGAAGATTATCCTTTTTGGAAAAGGCCCAGAGCCTGTGAAGAAGGCGAATGCCTGTGAAGATTATACTTTTTGGAAAAGGCCCAGAGTCTGTGAAGAAGGCGAATGCCTGTGAAGATTATCCTTTTTGGAAAAGGCCCAAAGCCTGTGAAGAAGGCGAATGCCTGTGAAGCCGTCGCGTTTTGGAAAAGGCCCAGAGCCTGTGAAGAGGGAAAATGCCCGTGAAGCTTGCTTCCCCCAAGAAAGGCCCGGAGCCTGTCAAGAAGGCCAACGCCTGTGAAGCTCGCCGCCCGTGACACTCTCACGTAATAATGAGTTGGGGCTGTACACGCCCCGATGTCTCAGGAGCGCCGGCCTCAGGCCCTGGGGCTCCCTCCCACGCCCAGTGGCAGCACTTAGCTCCGTGCGGGTGAGAAGACGTCGAAGACTAGATTAGGTGCCAGACGCGGCTTTTTCATTTGCTTTCCGCAGTTGGCTTGTTCATTCTCATTCGAAGTTTTGTTGAAGCTGTTACCATCTTTGACTTGTGATTCTTCGCCTTTTCACTCTCCTGCCTCGATTTCTCTTATGCAAGGCCTCGCGAGGGGGGCAGCCGAGCGCCCTCGTGAGTGTTTCTGTCCTAGTCGTTCAAAGGTTTCGTGACCTGGGCCCATTACAGGAGCACCCCTCTAGTCCGTGCCCCACGGGCACCGCGACACGAACACAGGGCCTGGGTCGGTCGCCCCCCACGGCTGGGGCCGAGAACTATCCATGCGCGGGCACGTAGCCGAAAGACACAATAATGAAAACAAAGTGATGACTAACAGCAATAACCCAAACACGCCCCCGCGGGGCTCCACGCTACTGTCTTTTTACGCAGGAAAAAGGAAAAGAAAGAACAAATCAGGCGCAGCTCGCCTCACACCGGCCTGCAGGGAAGACTCGAGCCGCCTCCGGGGCTCAAGCAGATTCCCTCTCGCGCTTCACCGAGGCGCGACGGCAGGCAGACGCGCCACCACCTTGCAAGCAGGTACGGCAGCGTGGAGGCTGACTGCGGCCACTGCTAGAAGAGTCGCCGCCTGAAGAAGAATTGGTGAAGCTTGGGGAACCCTAAGCGCCGCCAATCACGTGAGCGATGTCCTCTCCGTCATTGCCGGGGCTGGGTCCCCGGCCGCGGTCGTCGTCCTTAGGGCAGCACCCTGCGCGGCGACCATCTTCCCCAAACACCCTCACGTAGAGGGTAGCATCGCCGTCAAATTTGAAGTGCAGGGTGCACCGACGGCTCAGGCCACGCGCACGGGCAAACGTCTGCCAACCACGGGTCAAGGCCAGGCTCCCGGCTGCGGAGACCTCCAGTGAAGCCCATGAGGCCCAGCTGCAGCAGTCGTCTGCCTGAAGCCAGAGGCCGCCCGGGGTGCCGGCCGGGAGCTCGCTAAGGAGGAAGCGAGCAAGTTGAAGCCGGGCGCTGGTCGGCTCCGCCAACCACACAACGAACTCCGGTAGCACCTCTGCAGCGCGAAAGTGCGGCCTAGCGGGACGCGCGACCGAAGAGCGCCCCCCGGCCGTAGCTGTCCGCCCGTCACCGTGCTGGAAACCATCTCCACGGCCGTGGGGAGCTGCCATGGTGGCCACATGATGTTTGCGAGGGCGCACTCGGCCGTGCTTGGGCAGGGGAGAGGCATGCTCAACCTGGCGAGCCTACCCCTTCTCTGCGGCTGAGAACCTCCTCGACGGAGCCATCACAGCAAGACGGAGCAAGGACCGGGAAGAAGGAGAAGCAAGAAGAGATGGACTGGAAGGGTGCATGCCGTTCCGTATTTACGGCCGGCGAAGGCCAACCGCCGACCTCCACGATCGCAGTTAATCATGACCCGCTTTGCATGCAGGGACTCGTCCAATCCGCGCAGTTGCCGAGGCGTCGTGGGGAAGCAGAGGCGCTCACGTCCAATCAACCGCCACGCGGCGCCCAAGGTCGCAGGCTATTAGGGCCTGGGGCGCTTCGCCCTTGCCCTTTCGCCTCCCTGCACGGCCAAGTCCGGGCGCGCCTTGGGCCCGGGGGCTACTGTCGGCGTTCTGGGAATGGGGGTCCCCAGACTTGCCTACCTGCGGCCCGCGGCGTGGCTCAAAAGGGGGCCAGCATGGCCCATCTTCATCAACACAGACCCAAGACCCTCGCGAGGGGCCGAGCCTCGCGGGGCGGACGACACGGAGCTTCCTCAGGCACGGCCTCATCAGGCTGGCTCGCGAGGAGGCGGAGAGATCAAGGCGGGGTACCTCACGAGGTGCCCGTGACGCAAGCCATGACGACCAAGGGCGCCAGGCGGGCGCCAGCCCGCGCAGTGTCCTCCTTTCCTCTTTGGTGCAAAGGGAGCAAGCGCAGGCGAGAGCATCAAGCAAAGGCACCCCGTTTTGGTGCAACGATACCAAGACCAGCCCCACGGCAGGGAGGAAGTCATTGTGGAGCCCAAGCCAGCGTCACCACCAGAGCCTTTGGCAGGCGAAGACCATCTTTAGTCAGGATAAGTGTACCAAATGTGCCCCTTCAAAATGGCCAATTGTTGGCGCCCTTCCCGCTCAATATTTGGGAAGAGGCCCAGGGCCTTTGCCTATAAATAGGACTAGCCACCCCAGGGTAGAGGCAATCAATCAGAATCAGAGAGAGAGAGAGAGAGAGAGAGAGAGAGAGAGAGAGAGAAGGGTGACTGAACTGCTCCTAGCAGTTCATCGCCCCAGCCAAGAACTGACCCTCGCGAGGCTGTTCTTCCTTGTATTGCTCATCATTATCAGCCCAAGAGGCAATCCATCACACCACAAACTGGAGTAGGGTATTACACCACAACGGTGGCCCGAACCAGTATAAACCCTGTGTCTCTTATGCTATTCTTTCCATAGCTTAGATCTTAGCGAAGCGGTGGGGTACAAGTAGGTAGAAGGAGAAATCTCCGCGCACACCCCAGTGTTCAAACCTCAAGGGTCTGCCAGAACCCGAAATCCGACAGCCGTCAAGCACCGGCGCCAACCCCATCCAGATCAGAGTCGGCGATGGCCTGACGAGCCCGCCCTGCTCCAGGAGCGGCGCCGGCTCGGGGGCTCGTAGTTGTCGTCGCTCGTCTCCGGAGTCGCGAAGAGCTCGTCGGAGTCGCTGGATCCTCCGCCGCCTCCGCCGCCTGAGGAGCCGCCAAGGGAGCGGTCGGCGGGCCCAGTCCTCGCCGTAGCAGGGTCCCGACCACCTCTCCCGGGGTAGCACTCTAGCCGGCGCCCGTTCACATCGAAGACCTTGAAGAACATCACTGAAGCACTGTCGTACTCCAAGTGGATCGCGAAGGCACCTCTTGTCCTGCAAACCCAGGCGATTTCGCCCCAGCCTCGAGTCATGAAGACCTCGCCCGGGGCAACGACCGCGACCTCTGCCTCGGTCACGAGGGTGCTGCAGCCAAAGCTCTAGGAGTTCTCCCTGCGGGATGATGGAGGCGAAGAAGGGAGGAAGGCGAATCCAAGACTGAGGAGGCATGGCGGCGTGGAGCATGAACTGTCGGGAGGAGCCCTCGGTGTGGACCCCAGGGGGGACGACCCACACCTTCATGACCCGTCGGCGCCGACGGCGGCGCCGCCCGTGGCGATCGGCATCAAATCCTTCAGAGCCCTCGATGTGGGCGTACAAGGGAAGCGGGAACCCCGGCGGTGGCCGCTCGCACCAGGGCCCCGACACCACCTGATGGGCCCCCTCGTCCCGGCGGCAGAGGGTGAGCCGTTTCTTCGGCGGGAGCAGGTCTGGTTCCTCTCGGGGAGCCTTTCCCTTCTCTGCCGCCGAGAACCGGCGGATCGGAGCCATCGCAGCAAGACGGAGCAAGGACCGGGAAGAAGGAGAAGCAAGAAGAGATGGACTGGAAGGGCGCGTGCCGTTCCTTACTTATGGCTAGCGAAGGCCAACCGGCGACCTCCACAATCGCAGGTAATCATGACCCGCTTTGCATGCAGGGACTTGTCCAATCTGTGCAGTTGCCGAGGCGTCATAGGGAAGCGGAGACGCCCAAGTCCAATCAACCGCCACGCAGCGCCCAAGGCCGCAGGCTGTTAGGGCCCGCGGCGCTTTGCCCTTGCCCTTTCGCCTCCCTGCATGGCCAAGTCTGGGCGCGCCTTGGGCCCGGGGGCTACTGTCGGCGTTCTGGGAACGGGGGTCCCTAGACTTGCCTGCCTGCGGCCTGTGGCGTGGCTCAAAGGGGGGCCCAGCACGGCCCATCTTCATCAACACAGACCCAAGACCCTCGCAAGGGGCCAAGCCTCGCGGGGCGGACGACACAGATCTTCCTCAGGCACGGCCTCATCAGGCTGGCTCGCGAGGAGGCGGAGAGATCAAGGCGGGGTACCTCACGAGGTGCCCGTGACGCAAGCCATGATGACCAAGGGCGCCAGGCGGGCGCCAGCCCGCGCAGTGTCCTCCTTTCCTCTTTGGTGCAAAGGGAGCAAGCGCAGGCGAGAGCATCAAGCAAAGGCACCCGTTTCGGTGCAACGAGACCAAGACCAGCCCAACGGCAGGGAGGAAGTCATTGTGGAGCCCAAGCCAGCGTAACCACCAGAGCCTTTGGCAGGCGAGGACCAACTTTAGTCAGGATAAGTGTACCAGATGTTCCCCTTCAAAATGGCCAATTGTTGGCGCCCTTCTCGCTCAATATTTGGGAAGAGGCCCAGGGCCTTTGCCTATAAATAGGACTAGCCACCCCCAGGGTAGAGGCAATCGGCCAATCCAGAAACAAGCTGGGATCGGATCGAGTAGCATCACACACACACACACACACACACACACACACACAGAGAGAGAGAGAGAGAGAGAGAGAGAGAGAAGGGTGACTGAACTCCTCCTAGCAGTTCATCGCCCCAGCCAAGAACAGACCCTCGCGAGGATGTTCTTCCTTGTATTGCTCATCATCATCATCCCAAGAGGCAATCCACCACACCACAAACTAGAGTAGGGTATTACACCACAATGGTGGCCCGAACTAGTATAAACCCTGTGTCTCTTGTGCTGTTCTTTCCATAGCTTAGATCTTAGCGAGGCGGTGGGGTGCAGGTAGGTAGAAGGCGAAATCTCCGCGCGCACCCCAGTGTTCGAACCTCAAGGGTCTGCCGGAAACCAAAATCCGACAACGGTGGAGGGGTGGTTGAACAGTAGCCGGTGGAATAGCGCGCGGTGGAGGCTGGATGAACAGGAGCCCGTGGAGGCTGGAGGAGGTCAACGGTGGATGAATAGTAGCTCGTGGAGGCTGGAGGGGGTCGATGGTGGAGATGAACAATATCCCGTGGAGTCCCGTTTTACGGTACGCCACACCCCTCCCGATGAACAGGACCCCCGTTTCGACCATAGCGCTCCAACACAAGTCTGTTTCCTCCGTTTTGTGGTACGCCACACCCCTCCCGATCAACAGGACCCCCGTTTCGACCGTAGGAGGTCTGTTTCCTCCATTGTACGGTACGCCACACCCCTCCCGATCAACAGGACCCCCGTTTCGACCGTAGGAGGTCCGTTTCCTCCGTTCTGCGATACACCAGGCCTCGTTTCCATCACATGTTCCGTCCAAGCCCTCCCGATGAACACGACCACGCATTCCATTGCCTCCCCATGAACATGACGACGACGTTGTTTCTCCGTTCCAACCCAGCCATGTCAACGAGCCCTCGTCGTACGTATGCGCGAGTAGGCATTCGAGACCCCGCCTGTATGTACACATACGTGGCCGTATTTTCTTTCTTGCACCCTGGCCGCCTCTACTACGACACGTGCATGCCTCTACATCCACCAGTATATATGTACATACACGTTCGCGACCAGAATGACAACTCTACGTACGCTTCGACCAGGTGGGTCCCGACTGTCAGGCACTTCCTTGCCTGCAAAGATGTAGCTGGTGGGTCCCAGCAGTCAGGAGGGTGAAATATGGTGGCCCGCCTAGTGGGTCCCCGCTGTCAGGTGGAGGAATAATTATTTTGCACGTAATAAGGAGGCACTTCCTTTCTGCGGCCATGGACCCAGCTGTCAGCCTCTCCACGTACAGTCCACGTCCGATGGAAGTCGTTCCTTGACCACGTTGACCACGCCGCACCGAGAGCACCAGGGAGGTGGATGACGGCGAGGCCTAGGAAGGGGACGACGCGGAGCCGGTGAAGACGTGGCAGTGGATGCCCACACAGAGAGGAGTATGAGGGTTCACTCGTTCGGCTGCGGTGTGAGGCTGCCGTCACCGCAGGGCCTGGCCAGCGGTGGGAATAGTAGGGGGCGGTGAGGCCTCCGCGGCAGCACAACCGACCACGGGAGGCAGGAGCAGGCGGCACGACCGGCGCTACTTTGGGCAGTTGGAGCAAGAAGACCAGAGGTTGAAGAAGCACTACGGCCATTGGATGGATATCGTACCGTCACTGGAGCTAGAATCGTGCATATTGACTAAGTTGACAAAGCCCTCCGTCCCCGTCAACTTAGTAGGCCCACAAGTCAGCCTCCCACCAAGGTGGGTCCCAGCTAGCAGGGTATTCATTTTTTTGTGCGTAATAAGGAGGCACTTCCGGTGGGTCCGAGCTGACAGCAGGGGGAACGTTTTTTTCGTGAAATACGGTGGCACGTCGGGTGGGTCCCAGCAGTCAGGGGCAAACGTTTTTTTCGCGATATACTGGTGGGCGTCCGGTGGGTCCCTGCTGTCAGGTGGAGCAATAATTATTTTACGCGTAACAAGGAGGCACTTCCTTGCAGCTGCCGTGGACCCAGCTATCAGCCTCTCCACGTACAATATTCTTCCGATGGAATTTGGTCATTGACCACATTGACCACGCCGCGCCGACAGCACCACGGCGGTGGACGACGGTGAGGACTAGGAAGGGGATGACGCAGAGCCGGGGAAGATGCGGCAGTGGATGCCAACACGGAGAGGAGTACGAGGGTTCACTGGTTCGGCTGTGGTGTGAGGCTGCCGTCGCCGCAGAATAATAGGGGGTGTGGGTGAGTGGAGTGGAGGGATGGCCAGGCCAGCGGTTGGAGTAGTATGGGGGCGGTGAGGCCTCCGCGGCAGCACAGCCGACCATGGGAGGCAGGAGGAGGTGGCACGACCGGCGCTGCTTTGGGCGGCTGGAGCAAGAAGACCAGAGGTTGAAGAAGCACTACGACCATTGGATGGACATCGTACGGTCAGTCGAGCCAGAATCGTGCATATCGACTAAGTTGACAAAGCCCTTCATCCCCGTCAACTTAGTAGGCCCACTATACTGGGTCCCAGCTAGTAGGGGGAGTATTCATTTTTTTGTGCGTAATAAGGAGGCACTTCCTTGCGTGTGAAGATATAGCTGGTGGGTCCGAGCTATCAGCGGCGGTAACGTTTTTTCGCGAAATACAGAGG
Source organism: Aegilops umbellulata (assembly GCA_032464435.1). NCBI lineage: Eukaryota > Viridiplantae > Streptophyta > Magnoliopsida > Poales > Poaceae > Aegilops > Aegilops umbellulata. Next base: position 265,506,864 of record CP136056.1, read on the forward strand.
CCGTTTTGGTGGGTCCCAGATGTCAGGTGGAGGAAATCATTATTTTGCGCGTAATAAGGAGGCATTTCCTTGAGTGTGGCCGTGGACCCAGCTGTCAACCTCTCCACGTACAGTCCACTTCAGATGCATGTCGGTCGTTGACCACGCTGACCACGCCACGCCGAGAGCACCAGGGCGGTGGATGACGGCGAGGCCTAGGAAGGGAACGACATGGAGGCAGGGAAGACTCGGCCGTTGTTTTTGTTTCCCACGTGGAGGGGAGTACGACTGTACGAGGGTTTACTGGTTCGTCTGTCATCGCCGGAGAATAACAACAGGTGTGGGTGAGTAGAGGGATGGCTAGGCCAGCGATGGAAGTACGGTTGGGCGGTGAGGCCTGCGCGGCAGCACAACCGGCCACGGGGAGGAGGGAGCAGGCAGTCCCGCCGGCGCTTGTTTGAGCGGCTGGAGCAGGAAGAGCAGAGATTGAAGAAGCACGACGGCCGTTGGGTGGACATCCAACAATATACAAGCCATCTGTGGAAAGCCTCAAATCTATGGAAAACAGCATACAACCCATTTGCTAAATCTTACGGGTTTTTTTGGAGCCCATATTCTTTATGTTAGCATTACAGTCCATATTGTGGCCACGGTTAAAAAATTATACGAAATTTTGCATATGTCGGTGCGGTCTGAACTGTTTTTAATCCCGAAATTTGGAGTCACATTAAGACTAATTTTAAAAATAAATGTATATCAATATAAAATCCAATAAATTGTCCACGCATAGAAATCAATGCAATTTAAAATCTCGAAATGAAAAAAAGATATTTGAAAATAATTGCCGGTTTGATGTGTTTTAAAAATGTACAGCCCATTTCTCATTACTGATAGGCCACTCTCCTCATCTTGAAAGATTTGCAGCCCAACAGGCCTGATAGAGCGACTTACTTTACAAATCACAAAAAAACTGGGCTAGCCATTTTCAGAAAGAAAAAAAACTACTGGGCTGGTCTGTGGTAACATAAAAGAAAAGGTTGTCTAGACAAGCCAGAGTGTCCCGCACAGCCCAGTTGACACCCTGCTTCCGTCTAAAAAACAAATTAGATAAATGCCACTCCAATTATGGCGATTCATAAAAATGCCACTGCAATTTCCAAACTTTGAAAAATGCCACTGTAATTTTTGCAAACTTTGAAAAACTCCACTGCAGTTTGCAAACTTTGAAAAACGCCACTCCAGACTTCGAAAAATGCCACTAGAAATGGCATGAAATGGCATTTTTCAAAGTTTGGAAATTGCAGTGGCATTTCTCGGATACACCAGATTTGGAGTGGCATTTATCAAATTAACCCAAAACAAAAATAACTGGGCGAGCTGCTGGGTCCCTGGTGTCAGCCACTCTTTGTGCAATTCTCTCGTTTATTGACTACATTGACAATGGCATGGGACCCGGATGTCAGAAATCCACTAGGAGGAGCCATTTTTTATTGGCTTGAAATAAGGAGCCACTTGCTTGCGTACTGCCATGACCTAGGTGGGTCCCTGCTGTCATCCTCTCCACGTACAATCATCTCCTGATTATGTATGCGTCAACTTGCTAGGCCCACAAGTCAGCCTCCAAACCGTGGAGGACAAATACAACCCATTTAAAAAAATAACAGCCCATTCCGTACGTTCAAACGGAAAGTTCAACATTCAGAGCAAAGTAACAGGTCTGATCCACATATAGAGTACTGAACTTCCACGTTGACAACCATCATAGCCAAGTGAACTATCTACTCCCACTAACACTCTAGTAGCGTACAAGTACTAACTTACTCTTAGCTAACTAGACGATGCCGGCCGCCATCTGCTGTCCATGCTAAACGTCGGCACCGGCGTCCTCCGCCTCGCCTCAGACTTGCCAGAGGTGCGATAGGGCGCGTTGCTCGCGCGCGTTGGCCCTTTCCATGCCGGCGTGGTCCACCGAAGTTTCAGCTTCCAAGCGGGAAACCCACTTAACGAGCTGGTAGTAAAAATCGGCGTCGCGAACGCGTGCGTGCCCGCCAGCCTCCAGGGCTATTTGCCGGGCGCCAGCCTCCATGTAGTTGGCCCAGTTGCGGGCGCTCTGATCATGACTCAGAGCATCGGTGCGCTGCTGCTCCATGTCCCGCTGGCGGCGCCAAATCGGTGATACGCTGCTCTTCCGCCGGGTGGTCGCGCTCCAACAACTCCTGCTCCTCTGCCATGCGGTCGAGCTCCAACAACTCCTCGATCTCCGCATTGCCAACTAAAGACAGATAGAATGCCTCCTCCCTCCGTCTGCCTTTCGGTGAAAACCCGAACACTAGTTCCGGCGGTGACCGCCTCTGGTGTCGCCTACCGCGGACGGGCGGGGGCATGGCGGACGTGGTGAGCGACGTCGGGCCGGTGGGGGCTTATGAGGATATGGAGATTTGGGTCACGGTGGCACCTGAGAAGGCCGGGAAATAGTACTTATAGGCGGAAGGTAGCTTGCCATGGAAAACTAGAGAAACTGAAATTATGACTGTGCCGTCCCGTCCCATCTGGGTCGCACGCCGGCATGGCGGTCAAACGAGTGCACTCGAATCATCTCCCTCCTTGTCAATAATGATTCCACGGATTTAAAGCGTATCTTTTTTTGCATCAGTTAGCTGCCTTAATTACGGCCGGCAGCATGCAGGAACTCAGAATCGCTCACAGACTATACGCGAAGCAGCATGCAACGAGTCGCAGCCGAGGGCACACATGTAGCCTCTTAAATCGCTGGAATTTATTAGGCTTAAACTTTTGCATGCCGTTAATTATTGCCATGCCTTGGTCTTGCTGCTTTGCTCACAGGACTAATAAATCCCAGACGGAGGGAGTACCTTGGTTGGTGAGAGGTTTGAAATAAGCCTGCAAACTGGAAAGGAGGTACTAGTACGTGCGTGATCCGCTATTTATTCTTGTAGGATCGAGTAGGTCATTTCTTGAATTGAGCCCTGCAAACCGGAAAGGAGGTAGTACGTGCGTGATCCGCTATTTATCCGTGTAGGATCGATAGTGTAGCTTGCCAATTTCTTCAGAGGTAGGCATTTTTATCCGTGTAGGATCGATAGTGTAGCTTGTCAGTTTCTTCAGAGGTAGGCATTTTTATTCAAAAAACTGCCACTTCGCATCTTGCATCGCAAATAAAACTGCCAGGAGCGCATTTGTAGGCTAGCTAGTGATCGATCAGTAACTTGTAAACACTGAGCGAACAGAAATAAGTAACTGTTAATGCATCTCAATGATTCACAGATCATATACAAATATGTAGCTCCAAAAGCAAAGATCAGCCACTTCGGATCTTGCATCGCAACTAAAACTAACTAGTACGATTCCCACACATAAGATCAACATGTTAATGCATCTCAATGACTCACAGATCATATACAAATATGTAGCTCCAAAAGAAAATATCAGCCACTTCGGATCTTGCGTCGCAACTAAAACTAACTAGTACGATTCCCATACATAAGATCAACATGTTAATGCATCTCAATGACTCACACATCATATACAAATATGTAGCTCCAAAAGCAAAGATCTAGAAAAAACATCTGTTCTTCCTACTAACATGGATGCTTCTCTTGGCCAACATTCAGTACAGACTGAAATACAAATTTGTTTGTGAAGTCTACAATTCCTCTTGCAAACGTAAGTGGTTTCACCAACAGCTGGAACCATGAGAATGAACCACACATGATGGAGGAACAACCACTGCAATATGATTTGGTCTTCTCTCGGTCACACGGCGAGACTATTTTCGGAATACGAACTTTAACTTAGGCAAAATGATGCCCATTGTATAATCAGACCAAAGCAATGAAGCACCTAGTGTTGGCCAATAAATAGTACAGTACTATTTTTCTGCAGTCCATGAAGTGACTATCCAATCTTTCTGTGTCTATTTTCAAATGGCACTACATGCAGTGACTATACTATTCTCTTGTGCAGTTCAACCAAAATTGCGGGCACATTGTTGGTTTGCCAAATAGCAACGGGCAGACATCTCTGTCTGCACAAATATCAAGCAGCTAGTAAACATATACCACACCTTGCATTTTCGGTTTAAACATGTCTCTTCCACTTAGCATCTATCATGTTCTGCACTGGACAATCTGATACAGTTATGTTTTGCCCTGGACAATTTCATACTGAATTGATTTGCTGGTTCAGAGTAGAAATATAGCGCCTATTCTTCATCAGACCAAGGATTTCCATGTTCGAAGTGATGGAAGAGGTGAAATCGATACAACCGAAATTGATCATCCAATCATTGAATCTTGTCCTGCACCTCCAATGTAGGTCCACCCTGCCAATAAATTCACATGCAAACCACTAGTATTACTATCTAATGACAGTACAAAAAGCGTAGCAAGATAGTAGCAAACCATGTACCTTTGTAATGAACAGCTCATAGTGCCACCAATTGGATATAAAGGTTGGGAAAAAACATGCTCCTAATGTTGAACCAGTTGGATTTTTGTGCAGTTCCACTAAAATTGAGCATCCGTGTTTGCATAGATATTGGAAGTGTGATTACTCTAAAAGTGGCACTAGTTGAAGCATAGACTCACAAATATAAGCATTCCAATTTCTTAATAGGAAAAGGTAGAAAGACTGTTTCTAACCACCTGTTTGAAGGAATAAATAAAGCAACAGTGGCTGATGTGAGGAAGGCATACATAGTTTTTTTCTAGAAAAGTGAGCCATTCCTGACCTTTCCTCTTCTTTTAAGCAAATTTTGTGCAGTTCTACTAAGATAAAATGCCATCACTGCCTTGACAATTCAGTGACACTATACAAAAGGAAATGACTTAACATTACATCATGATGTGAGGTATGTAGTCGACAGGCATTAGAGACAAACATACAGACCTCCTCAAGAGAACAGCCGGAGGAGGAGGTGCCCACTCTTGACCTTTCCTCTTGTCTTCATAATTGTCTGTGCAGTTTAACCAAAATAAAATGACATCAGCGCCTTGGCATCTTGGTAACACTGTATAAAAAAATTAACTTATCTCATGAAAGTGAGGTATGTAATCTATAAGCATTAACAGTGCAAAAATCCGACGGGAGTAACTATTTTCACCGTTGGTATACTGGCTGTGCAACAGCATTAGAATGCCTTATAGCTGAAAAATCTTTAATACATCCACAATCAGCAGCTAACCCTGAAATAAGCTAGTGACATTAAATGGCATTGCTTAAATTTATGGGTGGCATTAGACTGAGAGCGGCATTAGTTAAATGTGGCATCACTTTAGCAGTAGCATTGCTTGACTTGACTGCTGGCTTTATACTAACAGCAAAAAAAGTGGCAATAAGAGCATGGGAGGCCCATTCAGACAGTGGGCGCACCAGTACGATGTACCTCCACGGACGCAGAGTGGTGAGGGAGGTATGGTTGCCCAGAGCAACAAATATCCAAGCAGCATATGTGGATTACGGTCCCATTTTTGTTCTCTTTAGCCACCTTTTTCCTATGCAAGGACAACCAACCGATCGACCTGGTCATACTCTATTGCGTTGTCATGCCTTTCTACCCTTCTTCAACCAAGAGACACGAGACTCGTTCCTTAGCTACTGATTTCCCCCTTTTCAACCTAGTTGTGGGTTCGATGCCTACTCTCTTGGACAGTACAGTCTCCCTTCCTTTCCTTATTCAACCCAGACATGGATTAGTCTGCATGAAGTAGGGTTTCCTTTAATAGTGCAAATTATGGTTTTCATCTGCGTGGCCAGCAGAGTAGAGGATAGCAAATTGGGAAGATGGTGGAGTGGAAAAAGATCCACATGCAATGACGTAGCAGATGGGGCAATAGAACAAGGTTATGGCTTGAAAAGAGGTAGCATGCCTGAGGGTCGGCGGGAAGTGGCTTCGCTCATGGTCGTCGTCCTCCGCACACACTACGGCAGCGAGCTTGGGGACGGAGGCCATCCCGCGCGGGCGCTAGGTCTGAGAGGACGGCCTTGTCGTTAATGCGTGACCTCGCTCGCCGACGACGAGTGCGTCAACGCTGCACGTCCTTCTCTTCCCCGGCGGACCTGTGACCACCGGTGAGGAGGGAGAGAGGGGCCGTCTTTTTTAGATCTGGAGAGAGGGTGGTAGTGTGAGAAGCAAGTGGGCAGCCCTTAGCAAGAAAGCGCTGAAGCTCCAGCCTATATATCTTTTTTATACTACTAGTACTGGAGGTGGGTTAGTGGTAGAGTAGTTTATATTTTCTCTGTGTACAGTACCAGTTAGTCGTGCTTCAAAACTGATCGGCACGCCTCTTAAAAAAATAAAGGTCGATAACTAATGCAGCACCTCGGGCCAATGCGGCCAGATCGCATTTTGCACGAGAAATTACACACCATGTTTCGTTGACATTTGGTCCCGTTCCAACATATCAGTGAGACGATAGCGAGTAGTAGGAGTATTTCCGAACGGACATGTAGGCCGGGGCGCCTCTTCGTGAATCGTGGCAAACTCGCAACCGTCCATCGACTCTTCGCCTTTCCCTCTCGATTTGGAACTGCTGTCGCACGCTCTTCCTCTCCCTCCTCCATTTTCCTTCAGCCCTTCACCCTTTCTTCTGCCATTGTTCGATCGTCTTCTCCATGGAGGGAACAGGCCGGAAACGACCCCATTATTCTTGCCCCAATCTGAAAGATGACGTGGTGGAGGAACTCATTGATCGGTGCCACGTCATCACCTCAGCTAGCATGGCAGGTTCGTTCAAGCCCATTCTCGACTCAACTAATACCATCATTGCAAGGAACCCAAGGGTCAAGGAGCGGTTTGATCTCCCTTATCTTCTTCGCCGTGACCCTGATGACTGGCGCCGGGACGACGGAGACCTCGCCCTGTGCAAGTTGATGCCGCTTGATAATGATACGTGTGATGTTAAGATGCCATCGCTTGAGGGCAAGGCTTGGGCGGGCGCAAATGGAGATTGGGTTGTTTACATTGGGTACAACTGCGAGTGGGAACTTGTTAATGTGTACACTCGTCACCGGGTTCCACTTCCAAAAATCTCAGCACACTGCCCAGAGGTTGAGCACACCGGTAATGTACGCACATTCAAATATGATCATGGTGACTGTCTTCTATGGAAGATAGCAATTTGTCGAGTTCCCAACCGCTCTTGGAATTACAAAAACTATGATGTTGTTGCTATCTTCGACAAGCTTGTTGCCGTCCTTGATGGTTTGACTCGATGGATATTGCTCAAATATCAGTTTCTGTGCACGAAGGAGTACTGTGATGCAATTCAATACGAGGGCTTTGTGTTTGGTGCCACCACTCGTGGCACTCTTTATGCATGGCATCCTCGTTGTTGTGGTACGTTTATATTCCACCATAATTATAATTGTTTCATCCACATGCATGCGGGTTAGCGAGTTTCCCTTTACCAATTAACCTTATTCTTGTGTTTCCAAGGTCCTGTGAACATCCCACCACCTATACTTGAAGATTTTTGTAACCACGGGGGAGATGACGATGGTGATGATCACGATCATGAGGACGAGCAGCGCCGATATACTCTGTGGCGCCTGGCAACTAATTCCGATGGATCACCTCTTCTTGTGTGTATACAGCCACTAATGATGTTACTGCTAAGGAAGCAGGTGTAGTCTCCCATGGTCGCACTCTCCGGACCTATTCCAACACCCGTTGCATGGTATTCGGGATGGATACTAGTGTGCTAGCGCCAACTCCTTCTCCCTGGCACAGAATTGATAGTCTTGGAGAAAACTCGCTCGTCCTTGGACAAAACTATCCGATGATGGTGAAAGGCGATCCAACTGCTGTTGACACATTTATGAGAAGCAATTGCGTCTATACCTCAGACATTTGGGTGGTTCCCTACCCTGGTACTGATATAGTTGGCCGCTTCAGCCTGGATGATTAGTCCTGCGTTGGTCTCCAGATCGACAGCGGATGGCCCGTCCCAGAGAATCACTTGTGGTTCAAAGCAAGTGTTTCCAACGCCGCGGAATGATTGAGTTGAAGTTCATTTCATGGCTTGTTATTTGTTGTGTGGTGAAAACTTTAGTATTTATAATGTATCCTCGTTGTCGATGTGGGTTGATGACCTGTTGTACTATGTAATAAAATGATATGCCTGTGATAAACTTACTAAATTTATGAATGGCTTTCGAGTCGCTTCTGTGAGTGAGTGGTGCGACGAGGCAAAAAAACATTTTCCGAATACATAATTGTACGTGCATTGCAACAAGTTATCGGATGAGGCCAATCAACAATAGTAGTATAGTATTTGTACTAGCTTCACATGCTTCATGCATCGGGCGGGTGTTTTTACTGTAGCTATATGTTAATGTGTTCGTTGTACGTAACCAGCACCTCGAATCCTCGATACTAGTATACTATATAGTAGGAGTAAGTAGTAGGAGTAGTAGGGTGGAATGGGCCAGAACAAGCATTCACGTCCAGGAGTACGACACACGCCACCACCACGACATCCATCTGACACCATATTATTTCTTGGAGTCCGTACGAGAGCAATCTATTCAACCTCGTCATTTCTCTAACTTCAGCCATCGCGCGGCGGGCAAGGTGGGGGTTTGCCGATAGTCGGTTTCCTTAACTGCGGTCCCACTTGTAAGGCCAACTCCAATGCACGACCCCAAACGGACCTCCGTTTTGCACGAACTCCAACGATAATTTTGACTAGAAAAGCAAGACCAAAGAAAACAAGAACCACAAGAATACATTTTACTACTCCTGTAGTAAGTTGGATTAGTGCCTTCTCAATGCATTCATTGTTGATCTACGGAGGCTCGATCTAGTGTGCTTCTTCCTTCTTCGAGTGTAAAGAAGTAGACGTTGCTTCCTCGCATCTAGTCTCATGTCTGGCCTCTATTCTATACTAGCTAAAAGTGATAGAACATCTACTAAATTGCGCTCTATCAATATATGGATGTACTCTTCTTCCCAATACAAAAACTTGCATCCATTCTACTCCCTCCGTTGCACAATACTACGTGCCTTCTGTTTGTGAAAATATATATGTATCTAGACATGTCTTAGTATATAGGTACATCCATTCTACTCCCTTCATTGCACAATACATGCCTTCTATTTGTCAAAATATATATGTATCTAGACATGTCTTAGTATATAGGTACATCCATTTTTGGACAAATGGAAGTCAAGTATTTTGGAACGGAGGGAGTACACAATAAATTTTTTAAGTTAGCACAACTAGTCTAATCCGAGAGCAGAACTGGAGATTTGGTCGGGTTCTTCCTCCTTTTGCCGACACGTGGGACATCCAGCATCCAGGTTGTGTCATGAAAGAAAATAGAGTGGTAGTTGAAGCCACGAGATGTGCATCTTGGGTTAAACCGTAATTAGAATCTTACTACTCTTGAGTAACTCCAAAAGCGGCCACCGAAGATCTTTATTGGATTTGTTTTTCATCACCAGCACGTCGAGGTGAAAGATGTGCAGGTTCAGTGGGTCCTCTTGCGTTTTCACTGGCATGTGGGGCCGCATGTGAGCAAACAGACGATGGGCTCCGCGCGTCCGCTGGCTGGCTGAGAAGAGAGATAGAGGAGGGCTGAGCACGGACTGCAAGAAATTTGTTCAACGTACCTCCATATAGGCTCGATATAGTGGGGTGGCATGGGCCATAACTAGCATTCACGTCTAGCAGTATGGCACACGCCACCCACACGAGTCCCATCCGACACCAATTTTCTTGGAGTCCGTGCTACAGCCATCTCTTCTCCCTCCTGTCCTCTTTTCTCAGCCATCGCATAGTGGGCGGGGTGGGGTTTGCCGATAGTCGGTTTGCTCAACTGTGGTCCCACTTGTAAGTGAAAATGCAACACCGCACGCATTCCCGCTTGAGCGGCGTGCCGGACCAACCGTGTTGGGGTGCGACTTGAACACGGCAGGCTTTTCCTTTTGAACTCGTAACTTGTAAAATTTGGTTCTGCTCCATGGCGCGACCGATAGATAGAAAATAACGATTTTGCCTAGAGTAATGAGAAGTTTGGTTCTGGCACCGTTCATGCATGGAGTACGTATGAAAATTATGAAGTTGATTCGAAAGGTAAGATAATTATTGTAGTATCATATACTACTACATGGATTTGACGAAAGGATAAAAATACATACGGATCCATCAACGTTCAATGACATCCTCACGCCCTAGTGCGCCAGGTCACCAACCGACGTGTGAGGAGCAGTGGCGTTGGCGGAGAGCTCAACGTGCTTCTGAACAGTGCCGTCCAAGGTTGCCCTGCGCTCCAAGAAGGCCAGCGTCCTATCGTCCTCCTCTTGCATGTACTAGTCCTTGTGGATGATTTGCGCGTAGACGTGGGTGATTATGTCGATGGTGTCTTGCTGCGCCAGGTGCTGCGCGGCGAGCGCGACCTCGAGGTGGACATTCTCCGACGCGACGGCGGGCAGTCGCAGGGCCACCAGTGCGTCGAAGAGGTTGTTAGCATAGTGGCCGTTGAGGGTGGCGGGCATCGCAGAGCCTGGGCGCGTCGGCTGGAGGCTTACGTCAAAGTCGTCCGCAAGCTTCTTGACGATGGTGAACTTGTCGAGGAAACCGACAAGGACCTCGTCAAACAAGGAGATGAAGCTGTCGTCCAAGCGGCCCCTCGCCCTGGCGGCCTCAAGCAATACTACCTGCCGGGCCGCAGGCCGGCGTCGTGGACCATCTGGCACAGCCAGCTGATGCTCGCGCTCATTGCCTCCATGGGTCTAGCGTACCTTCTAGTCAACTGATCTTGCGATTTGAGTGATCACTCAGCCCTTGGTTAGCGTGCGTAGGTGCGTAGGATTTCGTACTACTCCTCGGCCCTCTACTGCACTTCCCTTTGGCTGTATGATAGGTGGGCCAGCCACCCCCTGGGGCCATGTGTCATTCACCTCTTGACCCGTCTCTCACACGCACCCTGCTAGTGTATATATAGTGGTTTTATTTTTCTCTCCATATCAAATATTTTATATTGCGTACGTGTCATTCAAGAGTGAAATGATGGTTGCTTCTTCCGACTAACTTACTGTGTGATTTGACTACTCCTTAGTGGCCTCTACACGTACTCCCCCTAAGTGTATGCAACAGTCACACGTACACACGGACGCAAAAACACGCGCGACGCCCTAATGCATGCTACTATAGTCCATAAAGGTACGTACTATACTAGTATTACTACTAGGAACTGGATGGAGGAGCGTCTGCACTCCTATTATAATTTTAAAATGTGATAAAGCAATCTTCAACACATTTGGTTCTCTTCGAGGGTTCTCGTATGTGATAATGGAAGTTGATTGCATGGAACACTCGCCACAATTCTCGCTTAATTCTGGCTCATATCCTGTTACAAATAGTAGCGCTCAGTAATATTTCCTCTTTTTTTGTTATTCAGCATGTAAACAGGTCAGCAAACCTTGCGGCGCATCTTCGTGCGAACAGTGCTTGCTGCACTTTGAATGTGGCCGAGAGCTGGCTTGATGAAACACCTCGCTTCCTACTTCTTTTTTTGGCTTCCTAGTGACCAGTGTCTTGGCTGATCGTCCTAAGAATGCTTATATATGAATAAAGCTCTCTCATTTACCCGCAAAAAAGATTAAGCCATATTAACCGGAAAGGAGGGAGTATGGACTAGCACTACTTTTTGGTGTGTCCCGTCAACTCGCAGAACGAGGAGAAGCTTGCAGGACAAGGTGAAGCTCACTTACGCCTTTTGACTAATGCAACCTACCCTCGGTGGACATGCATCAGTCCATTCGGTGTCAGATTGTCAGAGGCATACACTGTAGTACCCAACATGCGGAGTACCGTCATTGTTCGACTTCACGAAGGGGCGAAGAGCCAAGCGCAGTACTAGTACGCGTACTTGGTTTTGCACCTTCATACTACTCCACCCTCCGTCACAGTTTACTGGGAGCGCTTCATTATGATGCATTTCTCTCAATGCATTTCCACCACCAGAGAGACTTTAGACGCGTTTGGTTTAATGCTCAATTAATTAGGGCGTGGTAACCGAATCAAGTCCACAATTTTCTCTCCATGTACTGTACTACTACGGAGTGCATGCATGTGTGTATCCGGGGTGGAAGCACTGCATGCATGTGTGTACGCATTATTCCCTCTAGTAATAGACGCCGTGCTATAACTACCAATGCTATTTTTCAGGCCGATCGCTAGTCACCTTGGTCCCATAGATTTTTTTCTTTTTTTCTGAAGCGTGTTGTATAAACAGTGACAGATGGAGTAGTATGAGCGGATTCAAAGAAGAGCGTATTGATGGTTGCTTCTTCAGAGCAACTTACAGTGGGAAAGGTGGGGCTTATGATTTGACGCTCATTACTCACTATTAATGCGGCGCAACGACCGGGCTGAGTATACCATGCGGTTGTGCACTACCCCCTCGGTTCTTAAATATACTCCGGAGTATTTGTCTTTCTAGAGATTTCAACGAGTGACTACTCAAATATTTGTCTTTTTAGAGATTTCAAATGGACTGGCACATACGGATGTATATAGACATATTTTAGAGTGTAGATTCACTCATTTTGCTCCGTATGTAGTCACTTGTTGAAATCTCTGTTAAGACGAATAGAATATTTAGGAACGGAGGGAGTACACAAACGAAGCAAAATGAGTGAATCTACACTCTAAAATATGCCCGTTTGAAATTTGTAAAAAGACAAATATTTAGGAACGAAGGAGTATAATTTCGTGCATGGCACATGGACCCGGATGATGAAGCGGCTTCTGGCAATGCTATCAAGCTTCCATCATTTGTTTACATAATTGACGTACTATACAAAAAAATTCCAGCGACATGAAATTGTACAATGGTATGAGCTTTCAACTTTTGTTTCGTGTGTCTTGCCATCGATGCTCTTTCGAAAACAATAAAAAACTAACTTCCTTGCTAATGCATGTCAATTATTAGCAGATCAGAGCTAATAATTACATCACAACTGAAGATAAAGTTGTGAGAAGGTGTTAAGTTAAAATTGATCCATGCTTTCATTGGCAGCAATGTCCCCCCAGCTCTATCTAAATCAACAAGGCAAAAAGTAGCTGTCTGGAGCATGCAACATTCCGATCATTTTGTGCAGTTCCACTAAAATAGAGCTGAGCGTCCCTGTTCCAAAGATATAAAGTGTGATTACGATAATAGAGGTCTGCTGATGAAACAATAAACACACAAATAGAAGCCGGTCACCTTTGCGGTCTCTCTTAAGACTAACTAGTTGGAGAAGATTAGGCTCGGAGTTGGATGAGGAGGATAGAGCAAAACCAATCTCCCTTTGTGCAGCCGCACTGAAAAGTATAGATGTTGCCCGTGTGACATTTTAGTACAACTGCACAAAACACTCTTAAGAAAAAAGTGATTTGTGCAGTTCACCAAAAGGTCGCAATAGCAACGAGGTGAAATGGATAGCCCTGTTTGCAAAAAAGAGGTAGAAAGGAAACAATTACTGGCCAATAACAGTTGATGACACATGCGACGACAAAAAAGAAGCATATTCCTTGTCCTAAGGGAAGATAACAACACGGTTGTGTTTGTCTAAAATGGTGTGAGGACAAGAATGCAATATGGAAAGTACGCCGGACGAGCTACGTTTTGGGAAAAGAACTATGGAAGATCCACATGCAGCGACGTGGGAAAACGGGCAGTGGAGCAAGGCCGGAGGGGATACCTGGAGGTCGTCGGCATGTAACTAGGTGAGCGGAGGCGGGCGGAATCTGTGAGCAGGTGGCGTAGGCCCTGCCGCGTCGGAGCTTGGTCAGAGAGAACGGCGTGTACCACAGATCGGGACGTGCTGCCTCGGCGTCATCGAACGGAGAAACGATGCACTTCCTCCCTTTCCCCCGGCGGACAGGATGCGGCCGGATCAGTGACCAACGGTGAGAGAGAGACGCCACCGCACTCCCTTTCCCCCGGCGGACGGGATGCGGTCGGATCAGTGACCAATGGTGAGAGAGAGAGAGAGGCCACCGCACTCCCTTTCCCCCGGCGGATGGGATGCGGACGGATCAATGACCAACGGTGAGAGAGAGAGAGAGAGAGGCCACCGGAGCCTTGTGTGAGATACTCTGAAGAGCGGACTACCTTTTCCTCCATAAAAATTGTTTTATATTCCGTGTATGTGCCATTGAGCGCTATAACTTTATTTAAAAATAACGCGACAACGCGTCATGTCGAACTTTGTTTGGTGCACGCGTGGTACACGACCTCCCTAGGTAAACAACCGCTACAGGCGTTCAAATTAGCACGTGGGCTGCCATTTCACACAGAAATGAGCTCCACCGTGTACCCGCGCGGGTGTGGCTGGGCACGAAGCGTGAGTACATGCACGGTGCACCTATTCTCTTCTTGTATACGTACACCACCTACGTGGGGTTGTGTGAGAGATATACAAACCTAGAGAGATATAGTGTGTGGGTTCTTGAGAGTTTTTTTTGTGGGGGGGGGGTCAATCAAAAAATTTAACATATGCAATGTGTGTGAAAAAGAGTCCTGGATATAACATATATATAGAGGGGGCGATCCACGAGAAGAGAGTGGAGGTATCATCGGCTTGAGTTGTCCATAGAATCGAAGAGAGGGATGATGATGATGTGTGTGTGTGTGTGCGCGCGCGATCGATAAAGAGTGCCATCAAATTTGTGTGTGCCCACATCAAAGATATAGAGTTGCTGGCCTACTGGAACGTGAGATGGGACATGTGCAGTTTGTCTCTGTGGCATGGATACCTACCTGCAGCGCTCGACTATCGGTGTGTGGTGGGGGAAGAGGGAGGCCCAATTAACTATAGAGGTACAATGTCAGGTATATGTGTGGAGGAGGAGAGAGGCCTACCTCATGTATTAAGGAGATCGATCTGCCTCATGTATTAAGGGAGATCGATCGGCATCCATGCATATGTGCAGGAGATGAATAAGGTTGGGAGAGAGACAGAGCTAGAGTGTTGGAGGGGGTGGTAGTGGAGTTGCTTCTAACAAATGGTGGGATAGGCTTGCTAGACGAATGGAGGGCACGCACGCAATATCAATAAGAGAGGAGATGGATGCTTGTTGTCTGTGCACGTGCGTGTGAGAGACGGGTCAGGAGGCATGCACGAATGATGAGGGGGGATGATGTGGCTATGGTAAGCAGACGTAACTACATAGGAAGATCAATCGCCCTTTGTAAGAGAAAGGAGAGACATAACTTGTGAGGTATGTCGATCGATGGGGGGGGGTAGTTAAAGTCGATCTAGGTATATGTTGGGAGATCGATCGGTATACATGGATGTGTGTGTTAGAAGCAAATGATGCACGGGGAGAAGGATAGAGAGAGAGAGAGGGATGCATGTAGGAGGTGGTACGAGAGGCATACTATATCGAGGGGGAGGAGTGTGCGAGTACGAGAACAATAAAAAGAGTGGTGGGAGTGAGGCATGGACGGTGACAAGAGAAGAAGGGAAGCTTGTGTTTGTGCTAGGCACACCTGGCTAGAGAGGCATATCGATCGATGTGTGCCGGAAAGAAGGAGCTAGGGGGCCTACACACACCATGGGTGAACGACCTAAAGTGAAAAGACGAATTTGCGCGATGGAGCTAGAGAATGCTAAGGGAGGGTGAGAGGGATGCGGGCGTGTGCATGCACAAGAGAAAGTTAGTGCTAGCTACAAAGATAAGAGGGTTGTGTGGGTGTAAAAGACGAATAGAGATCATATATACTTCATTATAAAAAGCAAATTCGGATATTTGAAGAATTTATCATAGTGTTTAAAACCGACGGATGTGTGAATATATATAACGGTGATAAACATGGTGTGGTTATGAACATGGTATACTACATTTAATATATTTTATCTCTACTCTTATAAAAAATGGAGTTGTTGATGATGGTGTGCCTGCCATCCTGCATTATAGGCCGTCTGATTTATATCTGGCGGATAGCAAGGAAACTTTGATGGTTGAAGTTGGCAACAATCATGATTGTAGATTCTTATTGAAATGGAGAAACAAATTCAAATTTAGTTCGAAATGCAGCGGTAGTATAGACATTTGGAATGCACTAAAATTTTGGTATGAGTAGGTTACATGCATTATACAGCAAGCGAAAAAATTTAATCGGACATAACATGGATTCATACTCCCTCCTTCCATCTATATAGGGTGTAATGAGATTTTTAAGACCGCCTTTGACTATTGACAAGATTAATAGTACATGACATGCACAATGCAAAAATTATATCATTGAAAGAACCTTTCACAGACGAATTTAACTGTGTGCTTTGTGTAAGTTGCACGTCATATATCATTGCTCTACTATTTGGTCAAAGTTAGCATCGAAAAACGCATTAGGCCCTATATAGATGGAAGGAGGGAGTAGCTTTGAATAGCATTTGTATAGTAAAATGGGGCAAGGCTCCCTCTGTGTGTGGTGTGAATAGTTTTATTTTTTTTGTTTTCTTTTCGGTTGAGGGAAGTGCGAATTGATTTGGTACATACAAGTACAATATTACGACACGTTATGCTTGTCCCTAAAATTCAACCCGCGTCTTGTTATATCCCGAAAATTCAGATATCGTGCTCCCAAAACTAGCGCCTTCACAACCCGCGCCTTGTTATCCCGAAATTACAACGCACGCGAAAACTCCCTCCAGCTGCCAAATCCCGACACGCGAAATCCCCCTTCTAACCCTGAGCGGAAAGGGCCGCTAGTTCAAATCGGTGGGGGGTACTTTTGTAACACACCCTACATTTTGGACAAGCGCGTTCCTAAGTCATGCTTCACCCCCTCCCATCACCCCCTTTTCGCCATTCAAAATCCCAGGCCGCCATAAACTCTCCGCTCCAGCCGCGAAACCCCACCCTCCTTCGTCCGCCACGTCACCGCTGCCCAGCCGGAGCCCCTTCCCCGACGACATCGTCCACCGCAACAGCTTGACGTCCCTCGTCCACCTCCCCAGATGAGGATCCGTCGTCCATCTTGCCGTCCCACCGGTTCAGCCGCCCCGTCCTCCACCTCCAAGGAGCTGCTCCGACGATCGCCTTGTCTATCGCGGCTGCTCCATCCCCACAGCGCCGCCTTAACCTGCTCCACCGGAACCGCAACATCCTCACCGACTCCTCGGACGAAGCCGAGGCCTACTCGGTGCCACCAAAGAGGTTGTACACTCATCGCATCGCACCTTCTGCTTAACTCGACCTCCCGGCACCGACAGTGCTCCATCCCGCACCCCCATGGAGCGGCTACCTTGACACCGGCGCCGCGGGCGACATCTCCACGGCGGCTCTCGCCCAGCGCGAGGCCCCTTCGGCGGCGGCGTCCATACCAGCCGGATCTGCTACTGCTCCGGCTCTCGCTCAATCGCTCGCTTGCCCAGCTGCTGTTGCTGCTGCTCTCCCCCTCGCTCGTGCTGCTGCTCTGCTCCGATTAAGCCACACTTCAGTCCTGAATCGACTTTTGGGTCAGTCGATTTTCAGGGGTTGGGGGGGGGGGGCTCACCGGAGTTAAGGAAGAACCACCCGTAGCGGGTACGGGGGCTCGCCGGAGAGGTACCCCACTATCTATCTTAAGGTTCATGGTGGGGGGGGTCCTAGAGGGCTGGCAGGGGCGGCGGTGGCGAGTTGTTTCGGGGCGGCGAGGCGGCGCTGGGGCCGGCGGTTCAGCCGGTGGTGGCTAGCGGCTCAGGGGGGGTGCAGGTTGAAGATGAACTGCAGGCCCTCCCTAAACTACATGTCAAGTGCCGCTCTGCTACCATTGCGTTCAGTTTTGACAGTAGCTTTCGGATTCCACAGTAAATTTTAGTTTCGACAGTTAAGTTCAGAGTCAACAGTTTTTACCTTATCTGTTGTAGTGAGGTGGTTTTTGGTGATGTTAATTTTTCATCCATTTTACATCATCTATTGGAGATGCTATTATAATCCCACTTGAGATTGACGATGTCTGTCTTAACGATAGAACGATCCATCACAACAGAGCAGTGCCCTGGACGTCGTCTACAGATTCCTCAGATCTTCCTCCACACCTCCGACAGCCACCTCTGCCTCAACTGCTTCAGCGACCAACCCAATGATGCTAAGGTCGACACGGCTACGACAAAGAGGTTGTACACTTGTTGCATCACTTATTACTATACATTCACGTCGATCCATTAGGGCTATTTTGGTTCAACGGAAAAACATCGATCCACTGGTTGTTACCATCACTCTAAATTTCTGCATGCTCTCCTTACATAATCTCACATATTTTTTTCGTATGCATGTCAGATATCGTACATAGTCATGCTGAACATGTAGAGAAAAAGAGAAGAGTTTTGTGCGGCAATACAATGTCATGCAGACATCGCTCCATGGTGGGTTCAATGGCAAACCCTCCCCACCCCTCTCCAGATTGTAATCCAGAGGAAGATATCTGTTCTGAGGCGGATTCGGACGCCGCTGACCACTCCTATTTACCCCCCAAGGTGTTTGCTCTACCTTGGCATGATGATGTTAGTCAAATCATGCATATGTTGCCTTGCAGTGCCTACTTTTGACATCATATATGTCATCTGCTTAGTTTAGACATGTTCTGTAATGCCACCTCTTTAGTTTCTATATCATATATGGGAATTATGCAGTCTCATGTCTTTTAGCCAGCCATAGTATATGTGAAATGTGCAATGCCATCCTGTTTAACCAGGCATCATATATTTGAATGATATCTTGCCCTTCCTTTTCTTCATTACATTTCCATTTGTCAACAATGTTTGTACATTAAACTACTCTTCCTGTGAATCAGCCATTTGGGTGGGAGATGGAAAAATCTGGAGTGAAAACAAGGCCTTCAGAGCAGACAGTGCTACCTATCGAAGAAAATCTCTTGTTGGGTCCCGATAGCTCCTCAGAGATGGATTCAGAGATAGATGACCAGTCCTATTCCCCCACTGAGGTGTATGCTCTAACTTGGCACGGTTATACTGTTCATATCATGCATACAGTGTCTTGCATTGCATAGTTTAGACATCATATACACAATATTCAACACCATGTTCTTAGTTCAGACATCATATTGAATGCCCTCTGTTTAGCATATAAATCACATATGTGAATTAAATTATGTGATCCTGATTACTTAGATAACATGTAGGTGAATTACGTCATGCGATTCGTTTAGTTATTCATCATATCTTTGAATTATGTTATGCTATGCTATCCAGTTTAGATAGACATCATATATGTGAAATTATGTCATGCTATCCGTTTTAGCTAAACAGTATACATGTCAACTATTTCATGCCCACTTTTTTCCACACTATCTATTGCATCTGTCTCTCATACAATGTCTGTACATTCAACTATGTTTCCTGTTTATCAGCCATTTGAATTGGAGTGGGTGATGCCAGTATCTAGCGGACTAAAACGCAGTCTTCAAATAAACAGTGCTACCTTTTGGTGGAGATAGCACCCCGGTTGTACATGTACAAGAACCATCCCATCCACACATAACCCAAACTCTCGCAGATTGTACCCCTACTATGATGGACAGAGAACCAGCTTCACCCAATCTAACCCCAACCCCAGCCGATAGTAACCCAATTCCTGTTGAGACATCACCATCTCCACCACAGAGCTCCCAAACAAGAGCAGTTAGTAAGGCAGCTCCAGTGCCCAAAGGGCCAGTACTATCATGGTGAACCCCAACTCCACCAGTTAGTACGCCTATTCCTGTGGAGGAAGCACAACCAGCTAGTCGTAGTTTAGCATCTATCGCATTTGATGTTGTTAAATCATATGTGCGTATCTCCCATCTTGGAAATATTATACTGAAGATGAAGGAAAATGCCAGTTGCAGGTGTTTGTCCAGGAGTTATGTGTAAGTAATGTTATTCATGGCAATTACTTTGCTTCGTCCCATACATCCTACCTCCATGATGGTTATAATACAACAAATTTTCCCATTTTTCTCTATAGAGAAGGACCGATTTGGAAACTCAGGATGAGGTAACATGTGATAATACCTCTCCTATCTTCAAGAATGCTTGGTGGCAGTATCGGAATTACCTGAAGAAAACGTACTTCACCGGCAAAGAAACTCATCAAATTCCCTTACGTTCTCCTGAGACACATTTATTGGACGATGACTGGGAACGCCTTGTTCTGTACTGGTCCCGAACCAAGAATGTGGTAAGGTCTATGAGCTCATTTTCTATTTTTAAGTATTATATTCTTGCGTCTTACTGTACTCTGTTCATGTACAACAAGTGCCTAAACCTGAAGAACAACTGTTCTAATTTAAGATTCCATTGCTACCATAGGACATAGATATATGTTTGTTTGATGCTTTTATTATGTACTAGTACTTGGCAATAGAATACTTGGTAGTTTAATCCTGTCCACCTTACTAATGAACTGGTTCACCGAAATGAGTTTCATATAGTAGTACATGCTAAACTTGTTATGTGTCTGCTTGTTTCTTCTTTTAGAATGCTGACAGAATATTGGGGAAGAGTGCCTTATTAAGCAACGGTAAAGGAAGTAATGCAGATAAGGTTCAGGATAGTGACACATCCTGTCTTGGTTTATTGTTGGAGTTACTGGCCACTACCGCTTGCACAAGCTATTCAAACTCACTGTCTGAATCAGTTCGGTTTCTTGAGTCTCAACTACAAGCTGAAAGACATCGATCAGCTGTGCTGCGACAAGAAGCGGAAGGACTGCGGAAGTCCCTGGAGCATTCAGATGCATACTTTCTGGTGCAACAACAAGCGTTGGAGGATTTTAGCGCCAAACAGGACAAAGCTAATCAGCTTGCTAAGCTTATTGCCAGCATGGTGGATACCCAGGATAACGTTTCTTAAGCTCTTCTGAAGTTGTTTCAGTTATGCTCTTGTTTTGCTGCCGCGTTTATTTGCACTGGTGGCCAATTTTGACGGCCAGTGTATATGATATGCTGCTTTGTTCCCTATATTTGCACTGGTGGAGAACTTTGATGCCCAGTGGATGTAATATGTGTAATAGTCGTGATAGCCTAGCGTTAGTTGCTTGCTTATTTATTTCCTTGTTGTCTTGTTTATTTGTTTGCTTGTAGTCATTGCAATTCTTTTTCTGCAGTTAACTAGTGGCTGCAATAACCTATTTTTTAAAACTAGGCCACAATAACCATGGGCTAATATTTACTGTAATGACAATGGGCCTCCTACGGGCCGTAGAAACTGTGGGCCTTTTACGAGCCGTAGAAACAGTAACGGGCCGTAGAAACAATGGGCCTTCTATGGGTCGTATCATCAATGGGCCTTATACGAGCCGTATGATCGATTGGCCAAACATGGGCCAATAATAGGCCGCATTATGGCGTAAACGGTCTAGAGTTGGAATCGTCCGTTCATGGGCCAACCGTAATGGGCCATCGTTAATAGGCCGTATTTGATGACACTATGCAAACGGCCCAATGTATTAAAGGACCACAAACGGGCCGACTGTAACCACGGGCTGAGTTTGACCCATAAGCAGAAAATGGCAGTAACGGGCCGTAAGTAAACGAATGCTGGAAATGAGCCCAAGAATAAATGGGCTCTGAGAAGGCCGAAAGATAACATGGGCTGGAAACGGCCCAACGGAATAACAGGCCGTTAATGGGTATAAAGTGGTACACTGTTCATTACGGGCCAGTATCACCACGGGCCGTTAATGGGTGTAAAGTGATACAATGTTCATTACGGGCCAGTTTCACCACGGACCGTTAATAGGCCAAGAGTTACATAGGGCCTCATATGGGCCAAAAGATGTCATGGGCCATACATGGGCCAGAAGTGAAAATGGGCTGGAACCATATTGGATGGCCCAGATGACGCTACTGGGCCTAATTCAGATAGGGCGTAACGAGCCTTGGGTTAGCGGGCTATAAATGGGCTATATGCGAACATGCCGTTAACAGGCTTTCCATGGGCTGGCCCGCCAGCTTTTGACCAAGTCAAACAGGCCGGCCTTTTCACAGGAATGGGCCTCTATTGGGCCGTGCCATGTGTCGACGTATCATAGGCGCCTATCTGACCCACTAACGAGCTGGCACGTGTTTCGTCTGGCCAATAAGAATTTTACACGTGGAAATTTCCCATTGGTCGGGGCTGTTAACGGGTTATCGGATCCAAAACCCGACCCGATAGCTTAACGGCGTTCCGTTACGGTGGATGCCACGTGTCGGTCACCCTTGACGAAAGCAATTCTGTGACGCGCGATTTATCGTCATGGAAGTGGACACTTCCATGATGATAATTTTGGTAATGTCATGGAACACTTCTACAACAGCACAGGTATGACTATCTTGATTCTGTCATAAATTTGTCATGGATGTACATGCATGACAAAAAAAGCGACCTACTGCGACAAACACGTATCATCAGGAAAGTGTATTTTTTTGTAGTGATTAAATGCGCTACTTAGGTGTCCATTAGCTTTATCGGGAACGGGAACGAGGCATGTCCCGTCCGTCATCGCTCCGTCTCGCTTCGACACGCGCCCAGGCCAGCGATGCATGCGGTGCCATGTAGGCAGGCAAGATGCTGAGGTGGCACAGTGGCAGGGTCTTCACGAAGATTTGCACGCCACCACGCAGGTGCTTGCTGAGTCGGTCTGGAAGCCGCGTGTTGCCGCGCAGGTGCCTGCCCAGCTGGTTGGGCTGGCAGCTGCATGCGAACGACGGTGTAGCCTTGGCTGGTGCGGGCCTGGCAGTGGTCCTGCCGGCGCCCTCGGCAAGGGCCTTGCCAGGGGCCTAGCAAGGGTCTCGCCGTGGCGTCGTAATTGTCCCCGGCAAGGCGCTTGCCGGGGGTCTTGTGGATCTCCTCAGCTAGGATCCCTCCGAGGGTCGCCGTGTTCTGGTCCTCATCTCATCTTTTGCATTTATGGTCTTGACAAAGATCTGCATGCCACCACGGAGGTGCCTCCCGAGCCCTGGTTCCAATGTGGTTGGTGTGGTCGGAAATCATGGGCTCAAGGGAGGCTCGCTCCGTTGGCATCGGGCAGGCCGCCACGGTAAGGCCCTTGCCGGGGCTGCGGAGGCTGCCTCGGCAAGAACCTTGCCGAGGGAGTCTACTTCGCCTCCTTGCCCTCTTGTGTTCCTGGTCTTGGCGTTGCCTTGGCCATCTTGTGCTTTGGCTTCTTCCCAGTTTCCCTCCTCTGCCCTGCTTAGTGTGGCCGTGGGCGCGGCTATGACTGTCCGTGCACAAGTAAAGGGGTGCAAAGGAGTGCCCCTACTTTAGTACACCGACACCATCAACTCACGCCTACTAGTGGTGTCTATATGAACAATGCTAGTGATTTTAGTTGCAAAAATTAGATAGTGCTAGTGACTTTTAGCTGCATATTCTGACAAATTGCAGTGTTACAAGGTTGACAAATGGCAATGTTACTAGATAAACAAATGTTAATCTTTCCAGTTTGACAAATGGCAACATACCCAAAATGACAGATATGCAAATCTTACCCAATTGTTTGTATGTGGTTGCACACGGGTCATGCAAAACAACCGTTTGCGTTGAAGGGATGCAGAAATCCTGCTCGGCACATTTTCCCTTGGCTTCCTGGGGAAGCTGTCGGTTTGCATACGGATGTTCTAACTAAAACGTTTGCGATGAGTGTTTTATATTTAAAAACCATTAAGATTTTTTTCAAAAGAAAATTGTTTGATAAGTCTGTACATTAAGAGAGAAATACGCAAGTTCGTTCAAACCATATCTTTCATTCAGTCACACTGCGAATTTATATTCATATGATCGAGAATTCGAGATACAGTATTAAACCCCAAAAAAACTATTTCCAGCGGAGGCGGCATGCCGTGCGTCATTGTCGTTGTCGTCCTTCGGGACGCCGTTGTTGAAGTCTTCAAGGCACCACAAAATGTTCTTCACTTGTAAATCAAATGTCATGTCGTCGCGCGATCGACGGGCGGGGCGCAGGAGGACGGTAACTTGCATCTCTGAGAGGTAGTGGTCGACGGCAGCGTCCCATGCCGCTGAGGGGGGCACGCGCACGGGCACAGGCACGGCGCGGCGGGTGCATCCAAACGCACGGGAACCGACGCCGCGATGGGTGGAGGGGTGCGCACGGGCAGGGGCACGGGCGCGGTGGGTGCAGCCAAACGCACAGGGGCCGGATCCAGGGTTGGTGGAGGGGCGCGCATGGGAACGGGCGCTGGCGCTGGCATGTACACAAGCTCGCGCGGGTCCGCAGAGGCCTCGCTGATGCCTGCGGCTTCCAGCTCTGCGGTAGTGCTCGACGACCAGCCCGTCAATGCTATGGCGATGGTTGTTGGCGCGGGCGTGGGGATGGGAGCTGGGACGGGAGTGGGGGTAGCAACCGCCGCGGCCAGCTCGTTCAGGGCCATGTCCATGAGTCCCCATTCCTCCTTATTTTCTATCTCCTTCGGCTCGGAGTCGACTTCACCAAACTTGAAGACTAGTGGCAGATGATCATTATGCGCCATGGCGTTGGTGGAGGTCTGCGAGAGGGAGGGGAATGGGAGGCGAACAATAAGGCCGCCCGTATTAAACAACGGCTCGGGCGCCATTAATGGACAGGAGGCGGGCGGCCACGGAAGTCAAAGGGCTCGCTTCCCAGTGAGCCTGCGCAGCGTACAGCTCGCACGCTTCCCGGTGAGCCTGCGCATTGGAGGACAGCTTGCACGCCTCTCAGTCAGCCTACGCACTGGACTACGCTCGCACGCCTTCCGTTCAATCAAGGTCAAGCAGTTGTCCGCACGGCACCTCCTACAGCCATTAAAACCAAGACACGTGGCATCACATGAATGGTTAAGAGAACGCACACGGTTTGAATTACACAAACGTTTGAGATATTAAAGTGGCAGCTATTTTTTCAAAAAATGCCTTTGTTGGTTGTCATTATTCAAGTGCTCCTTCTCTCAAAATGGACACGAAAAATGCCACAGCTTGTCGGGTGCCATTCCATGATAGCATGCCAAGTTTCATGAATTTCAGAGGAGTTTTGGATTTACTAGAATTTAAAAACCAGGCATCTCAAAGTTTTGCCGGCAATCAACGGTGCCCTAGTGTTTGAAATTCATTCCCATTTCTTGCATGGGACCTAAGCATGCACAAAAGGACACATATTTGCTTTTTCAACCAATTTATATGCACAGGAGCATGTGCATGTAGTTCAAATTTAAATTATGCACATAAATGTATTGAAAACTCAGTTAATGCATAAAAATGTCCAAACAAACCCCGAAAAATCCCCAAAACTTACACAACACTCTTGTTGTTCTATGTAGACACGATTTTTTTTTGAAAGCAATAAGAGGCAATGGATATCGTTTCGTCCCCAAAGGTGGGATGTTCCCTATCAAAACCATCATGCTTGTTGTGAGAAGCTCTGGTTTGTGAGAAGCGTATACCCGAACCTACCCCAAATGGGACAATTTTTTTACCACGGCATGTTGATGCCGCTCCATGAAAGCATGCCAACTTTCATGAATTTCAGACGAGTTTTGGATTTACTAGAATTTAAAAACCAGGCATCTCAATGTTTTGCCGGCAATCAATAGTGCCCCGGTGTTTCAAATTTCATTCCCATCTCTTGCATGTGACCTAGAAATTCACTCAAGGACACATATTAGATTTTTCAACCAACTTTAGTGCATTGGAGCATGTGCTTGTAGTTCAAATTTGAATTATGCACATAAAATGACTAGAAAACCTAGTTCATGCATAAGAATGTCCAAACGAACCCCGAAAAATCACAAAAATTGACACAACACTCCTATTGTTCTATGATGACACTAGAAATTTTTTGAAAGCAATAAGAGGCAATGGATATCGTTTCGTCCCCAAAGGTGGGACGTTCCCTATCGAAACCATCATGCTTGTTGTGAGAAGCTCTGGTTTGTGAGAAGCTTATACCCGAACCTGCCACAAATGGGACAAAAATTTTACCACGACATGTTGATGCCGCTCCATGATAGCATGCCAAGTTTCATGAATTTCAGACGAGTTTTGGATTTACTAAAATTTAAAAACCACGCATCTTAACGTTTTCCGGCAATCAACAGTGCCCTGGTGTTTGAATTTCAATCCCATCTCTTGCATGGGACCTAGAAATTCACCCAAGGACACACATGTGATTTTTCAACCAACTTTAGTGCATTGGAGCATGTGCTTGTAGTTCAAATTTGAATTATAAACATAATGCATTGAAAACTCAGTTAATGCATAAAGAAGTCCAAACGAACCCCGAAAAATCCCAAAAAATGACACAACACTCCTGTTGTTCTATGTTGACAAGAGAATTTTTTTGAAAGCAATAAGAGGCAATGAATATCGTTTCGGCCCCATAGGCGGGACATAAGTTCCCTACCGAAACCATCAGGCTTGTTGTGAGAAGCTCTGGTTTGTGAGAAGCATATACCCAAACCCACCCCAAATGGGACAATTTTTTTACCACGGCATGTTGATGCCGCTCCATGGTAGCATGCCAAGTTTCATGAATTTCAGACGAGTGTTGGATTTACTAGAATTTAAAAACCAGGCATCTCAATGTTTTGCTGGCAATCAACGGTGCCCTGGTGTTTGAAATTCATTCCCGTTTCTTGCATGGGACCTAAGCATGCACCCAAGGACACATATTTGATTTTTCAACCAACTTTGGTGCATTGGAGCATGTGCATGTAGTTAGAATTTGAATTATGCACATAAATGCATTGAAAACTCAGTTAATGCATAAAAATGTCCAAACGAACCCCAAAAAATCACAAAAATTGACACAACACTCCTGTTGTTCTATGTTGACACGAGAAAAAAATTTGAAAGCAATAAGAGGCAATGTATATCATTTCGCCCCCAAAGGTGGGACGTTCCCTATCGAAACCATCATGCTTGTTGTGAGAAGCTCTGGTTTGTGAGAAGCTTATACCCGAACCTGCCCCAAATGGGATAAAAAATTTACCACGACATGTTGATGCCGCTCCATGATAGCATGCCAAGTTTCATGAATTTTAGAAGAGTTTTGGATTTACTAGTATTTAAAAACCAGGCATCTCAACGTTTTGCCGGCAATCAACAGTGCCCTGGTGTTTGAATTTCATTCCCATCTCTTGCATGGGACCTAGTAATTCACCCAAGGACACACATGTGATTTTTCAACCAAATTTAGTGCATTGGAGCATGTTCTTGTAGTTCATATTTGAATTATGCACATAAAATGCCTAGAAAACCCAGTTAATGTATAAAAAAGGCCAAACGAACCCTGAAAAATTCCAAGATTAAACACAACACTCCTGTTGTTCTATATTGACACGAGAAATTTTTTTGAAGCAATAAGAGGCAATGTATATCATTTCGCCCCCAAAGGTGGGACGTTCCCGATCGAAACCATCATGCTTGTTGTGAGAAGCTCTGGTTTGTGAGAAGCTTATACCCGAACATGCCCCAAATGGGACAAAATTTTTACCACGACATGTTGCTGCCGCTCCATGATAGCATGCCAAGTTTCATGAATTTCAAAGGAGTTTTGGATTTACTAGAATTTAAAAACCAGGCATCTCAATGTTTTGCCGGCAATCAACAGTGCCCTGGTGTTTGAATTTCACTCCCATCTCTTACATGGGACCTAGTAATTCACCCAAGGACACATATGTGATTTTCAACCAACTTTAGTGCATTGGAGCATGTGCTTGTAGTTCATATTTGAATTATGCACATAAAATGCCTAGAAAACCCAGTTAATGTATAAAAAAGGCCAAACGAACCCCGAAAAATTCCAAGCTTAAACACAACACTCCTGTTGTTCTATGGTGACACTAGAATTTTTTTGAAAGCAATAACAGGCAACGGATATCGTTCCGTCACCAAAGGTGGTACGTTCCCTATCGAAACGATCATGCTTGTTGTGAGAAGCTCTGGTTTGTGAGAAGCTTATACCCAAACCTGCCCCAAATGGGACAAAATTTTCACCACGGCATGTTGATGCCGCTCGATGATAGCATGCCAAGTTTCATGAATTTCAGACGAGTTTTGGATTTACTAGAATTTAAAAACCAGGTATCTCAACGTTTTACAATGCCCTGGTTTTTGAAATTCATTCCCAACTCTTACATGGGACCTAGAAATTCACCCAAGGACACACATGTGATTTTTCAACCAACTTTGGTGCATTGAAGCATGTGCTTGTAGTTCAAATTTGAATTATGCACATAGAATGCCTAGAAACTCCGGTTAATGTATTAAAAAGGCCAAACGAACCCCGAAAAATTCATTCCCATTTCTTGCATGGCACCTAAGCATGCACTAAAGGACACATATTTGATTTTTCAACCAATTTTTATGCACTGGAGCATGTGCATGTAGTTTAATTTTGAATTGTGCACGTGAAATGGCTAGAAAACCAGTTTAATGTATAAAATGTCCAAACAAACCCTGAATAATTCCAATTCTTTTATGACACACATATACTTGCATGTTCACTACAGATAACAGGTCTAGCAATTCAAACAGCGTCCATTGCCGTTGTGACCCCATTTTGTAATTCAAATCAATTAGATCCCACACAGTTTATTATCACCAACCGTGTGAGATGTAGTACAAAATATCTTGGAGCACCGTCGGTGTATATAGTACGCCTATGGCTTACGCGAGAAGGTGCATCGGCTACAGTCCACAGCCGGCGTGTCAAGCACACTATCTCGCTCCCCAAAAAACCCCGCCTCTGGATCCCTCGCAATCTCGAAAATACACTAGCTCGCTCCCCAAAAACTCCCGCCTCTGCATCCCTCGCAAATATTACTGCCTTGTAATCTCGAAAATATCTACCCTCTGGAAGGTTTTAATGTTTGATAGCACACAATTAATATGTGCTGATCGTATGCAATGTCTGTTACTCCCGCTCTGCTTCAGTCCCTTGATTCAAATTTTCAATAGCCCCGGCATTTTACTCCCGCCTCTGCATCCCTCGCAAGCTCAAAAATATCTGCTCGCCCTTGATCCAAATTTTTAGTAGCCCCGCCTTGTTACTCCCGCCTAGCAAAATTTTCAGTTGCCGCAGTATTTCCTCAAACACAACCTTTCCCCCCTCCACACACACCCCAAAACCTTTGCTCACACAGTCACACATAACTCTCAAAACCATAGGTAGCTCGCCGCCATCGCCGGCGCCTCCATCCTCAACATCTGCCTGTGTGCCGGGGAGCTCGAGGAGCCAATGGCCAAAAAGAGGTTTAGCGCGGCCTTTTTTCGTCCGACGCCGGTGAGGTGGCCGCCAAGGTGTCCCCGTCATCCTCCGCAGGCCCGATCCGCCGTCGCCGATCCCCCGATCTGCCCGCCGCCGTACCCCTATGCCGGTTCGAGGACTTCCCCGTCCTCCCTCGGACCCGGCAGCCGACGAAGTCCTACCTCAGGGTCCTGCAGCGGCGGTGGGGGACGTGGGTCGCCGAGATTATAGATCGAGAGACCCACACCCGCCGGTGGCTTGGTAGCTTCCACACGGGCGAGCTCACGGCCATGGAGTACGACCGCTGGCAGGTCTGCTACCACGGCGCGTCGGCTAGGCTCAATTTCCCCTTCGAAACACGTCCGGTCCACCTCATTTCGCCGGTGCCAGCGGTGATGAGCTTGGCTATGGCGCGGGAGGACCGCGAGGCATGGGAGCGCCTCGATGCCGAGGCCGCTGACGAGGCCTACATGCAAGAGCTCCGTCGGTAGCACCCAGAGCTCGTGGAGGCGGAGCGGGCAATCTTTGCCAGCGCGGTGGGCGGCAAGGTTATTCCGCTATCCTCCGATGACGAGGTTGAAGGCAGCGAGGACGGCGGTGCGGAGGGCGGAGAGGTTATCGCGCTATCCTCTGATGACGAGGTCGAAGGCGACGGCGACAGCAGCGCGGAGGGCGTAGAGGTGGGCCCTGAGGATGAGGAGATCGATGTCGACGAGTGGAGGAGTGCCTTCTCCAACGACCCCAACGACGGTACTGGCCCGTACCCGGCTCGCGGTACATCGTACATGACGATGAAGGATTGGCTCGACCTCTACTTCGACCGAAAGTAGTTTAGCTTAGTATAAATTTATGTTTTATGTTCGATTATGCAAAACTATGTATTTTTATGTTTGAATGCATGCTACTTTCGGTTGAACCTGCTTTGAACTTGATCAAATTGGAGTTTACAACCTTAAGTTTAGGGGTTCGACTAGAAAAGCCCAAAAATTGCTGGAGTATATATATATATATATATATATATATATATATATATATATATATATATATATATATATATATATATATATATATATATATATACACTAAGGGTTTTAGTCCTTTAACTTTTTAAGGATCGCCTCGAGATGTCCTTATGACTTGTTTATTCCAGTTCTTCACAATGTGATGTTCTATATGTGCAACTATTTGCCGTGCAGTTCAATTTCATCAATAACAGTTTCAACAATACCACTATGAATTACGATATTTGGTTGTTGTTAAGGATATTGCAGTTTACATGCCTTTTCGTTTTTCAATTGTTGTTTAGCAACATGCATTGTACTGAATGACTAAATATGCAATCCCAGGCTACATAGCAACAAGGAAGAGTGTTACCTTAATGTTCCGATGATGTCTAGATATACATGTAATAAAATCTTATATAATGAGATGGATGGAGTGTTGTACTACATCATTTTTCAATTGTTGTTTAGCTTCTAATATTAACTTGGTGCTTTTAGATACATATATCATTGCCAAAGATCCACACTTCGACCCTTTCTGCGTATGGGGCAATGAGATATTCATGAACCAGCATCAAGTGAGGAAACTGATAAAGAATGTTATTAGAATGGGTCAAAATATGTCAATCGAACTATTTGTTTACACTTTGTGTGTCGGGGGTTGGATGCGACATATGCCAAAGGATGGCTTATCATGGTGGGGGCGAGTAGAACGTCGCCGATGCCCGGAAGCGGGATGAGGCATAGACATGCACGCCGGCGAATCTTACCCAGCTTCAGGGCTCTCTGAGGAGATAACACCCCTACTGCTGCTCTGCGGGGTCTTCGCATGATCACTATAGCAATGTGTATACAAAGTTGCTCCTTGAGCTGTTTCTTGGAGGTAGGAGAGGGCAAGGCTGGCTCTCTCCCTCTTGTGTTCTTTGGTCTAGTGTCTAAAGAATCGAACCCTTTGCATGGGTGCTCCGGGGGGTTTATATAGGCCTACCCCCCGGGGGTACAATGGTAATCCGGCTGGGCGCGGGTCCCAGCCATCTGTCTCTAATGCCGCCGTCTTCTCCGCCGACTACTGGGGCCCGCCGCCTGGTGGGCCCCGCCGACTGACCCGACCACTGTAGCCGTGCTTCTGGTGATGTTGGCTCGGTCGTGGGGTCGTGGCAACAGTGCCGCCGTCTGACGGGCGATCACTGTCGCCACTCCCCATCTTGTCTGGTTAATGGCGTGCGGGGCTCGTGGGAGGAGCTAGCCGACTCCCACGGGATCTGTCCTATGGTGCTCTCGCCGTCTTCGGTCCCCCCGCTAACTAGCGGGACCCACCGTCTCCAGGCCGTACAGGCGGGCCA
This sequence comes from Aegilops umbellulata, assembly GCA_032464435.1. NCBI lineage: Eukaryota > Viridiplantae > Streptophyta > Magnoliopsida > Poales > Poaceae > Aegilops > Aegilops umbellulata. The sequence continues at coordinate 265,538,394 of CP136056.1, forward strand.
ACGTGGGAACAGGGTTCTGCCACTGGGGCAGACGTCAGGGCTGGCATGGCAACAGTGCCGCGCCGGACGGAGATCTCCTTCGGTACGGCGCACTGTAGCCATACCCGCCCTTGGTAATCGGGGTGAGGGGGGTCGTACTGTGGCCATCCCCCGTCCCGTCTTTCTTCTCGAAAGCAGAGGGTGGTGAAGTCGCGGGCCGACTCCCCATAGTTGGCTTCTCTGGAAGTCGCCAGCTGGGAGTCGGCTCACTTCATAGTCGTCTTTGGGATTCGGCCGTGAGTGGGTAGTCGGCGGTGCTGCAGCCGATTCCCAGAGGTGGCCCTCCGTCTTGGGATTCTTGAGGGGCGAAGCCTGCCTCGATGCCTTGAAAGGTTCATGGTCTCGGGTTAGCCTACCCGTGGCCCATTACTCCGACAGTAGTCCCTGAAGCTGGTGAGGCGCCGAGGGAGATACGTCGAGGAGCCTCAACAGTTTCTTTCTTCCAGCGGTTCGATCCGGGACTCGCCCTCCGCCTTCCTTCGAACCGATTATTGCGAGGCGAACTCGCTCGGGCCGGCTCCGCCAAGCCGACTACAGAGAGCCGGACTTGTCGAAGGTCGTCTTGCTCCTTAAAGAGTTTGAAAGTCGTGGTGGGATTCAGACGGCGTGCTTGATAAGCTACACCGTCGCCGCCCGCTGCGAACCCGCCGGACGGTGCCACGTGGCCAGGCCAGTCTGCCAGCCCACGCGCGCGACGGGACAGGCCTGCAGGAGGGGCCCGCCATTACCGTGCCTCGTCCTTTGAACGGATCTTCCGCGGCTGTGCGGGCGGTTGGGATTCCAGCGCAGTAACTCGTGAGGTAAATCGTGGGGGTCGTGGGGGCGCGGGCGCAGTTAATCCCATGATGCCCCCTCGGCTTCTCAGCCTGCAGGCCTATAAGTAGGCGGAGGGAGCGGGGCGGCGAAGCACGCGCGCCCGCTCTCCCTCGTTTCCCTTTGCTTCTTCCTCTTTCTTCTTCCTCCCGCCGCTGCTGCGCCGAACTGCGTCCCGCTTGCAGCGATGAGCTCATCCTCCGCCGCCGCGCCCGCCGCCTTGCGCTCCGGCGTGTGGGACGGCTCTGAAATCGACGATGACATCATCAATTTCCTCCGCAAGACGCGTCGCCTCCCCGGCGCGAACCTCGTGTGGGCCCATGCCCCGCCGGCGAAGGAGGTGACGCCGGCACCGGAGGAGGGCGAGCCGCTCGTATTCCGCTCGCACCTCATGCGCGGCCTGGGGCTGCCGGCGAGCGGGTTCGTCCGCTTGTTTTTGGAGTTCCACGGCCTCCAGCCGCACCACCTTACCCCAAACACGGTGGTGCTGCTGGCGGCCTTCACCACTTTGTGCGAGGGTTTCCTCGGCGTTCTCCCCACCATCGAGCTGTGGGGGGAGTTCTTTCAGTCCAAGCTCGGCACGCACGTCACCGTCGTGCCAGCCCAGTGCGGCTCCTTCATCACGATGCGGAGAACAATGGCTGACAACCCATTCCCCGCCATCTAGCTAATCAAGTCGGTGAAGACGTGGCAGCGCTCTTACTTCTACGTGAAGAACGTCGCCCCAGAAGGCGACTGGGTCAATCTGCCGGCTTACGAAGCCGGCGCGCCAGCTGGGAGGCTCCCTAGCTGGTCCTACCGCGCCAAGACACTGACTCCGGCTGGTGCCGCCGCCATCGCGCGACTCCGAGTGCTGACGCAGTCGGAGGGTCTGACTGGGGCCGACTTGCTGGCCGCCTTCGTGGCGCGCCAAGTCCTCCCGCTCCAAGGCCAGCCTCATCTGATCTGCCAGGTGAGCGGCCACCGGGACCCCAGTCGGATGTGCACCAAGGGCATGCCCCACGTGGAGGTGGCGGACACGGTGAATTTCATCGCGAACTGCGGCCTCTCGGAGGGTTGGCAGTTCGGCATGGAGCCGTACTCTCGCGCCAACCCCCCGCCGGTTGTAAGTTGTCTTTCTTCTTCTTCTTTTCCTTTTTGCAGCCGAATCTGACCCCTTATCTTTTTAGCCTTTGAATCAGAATCCTCTCGTCCAGCCCTCGGCCGACTCCGCGGGGCCAGCCCGCCAGTTCGCCCCCGACCAAGCGGAGAGTGACGTCGACGACCCCGACCTGGGGGCGGCGGCGATGGAGGCCGACGCCGACGGAGGCGGCGGAGGAGAGGAAGGCGGCCTCAGGCCCTCAGCCACCTTTGCCGACTGGCCCGTCGACGATGACGGGGAAGTCGCCCCGCGCCACCAATCAAGAGCCGGCCATCATGGCGCGAGCTCGTCCGCCGCCTTGGGCGGGCTAGGCGGCGCGAGGAAGCGCCAGGCCGGGCCGAGCTCCACTGGCGGCCGGGACAAGAAATTTAAGGGGGCGTCCGCCGCGACCAAGCGGGAAGAGGCGGTCGCGAGGGCCCAACGCTTACACAAGGAAGTGAAGAAGCCGCCGCTATCCTCTGGGTATGTGCTTCTGTCTTTTGTCTTGTTTTATCTTCTGGTGGATTTTGTCTAGGTCTTTTATATGCTTTCCCTGTTCCAGGGCTCCCCTCGCCCCCGGGAGCGTTACCGCCGCCTCCATCAGGGGGTCGGCAGAGTCGTCTGTCGCCACTCGGCGCATTGACCCCCCGCCGACCTCCGGGAGGCGACGGAGTGGAACACGCAGGAGAAGCGCGACGAGGACGAAGCCACCCTCCGAGAGAAGGCGGAGGCCGAGAAGGCGGCCGCCTCCGCTCAGAAGAAGCTGGAGGAAGCCGAAGCCGCCGTTGCGGCAAAACAGCAGGCAGAAGAGGCCGCGCGCCGCCAGTCGGCGTTGTACGTCATCTCGCTGAACTCGGCGCGGCCACCTCAGGATTTCACGGAGCAGACCGGGGAAGCCGGCGGCGATCATCCCATCATGGAGAAGGAAGGCGGCGAGGCCTCCGAGTCGGACAGGGTCGTGCCGCCACCGCCACCTCCACCGCCGTCTGGGAGCGTGCGGGGTGAACAGCCGGCGAACCTTCCGGTGCCGCCGACTAGCGACGAGGCCGTGGCGCAGCTGCTCCTCCAAGTCGCTTCGCCAACGCGCCGCCGTCTTGAAAAGGCGACTTCGGCGCCACGCCCCCTGGAGGCCGGCGCCGCCAGCTCGGCCATCCCAGGCGTTAAGGCAACGAGCGCCGCGCCCGTCGGGTGGGTGCGAGGAGGCAGCACGGGTCCGCTGAACAAGGCGCTCCTGGACGTCCAGGCGAAGTTGCGAGCTGAGGGCGATGCCATCCAGAACTGCACCAAGGCGTATCTGGCGTCGCGAGCAGCCGTCCGGGTATGTTTCTTCTGACTTTGTTTTTTTTCTTGCTCTTCTCTGTGGGGGCGCGCCAGCGCACCCATTGGGTGTAGTCCCCGAGTTCCGGGCCGGCTGCTGAGCAGGCGGGTCGGAACTCCACTGGTGAGTTCCAAATACTTACTCTTGTTTGAAATGTTTATCACAAGATTATCACAACCTCCGGGTCACCACCTTCAACCGCAACATTGAGGAGCTGGGCAAGCGGACCGCCGATATGTCGGAGAGCCGGAGTGAGTTTCCTTCTTCGCGGGGGCGCGCTGGCGCACCCGCGGGCTGTAGTCCCCGAGATTCGGGCCGACTGCTGCGCAGTCGGGCCGGATCTTCCTGGCGACCTTCTTGTTTGACAACTTATGTCATTCTTCTTTTTTCTTCAGAATCCAACGCCGTTCTTCAAGAGCAGCTGGGCGCATCCAACACTGCCTTGCGCGCCAAGGAGGTGGAGTGCAGCAAGCTCGTCACGGAGCGCGACCTGCTATCTACGCAGCTGGCGGAGCAGAAGGAGCTGCTCAAGAAGGCGCAGGAGGAGGCGGAGAAGAAAGAGACGGAACTCCTTGCCGAGTTCGAGACCGAGCACTCCTCCTGGACCGACAAGGAGGCGATGCTGACCTCCGGCTTCCACGAGATTGAGGATATTGTTGATGGTGAGTTTTCTTTACTCTTTTTCTTTGAGCAGCCGACTGCAGGTCGGGCCGACTCTTAACTTTTCTAACTTGCTTCTTTCCGTCTTGGCAGACTTCTTCCCAGGTCATACGCAAGCTGCCACTCAAGCCATCGAGGCCGATCGCGAGGCACGGAGAGCAGCTGGCGAGGAGGTTGCCGCCAATGACCCCCGGACCCTTGATGAGCAGCTTCTGAGCATCGAGGCTCGCCTGCACCGGATGCTGCGCCGGCTTCAACGTGTCGGCGCCCAGGCGATTGCTGCCTTGTGGCCAGACATGCCGATTCTGCGCACTCCCAGCCGGACTACCGACTGGCTGGAGGTCGCAGCAGGCCGTCTGGAGGCTTGGAAAGGCTCCTCGGCACGGGCTGGAGCGCGCCAGGCCTTGGAGTTTGTCAAGGCGTGGTATCCAGACCTGGACCTGGACCAGCTGGCCACGCTCTGGGCCGAGGCCCAGCCGGAGCTGGCAGCCGTGGAGGATGCCCTTGTCAACCGCGCCGCGGCGATCGCCGAGTACGCCGATACCAACGTCTTCGTTCCTGAGCCAGCCGACAACGGCGAGGAGGCACTGCCGGAGTGGTTTAGGATGAACCCGGACTACGACGAGGACTCGGCGGAGGTGATCGGCTCTAGTGCCGAGGAGGGAAGCGAGGCGGAGGTCGGAGGCGAGATGGAGGCGCGAGAAGACGGGGCGGGCGATCGGCCTCAGCTCGACCGTGCCTCCAGCAACGAGCCGCGCCCAACCGAGCCGACTGCCGCTGGAGGCAGACAAACCGAGACTGCTCAGCCGGCCGCCACAACGTCCGACACCGCCATCTCCTCTGAGCCTACAAACCCGTCTGTTGCTTCGTAAGCCGCCGCCTTGTCTTTATTTATCTGCTTTAGTAGTTTCTCGAAGAACTTTGTTAATTCGCACAATTCCACCCGCGGGGTGTATTTTGAACTTCCGTTCGAGGATTCGGCCAAGGGCCTATGTTATGTAAATATTTATCTAGCTTCTATCATTTCTTGCTTATTGCTCTTTTGGCTTTTTCCTTTGCCGCCTTCCCTTAGATGCCGTCTTTGCCAGTCGGACAGCCTCTCTCGGACTGCCGCTGGATCAAATACTTGGCTACTTTGGGAAGGCAAGTACTTAGCCATTCTAGAGTTTTCTTAGCAAGTCGGATAGAAAACGGCAAGTCGACTACTCAAGAGTCGGTTTTGCGAGGAATGGCTGGAAAGCCGGCTTAAGCTATGTTTACGCTTTGAGTCCTTAGCCATTTTTCATGTGGGCGCCCCTTCTTCCCTACTCCTGCCCACCAGACAGTCGCTCTGCGAGCTGCGGCTTCTGACAGGAGACGGCTTAGGCGCCACACACTACTTGTCCGACTGCAGGAAGCGTTTTCATAGCGCAAGACGGCGAGTCCCCGGGCAGACTAGTCGATCCCGGTGCCAAGCGACATAACAAAGAGTAGCATACTCGGAGGCATAATACTTATCAAACAGATAACAAAATGGGCAGTCCCCGAGCTCGTCTCGGGGGGCCCGAAGTCTTGGTACTTCAATACAAAAGGGTAGCGTGGTACATACTGCATCAACTGTAAAATCTTCGGAGAAGATTTGTGATCCATGGTCGTTCCGTTTCTTTGCCGGAGTCGTCCCTCTTGCGTGCTCGGGGCTTCTGAGCGTCGATCAGGTAGTAGAAGTCGTTGCCCAGCACTTTGCGAATGATGAAGGGGCCTTCCCAAGGCGACGACAACTTGTGCTGGCCAGCTGTTCGCTGGATCAGTCGGAGCACAAGGTCACCCTCTTGGAAAGATCTCGTCCTGACCTTCCTATTGTAGTATCGGCGCAGGCTCTGCTGGTAGATGCTGGACCGGCTGAGTGCCAACAGCCGGCCCTCTTCCAGCAGATCGAAGCCATCTTGTCGTGCTTCTTCTGCTTCCTCCTTGGTGTACATCGTGACTCGCAGGGAGTCGAACTCTATATCCGTTGGGATGACGGCTTCAGCACCGTAGACAAGGAAGAAGGGCGTGAAGCCAGTTGACTTGTTCGGAGTCGTGCGCAGACTCCAGAGGACGGCTGGCAACTCGTCAAGCCAACAGCCGGCCGAACACTCCAGCGGTTCGATCAGCCGAGGCTTGATGCCGGACAGGATGAGGCCATTCGCCCGCTCCACCTGGCCTTTTGACAGCGGATGGGCAACGGACGCTAAGTCCAGTCGGATGCCCTGCGTCGCACAGAAACGGGCCAAAGCGCCTTTGGCAAAGTTGGTGCCGTTGTCGGTGATGATGCTGTGCGGTATGCCGTACCGAATTGTGATGTCGGAGATGAAAGTCCCGGCAGTCGGACCATTCAACTTCTTTATGGGCTTTACTTCTATCCACTTGGTGAACTTGTCCACTGCGACAAGTAGGTGAGTTAGGCCACCTCGTGCCGTCTTGAATGGTCCCACCATATCCAGGCCCCAAACTGCAAAGGGCCAGGCGATTGGGATAGTCTTGAGCGCAGAAGCCGGCTGATGCGGCTTGGAACGGAACTTCTGGCACCCCTTGCATTTCTGGACCAACTCTTTGGCCTCTTCTAGGGCAGTCGGCCAGAAGAAGCCATGCCAGAAAGCTTTGGCGACGAGTGCTCTTGAGGCCGCATGGTGGCCGCACTCTCCTTGATGGATGTGTCTGAGAATTGCTTGGCCTTGCTCCGGCTCGGCGCAGCGCTGGTAAACACCAGTGACGCTGCGCCTGACTAGCTCTCTGTTGACTATGGTGTATGCTGCCGCCTGGCATTGTACTTGCCGAGCCAAGGTTTCATCAGTTGGCAGCTCCTTGTTCACCAGGAATTTGAGAATGGGCTGTTCCCATGAGGGTGCTGCTATTTCTTCAACTGCCAGAACTACGACTTGGACGAGGGCGGCTCGGCTGGGAAGCGGCGGGCTGGAGTCCGCGACCGCTTGCTGGATCAATGAAGTCCCCGGGCTGACTGGTGCAGTCCCTGGGCCGAGCTCTGGAGTCTTTTGTCTGGTCGCCGCAGTCCTTGGGCCGGCTTTGACTGCGACATTCTTGAAGTCATTTGCAAGGGTTTTTGTGCCGTCTGCTGGGGCTCTTGAGCCGGATCCGACTTCTTCAGGAGGAGCCGGCACAAAAATGGAATCTGACTCTAGTGAAGGCTTGATGGACGGCTCGAGGAGGCGCTGAAGAGCGACGCCAGATGGTATTGCTTGGCGGGTGGAGCCGATTCGTGCCAAAGTATCTGCTTGGTCGTTGTCGTTTCTTGGCACGTGGAGGAACTCACACCCCTCGAAATATCCGCTGAGTTGCTGCACGAGGAAGCGGTAGCTTGCCATGTTTGCGTCCTTGGCGTCCCAGTCGCCAGATGACTGCTGGACCACCAAGTCGGAGTCGCCATAACACAGGATCCGGCGAATGCCAAGCTCTTTGGCAAGCCGGAGCCTGTGAATGAGCGCCTCATACTCAACGACGTTGTTGGAGGCGGCGAAATGGATCTGCAGCGCATACTTGAGCTTGTCGCCTTTAGGAGAAGTGAGAACAACGCCGGATCCCAAGCCAATGCGCATCTTGGAGCCATCGAAATGCATCCGCCAATGGGTGGTGTCAGGCGCTGGCGGCAGGTACTGGGTCTCAGCCCAGTCGACAAGGAAGTCGGCCAGTGCTTGCGACTTGATGGCGGTGCAGGGTTGATAGTAGATCGTGTAGGGGGCCAACTCTATGGCCCATTTGGCCACTCGGCCAGACGCATCTCGGCTTCCGATGATCTCGGCTAGTGGGGCTGTGCAGACCACAGTGATTGGATGCTCTTGGAAATAAGGCTTCATCTTCTTGGCAGCAAAGTGCACACCGTAACACATCTTTTGGTAGTGGGGGTAGTTCTACTTGGAGGTCGACAGTACTTCGCTCAGGTAATATACCGGTCTCTGGACAGGTAGTGCCTTGCCTTCCTCCTTGCGCTCAACTACGATGACTGTGCTGACTACCCGGCTGGTGGCGGCGATGTACAGGAGCATGGGCTCTTTGGGAGTCGGAGCCGCCAACACAGGGGGAGTAACCAACATCTTCTTCAGCTGGAGAAAGGCCTCGTCCGCCTTGTGGTTCCACTCGAAAAAATTGGTCTTCTTCATGAGCTGGTACAAGGGGAGAGCCTTCTCGCCCAGCCGACTGATGAACCGGCTGATGGATGCCAGACAGCTAGTGAATTTTTGCACATCCAACAGTCGGCTGGGTACCTCCATCCTCTCGATGGCCTTGATCTTCACAGGGTTGCACTCTATGCCGCGTTCAGAGACCAGGAAGCCGAGAAGCTGGCCGGCTGGTACTCCGAAGACGCACTTCTCGGGGTTAAGCTTGATCTGGAATCGGCGCAGGTTCTCAAAGGTCTCCTTGAGGTCTTCTGGCAGAGTTCCGCGCTTTTCCGTCTTCACCACCACATCATCCACGTAGACGTGGGCATTTCTGCCGAGTTGCTTGAGGAGGCACTTCTGCATGCAACGCTGAAAGGTGGCGCCGGCATTCCTCAAGCCGAACATCATGGTCAGGTAGCAGAAGGCTCCAAACGGCGTGATGAATGCGGTTTTCAGTCTGTCTGTTGGGTTCAGCTTGATCTGGTGATATCCTGAATAGGCATCTAAGAAGCTCAACGGCTCGCATCCGGCTGTGGAGTCTATCACCTGATCAATTCTCGGCAAAGCAAACGGGTTCTTGGGGCAGGCTTTGTTGAGGCTTGTGTAGTCAATACACATCCGCAACTGCTTGTTCTTCTTCAGCACTAAGACTAGGTTTGCTAGCCACTCTAGAAAAAACACTTCCATGATAAAGCCGGCTGCAAGGAGCCAGGCAATGTCCTCTCCAACAACTCTTCTTTTCTCTTCTGACAGGTGGCGCAAGGGCTGCCTGACGGGCTTCACATCAGACCGAACATGTAACTTGTACTCGGCGTATTACGTCGGTACACCCGGCATGTCATTGGGGGACCATGCAAAGATGTCCCGATTCTCACGGAGGAAATCGACGAGCTCGCCTTCCTATTTGCTGTCAAGGTTTGCACCTATGACAGCGTACCACTCCGGGTGCTCTGGGTCCAAGGGTATCTTCTTCGTCTCCTATGCTGGCTTGAACAAGCCCTTAGCTTCCGACTCCTTAGGGTTGGGCGACATCTCTGGCTGCTTGCCGGCCATCGCCACAACCCGATCAAGAAGCCGCTTCTCTGCTGCAATAACCAGGGACTCGGCCAGCCGGCTGCTCTCATCCGCGCAAGCGGACGACTTTCTGTAGTCGCCGGCTATAGTCAGAATCCCCTTGGAACTCGGCATCTTCATCTTGAGGTAGGCGTAGTGGGGGATCGCCATGAACTTGGCCAAAGCAGGTCGGCCAAGCAGCGCATGGTACGGGCTCTCAAGGTCCACCACTTCAAACCGGATTGGCTCTCGGCGGAAATGACCCTTGTCCCCAAAGAGGACATCTATCAAAATCTTGCCGATTGGGGAGCAGGAAAGGCCAGGGACAATGCCATGGAATACAGTCCGGCTGCTCTGAAGCTGTCTTTGCTTGATTCCTAATTTCTCCATGGTATCCTTGTACAGGATGTTGATGTTGCTGCCTCCGTCTATCAGCACTCGTGAGAAACGAGCGGCTCTTTTATCCGTGGCAAAGGTGGCATCCAAGACTAGGGCATAGGAGCCCGGATTCGGCATCACCTCTGGGTGATCAGCTCTGCTCCAGCTGATAGGCTTCTCGGACCAGTGCATGAACTCTGGGGTGTCCGACGCCACTGCGTTCACTTCATGCCGCTGTAGCCGCTTGCTGCGTTTGTCGTCTGCCACACTGGTGAACACCACATAGGCCCCATGCTATTCTGGGTACTCGTCTTGTACTGCGCCGACTGGCCTGGCAGCCGGCTGCTGGGGTGGAGGCGGAGGCTGAAGGAAATATGCCCTAGAGGCAATAATAAAGTTATTATTTATTTCCTTACATGTCATGATAAATGTTTATTATTCATGCTAGAATTGTATTAACCAGAAACATAATACATGTGTGAATACATAGACAAACAGAGTGTCACTAGTATGCCTCTACTTGACTAGCTCATTAATCAAAGATGGTTATGTTTCCTAACCATGAACAAAGAGTTGTTATTTGATTAACGAGATCACATCATTAGTTGAATGATCTGATTGACATGACCCATTCCATTAGCATAGCACCCGATCGTTTAGTATGTTGCTATTGCTTTTATCCATGACTTATACATGTTCCTTTAACTATGAGATTATGTAACTCCCATTTACCGTAGGAACACTTTGTGTGCTACCAAACGTCACAACGTAACTGGGTGATTATAAAGGTGCTCTACAGGTGTCTCCGAAGGTACATATTGGGTTGGCGTATTTCGAGATTAGGATTTGTCACTCCGATTGTCGGAGAGGTATCTCAGGGCCTTCTCGGTAATGCACATCACATAAAGCCTTGCAAGCATTGCAACCAATGAGTTAGTTGCGAGATGATGTATTACAGAACGAGTAAAGAGACTTGCCGGTAACGAGATTGAACTAGGTATTGGATACCGACGATCGAATCTCGGGCAAGTAACATACCGATGACAAAGGGAACAACGTATGTTGTTATGCGGTCTGACCGATAAAGATCTTCGTAGAATATGTAGGAGCCAATATGGGCATCCAGGTCCCGCTATTGGTTATTGACCGGAGACGTGTCTCGGTCATGTCTACATTGTTCTCGAACCGTAGGGTCCGCACGCTTAACGTTACGATGACAGTTATTATGAGTTTATGCATTTTGATGTACCGAAGGAGTTCGGAGTCCCGGATGTGATCATGGACATGACGAGGAGTCTCGAAATGGTCGAGACGTAAAGAATGATATATTGGAAGCCTATGTTTGGACATCGGATGCATTCCAGGTGAAATCAGGATTTTACCGGAATACCGGGAGGGTTACCGGAACCCCCCGGGGGCATAATGGGCCAACATGGGCCTTGGAGGAGAGGTGAGAGGGCTGCCCTCATGGGCTGCGCGCCTCCCCCCTTTCCCTAGTCCTATTAGGACTAGGAGAGGTGGGCGCCCCCCCCCCCTCTCTCTCTCCCCCTTGGAGATTCCTAGTCCAACTAGGATTGGGGGGGGGGGAATCCTACTCCCAGAGGGAGTAGGACTCTCCTGGCGCACCAGAGTTGGCCGGCCAGCCCCTCCCCCTTGGCTCCTTTATATACGGGGGCAGGGGGCACCCCAGAGACACAAGTTGATCTACGGATCGTTCCTTAGCCGTGTGCGGTGCCCCCTTCCACCAAATTCCACCTCAGTCATATCGTTGCAGTGCTTAGGCGAAGCCCTGCGCTGGTAACACATCAAGATCGTCACCACACCGTCGTGCTGACGGAACTCTTCCCCGACGCTTTGCTGGATCGGAGCCCGGGGATCGTCATCGAGCTGAACGTGTGCCAAGAACTCGGAGGTGCCGGAGTAACGGTACTTGGATTGGTCGGATCGCGAGGAGAACGTACGACTACTTCCTCTATGTTGTGTCAACGCTTCCGCTTCGGTCTACGAGGGTACGTAGACAACACTCTCCCCTCTCGTTGCTATGCATCACCATGATCTTGCGTGTGCGTAGGAAATTTTTTGAAATTACTACGTTCCCCAACAGTGGCATCCGAGCCTAGGTTTTATGGTTTGATGTTATTTGCACGAGTAGAACACAAGTGAGTTGTGGACGATACAAGTCATACTGCCTACCAGCATGTCATACTTTGGTTCAGTGGTATTGTTGGACAAGACGATCTGGACCAACCTTACGCGTACGCTTACGCGAGACCGGTTCCCTCGACGTGCTTTGCACATAGATAGCTTGCGGAAGACTGTCTCTCCAACTTTAGTTGAACCGAGTGTGGCTACGCCCGGTCCTTGAGACGGTTAAAACAGAGTCTATTTGACAAACTATCGTTGTGGTTTTGATGCGTAGGTAAGATGAGTTCTTGCTTAAAGCCCGTAGCAGCCACGTAAAACTTGCAACAACAAAGTAGAGGACGTCTAACTTGTTTTTGCAGGGCATGTTGTGATGTGATATGGTCAAGACATGATGCTAAATTTTATTGTATGAGATGATCATGTTTTGTAACCGAGTTATCGGCAACTGGCAGGAGCCATATGGTTGTCGCTTTATTGTATGCAATGCAATCGCGATGTAATGCTTTACTTTATTACTAAGCGGTAGTGATAGTCGTGGAAGCATAAGATTGGCGAGACGACAACGATGCTGCGATGAAGATCAAGGTGTCGCGCCGGTGACGATGGTGATCATGACGGTGCTTCGAAGATGGAGATCACAAGCACGAGATGATGATGGCCATATCATATCACTTATATTGATTGCATGTGATGTTTATCTTTTATGCATCTTATCTTGCTTTGATTGACGGTAGCATTATAAGATGATCTCTCACTAATTATCAAGAAGTGTTCTCCCTGAGTATGCACCGTTGCGAAAGTTCTTCGTGCTGAGACACCACGTGATGATCGGGTGTGATAGGCTCTACGTTCAAATACAGCGGGTGCAAAACAGTTGCACACGCGGAATACTCAGGTTATACTTGGCGAGCCTAGCATATAACAGATATGGCCTCGGAACACGGAGACCGAAAGGTCGAGCGTGAATCATATAGTAGATATGATCAACATAGTGATGTTCACCATTGAAACTACTCCATCTCACGTGATGATCGGACATGGTTTAGTTGATTTGGATCACGTGATCACTTAGAGGATTAGAGGGATGTCTATCTAAGTAGGAGTTCTTAAGTAATATGATTAATTGAACTTTAATTTATCATGAACTTAGTCCTGGTAGTATTAGCATATCTATGTTGTAGATCAATAGCTCGCGTTGTTACTTCCCTATGTTTATTTTGATATGTTCCTAGAGAAAATTGTGTTGAAAAATGTTAGTAGCAATGATGCGGATTGGATCCGTGATCTGAGGTTTATCCTCATTGCTGCACAGAAGAATTATGTCCTTGATGCACCGCTAGGTGACGGACCTATTGCAGGAGCAGATGCAGACATTATGAACGTTTTGCTAGCTCAATATGATGACTACTTAATAGTTTAGTGCACCATGCTTAACTGCTTAGAATCGGGACTTCAAAGACGTTTTGAACGTCATGGAGCATATGAGATGTTCTAGGAGTTGAAGTTAATATTTCAAACAAATACCCGAGTTGAGAGATATGAAGTCTCCAACAAGTTCTATAGCTAAAAGATGGAGGAGAATCGCTCAACTAGTGAGCATGTGCTCAGATTGTCTGGGTACTATAATCGCTTGAATCAAGTGGGAGTTAATCTTCCAGATAAGATAGTGATTGACAGAATTCTCTAGTCACCATCACCAAGTTAGTAGAACTTCGTGATGAACTATAAAATGCAAGGGATAACGGAAAATATTCCCAAGCTCTTCGCGATGCTAAAATCGGCGAAGGTAGAAATCAAAGAAAAACATCAAGTGTTGATGGTTGACAAGATCACTAGTTTCAAAAGGGCAAAAGGAAAGAAGGGGAACTTCAAGAAGAACGGCAAGCAAGTTGCTGCTCAAGTGAAAAAGCCCAAGTCTGGTCCTAAGCCTGAGACTAAGTGCTTCTACTACAAAGGGACTGGTCACTGGAAGCGGAACTACCCCAAGTGATTGGTGGATAAGAAGGATGGCAAAGTGAACATAAGTATATTTGATATACATGTCATTGATGTGTACTTTACTAGTGTTCATAGCAACCCCTCAGTATTTGGTACTAGTTCAAGTTGCTAAGATTAGTAACTCGAAACGGGAGTTGCAGAATGAACAAAGACTAGTTAAAGGGCAGGGTGACGATGTGTGTTGGAAGTGGTTCCAAGATTGATATGATCATCATCACACACTCCCTATACTTTCGGGATTAGTGTTGAAACTAAATAAGTGTTATTTGGTGTTTGCGTTGAGCATGAATATGATTTGATCATGTTAATTGCAATACGGTTATTCATTTAAGTAAGAGAATAAATTGTTGTTCTGTTTACATGAATAAAACCTTCTATGGTCATACACACCAATGAAAATAGTTCATTGGATCTCGATCGCAGTGATACACATATTCATAATATTGAAGCCAAAAGATGCAAAGTCAATAATGATAGTGCAACTTATTTGTGGCACTGCCGTTTAGGTCATATTGGTGTAAAGCGCATGAAGAAACTCCATACTGATGGATTTTTGGAATCACTTGATTATGAATCACTTGATGCTTGCGAACCATGCCTCTTGGGCAAGATGACTAAAAACGCCGTTCTCCGGAACAATGGAGCAAGCAACAGATTTGTTGGAAATCATACATACTGATGTATATGGTCCGATGAATATTAAGGCTCGCGACAAGTATCATTATTTTCTGACCTTCACAGATGATTTGAGCAGATATGGGTATATCTACTTGATGAAACATAAGTCTGAAACGTTTGAAAAGTTCAAAGAATTTTAGAGTGAAGTGAAAATCATCGTGACAAGAAAATAAGGTTTCTACGATCTGATCGCGGAGACAAATATTTGAGTTACGAGTTTGGTCTTCAATTAAAACAATGTGGAATAGTTTCACAAACTCATGCCACCTGGAACACCGCAGCATAATGGTGCGTCCGAACGTCATAACCATACTTTATTAGATATAGTACAATCTATGATGTATCTTACCGATCTACCACTATCATTTTTGGGATTAAGCATTAGAGACAGCTGCATTCACATTAAATAGGGCACCATCTAAATCCGTTGAGACGACACCGAATGAACTATGGTTTAGCAATAAACCTAAGCTGTCGTTTCTTAAAGTTTGGGGCTGCGATGCTTATGTGAAAAAGCTTCAACCTGATAAGCTCGAACCCAAATCGGAGAAATGTGTCTTCATAGGATATCCAAAGGAAACTGTTGGATACACCTTCTATCACAGTTCCGAAGGCAAGACTTTTGTTGCTAAGTTCGGAAACTTTCTAGAGAAAGAGTTTCTTTCGAAAAAAGTGAGTGGGAGGAAAGTAGAACTTGATAAGGTAATTGTACCTTCTCCCTTATTGGAAAGTAGTTCATCACAGAAAACTGTTCCTGTGACTACTACACCAATTAGTGAGGAAGCTAATGATGATGATCATGTAACTTCAGATCAAGTTACTACCGAATCTCGTAAGTAAACCAGAGTGAGATCCGCACCAGAGTGGTACGGTAATCCTATTCTGGAAGTCATGTTACTAGACCATGATGAACTTGCGAACTATGAGGAAGCGATGGTGAGCCCAGATTCCGCGAAATGGTTAGAGGCCATGAAATCTGAGATATGATCCATGTATGAGAACAAAGTATGGACTTTGATGGATTTGCCCGATGATCGGCAAGCCAAAGAAAATAAATGGATCTTGAAGAGGAAGACGGACACTGATAGTAGTGTTACTATCTACAAAGCTAGAATTGTCGCAAAAGGTTTTCGACAAGTTCAAAGTGTTGACTACGATGAGAGTTTCTCACTCGTATCTATGCTTAAGTCTGTCCGAATCATGTTAGCAATTGCCGCATTTTATGAAATCCGGCAAATGGATAAACAAAACTACATTCCTTAATGGACTTATTAAAGAAGAGTTGTATACGATGCAACTAGAAGGTTTTGTCGATCCTGAAGGTGTTAACAAAATATGCAAGCTCCAGCGATCCATCTATGGACTGGTGCAAGCATCTCGGAGTTGGAATATACGCTTTGATAAGTTGATCAAAGCATATAGTTTTATACAGACTTGCGGTGAAGCCTGTATTTACAAGAAAGTGAGTGGGAGCACTACAACATTTCTGATAAGTATATGTAAATGACATATTATTGATCGGAAATAATGTAGAATTATTCTGTAAAGCATAAAGGAGTATTTGAAAGGAGTTTTTCGAAGAAGGACCTCGGTGAAGCTGCTTACATATTGAGCATCAAGATCTATAGAGATAGATCAAGACGCTTGATAAGTTTTTCAATAAGTACACACCTTGAAATTTTTTTTTGAAGTAGTTCAAAATGGAACAGTCAAAGAAAGAGTTCTTGCCTGTATTACAAGGTGTGAACTTGAGTAAGACTCAAAGCCCGACCACGGCAGATGATAGAAAGAGAATGAAAGTCATTTCCTATGCCTCAGCCATAGATTCTATAAAGTATGCCATGCTGTGTACCAGATCTATTGCATACCCTACCACTGAGTTTGGCAAGGGAGTACAATAGTGATCTAGGAGTAGATCACTGGACAAGCGGTCAAAATTATCCTTAGTGGAATAAGGATATGTTTCTCGATTATGGATGTGACAAAAAGGTTCGTCGTAAAAGGTTACGTCGATGCAAGTTTTGACACTAATCTAGATGACTCTAAGTCTCAATCTAGATACATATTGAAAGTGGGAGCAATTAGCTAAAGTAGCTCCATGCAGAGCATTGTAGACATAGAAAATTGCAAAATACATAACGGATCTGAATGTGGCAGACCCGTTGACTAAACTTCTCTCACAAGCAAAACATGATCACACCGTAGTACTCTTTGGGTGTTAATCACATAGCGATGTGAACTAGATTACTGAATCTAGTAAACCCTTTGGGTGTTGGTCACATATCGATGTGAACTATGGGTGTTAATCACATGATGATGTGAACTATTGCTATTAAATCACATGGCGATGTGAACTAGATTATTGACTCTAGTGCAAGTGGGAGACTGAAGGAAATATGCCCTAGAGGCAATAATAAAGTTATTATTTATTTCCTTACATGTCATGATAAATGTTTATTATTCATGCTAGAATTGTATTAACCAGAAACATAATACATGTGTGAATACATAGACAAACAGAGTGTCACTAGTATGCCTCTACTTGACTAGCTCATTAATCAAAGATGGTTATGTTTCCTAACCATGAACAAAGAGTTGTTATTTGATTAACGAGATCACATCATTAGTTGAATGATCTAATTGACATGACCCATTCCATTAGCATAGCACCCGATCGTTTAGTATGTTGCTATTGCTTTTATCCATGACTTATACATGTTCCTTTAACTATGAGATTATGCAACTCCCATTTACCGTAGGAACACTTTGTGTGCTACCAAACGTCACAACGTAACTGGGTGATTATAAAGGTGCTCTACAGGTGTCTCCGAAGGTACATATTGGGTTGGCGTATTTCGAGATTAGGATTTGTCACTCCGATTGTCGGAGAGGTATCTCAGGGCCTTCTCGGTAATGCACATCACATAAAGCCTTGCAAGCATTGCAACCAATGAGTTAGTTGTGAGATGATGTATTACAGAACGAGTAAAGAGACTTGCCGGTAACGAGATTGAACTAGGTATTGGATACCGACGATCGAATCTCGGGCAAGTAACATACCGATGACAAAGGGAACAACGTATGTTGTTATGCGGTCTGACCGATAAAGATCTTCGTAGAATATGTAGGAGCCAATATGGGCATCCAGGTCCCGCTATTGGTTATTGACCGGAGACGTGTCTCGGTCATGTCTACATTGTTCTCGAACCGTAGGGTCCGCACGCTTAACGTTACGATGACAATTATTATGAGTTTATGCATTTTGATGTACCGAAGGAGTTCGGAGTCCCGGATGTGATCACAGACATGACGAGGAGTCTCGAAATGGTAGAGACGTAAAGAATGATATATTGGAAGCCTATGTTTGGACATCGGATGCATTCCAGGTGAAATCAGGATTTTACCGGAATACCGGGAGGGTTACCGGAACCCCCCGGGGGCATAATGGGCCAACATGGGCCTTGGAGGAGAGGTGAGAGGGCTGCCCTCATGGGCTGCGCGCCTCCCCCCTTTCCTTAGTCCTATTAGGACTAGGAGAGGTGGGCGCCCCCTCTCTCTCTCTCCCCCTTGGAGATTCCTAGTCCAACTAGGATTGGGGGGGGGGGGGGGAATCCTACTCCCAGAGGGAGTAGGACTCTCCTGGCGCACCAGAGTTGGCCGGCCAGCCCCTCCCCCTTGGCTCCTTTATATACGGGGGCAGGGGGCACCCCAGAGACACAAGTTGATCTACGGATCGTTCCTTAGCCGTGTGCGGTGCCCCCTTCCACCAAATTCCACCTCGGTCATATCGTTGCAGTGCTTAGGCGAAGCCCTGCGCCGGTAACACATCAAGATCGTCACCACGCCGTCATGCTGACGGAACTCTTCCCCGACGCTTTGCTGGATCGGAGCCCGGGGATCGTCATCGAGCTGAACGTGTGCCAAGAACTCGGAGGTGCCGGAGTAACGGTACTTGGATTGGTCGGATCGCGAGGAGAACGTACGACTACTTCCTCTACGTTGTGTCAACGCTTCTGCTTCGGTCTACGAGGGTACGTAGACAACACTCTCCCCTCTCGTTGCTATGCATCACCATGATCTTGCGTGTGCGTAGGAATTTTTTTGAAATTACTACGTTCCCCAACAGAGGCGGCTGCCCAGCAGGCGAAGGAGGCATCAGGCCGTCTCCCTTGGCAATCCTGGTGAGCCAGTGGCACTTCCGGGTGGTGTGGTTTGACGGCTTCGCGCCGCTGTGGAACTTGCAGGGACCATCTAGAGTCTGCTCGTAGGAGAAAGCCGGCAACCAGTTGGACTTGCTGCCCTTCTGCCGCTTGGGCGGACGCTGCCCCTCCCGCTGCTGGTCTTCGATTATCGCCACCTACCGGCTGCCGGAAGCCGGCTGCGGGGCCTTGCGCTTGAGGTTGCTCTGCTGCTGTCGCCGACTGGCGTCTCCGGCCGGAGTTCTGGGTTCCTGAGGGGCCACTTTGCAGGCTGTGCTAACTTGGATCTCCGTCTTCATGGAGGAGTCGGTTGTGGCGTACTTGTCTGGTATGATCAGCAGCTCGTCCAGGGTCTCTGGCTCATCACAGAGGAGCTTGTGCTTGAGGAGGGTGCCTTTTCTGCACCCGACGGTGAAGTACTCGATGGCCTGCACCTCGTGCACGCCCTCGTAGGAGTTTCGGAGCTCGGCCAAACGCGTGAGGGAGTCGCGAGTCGACTCGTTGGGGCCCTGCACGCACAAGGAGAGCTGGCGAGGCTTGGGAAGCCGCTTGTACGTGCTTGTAAAGTTGCGGACGAAAGCTTTTCTGAAGTCGACCCAGCTGTTGATGCTGCGGGGCTTCAGGCTGTTCAACCATGTCCGGGTCGTGCCCTGGAGCATGAGTGAAACGTACTTCACGGCAACACGCTTGTTGCCGCTTGCTATGTCGACGGCTGTGGCGTAGTCAACCAGCAAATCTTCCGGCTTCACGGAGCCGGTGTACTTGGGAGTATCTCTGGGGAGAGTGAACCCTTTGGGAAAGGGCTCATCTCGGATGCAGGGGCCGAAACACGACGGACCCAACTCGTCTTCTTCTTATAGCACCAGGGATCGGTGGATCCGGTGGTGGGCATCATTCTCTCCGACTCCTTCTCGGCGGCCAAGGCGACCTCCAAGAGTCAGATGCTCAACGGGTGGCGGGGAGACTCGCCTTTCTCTGCGAGGTGGAGGAGGCAGATAGTCGTCACGCCGCTCCACTACTCTCGGGCGGCCGTCTTCGTCGCGCTCGATGGTGATGTGAGTCCGACTGCGACTAGCAGCCGGATCCTTGTCTTTCCTTCCACGGACGCCGCCAGTCGGCGTCCGAGATGTCACGCCTTGATCTCGGCGGGGTGGCAGGTCGTCGTTCTGTCGTTGCGGCGCCTCAGTGTGGCAGCCAGCCGCGTTCTGCGCGGTAGCCGCGTCGAGGAGCCGCTGGACTCGCTCCGTCATCAGTCGGCGCTCTTCGCCTTCGAGGTTGTCCAACTCGTCTGCCGCCGCCTGGGTGGCTCGGATGTTCTCTGCGAGCGTGGCGTATACGGGGCGATTGGCCCCGAACATGTTGGCGATGTCCGCGCCGCGTTGTCGGACCGCGCCTAGGCGGCTAGGCCCCGTTGGGCCCGGCGAGCCGCCCACAGCTCGATCCATCTCACGCTGGTAGGCCTCTGACAAGCGTCTCATGCTTGCCAGCTTCTTTGCGCCTTCGACGAGCTGGAGGCGGCGTGCCTCCAGCGTCTCGGCGTCAGCGTCCTCTGGAATGGGAGCATCCAGGTCTTGCAGTGCCGCATCGAGCGGGTCGTGAGCTCTTCCGTCGGAGTGCTCGCCATGGCCGATGACGAGCACTTCTGTGACGGCGCTTCCGCCGCTCTCCGCGCGAGGGAGCGGCTCGTCGTAGACTACCACGTTGGTAGGGAACGCGTCGAGTGACGCGGTGTCGGAATCGACCAGCATCGGGTCGGTGGAGCCTACAGACTCCAGGTCAGCGGCAGGCTCGCCGGCAACATGGAGTCCGTTGAGGAGGCTTGCCGGCAACATGTAGTCCGGCAACATGGGGCCGCCGGTGCCTTCGTCGGATGCAGGTTCGTCGGAGAGGCGAACCTCACCGACAAGTTCGGCGAGGCAGCTGGCTGCGCAGGCGATCTCAGCGCCATTCAGCGCGTCGGCGCAAACTCCCTCTGGCGTGCCGGGCTGGCTGCGCTCGCCAGGGAGGAAAAGGGCTCCCGTCCAGAGCATGTCTCCGGATGACGGTGCACCTCGCCCCACGGTGGGCGCCAAATGTCGGGGGTTGGATGCGACATATGCCAAAGGATGGCTTATCATGGTGGGGGCGAGTAGAACGTCGCCGGTGCCCGGAAGCGGGATGAGGCATAGACATGCACGCCGGCGAATCTTACCCAGCTTTAGGGCTCTCTGAGGAGATAACACCCCTACTGCTGCTCTGCGGGGTCTTCGCATGATCACTATAGCAATGTGTATACAAAGTTGCTCCTTGAGCTGTTTCTTGGAGGTAGGAGAGGGCAAGGCTGGCTCTCTCCCTCTTGTGTTCTCTGGTCTAGTGTCTAAAGAATCGAAGCCTTTGCATGGGTGCTCCGGGGGGTTTATATAGGCCTACCCCCCGGGGGTACAATGGTACTCCGGCTGGGCGCGGGTCCCAGCCGTCTGTCTCTAATGCCGCCGTCTTCTCCGCCGACTACTGGGGCCTGCCACCTGGTGGGCCCCGCCGACTGACCCGACCACTGTAGCTGTGCTTCTGGTGATGTTGGCTCGGTCGTGGGGTCGTGGCAACAGTGCCGCCGCCTGACGGGCGATCACTGTCGCCACTCCCCATCTTGTCTGGTTAATGGCGTGGGGGGCCCGTGGGAGGAGCTGGACGACTCTCGGAGGCCGACTCCCACGGGATTTGTCCTATGGTGCTCTCGCCGTCTTCGGTCCCCCCGCTGACTAGCGGGACCCGCCGTCTCCAGGACGTACAGGCGGGCCAACGTGGGAACAGGGTTCCGCCACCGGGGCGGACGTCAGGGCTGGCATGGCAACAGTGCCGCGCCGGACGGAGATCTCCTTCGGTACGACGCACTGTAGCCATACCCGCCCTTGGTAATCGGGGTGAGGGGGGGTCGTACTGTGGCCATCCCCCGTCCCGTCTTTCTTCTCGAAGGCAGAGGGTGGTGAAGTCGCGGGCCTACTCCCCATAGTCGGCTTCTCTGGAAGTCGCCAGCTGGGAGTCGGCTCATTTCGTAGTCGTCTCTGGGATTCGGCCGTGAGTAGGTAGTCGGCGGTGCTGCAGTCGACTCCCAGAGGCGGCCGTCCGTCTTGGGATTCTTGAGGGGCGAAGCCTGCCCCGATGCCTTGAAAGGTTCTGGGTCTCGGGTTAGCCTACCCGTGGCCCATTACTCTGACATTGTGCAAGACAACAGTGAACTGCAGGATGGTAAGTAAAAACCATGTAGCCTTCTTTTTACTGCTCGTAATGAGTTGTGTTAGATGACAATATCTGAAACTTTTTTCTTTTTTGCAGTGGATCCTGAAGCAGTTTACTCAAGATTACCTCTCAAACTACATGATTGGCGGTCGGCCATCACAAGGGGTTGGACTAGTGTCCTGCATGCCTTCTGCATCCAGGAGAGCACAATAGGGCCATTCCACTTCACCTTGTTCAGCAACTGGAATGTCTATCGCCGCTTTCTTTACCATCTGTAATAGTACATGTATAGAACCCTGGTACATCATTCTTTATTTGGTGCTTATGTAATTCATAAATATATGTACCTATGAATCAAATAATGCATTGGTTGTTTGAACCTGATGGATATGAATAAAGCTATAGCCTACTTTCAAATTCAAATTAGGTACAATTTTAAATAGCAGCAATTAAATTAGGGCGAAATTACGTTGTGCAGGTCATTGCGGCACACACGGTTGGTAAAACACAAACGTTTTCCATATGCACCATAGTCCGAGATGGTTCATAGAGAGGAAACATTTGCAAGCATGCACACGGTTGCCATTTGCAAAGCGTGTGTGATGTCAAACACTATCACATACGGTGCGGGAAAACTAAATGTGTGTGATTGTCTACCTATGGTACATGGTTTATAATCATGAACTTTTTGTGATGTGCCAGGCATCATAAAACTCCCGTGCCTAGAATCTGCCTGGAAAACTCCCGTGCCTGGAATCTGCCTGGTTTTAGGCAGAACCACAAAACTCCGACTACGATGGCAATGCGAGCACAAACGAGTAGCAAGGATGAAGCGTTTGGGATATTCGAGATATCGGAAACGGTTATATAGGGACAACTGTATGCATCAAGGCTCCCTATCCCCGATGGTTTCTGGGTCGTGTGGGAAGAACCCCCTATCGCCCACACTCACTTGGCGATGGTTCCAAATGCCGTCACGGAAAGGGGTTAAAAATCGTTTGTTTAGGACCGACGCGCACCAATGAGATAATCATAAAATGGTCTTTACCGGTATACGTAGAGGTGGTCTATACATTGTTGATTTCACTAAAAAGGCTCAACCTAGAACTTGCTTAATTGCTAAATCTTCTTACGGTTGGCTGTGGCATAGTAGGTTAAGTCATGTGGGCATGCGAAATATTGATAAGCTTATTAAAGGTGATCATATCCTTGGATTAGAAGACGTTATATTTGACAAGGATAGATTGTGCAGTGCTTGTCAAGCAGGAAAATAGGTTGGAGGAAGCCACCCCGTGAAGAACATCATGACCATGAGAAGCCGCTCGAACTACTTCATATGGATCTCTTCGGTCCAAACGCCTATAAAGTCTCGGTGGAAACTCGTTTGGTTTAGTCATAGTCGATGATTTTTCAAGATTTACGTGGGTGTTCTTTCTTGATGATAAATCACAGGTCCAAAAGATCTTCAAGAACTTTGCTAGGAAGGCTGAAAATCAATTTTAAGTGAAGATCAAGAAGGTTCATTGCGACAACGGAACAAAGTTCAAGAACGCAAATGTGGACACCTTTCTTGACGAAGAAGGGATTTCACATGAGTTCTCGGCTACGTACACACCTCAACAAAATGGAGTTGCTGAGAGCAAGAACGGACTCTTATTGAGATGGCGAGAACGATGCTTGATGAGTACAAGACGCCAAAACACTTTTGGGCGGAAGCGGTTGAGACAGCTCGTCATGCAACAAATCGTCTATATCTTCACAAGCTACTCGGCAAGACGGCATACAAGCTTCTCGCCGATAACAAACCCCAAGTTGGATACTTTCGAGTATTTGGCTCGAAGTGCTATATTCTTGATAAGCATCGTTGTTCTAAATTTGCTCCTAAATCTCATGAGGGTTTCCTACTCGGTTGTGGCTCAAACTCTCACACTTACCGTGTCTACAACAATTTCACCCGAAAGGTTGAAGAGATGGTAGATGTGAAGTTTGATGAATCTAATGGCTCGCAAGTAGCGCAATTGCCAATTGATGTAGGAGACAAAGACCCCTCGGAAGCTATCCAAGACTTGTCTATTGGCAAGATTCGTCCAACGGAGGTGAAGGAGAGTACCTCGTCCGTCCAAGTGGAAGCTTCTACCTCACGACAAGGTGAACCAAGAGTTGACTTGGAGGCATCCACGAGTGGGACACGCCAAGATGAAGAAAACGAGGAAGTACACCAAGATGAACCTCATCAACCTCCTTCAAGGTTGTCAGAATCGCGATTCTGAATCGGGTCGGAGCTCCGATGGTAGGATCGTAAATCGAAGAATCTTCACTACCAGGATCGTAGAAACATAGATTCTATGAACTAAAATCGTAGAATCATAGGGGTTAGTTTGGATCGTACAGTCGTAGAATCGTATGACAGGATCGCGATTCTGACAACCTTGACCTCCTTCTCCACCTCCACAAGAGAACAACAAGACCAACAACGAAGAAGGCCAAGAGGAAGAACAAGATGATGAAGAAGATGTTCCACCCTGACCGAAACAAAAGCTCTCATGAGTTAGAGAAAGAGTGTTAATAGGCCATCCCGTCGAACAAATCTTTGATGATATTCAAACCAGGAGAATCACCCGCTCTAAAACTTGTTTGGTTAATTTTTATGAACATTATTCATTCATCTCTAGCATTGAACCTATGAAGGTTGAAGAAGCACTGGAAGATCCATATTGGATAAACGCCATGCACGAAGAGCTACACAATTTTGAGAGGAACCAAGTGTGGACATTAGTTGAGAAGCCCGACAACAACCACAACATCATTGGTACAAAATGGATGTTTGGGAATAAGCAAGATGAAGATGGACAAGTTGTACACAACAAGGCCCGTCTCATGGCTCAAGGCTACACACAAGTCTAAGGTATGGACTATGGTGAGACATATGCCCCCGTTGCTAGACTTGAGTCCATACGCATCTTACTTGCTTATGCCAATCATCATGATATCACATTGTATCAAATGGACATTAAAAGTGCCTTTCTAAATGGTGAATCAAGGAGGAAGTTTATGTTAAGCAACCTCCCAGCTTTGTTAATCCTAAGAAACCCTACCATGTTTACAAACTTCACAAAGCTCTTTATGGTCTTAAACAAGCTCCTAGAGCGTGGTATAAATGCTTGACCAAGTTCCTTATTGAAAAAGGCTTTGAGATTGGAAAAAAATTAATTCTACTCTTTTTACTAAAAGGGTTAATGGAGAATTATTTGTGTGCCAGATTTATGTTGATGATATCAAATTTGGTTCAACTAACCCTCATTTTAGTGAAAAGTTTGGAAGGCTGATGTCGAAGAAGTTTGAGATGACTATGATGTGTGAACTCAAGTTCTTTCTTGGGTTGCAAATCAAGCAAACTAAGGAATGTACCTTTGTCTCTCAAACATAGTATACCAAGGACATATTCAAGAAGTTCAACATGCAAGAAATCAAAGGTATGAAAACACCCATGCCTACTAGTGGACATCTTGACTTGACTAAGGATGGCAAACGGGTTGATCAAAAGGTTTACCGCTCTATGATTGGTTCATTGTCATACGTATGTGCCTCCCGTCCCGATATTATGCTAAGTGTGTGCATGTGCGCACGATATCAAGTGGCTCCAAAGGAATGTCATCTTAAGGCTGTGAAAAGGATAGTGAGATACTTAATTCATACACCAAATTTTGGCATTTCGTATCCTAAGAGGTCCTCTTTTGATCTTGTTGGCTACTCCGATTCGGACTATGTCGGTGACAAGGTTGATTGAAAGTCCACTTCGGGTACTTGTCAATTTATTGGTAGATCTCTTGTGTCTTGGTCCTCCAAGAAACAAAACTCGATATCCTTATCCACCGCCGAAGCGGAATACATTGCCGCCAGTTCATGTTGTGCTCAATTCCTTTAGATGACTCAAACTCTTAAAGATTATAGCATATATGTGAAACATGTTCCATTGCTTTGTGACAATGAAAGTGCTGTTAAGATTGCTCACAATCCCGTGCGACATTCTCGAACTAAGCATATTGAAGTTCGTCATCATTTCATTCGAGATCATGTTGCTAAAGGAGACACTGATCTTAAGCATGTTCGTACAGATAAGCAATTGGCGGATATATTCACCAAACCGCTTGATGAGAAAGTATTTTGCCGTTTGAGAGGTGAATTGAACATCA
Organism: Aegilops umbellulata; assembly: GCA_032464435.1. Lineage (NCBI taxonomy): Eukaryota > Viridiplantae > Streptophyta > Magnoliopsida > Poales > Poaceae > Aegilops > Aegilops umbellulata. The sequence goes on from CP136056.1 coordinate 265,564,337, forward strand.
TTGATGCCTCAAACTTGGAGTAGACACTCCTTTTGGTTACATGCAAGGCATGAGCCTTTGACTAATCATTGATATTTCTCTTATGATGATTATCATATGTCTTGGATCTATACTTTTACCCTTGCATACTATCTAACCCTTGTAGGTACTTGGATGAATCTAAATCTATGAGATTGCAACTCACTCACATCTTGAGCAATCTCTACATCACCAAGTGTCTACAATATTGTGGTTGAAGACAAGGAAGCATGAATCCTTTCAACATATCCTTTGACAATTCCTATATATCAAATTTCATTTGGTATGAAATTTTATGATTGTCACTTTGGATACACTAAGTTCTCTTCCTTGCAAGACTAACCCATGTAGGTAGATGAACTCAATCTACAAGTGGTGCTCCAAACTCATTGATGAGCTACATCAACCTTGAGCATCCGACACAAGTTCAACTACATGACTAAGATCAACACCACCAACCAAGGTATGTCATTACATCTTAGAGAAGCTTTATCCCAAGTCATGGGTCAAAGCAGCTCAACAAGATGTGAATACATCAAAATGCTTAAATGAAAAATGGTAACCCCATTTTGAGCTTAAACGATGAGTATGGCCTATGATCAAGTGTTCTCACTTGACTCCTTAGTCAATATACTCTAACATAGGTGACCTTGTCGCCGACCAATTCTAGATGAAGTTCTCTAGTGTTTTTCGTGTTCTTGCATTTGTCTATTGCATGTTTGTTCCCCTTTTAAAAAAAATTAATCTAGATTTCTTTTCTTTTTCTCTGTTATGTTCTGCATTCCCTGCATCCAATTCTTTGCAAATCCTTCAGTTAATTCCTTGCAAATCTTTGTGAGATCTTATTTGCCTAGTGAGCTAAGATGACAAGATTTTTCCTCTGTATTGAACTTGGTCTCACCGATTTATACACCCCGTCTAGACCGAATTACAATGCCAGATTGTAGATTATTCATCGGTTCAACTGACAAGGACAAACCCGGTCTGACCGATATGCATCATCTCTGACATCTCCAACTCGGTGTCACCGATGAGAATAACTTGGTGTTACCGATTTCACTACTATGAAAACCTTTTGCCATTTGCATCTTGCATATCTTTTCTAGCTCCGCTCAATTATTCTTGTCCTCTACCAGCACCTTATATTACATGTTGCTTTGTAATGTGACTCAAGGACCAAACCGACTTGACTCATGCTCCAGAAGAACCCTTCTTGGAAATTGGTGTCAAAGGGGGAGAGAGAGCACACCAAAGCTTATCACACAAGAGAGAATGCACATCTTAAGCTTCTCCAGATGCTTATTATCCATACAGGAGAGAAGTCACATGTCTTCGGAGGGGAAAGACATGTTAGTATGTGTTATGGTTGTTGTTATGATTGTTTTGCTATGATTTTCTTTTACCCTATCTTCTCCCATTATCCACTATAAGATTCAGGGGGAGAAAGACATTTAAGGGAAGGAAATCTTCAAATTCATTGCATATCTTTACTCTTTGGGGACATGTCTATATCCAATAGAGTACTAAGTACTCACTCACTACATGTCATCCTAATCTTGGTACTCTTATGGTTTCCTACTCTGCTTTGTTTACTAGGTGTTCGTGTGTTATCTAACCTTGTTTACTCAGGTTCATCTCTTCCAAAGCCCGCTCAAGACCACAAGGTAAGTATATGCATCACACTCATGTGCATGATGATCTCTTGCTGATGTACATATTATTTGCAAGAAGGACTCATGAACATGAAGGTACATTTCATATAGTCACATCATTTGCTCTGATGCATATAACCAAGATACATGTAACTCATTGCTTGCTCTGACATGCTTATGCATTCACATGCTCTTATATTCTATATTCACATGATTGCATACATGTAGGGGAGCATATGCATGTTACATGTCTTTCCAAAGCTTTACTTGATATTCTTCATATCTTTATCTAAAGCTTTTATGTACGTTGTCATCAATTACCTAAAAGGGGGAGACTGAAAGCACAAGTGCTCCCTAGATGATTTTGGTAATTAATGTCAACATATCTCTTGTTGGACTAATATTTTTATCTAGTATATTTCAGAAAAGTTCAACAAAGGCGTGGCTTGGACAAGAGGATGTGGAACCCCTTCAAGAGGCTAAGGACACAAGATTGGCAAAAGCTCAAGGCTCCTCATTTCTATTTTAGTGATCAAGATCACATTGAGTCCATAGGAAAGCCAATACTATTAAAAGGGGATGAGGTGTTGCTTAATGGCTTGCTTGTTCAAAGTGCTTAGTGATATGCTCCAAAGCCCTCAACCACTTTCTCATTTCCACATATGTCCTAAACCAAAAGTCAAACTTGGCCCCACCGATTTGATCTATCCAGCGCCACCGAGTTCACTTGACATAGCCACTGCCAGAAACCCTAATCAATTCGGTCTCACCGATGGGATCTCGATCTTACCGAGATGGGCGTACAAAATCTCTATTGCCTGTTGCAATTATTTCGGTCCCACTGAGATATGCGATCAGTCCCACCGAGTTTGCTAGACCAACTCTCTGTTTTCTTATTACCAAAATCGGTCTCACCGTGTTTGTGTAATTGGTCAAACCGAGTTGAGGTTTTACCCTAACCCTAGCACATTGGTCTCACCGAGTTGACCTTGTTGGTCCCACCGAAAACTCTAACGTTCACATTTTGAACCATATCAGCGTGACCGAGTTTCACTATTCAGTCCCACCGAGTTTGGTAAATTGTGTGTAATGGCTAGATTTTGTGTGGAGGCTATATATTCCCCTCCACCCATTCTCCATTAGTGGGGAGAGCCATCAGAACATGCCTACACTTCCAGCATTCATTTTCTGAGAGAGAACCACCTACTCATGTGTTGAGACAAAGATATTCCAATCCAACCACAAGAATCTTGATCTCTAGCCTTCCCCAAGTTGCTTTCCACTCAAATCATCTTTCCACCATATCCAAATCTGTGAGAGAGAGTTGAGTGTTGGGGAGACTATCATTTGAAACACAAGAGCAACGATTTCATCATCAACACACCATCTATTACCTTTTGGAGAGTGGTGTCTCCTAGATTGGTTAGGTGTCACTTGGGAGCCTCCATCAAGATTGTGGAGTTGAACCAAGGAGTTTGTAAGGGCAAGGAAATCGCCTACGTCGTGAAGATCTACCCAAGTGAGGCAAGTCCTTCGTGGGTGATGGCCATGATGGGATAGACAAGGTTGCTTCTTCGAGGACCCTTCGTGGGTGGAGCCCTCCGAGGACTCGCGCAACTGTTACCCTTCGTGGGTTGAAGTCTCACACCAACGTGGATATACGATAGCACCACCTATCGGAACCATGCAAAAAATCTCCGTGTTTCCAATTGCATTTGCACACTCCAATCCCATTCCTTTACTTTCTTGCAACTTGCATGCTTTACTTTCCGCTGCTCATATACTCTTTCCATGCTTGCTTGAAATGTATTGTGAATGTTTAAAATTGTGCTAAAACTCCACCTTAACTTAAAGAACTTAAAAACTGCTACTTTTCTTTGTTGAGGGTGTAATCACCCCCTTCTAGACACCTCTTCTCGATCCTTTCAAAACTTTAATTTGCAGTCGACACACCCTATCATAGATCCCAATAGACAAACCATATCTGTCATGGGAGTAAGTCTGACAGTAAGAGTAGGGAGCACATAGGAGGAGGCAAGATCCTAGCTACGGTGAGGTTGTGCATGCAAGGTTTACGAGTTTAGGCCCTTCTCGGAGGAAGCAACAGCCCTACATCTCGGTGCCCATTGGCTTGGTCGACTGGATTTTGCGTGAGAGTTATAGGGGTGTGAACCCTTGTGCCAGAGGAGGGAGGTGGCTTATATAGAGTGCGCCAGGACCCCAGCCATCCCACGTTACACAGGGTTCAATGTACATTAAGACAGGACGTTACTGGTAACGCTAGTAATAAAGAGCTACAAATGATCTTAAAGACTGTGGAGTAAACGCCTAACCGTTGCCATCCTGAGTGGCTTTGGGTCTTCTGTACTCCGAGTGGTTTCTTGTATTGTCAAGTGAATTCTTCTTGGTCGAATGGAATTGGGGTATCCTAGTGAGGTAGGTGGTCGAGAGGATTGCACTCCAAGGTTACTTCAGTCGGTATCCTTTGTTGAACTTTGAAGGTTCTTGACTCTAGGGTAGTGACCTTGGGTAGGGCGTCTAGGTCAGGCAATGACCCTACCCTAGATTCATGGCATCGTCATTAGCCCCCGAATGGATTGAGGTCCGAGTGAAGAAAGAGTTGAAGTTGACTCCGACTCGATTCCATGCTTCAGAGGCATTTCACAGGAGTCTGCGAATTATGCTGAAGCTTCAACCTTGTTTCAGTCGCCTTGATCGATTCAGAGGTTGTCGTCGAGTGAACTATACTGATAATCTTCGAGTATTGATATGGAACGAAATATTCGGCACGATTGAATGCTCTAATGTTCCCGGATCTCATGGGATTCGAAATTTCGGGGAAGCGCACAGGACGGAGCGCGCCGTAGTAATCGGAGTGGTTGGATAGGGACGCCTCGATTTTTGTGCCGCCTTTTTCGCCATGTATCGGGCGCGCGACTGTTACGGGATTTTGACAGGATCTCCTGGGCCCACGGGTCAGCTAGTCGGAGGCAGGCCTAGAAAGGGCGTCGAGGACGACACGTTGCATAGTGCGCCACAATCTATCTCTTCCTCCTTTGCTATTCTACTGCATATTCCTCTGAACTCGCCATCTCCGCTCGGCCCGGGCACGCTTCGCCGCCATGGGGAAGGACAGGACGACGACATTGGAGCGCTCGAAGAAGGCGGTGGCGGCGAAGGGCAAGAAGACAACTCGGGGGTCGTCGTCAAGGTCGGGTTTGCCGTCTGGTTTCATCCAGGGGGATTGGGTTCGATACACGATCCAGAAAGAAGATCTGGAGCATCTGGCCAGCATGGGCTTGATTGCTTACGGATCTTGGAGGATGTCGGGGAGCGAGACCGAGCCTCGGCCGCAGGAGGGTGAGCGCGTCCTCCTTGCAACCCATGTCGATCGTGGTCTTTCTTTTCCTCTGCATCCTTTTCTTTGGGGTTTCTTGAACTTTTTCGGTGCCCAAATCCACCATCTTCCTCCGGATACCATCACATATCTTGCCGCATTCATCTCAATGTGCGAAAACTTCTTGGGCTGTCACCCGCATTAGGGTCTATTTAAGCATATCTTCACTTGTCGATCTCAGTCGGTGAAGAAAGCTCAACCGACTGACGAAAAGACGCATGTGCTCCAGTTGTGCGGGGGTTTAGGGATCCACACCAGAGGTAGGAGTGCCTTTCCTGCTATTACCCTTCTCGAGTCAGTCCGCGGGTGGCAGTCGACTTGGTTTTATTACAAGGACATCCCGACTCCGGGTCAGTCGACCGGTCTTCCCCCTTTCACCATGGAGCGACCCCGCCTTCCTTCTTTGTTGACTGTGACTCCAGAGGAGAAAGGCAAGGTTTCACATCTGGTCGACCTGGTTGTCAGGTTAATCTGGGAGGGAGTGACTAGCATGGATTTGCTGGAAGTGTTCCTCAGTCGACGAATCCAGCCTCTCCAAGCACGTGACCGTCGGATGTGGATGTATTCGGGCATTGATGACACCGCTTGGGTCCACCCAAAGGAGGTCACCGAGGAGACGGTGGCACAATGGCTGCGAAGCCTAACTGGGAACAAGGACAACCCTAGGGGGTCCAGGAAAATTCAACCATTCGACGCTGAAAATGAGGATGACAAGGTTTGAAACTTAGGGTCGAGTGGTTTCTTATTCCAATATGTAATTGCTCTTGATTCTGACTGATGCTTGCTAAACACATTGCTTGCATATCTACACCGAGATGTACTCGATGCCGAATGGCCAACAACACCAGGAAGCAGGGGAAAGTACGAGCGGGAGTGCCGACTATGAGTCTGAAACCGAAGGAGAAGAAGACAGTGAAGGCTCGAGCAGTGGCGAGGAGGTTGAATCGCCGGCCCACTCGGAACGTCATTCCAAAAAGACTCACGATCCCGCAGGTGGGCATGGCAAGCCAGCTCCGTCAAACACGCAGGCGTCCAAGCGCACTCGGACCTCAACTCCAGAACCATCGAAGAAGGCTGCTAAGCAGCCTAGGCTTGCTCCAGTCAAGCCTCGGAAGGCTCTACCCAAGATCGAGGTGGACGTTCTAGTTGCCTCTACGTAAGTCTTTCTCTTCTCTATTTTGCTTTGCTCGGGAACTTCTGTGTTACTGTCGACTCATTCTCTCGCTTGACCGAGTGATTTCTGAAACTTTCGGCGCCGCTACTTCTGGGACCTCTATGGACATTTACAAGGATCATGATGATGAGGAGACTGAAGACACGACCACTTCCAAAGCGGGTACAATTCTACAATCTTGCCCTCATTTTGCCAATTGTACTGTCAGTCGACTGAACTCTTGTGGTCGAGTCTTTTGCGGCACCACCAAATGTCATTGACCTTCCAGACAACGATGAAGACGTGCCTCAGAAGACCACGGGAAGAAAGGGCAGGACTTCGAGCAGGAGGGTGCCTGCTAGCAAGGTACCTCAGTCGACACCAGCGCCAGAACCAGTGATCCAGCAATCTGGAGATCCAATTCAGGCTTCTGTTTCGTTTGCCAATCTTGTGTCGACTGATCATCCTTCAGCGTTGACCGCCCAAGTCCTTTCCCCGTCCGTGCAACTCCATGCCTCAGATCCCCTGGCTGCTTTGACTGTTCCACCAACTCCACTCTTTGTTACCCATCATGTCCCAAAGGACCCAGTGAGCGCTGCTAAGGAAGATATACGCCAAGCAGGCTTTATGATGGAGCAGATGAAGGTGGTGCATGAAGATAGCAAGGCTGCCTATGATGCCAGCTCTGCTCTTCAAACCAATGTCCAGGTGAGTTGATTTCTGACTGATCTTTCAGCTTGATCTTTGCTCTGTTAGGATATGGTACTTGGAAACTGCTGATTTATTATTCGTCAGATGTCCGTGGATGAGAGCTTTAAAACCTTTAGTGTGCATCTATCCTGAGTCTGCACCTTGCATCTGTTCACCCACTGGGTGCTTCAACTTTTGCTGAAACGTTCTTTCACTTGAGTCGACTAGGTCGCGCAGAGTGTATCTTTAAATCAATGGGGGCACGCAGAGTGCACCCACTGGGTGTAGTCCCTGAGACCGCTGTTGAATGTTTGATTCAGCGGGGGTCTTTGTTAAATGTCTGTTTGCAGTACTTCCACTCGGTCTGGACAGGTCGTGCCGAATGGGAACCGGACCTGTGGGGGCACGCCAAGTGCACCCACTGGGTGTAGTCCCCGAGACCACGGTCGACTGCGGGCAGTCGGGGGTGGTCTGAGAACAAATGTTGTCTCTCTTTTTTTACTCCTTCCACTCGTACTGGGCAGACCATGTCAAGTGGGAAATCGAACCAGTGGGGGCACGCTAAGTGCACCCACTGGGTGTAGTCCCCGAGACTACTGTTGAATGTTTGATTCGGCAGAAGTCTTAGAACTATGTTTTGCCGTATGACTTGCACTTGTATCTTATCCTTCAGAAGCAATTGATCCTTGTTTATGTCGACTGATGTGTCTTGTTTGCTGACCGCAGAAATCTTATGAGCTTGAGGCCCAATTCGCTGAATTGGAGCAGAAACAAGTTCATCTCAATCTTGATCTGGAACTGGCCAAGCAGAATTTGCAGAAAGCTAAGGATGAAGTAACTGCCATGGGAGGTACCAACTTGTCGACTGTTTGCTTTGTCATCTTTTCTTTTCGAACTTTAAACCGAGTGACTCCACTCGAATAGATGTACGTAGTGAAAATCGTCAACTCCAAGCTCGTCTGAAGAATGTTATTTCTTTAGACAGAATGAAGCAGGCTCTGGAGCAGAAGGACCTCGACCTCGCAGCGGCCCAGAAGCCGACGCGAGAGAAAACTGATCTTGCTGACAAGAAGCTGGCTTCAGTCGGCAAGTTAGAAGAGGAAAACACCAAGCTCAAGACTGTCGATGGTGAAGCAAACAAGGAAGTTGTGCAGCTAAAGAAGGACAAGGTGGCCCTGACTGACAAAGTCGTAGATCTCACTCAGAGGAGGGATAAACTAGAGACTTATCTGGGGAGCCTTTCCAAGAAGATGTTCCTTATGCTTGAAGGTATTTTCACTTTTCCGACTACTCTGCAACTGCCGATTCATCGTATGATGGTCGACTCATTATTTTCCTGTGCATGCAGAATTCTGTCAAAACTTCGTGGAAGAGACTAGGCGGATCAAGATAAAACTGGACCCCATCAACTCCCCCATTAAGGACGAAGTCGCGATGAACGTGTTGCGACTGGAATCTCGTCTCGCCGGCGTTATGGACTATCTCGCACGACTGAAGGTGGCGGTGTCGTGGGTCGACACAGAGCTCTGGCCAGGCATGACATTCCAGAATGACCTCGAGTCTCTGATGACTCGACTTAATGAAATACCAAGTCAAGTGTAGGCATGGAAGAATTCATCTGCTTGGTGCGGCGCTGATGTGGCTCTGTTTCTGGTTCGCGTCCACTTCAAAGAAGTCAAAGAAGAAAAGCTGGCGGCTATCAAGGTTGACAACACCAAGAGGCTTCAGTTCCAGTCCTTTATGGAGACCTTCATCGATGCTGCCACTCGTATTGCAGATGGAATTGACCTGGACGAGTTCGTCGAGCCGGCTAGCCCTCCTCTTGCCGAGTGAGAAACTTGATGCCTTAACTTTATTTGCCTTGGTATGCCGAGTGATTTTGTAACCATTAAACTCCTTCGGGCATGACGCCCGAGTACTTTCGTTCACGGTTTTGAACCTTGCTGGATTTACCCGAACTTGGTTTATCTTCGAGTACGGGGTCGCAGCTAAGCGCCCGAGTGGGAGGATTGCTCTCCACTTGAATTGTTTTTAAAACTTAGGCAAGTACAGGATCGTAGCTAAGCTCTCAAGTGAGAGGGCTGCTCTTCACTAGGAGTGTTTTTGTAACTTAGGCGAGTACGGGGTCACAGCTAAGCCCCCGAGTGGGAGGATTGCTCACCACTCGAAGTAGCTTTTTAAATTAGGCGAGTACGGGGTCGCAGCTAAGCCCCCGAGTGGGAGGATTCCTCTCCACTCGAAGTAGTTTTTTAACTTAGGCGAGTACGGGGTCGCAGCTAAGCCCCCGAGTGGGAGGATTGCTCTCCACTCGGAGTAGTTTTTTAACTTAGGCGAGTACGGGGTCACAGCTAAGCCCCCGAGTGGGAGGATTGCTCTCCACTCGGAGTAGTTTCTTAATGTAGGCGAGTATAGTGTCGCAGCTAAGCCTCCGAGCGGGAGGATTGCTCTCCACACGGAGTATTTTTTAACTTAGGCGAGTACGGGGTCGCAGCTAAGCCCTAGAGTGGGTGGATTGCTCTCCACTCGAAGTAGTTTTTTAACTTAGGCGAGTACGGGGTCGCAGCTAAGCCCCCGAGTAGGAGGATTGCTCTCCACTCGGAGTAGTTTTTTAACTTAGGCGAGTGCGGGGTCGCAGCTAAGCTCCCGATTGGGAGGATTGCTCTTGACTCGGAGTAGTTTTTTTTAACTTAGGTGAGTACGGGGTCACAGCTAAGCCTTCGAGTGGGAGGATTGCTCTCCACTCGGAGTAGTTTTTTAACTTAGGCAAGTACGGGGTCACAGCTAAGCCCCCGAGTGGGAGGATTGCTCTCCACTCGGAGTAGATTTTTAACTTAGGCGAGTACGGGGTCACAGCTAAGCCCTCGAGTGAGAGGATTGCTCTCCACTCGAAGTAGTTTTTAATTTAGGCGAGTACGAGGTCGCAGCTAAGCCCCCGAGTGGGAGGATTGCTCTTCACTCAGAGTAGTTTTTTACCTTAGTTGAGTACGGGGTCGCATCTAAGCCCCCGAGTGGGAGGATTGCTCTCCACTCGGAGTATATTTTGAATTTAGGCGAGTACGGGGTCGCAGCTAAGCCCCCGAGTGTGAGGATTGCTCTCCACTCGGAGTAGTTTTTGAAACTTAGGCGAATTGGATTCGCGGCTAAGCCACCCACTGGGGGATTTGAACACATGTGTTTATTGGATAACAATCATTAAGATACTACAAAAATCGTTTCTTTGATAAGCAAATTAAGGGATTCTTATTACAACTCGTCGATCCGAGCGTTTTGGTATAGAAACGGCGGAGCAGCTCCGCATTCCACGAGTGTGGCTCGTCTTCTTTCTTGGCTATGTTGTAGAGGATATATGCCCCGTTGTGGAGGACCTTGGTGATGATGAAGGGACCTTCCCAGGCTGGAGAGAGCTTGTGAGGTCGTTTCTGGTGCTCTCGGAGCACAAGGTCTCCCTCATGGAATGCCCGACCTCTGATATTTCGGGCATGGAATCGACGCAAGTCTTGTTGATAGATGGTCGGCCGGATCAAAGCCATCTCTTGCTCTTCCTCTAGGATATCCACTGCGTCCTGACGTGCCTGTTCTGCTTCAGCTTCTAAGAAGAGTTCCACACGAGGAGCATTGTGCAACAAGTCACTCAGAAGCACAGCCTCAGCACCATACACCATGAAAAAAGGGGTTCGATCAGTCGACCGGTTGGGAGTTGTTCTCATACCCCATAAGACAGATGGCAACTCAGTCACCCAAGCTCCAGCGTCATGCTTCAGGTCGCACATCAGTCGGGGTTTTAGCCCTTGAAGGATCAAACCATTCACCCTCTCTGCCTGCCCATTCGACTGCGGGTGTGCAACCGATGCGTAATCGACCCGAGTGCCTTGGGAAGTGCAAAATGCCCTGAACTCATTAGAATCAAAGTTGGAGTCATTATCTGTGATAATACTGTGAGGGACTCCATATCTGAATATCAGCTCTCTGATGAAACTGATGGTAGTGCTTGAATCAAGGTTCTTGATAGGCTTGGCTTCGATCCATTTGGTGAATTTGTCAACTGCCACAAGCAAATGAGTGCAACCACTTCTGCCGGTCTTGAAGGGTCTGACCATATCCAACCCCCAAACTGCAAACGGCCAGACGAGTGGAATAGTCTTCAAGGCAGATGCAGGCTTGTGATACATGTTTGAATAGAACTGGCAGCCTTCACACCTGTCGACTATATCTTTTGCCATCTCATTTGCATGCGGCCACACTGGTGCGCGTTGGTCCTAAACAAACAGTTTTTAACCCCTTTCCGCGACGGCATTTGGAACCATCGCCAAGTGAGTGTAGGCGATAGGGGGGTCCTTCCCACACGACCCAGAAACCGTCGGGGATATGCCCTCCTAGCACACACGCTTGGGAAAATGAGTTCGTGTGCGACTGGCGAGCGCTCAAATACGAAAATACATACAGTAGAGCTAAACAAAATACAATTATACAGCAAAATTGTTTTCGGTCGCAAGTGCATCCCACACAGTTAGTCCCCGCTAAACGTTTCCGTTTGTATGTACATCCCACACAGTCGCTCCAAGGAAAACGTTTCCGTTCACAGGTACATCACACACAATGTTTCCCGTTAAATCGTTTGTGATAGCGTTGCCATTGCACACGATATTAATAATTTTATCGTTTGCGTTATTGAATGCATCACACACGGTGCATAGAAGAAACTGTGTGGCAAAGGCTGTCCATCACACACACTTTTTATGTGGTAAACGTTTGCGCAAGGTGGCCTAACGCAAACAATTTTGAAGAGAAAGTCGTGTGTGCAGTGGAGATTGATCGCACACGTAGTGGATCCTAGAAACGTTTCTGGTCTCCACATATATCGCATGCAAACCGTGTGCAGTGTAATCCCTAATTAATCCAATTAATCCCTAATTTAAAAATCACATGTTTTGAATTTGCAAGAAGGCAATCACTTATTTCATATCCAACCATGTTTATTAGAAATATAGGTTCAACCATGAATCCATAATTCGATGCACAGGTGCATATACTGAAGAACTACAGAAGCACCAAGTAAAGAATGATGAACCACAATTGTACTAAAGACTGTAAAGAGAGAGGCGAAAGACATTCTGGTTGCTAGAGAAGGTGAAGCGGAATGCCCATATTGTGCCCTCCTCCATGCGTAAGGCGCGCACGACTCTAGGCCAACCCCTTGTGATGGATGCCTGTCCATCCTTCAGTGTCTTCACTAGGACTTCTCTATGCTCATTGTAGTCTGGATGAAATAGTTTAACCTTCATTGTGTGTCCACCAATCATGTACTTTGCGAGGTAATCTTGAGTGAATTGCTTCGGGACCACTGGGAACAAAAAAGATTCAGACATTGTTTTCTAACAACTCATTATGGGCAGTAAAAAGAGAAGGCTGCAGAGTTTATAGTTACCATCCTACAGCTCACTATTGTGTTGGATAGAGCATAAAAAAATAATTTGCTTGCCACCATTCGTATCATTTTGCTAATAACCCTTATCAGTTTCCTCACTTGATGCTTGTTCATCAATATCTCATTGCCCCATACGCAAAAGGGTCGATGCGTGGATCCTTACCAAGGGCATATGTACCTACAAGCAACAAGTCAATATTAGAAGCTAACTAGTGTCCAGTCCTGGATCTATATGCACTACATTATGGAACGACGAGGGGAGTACAAGCCGAGGGATGAAGCTAACCTCGGCGGAAAATGGTGGCCACTCCCGTTGTTGTCCTGCATAAGTAGTGGAAAGGCATGATAAATACAACAATCTTAACATCAAACAAATATAGCAAAGGTAAACAACATCATCTCCAAATGATAGCTTGAATGTGTTGGTTTCAGCATGCTGTTAAAGCAGATATAAAATGGAAGGAAATGTTACCGACCGCAGGCTTAACAGCCATCAAATATTGCAATTCAAACTGGTATTGTTGAAAATGAATAGAACGCAGGTAATGTTTAAACATCACACTGGATAAATGTGTAAAACTGAAATAAAGGGCATGTGTTAACTACACTAGGAATAATGGAACCAAATATAGTCGTTCAAATTGGTATTGATGTAGTCGAGCGGCACAGTTCCAACTTGCACATGATGAACAACACATTGTGAATGACTGAAATAAACAAGGCATAAATGACCAGTATAACAACCAAATATAGCCATTCAAAACTGGACAGAGTCTCACTGCAACCAACCTAACAAGCAAATACAGATAAACATGGCATATGCTTGAAAACTGGACAAATGCTCACTGCAAGCAACCTAACAAGCAGATAAAGATAAACAAGGCATCTGCTTGATAACTGAACAAATGCTAAAAAAGCAACCTAACAACCAAATACAGATAAACAAGGCATTTGCTTGATAACTGGACAAATGCTAAAAAAGCAACCTAACAACCAAATACAGATAAACAAGGCATCTGCTTGATAACTGAACAAATACTCACTGCAACCAAACTAAGAACCAAACACAGATAAACAAGGCATTTGCTCGATAACTGAAAAAATTCTCACTCCAACCAACCTAACAACCAAATACAGATAAAGAAGGCATCTACTCACTATAAACAACCAAATATAGCCATTCATGAAACTAAAGTGGACAATTCATACTTAAACATCACATAGACCTATTGAACAATACATTTTTGCATAGCTGAAATAATTAAACACGACACAGTTAAAGCACCGCATGACAAATGCTACCACAATAAAGGGTACGGGTTGGCAAGCTAGAAAAGGTAAGATTTGCTGATAGAATGTTGCCTCACATTTCATGGATGTGATCCTTCCATTTGGAAGAGCACAGACCCATGGTGCGCTCTCTGATGTCACAGATGGGTTGTTTCACCTTGGAAGTACCTTCGTGGATGCCCTCCTCATGGGCGTGGTCATGGTCGATGAGATATGACTTGGCAATTGAGGATCCCAAGCCGCCGCCGTAGAACGTGCCCTTCAGAAGTGACAAAATGGGCTCGATGGCGTATAAATCTCACAAATCCTTGACCGCTTGGCGGAGGAGATCCGCGGCAGGGCCATCGAAGAGATCGACGGTGGTTGAACCAGAGGGGTTGGGGATGGAGCAATTAACATGTGACATGGCCCACGTGAAGCCGTCGGTGTGGACGAGCTTGATGTCGTAGCCAGCTTTCCCGAGATACAGTAATACGCTAGCCTGCTGACATGAAGCCTTCGGCATGGCAATGTAGTCAATGTCTTCATCGGCTTCCATGGCAACGTGTTGATCCAGGATCGACAAGTCAGGGTGAACGGCGGCCACCTCGCCAACGTCCGCCAGAGAGGCCATGATAAACCTCTTCTTGGCCGAACGCTCGTTGGGCTCCCCAGGATACGCGGTCGAGCTTAGCCTGTGACATTCTGGAGCAGGGGATGTGGATCTGGTGGGGAGGGACACCGCAGGCCTCATCTAAAAACTCAGGGGAGTGGGCCGACGGTATGGGAATCGCTGGATAACCTGAACTTTATTATCTAAGCTAGGAGGAACGGGCAGACCGGCAGGGTTGGCGGCGGCGCCGGCACCGGCCGCGAGTTAGGTTCGAAAGGGGGGAGGGGGAGGGTGGGGGAATGTGGAGGGGGTGTGGGGGTGGTGTTTGAGGATACGCCGCTGGAAGCACAAGTGCTCCCTAGGTGGTTTTGGTAATTAATGCCAACATATCTCTTGTTGGACTAACACTTCTTCCTAGTATGTTTCAGATAAGTTCAACAATGAGGTGGCATGGACTAGAGGATGTGAAACCCCTTCAAGATGCTAAGGACAAAGGATTGGCTCAAGCTCAAAGTTCAAGACTCTACATTTTCTATTTTAGTGATCCAAGATCACATTGAGTCTACAGGAAAAGCCAATACTATCAAGGAGGGATGAGGTGTTGCTTAATGAGGCTCTTTCTCAAGTGCTTAGTGATATGCTCCAAAGCCCTCAACTAGTTTCTCACATCCACATATGACCTAAACTAAAAAGTCAAACTCGGCCCCACCGATTCTTTCTATCCGGCGCCACCGAGTTCTGATGTCATGGCCACTGCCACAAACCCTAGGCAAACCGGTCTCACCGATAGGGATCTCGGTCTCACCGAGATGGGATTGCAAACTCTCTGTTTCCTATTGCAATAATTTCGGCCTCACCAAAACTTGCAATTGGTAGCACCGAGATTGCAATGCAAACTCTCTGTCACCCTTTTGTAGCATTTCGGTCTCACCGAAATGAGCGAATCGGTCCCATCGAGTTTGCCTGACCAACTCTCTGGTTAGCTAATTACCAAAATCGGTCTCACCGAGTTTGTGTAATCGGCCTCACCGAGATTACGTTACGCCCTAACCCTAACCATATCGGTCCTACCGAGTTGCATGTCGGTCCCACCAAAAATCCTAACAGTCACTAATTGTAGAGAGAGCCATCAGAACGAACCTACAGTTCCAACCTACCATTTTCTGAGAGAGAACCACCTACACTTGTGTTGAGGCCAGGATATTCCATTCCTACCATATGAATCTTGATCTCTAGCCTTCCCCAAGTTGCTTTCCACTCAAATCTTCTTTCTACCAAATCCAAATCCTGCGAGAGAGAGTTGAGTGTTGGGGAGACTATCGTTTGAAGCACAAGAGCAAGGAGTTCATCATCAACACACCATTTGTTACTTCTTGGAGAGTGGTGTCTCCTAGATTGGCTAGGTGTCACTTGGGAGCCTCCGACAAGATTGTGGAGTTGAACCAAGGAGTTTGTAAGGGCAAGGAGATCGCCTACTTCGTGAAGATCTACCGCCAGTGAGGCAAGTCCTTCGTGGGCGATGGCCATGGTGGGATAGACAAGGTTGCTTCTTTGTGGACCCTTCGTCCACCCTCCGTGGACTCGCACAACCGTTACCCTTCGTGGGTTGAAGTCTCCATCAACGTGGATGTACGATAGCACCACCTAACGGAACCACAACAAAAACATCTGTGTCTCCAACTACGTTTGAATCCTCCAAACCCTTCCCTTTACATTCTTGCAAGTTGCATGCTTTACTTTCCGCTGCTCATATACTCTTTGCATGCTTGCTTGATATGTATTGTGTTTGTTAAACTTGTGCCAAAACTCCACTTCAACATAAGGAAATTAAAAACTGTAACTTTTGGTACTTAGTGTCTAATCACCCCCCTCTAGACACCTCTTCTCGATCCTTTCAATTGGTATCAGAGCTTTGGTATCCATTGCCTTGATTTAATCACCATTGGAGGAAGATGGATGAGTCTACTTTGGGGAGTCTTAGACATAGAGTGCCCATTCTTAATGGAGAGTATTTTCATGAGTGGAAAAATGAGATGCTTGATATTTTCAATGAATATCATTTGAATAAGTACATTGCTAGTCCTCGTGCACCTCATATTGATTCCTTGCATCCCACACCCGAAGAGGATCTTGACATGATTCACAATCTTAGAACTATCAATCTTATCATAAGAGGATTGCCCAAAAATTTGATTGCTAGTTTGCCTACTCTTGATTGTGCCTATACTATATGGAGATTTCTTGAGGAACGATTTCCGGATTATTCCTTGAAAAATCTAGATGAAATTCTCCATAAGTCTATTGCCTTGAGTAAGATGAATTCTAATGATCCTAGCTTTGGTGATTGTCTATTTGAGCTTACCAATCTCATGCGTGCTGTAACGCCCTCGATGCGGCTATATCTCCTACGTGTCGAGGCACGACTTAGAGGCATAACCGCATTGAAAGCAATGTCGCAAGTGAGGTAATCTTCACACAATCCATGTAATAAATAAAGGGGAAAGATACATAGTTGGCTTACAATCGCCACTTCACACAAGTACATAAATAACATCCATCATACAGATTACACTCAAGGTCCGGCTACGGTACCAAAATGAAAGAAGACTACCCCAAATGCTAAACAGATCCCCGGATCACCCAACTGGGCTCCACTACTGATCATCTGGAAAAGAAACATAGTAACGGCCACGTTCCTCGTCGAACTCCCAAGTGAGCTCGGACGCGTCATCTGCACTGGCATCGTTGGTACCTGCAACTGTTGTGATAATATCTGTGAGTCACGGGGACTCAGCAATCTCACACCCGCGAGATCAAGACTATTTAAGCTTAAAGGTGGGAAAGGGGTTTGTGAGGTGGAGCTGCAGCAAGCGACTAGCATATGGTGGTTACGACGCAAAAGAGAGCGAGGAGAGAAGGCAAAGCACGATCGTAAAACTAGTAGTGATCAAGAAGTGATCCTGAAACGACCTACGTCAGACACAACTCCAACAACCGTGTTCACTTCCCGGACCCCGCCGAGAAGAGACCATCACGGTTACACACGCGGTTCATGTGTTTTAGTTAAGGTCAACTTTGGGTTTTCTACAACCGAACATCAACAAATTCCCATCTGCCTCATAACGGCGGGCACGGCTTTCGAAAGATAATACCCTGCAGGGGTGTCCCAACTTAGCCCATTATAAGCTCTCACGGTCAACGAAGGATATTCGTTCTACCGGGAAGACCCGATCAGTCTCGGAATCCCGGACTACAAGACGTCTCGGCAGTAATAAAAAAAGTCCAGCAAAGCCGCCCGATTGTGCCGACAAATCCTGATAGGAGCTGCACATATCTCGGTCTCAGGGCACATCCGGATAAGTCAAGCTACGAGTAAAACCAGGCCTCGAGTCTCCTCGAGGGGGCCCTGCAGGCTGCTCGGTTCGAACCAGCACTTAGAGAAGCACTGGCCCGGGGGGGCTAAAATAAAGATGACCCTTGGGCTCGCGAAAACCCGGGGGAAAAAGGGGTAGGTGGTGGCAAATGGTAAACCAATGTTGGGCCTTGCTGGAAAAGTCTCATTCAAAGCGAACTGTCAAGGGGGTCCCATAAATCACCCAACCTTGTAAGGAACGCAAACTCCGGGAACATAACACCGGTATGACGGAAACTAGGGTGGCAAGAGTGGAACAAAACACCAGGCATAAGGCCGAGCCTTCCACCCTTTACCAAGTATATAGATGCATTAATTAAATAAGAGGTATTGTGATATCCCAACAAATAAACATGTTCCAACAAGGAACAACAAGTCCATGTTCCAACAAGGAACAAACTTCATCTTCACCTGCAACTAGCAACGCTATAAGAGGGGCTGAGCAAAAGCGGTAACATAGCCAATCAACGGTTTGCTAGGACATGGATGGTTAGGGGCTGACATGGCAATATGGGAGGCATGATATAGCAAGTGGTAGGTATCGCAGCATAGGCATAGCAAAAGAGCGAGCAATCTAGCAAGCAAAGATAGAAGTGATTTCGAGGGTATGGTCATCTTGCCTGCAAGAGTTTCAGAGTTGTCGAAAGCTTGGTCCTCGAAAGCGTTCTCAACGGAATCCTCGTTCACGTACTCATCTCCCGGCTCTACCCAAGACAAGAGAACAAGCAAAGGAACCAATATCAACCACGATGCAATGCGCAAGCAACATGATGCAAAACATGGCATGATATGCGAGAGGTGATATGCAATGCGTATGCGTGCTCCGGAAGGACAAGGATGAACATGGCATAATCTTGGCAAACAAAGCATGCCACTGGATAGGTGAGGTGATTTCGGTTGAAATCGACATAAAGCTCACCAGAATCGGATGCACGGTTTGCAAATGGCAAGCAATACAAGAATGACACGAATCTGCCATTAACAGCATGATGCTACTTAGCAAGCAACAAATAATTAAGCTCCTGCACCCAAACATGGCAACAAAGCATAAGACAGTAATCTACACAAGATGCACGCTAAAAGATGAACACTGAGTTACGGCTAGTTCACATCATAACAGGTCCAAACAAGCATGGCAAAAGTGCACAAGATAACAGGTTCTCAGACTTGGTGAAATTAACAACATAGCAGAAAACTAACATCAGGATGACATGTCCAGAGCAACGAAACAACATGCTGCATGTTCCTAACATAGCAAAGAAAGGCATGGCATGAAGCTACTCATAGCACTTGACAAAAGCCCCTTACTGACCATAAGCCAAAAAGGATCAGAAAATATGATTACACCCATGTCAAATAAGAAAGTTTCGTTACAGGTTTCAGACTTAGCAGAAAACTGGACATGGCAGAAAACTAATAACGACTAGGCATGTTCGTGAGCTCGATGCACTCACTACAGAGCATTGCATGATAAACTAAGCATACATACATAAATAAGACATGGCATAGCAACAATACATGGCAAGAATAACATCATAGCACGCAAGTATCAACTACACCAAGCTTGGCAAAATCGAATAACATGTAAACAATCTGCCAGCAACATTTTATAGCAAAAGTAGAGCTCGATTGACTCAAGCTATGGCACTCCATAATTGCAAACAAAGGAATGGATGGATATATCAAATACTCAAGTTCAAAACACCCTTATTGATCATGCTCAAATTATGCATAGATCTCTCAGAAACAACATGAATACATGGCATGAAAATAACAGCAGTCAGGGACTTGGTGAAATTACTAAGTCTCTGAAATCAGCAACATCAAGTGACCTAGTTTGCATGCTTGTGCTAGTCACCACATAGATCATAAAAATACACGGCAAAATTCCCTGGAGAGGTGGCATGGCATATTACAAAACTCATGTAGGACTCAACTTCATGGGAGGTACATATCAATCATGGCAAAAATGACAAAAGTGCATGTTCAGATAAGATCCAGCAACTATTATCAACTAGCCCTCTTCTAACAGCATTTCGGGCATCAAGATGACCTCAAATGAAAATGATGCAATGGAACAAATTTATGTACTTTTCGATACGAACAATTTGACATATTATACGCACGAAATGGAGCTACGTATGCAGAGTTACGACATGATGAATATGTGATGATAATATGAAATCATGAGGACTTAGAAAAAAACAAGGGGGAGGACGAAGTCAACCCAGGGCGCGGTGGATCTGAGATCCGGCGACGGCGGCGGGCTCCGGCGGCGGCGCGGGCGACGGGAGCGAGCGGCGCGGGCGGCGGGCCGGCGAGCAGCGGGGGCGGCGCGGATCCGGCGCGGCGCGGCCGCGGCGGGCTCCGGCGGAGTGCGAGGCGGCGGAGCAGGGCGCGGTGGCGGCGCCTCGGGCGGCGGCGGAAGGCGGGCCGGCACGGGCGCGGCGGGCGGCGCGGCTGGGCCGCGTGGGCCCCGCCTGGGCCCCGGCGGGCCGGCGCGCGGGCGGCGGCGCGGGGATGTGGGCGCGGCGGGCGGCGAACCGGGGGGCGACACGTGGCGGCGGCAGCGCGGGTCGGACACGTCCGGCCTGCGGGATTTCGTCCGGCAGCGCGGGGGAAGAAATGGACTAGGGTTAGGGGTGGATTTGCCCGCAAATGGAGGAGGGGGAGGCCTTTTTATAGCTAGAAGGAGCTAGGGAGCTCCAAATGGAGAGCGGTTTTCGGCCACGCGATCGTGATCGAACGGCGGAGGACATGGGAGTGCTTAGATGGGTTATTGGGCTGCTTTGAAGGGGTGTTGGGCTGCAACACACACGAGGCCTTCACGGTTACCCGGTTAACCGTTGGAGTACCAAACGAACTCCGATTGACCCGAAACTTGACAGGCGGTCTACCGGTGCTATACCGAGGCCACATGTCAAACCTCGGTCCATTCCGAGAATGTTTAATACCCGCTCACGAAGAAATGTAAAAGGGGGCGCCGGGAGACATAGGAGCGCCGGATTGCAAAACAGACAACGGGAAAGATGCTCGGATTTATGAGACGAACACGTATGCGAATGCGATGCACATGATGACATGATATGAAATGCATGACCTGAACAAAATGTAAAACGAGGGAAAACCCAACCACGGAGGGAGTATCATAACACATAGCCGGAAATGGCAAGAGTTGGATTACAAATATGGCAAGTTACATCTGGGGCGTTACAACACACCACCACTACGAGAGGATCTCATCCCGAGATCTAGGACTGAAAGAACTCCGGATACTCAGAACGTAGGTGGTCTTCACGCTCCCAGGTGGCCTCTCGGTCTGAATGATGTGACCATTTCACTTTGAGGAATTTGATTGACCTGTTGCGAGTCTTGCGCTCAGTTGTTTCAAGAATAGCAACTGGATGCTCATGATAGGACAAATCTTCTTGAAGATCAATCTCTTCGAAGTTGATGGTGCGCTCAGGCGTCTTGAAGCACTTGCGAAGCTGTGACACGTGGAAGACATCATGCACATTTGCAAAGTTGGAGGGGAGCTCAAGTTGATAGGCGAGATCGCCTCGTTTCCCAATGATCTTGAATGGACCGACGTATCAAGGGCCAAGTTTCCCTTTGATACCGAAGCGACGAGTCCCTTTCATTGGAGAGACGCGGAGGTAGACATGGTCTCCGATCTCGAATGCCACATCACGGTGTTTGCTGTCGTAATAGCTCTTCTGGCGCGACTGCGCTGCTTTGAGGTTCTCACGAATCACCTTGCACATGGCCTCAGCCTCTGAGATCAAATCATTGCCGAGCAATTGGCGTTCACCGGTTTCAGACCAGTTGAGAGGAGTACGGCACTTTCTGCCATAGAGGATCTCGAATGGGGCTTTGCCCGAACTGGCTTGAAAACTGTTGTTGTAAGAGAACTCAGCATAAGGAAGACAATCCTCCCACTTCATGCCGAAAGAGATAACACAAGCTCTGAGCATATCTTCAAGAATTTGGTTGACACGCTCGACTTGTCCACTAGTCTGAGGGTGGAAAGCTGTGCTGAAGCGGATGTTGGTGCCCATGGCCTTCTGAAAAGAATCCCAAAACTTGGAGGTAAAAATGCTGCCACGGTCTGAAGAGATCAATGGTGGAATGCCGTGCAAGGAGACAATTCTGGATGTGTAGAGCTCTGCCAGCTGCGCTGCTGTGATAGACTCTTTGATAGGAAGAAAATGAGCCACTTTGGTGAGCTTGTCGATGACGACGAAGATAGCATCATTTCCACGCTTGGACTTAGGAAAACCAGTCACGAAGTCCATTTCGATATGATCAAACTTCCATTCTGGAATAGCAAGAGGTTGGAGAAGACCAGCTGGTCGTTGGTGTTCTGCTTTCACCCTTCTGCAGACATCACACTCATTCACGAATTGAGCGATCTCACGCTTCATTCGAGTCCACCAATACGACTGCTTGAGGTCATGGTACATCTTCGAACTTCCAGGATGAATAGACAGGAGAGAGTTGTGCGCTTCGTTCATAATGACTTTACGAAGATCACCCTTTGGAACCACGATCCGGTCCTCGAAGAAAAGAGTATCTCTGTCATCAACTCGATAGCACTTGTATTTGGAAATGCCCTTATCAATACCACGTTTCACCTTCTTCACCATGGTATCCAACAGTTGTGCCTCACGAATTTGATCTTCCAAGGTAGGAGAGACGATGAGGTTGGCAAGCAAACCTTGAGGAACAACTTGAAGATTCAACTTGCGGAAAGCTTCACAGAGATCCGGTTGAAAGGGCTTGAGGATTAAGCTGTTGCAGTAAGCCTTTCTGCTCAAAGCGTCTGCAATCACATTAGCCTTGCCTGGAGTGTACTCAATACTCGGATTATACTCTTGAATCATTTCGACCCATCGAGTTTGCCTGAGGTTGAGGTGAGGCTGAGTGAAGATATACTTGAGACTCTTGTGATCGGTGAATATGTCCACTTTTCTTCCCAACAGGAGATGTCTCCATGTTATCAGTGCATGGACAACTGCCGCCAACTCAAGATCGTGAGTGGGGTAGTTCCTTTCATTGGGCTTCAACTGGCGAGAGGTATAGGCAACAACCTTCTTCTCTTGCATTAAGACGGCACCGAGGCCCTGAAGAGAAGCATCACAGAATACTTCATAAGGCTTGGATTCGCCAGGAGGATTCAGAACTGGAGCAGTGATGAGTTTTTCTTTGAGAGTGTTGAAAGCAACGTCACACTCAGGAGACCAGACATATTTCACATGCTTCTGGAGGAGGTTGGAAAGAGGCTTTGCAATCTTTGAGAAATTCTCAACGAATCTTCGGCAATAGCTTGAAAGTCCAAGAAAACTGCGAAGCTGCTTGACATTCTGAGGAGGATTCCAATTCAAAACTGCAGACACCCTCTCTGGATTAACAGCAATGCCCTTGGCAGAGATGATATGACCAAGATAAAGAACTTCATCAAGCCAGAATTCACATTTGGAGAACTTCGCATATAATTGATACTCTCTGAGCTTGTCGAGTACCAATC
Organism: Aegilops umbellulata; assembly: GCA_032464435.1. NCBI lineage: Eukaryota > Viridiplantae > Streptophyta > Magnoliopsida > Poales > Poaceae > Aegilops > Aegilops umbellulata. The sequence continues at coordinate 265,587,493 of CP136056.1, forward strand.
GCAAATGTTTGGCATGATCCTTCTTATTCTTGGAGAAGACCAAAATATCATCGAGATAGACCAAGACAAATTCGTTGATGTAGGGGTTGAAGATGAAATTCATCAAGCGAGTGAAATATGGAGGAGCATTGACAAGGCCGAATGACATGACAGTATATTCATAAGAACCAAAGCTTGTTTTGAATGCTGTCTTGGGAATATCTTCTTCACGAATGCGAATCTGATGATAACCCATACGAATGTCAAGCTTGGAGAACACCTTAGCACCTTTGAGTTGCTCAAATAGCTCATTGATGTTGGGTAGTGGGTACTTGTTCTTGATAGTCTTCTTGTTCAATGGACGGTAATCGACGCAAAGTCGGACCGTGCCATCCTTCTTCTTGACAAAAAGAACACCACAACCCCAAGGAGAAGAACTCGGTCTGATCAGACCCATACGTTCTTGTTTATCGAGTTGAATCTTCAATTCCTTGAGCTCATCTGGTCAAAGCTTGTAAGGATGCTTGCAAACGGGTTCCGTGCCAGGCTCAAGATCAATAACGAATTCAACTGGCCGGCGGGGAGGCATACCCGGAAGCTCTTCTGGAAAAACATCTTGGTACTCACATACGACTGGAATCTGAGAGATAGCCTCCAATTCATCATTCTCATTGAGAGAAAACAACCGAATGGTATCATCACGAGAAGCATAGATGATCACATCGTTCGAAGTGTGAGTCAATTTGATTTCCCTGGCAACACACTCAAGCTGAGCCTTGTGCTTAGAAAGCCAGTCCATCCCGAGAATAAGATCAATATCAGAATCACCAAGCACCATTGGAGAAGAAAGAAATTTATAGTCACCCATCTTGATAGAGACATTCGGAACCACCAAACTAGAGCTCAAACGCTTACCCGGAGAAACGATATCCATGGGTTTACCCAAATTTGAAGAAGAGAACTCATGCTTGGCAAAGAATGGTCTTGACATGAAACAATGCGATGCACCAGTATCAAATAAGACTTTTGCAGGAATATCATTAACAGGAAGGTTACCCATGATCACTTCAGAAGACTCCTCAGCTTGAGCTGCATTCATCATATTCACCTTGGCATGCTTAGGATTATGCTTGACCACTGCATTGTTGGAAGATTTCACAGGAGGAGGAGGCGGAAGGCGCCTTTGGTTGAAGCACTTGTCCGCATAGTGACCCTTTTGCTGACATTTCCTGCAAGTCACCTCTGAGAGCGGACGATGATAAGGAGCACTTGGCCTTGGAGCTTGGTTCTGAGGCTTGTTCTGATAACCAGGGTTGGGTGGGTGGGAAGATCCACGGCCACTCGAGTTCTTCTGTTGATAAGGCTGACGGAACGGAGGAGGAGGAGGCAACCAGAACTTCTGTTGCTTAGCTGCCACAAGTGAGGAAGAAGAAGACTGAACTGCGTCTCTGACTCTCTTCTTAGAAGCCTCACACTTGAGCTGAGCAGCTTCTTGTTTCAGTGCCATGTTGTAGAATTCATCATACTTTAATGGCTCGAAAAGCACGAGAGCAAGTTGCAGATCTTCTCTGAGACCACGCCTGAACCGGTAGATCATACTCTTCTCATCAGGAATGTCTTGCCTTGCAAAACGAGAGAGCTTCTGGAACTGAGTGTTGTATTGATAGACAGACATGGTGCCTTGCTTGAGATTGCGGAATTCCTCACGCTTAAGCTCAACAACACTTTCTGGAATGTGGTGTGCTTTGAAATCACGGCGGAAATCATCCCAAGTAATGACACGACCTCCTCTGGAATCTTTCTATTGCTGGAACCACTCAGCAGCTTGATCTTTGAGTTGAAAAGAGGCAAACTTGACAAAGTCCTCAGGTCTGACATTGCTGCACTCGAAATGCTTGCTGATGTCCACGAGCCAATCATCTGCGTCTGTGGCCTCGACACAGTAGCTGAAGTTTTTAGGATGATTAGCAAGGAACTGGTTGAGTGAAGCGAAGTGCGGCTGATTGTTGTCTTGGCCTTGATTCTCTTGATTAGCTTGCCCTTGGTTGCGATCTTGCAAGAGCTGAATCAGAATCTGAGCATTGGCATTTGTAGCAGTCATCAGGGCTTGCCAAGCTTCCGGAGGCGGAGGTGGTGGCGGAGGGTTAGCCTAGTTTCCTTCATTGCGTTCCGGATTCTGACGCGTTGGTGGAGCCATCCTGAAGAGGGTGACATCCATTAGCATCTTGACAGAGATATATTGAAGCTAAATCAAAGGAACGAAATTGCAACATATAGTCTTCACAATTAACATTCGAACGAGAATGAACGAATGAATTCCAATGTAAATCATCACACTTCCAAAGCTGAGAAGCCACTTAGAACATGGTAAGAAATAAAATCAACAAGGTACGGATGTGAACAAATACTTGGTAAGGATTACCCAATCACAAACCAAATATCTGCGGAAGAAATACTAGAGCTACAGGAATTCCCACTTATAAACTCCCGAAACTTTCTGGTTATGCAATCAGGTGTTGGGGATACAGGGGAAGCATAATATCTCACCCAAACTAGCAAATCCTACAACCAGCTGTATCCATCCTTCAACACATAACCAAGAAACCTTTGGAAATCGTCTACCTCAACCTTCGAAAACACATCCGTTATACCAGTCATGGCAATACTCCCGCACTCGCCTCAGTACTGGGCTATCAGGGTTATCTCACCAACAACTGTACAAAAGAGATTTTCGATGTCGGCGTACTAAACTCAGGTATTCCAAAACCGCAACGATAATATTATGACGACAACACCTCGGAGCTCAACTCCCCTGGACACTGCCACAACCCCTAAATGTCAGGAGGCAACCAAGACAATGTTGTCATCATAAAACCATCGGAACGATTGTAATATACCTGCGTGATCCTAAAAAAAATTTAGTGAAATTTGAGAAGAGAAGAGTCAAAACTCTACGTCAGGAAGCCTTACCAGAAGGTCGAAAGGACTGGGAAGTAAAAAGAATTCCTAAACTCTCTGATATATAATTCCTAAATGACTCAAAACATTTTTCTAGACACAACTCGGCCACTAAAGACGATCAAACAGTGGGGGCTCCTAAGGTCGGGGAAAGGCTCTGATTGCCAACTTGTAACGCCCTCGATGCGGCTATATCTCCTACGTGTCGAGGCACGACTTAGAGGCATAACCGCATTGAAAGCAATGTCGCAAGTGAGGTAATCTTCACACAATCCATGTAATAAATAAAGGGGAAAGATACATAGTTGGCTTACAACCGCCACTTCACACAAGTACATAAATAACATCCATCATACAGATTACACTCAAGGTCCGGCTACGGTACCAAAATGAAAGAAGACTACCCCAAATGCTAAACAGATCCCCGGATCACCCAACTGGGCTCCACTACTGATCATCTGGAAAAGAAACATAGTAACGGCCACGTTCCTCGTCGAACTCCCAAGTGAGCTCGGACGCGTCATCTGCACTGGCATCGTTGGTACCTGCAACTGTTGTGATAATATCTGTGAGTCACGGGGACTCAGCAATCTCACACCCGCGAGATCAAGACTATTTAAGCTTAAAGGTGGGAAAGGGGTTTGTGAGGTGGAGCTGCAGCAAGCGACTAGCATATGGTGGTTACGACGCAAAAGAGAGCGAGGAGAGAAGGCAAAGCACGATCGTAAAACTAGTAGTGATCAAGAAGTGATCCTGAAACGACCTACGTCAGACACAACTCCAACAACCGTGTTCACTTCCCGGACCCCGCCGAGAAGAGACCATCACGGTTACACACGCGGTTGATGTGTTTTTGTTAAGGTCAACTTCGGGTTTTCTACAACCGGACATCAACAAATTCCCATCTGCCTCATAACCGCGGGCACGGCTTTCGAAAGATAATACCCTGCAGGGGTGTCCCAACTTAGCCCATTATAAGCTCTCACGGTCAACGAAGGATATTCCTTCTACCGGGAAGACCCGATCAGTCTCGGAATCCCTGACTACAAGACGTCTCGGCAGTAATAAAACAAGTCCAGCAAAGCCGCCCGATTGTGCCGACAAATCCTGATAGGAGCTGCACATATCTCGGTCTCAGGGCACATCCGGATAAGTCAAGCTACGAGTAAAACCAGGCCTCGAGTCTCCTCGAGGAGGCCCCGCAGGCTGCTCGGTTCGAACCAGCACTTAGAGAAGCACTGGCCCGGGGGGGCTAAAATAAAGATGACCCTTGGGCTCGCGAAAACCCGGGGGAAAAAGGGGTAGGTGGTGGCAAATGGTAAACCAATGTTGGGCCTTGCTGGAAAAGTCTCATTCAAAGCGAACTGTCAAGGGGGTCCCATAAATCACCCAACCGTGTAAGGAACGCAAACTCCGGGAACATAACACCGGTATGACGGAAACTAGGGTGGCAAGAGTGGAACAAAACACCAGGCATAAGGCCGAGCCTTCCACCCTTTACCAAGTATATAGATGCATTAATTAAATAAGAGGTATTGTTATATCCCAACAAATAAACATGTTCCAACAAGGAACAACAAGTCCATGTTCCAACAAGGAACAAACTTCATCTTCACCTGCAACTAGCAACGCTATAAGAGGGGCTGAGCAAAAGCGGTAACATAGCCAATCAACGGTTTGCTAGGACATGGATGGTTAGGGGCTGACATGGCAATATGGGAGGCATGATATAGCAAGTGGTAGGTATCGCAGCATAGGCATAGCAAAAGAGCGAGCAATCTAGCAAGCAAAGATAGAAGTGATTTCGAGGGTACGGTCATCTTGCCTGCAAGAGTTCCAGAGTTGTCGAAAGCTTGGTCCTCGAAAGCGTTCTCAACGGAATCCTCGTTCACGTACTCATCTCCCAGCTCTACCCAAGACAAGAGAACAAGCAAAGGAACCAATATCAACCACGATGCAATGCGCAAGCAACATGATGCAAAACATGGCATGATATGCGAGAGGTGATATGCAATGCGTATGCGTGCTCCGGAAGGACAAGGATGAACATGGCAAAATCTTGGCAAACTAAGCATGCCACTGGATAGGTGAGGTGATTTCGGTTGAAATCGACATAAAGCTCACCGGAATCGGATGCACGGTTTGCAAATGGCAAGCAATACAAGAATGACACGAATCTGCCATTAACAGCATGATGCTACTTAGCAAGCAACAAATAATTAAGCTCATGCACCCAAACATGGCAACAAAGCATAAGACAGTAATCTACACAAGATGCACGCTAAAAGATGAACACTGAGCTACGGCTAGTTCACATCATAACAGGTCCAAACAAGCATGGCAAAAGTGCACAAGATAACAGGTTCTCAGACTTGGTGAAATTAACAACATAGCAGAAAACTAACATCAGGATGACATGTCCAGAGCAACGAAACAACATGCTGCAGGTTCAGAACATCGCAAAGAAAGGCATGGCATGAAGATACTCATAGCACTTGACAAAAGCCCCTTACTGACCATAAGCCAAAAAGGATCAGAAAATATGATTACACCCATGTCAAATAAGCAAGTTTCGTTACAGGTTTCAGACTTAGCAGAAAACTGGACATGGCAGAAAACTAATAACGACTAGGCATGTTCGTGAGCTCGACGCACTCACTACATAGCATTGAATGATAAACTAAGCGTACATACATCAAGAACACATGGCATAGCAACAATACACGGCAAGAATAACATCATAGCACGCAAGTATCAACTACACCAAGCTTGGCAAAATCGAATAACATGTAAACAATCTGCCAGCAACATTTTATAGCAAAAGTAGAGCTCGATTGACTCAAGCTATGGCACTCCATAATTGCAAAAAAAGGCATGGATGGATAGAGAAAATACTCAAGTTCAAAACACCCTTATTGATCATGCTCAAATTACGCATAGATCTCTCAGAAACAACATGAATACATGGCATGAAAATAACAGCAGTCAGGGACTTTGTGAAATTAGTAAGTCTCTGAAATCAGTAACATCAAGTGACCTAGTTTGCATGCTTGTGCTAGTCACCACATAGATCATAAAAATACATGGCAAAATTCCCTGGATAGGTGGCATGGCATATTACAAAACTCATGTAGGACTCAACTTCATAGGAGGTACACATCAATCATGGCAAAAATGACAAAAGTGCATGTTCAGATAAGGTCCAGCAACTAACATCAACTAGCCCTCTTATAACAGCATTTCGGGCATCAATATGACCGCAAATGAAAATGGTGGAATCGAACAAAGTGATGTACTCTTCGATACGAACAATTTAAAATATTATACGCACGAAATGGAGCTACGGATGCAAAGTTACGACACGATTAATATGTGATGATAATATGAAATCATGAGGACTTAGAAAAAAACGAGGGGGAGGACGAAGTCAACCCAGGGCGCGGTGGATCTGAGATCCGGCGACGGCGGCGGGCTCCGGCGGCGGCGCGGGCGACGGGAGCGAGCGGCGCGGGCGGCGGGCCGGCGAGCAGCGGTGGCGGCGCGGTGCGGCGCGGCGCGCAGCGGTGGCGGCGCGGATCCGGCGCGGCGCGGCCGCGGCGGGCTCCGGCGGAGGGCGAGGCGGCGGAGCAGGGCGCGGTGGCAGCGCCTCGGGCGGCGGCGGAAGGCGGGCCGGCGCAGGCGCGGCGGGCGGCGCGGCTGGGCCGCGGGGGCCTCGCCTGGGCCCCGGCGGGCCGGCGCGCGGGCGGCGGCGCGGGGATGTGGGCGCGGCGGGCGGCGAACCGGGGGGCGACACGTGGCGGCGGCAGCGCGGGTCGGAAACGTCCGGCCTGCGTGATTTCGTCCGGCGGCGCGGGGGAAGAAATGGACTAGGGTTAGGGGTGGATTTGCCCGCAAATGAAGGAGGGGGAGGCCTTTTTATAGCTAGAAGGAGTTAGGGAGCTCCAAATGAAGAGCGGTTTTCGGCCACGCGATCGTGATCGAACGGCGGAGGACATGGGAGTGCCTTAGATGGGTTATTGGGTTGTTTTGAAGGGGTGTTGGGCTGCAACACACACGAGGCCTTCACGGTTACCCGGTTAACCGTTGGAGTACCAAACGAACTCCGATTGACCCGAAACTTGACAGGCGGTCTACCGGTGCTATACCGAGGCCACATGACAAACCTCAGTCCATTCCGAGAATGTTTAATACCCGCTCACGAAGAAATGTAAAAGGGGACGCCGGGAGACATAGGAGCGCCGGATTGCAAAACGGACAACGGGAAAGATGCTCGGATTTATGAGACGAACACGTATGCGAATGCGATGCACATGATGACATGATATGAAATGCATGACCTGAACAAAATGTAAAACGAGGGAAAACCCAACCGCGGAGGGAATATCATAACACATAGCCGGAAATGGCAAGAGTTGGATTACAAATATGGCAAGTTACATCTGGGGCGTTACACGTGCCATATGAGATGTTGGGATCATTAGCATTATCATTTCCGAAGCTATTAGAATCCATAAAGACAATCATAGAAATGATCATTTGTTCAATGAATTACCCTCTCTAGGACTTGATCAATCACAAGATGGTGTTGAAAATGGATACTATGACGAGGATGATGATAGTGAATATGATCTTGATGATGCAATGAGACACTTTGGACTTATGGAAAATCTTCGCGGCTACATGGCTGGAGGAAAGGAATGGGTCCTTGATAGTGGATGTAACGATCACATGACCGGAGATAAAGACATGTTCTGTGAGCTTGCTGAAAACAACGGCCCTCGGAAATATGTCACCTTTGGTGATAACTCAAAGGGTAAGTTGGCCATCTCACATGATAACTCCATACAAAATGTCATGCTCGTTGAATCTCTTGGGTACTATTTGCTTTCAGTTTCTAGACTTGCTGATTTCGGTTTCAATGTCCTATTCACTGAAGTAGATTGCCAAGTGTTTCATAGGGACAATCGTAAAATTGTCTTTACCGGTATACGTAGAGGTGATCTTTACATTGTTGATTTCACTAAAAAGGCTCAACCTAGAACTTGCTTAATTGCTAAATCTTCTAAAGGTTGGTTATGGCATAGACGATTAGGTCATGTTGGTATGCGAAACCTTGACAAGCTTATTAAAGGTGATCATATCCTTGGAGTAAAAGATGTTATGTTTGACAAGGATAGACTTTGTAGTGCTTGTCAGGCAGGGAAACAAGTTGGAGGAAGTCATCGCGCGAAGAACATCATGACCACGAGAAGACCACTCGAGCTACTTCACATGGATCTCTTTGGTCCAAATGCCTACAAGAGTCTCGGTGGTAACTCATTTGGACTAGTCATAGTTGATGATTTTTGAATATTTACGTGGGTGTTCTTTCTTGATGACAAATCACAGGTCCAAAACATCTTCAAAAACTTCGCTAGGAAGGCCCAAAATCAATTTGACGTGAAGATCAAGAAGGTTCGAAGCGACAATGGAACGGAGTTCAAGAATGCAAATGTGGATACCTTTCTTGACGAAGAAGGGATTTCACATGAGTTCTCGGCTACGTACACACCTCAACAAAATGGAGTCGTTGAGAGGAAGAACCGGACTCTTATTGAGATGGCAAGAACGATGCTTGATGAGTACAAGACGCCAAAACACTTTTGGGCAGAAGCGGCTGAAATAGCTTGTCATGCTACAAATCGCTTGTATCTTCACAAGCTACTCGGCAAGACAGCATACGAGCTCCTCACCGGTAACAAACCCCAATTTGGATACTTTCGAGTATTTGGCTCAAAGTGCTACATTCATATAAGCATCGTCGTTCTAAATTTGCTCCTAAATCTCACGAAGGTTTCCTACTCGGTTATGGCTCAAACTCTCACACTTACCGTGTCTACAACAATTTCACCCGAAAGGTTGAAGAGACGGTAGATGTGAAGTTTGATGAATCTAACGGCTCGCAAGTAGAGCAACTGCCAATTGATGTAGGAGACAAAGACCCTTCGTAAGCAATCCAAGACTTGTCTATTGGCAAGATTCGTCCAACGGAGGTGAAGGAGAGTACCTCATCCGTTCAAGTGGAAGCTTCTACCTCACGACAAGGTGAACCAAGAATTGATATGGAAGCATCCACGAGTGGGACACACCAAGATGAAGAAAACGAGGAAGCACACCAAGATGAACATCAACAACCCCTTCTCCACCATGACAAGAGAATGACAACGTCAACAATGAAGAAGGCCAAGAAGAAGAACAAGATGAAGAAGATGTTCCACCCCAAGCGAAGCCAAAGCTCCCACGAGTTCAAGCAAGAATCGCCAAAGATCATCCCGTCGAGCAAATCTACAATGATATCCAAACCGGGAGAATCACTCGCTCTAAAACTCGTTTAGCTAACTTTTGTGAACATTACCCATTCATCTCTAGCATTGAACCTATGAAGGTTGAAGAAGCATTGGAAGATCCAGATTGGATAAACGCTATGCATGAAGAGCTACACAACTTTGAGAGAAATCAAGTTTGGACATTAGTTGAAAAGCCCGACAACAACCACAATGTCATCGGTACCAAATGGGTGTTTCACAACAAGCAAGATGAAGACGGTCAAGTCGTCCGCAACAAAGCACGCCTTGTCGCCCAAGGCTATACTCAAGTCGAAGGTATGGACTATGGTGAGACATATGCTCCCGTTGCTAGACTTGAGTCCATTCGCATCTTACTTGCCTATGCTAATCATCATGATATCACCTTGTACCAAATGGACATTAAAAGTGCTTTTCTAAATGGTGAAATAGAGGAGGAAGTTTATATTAAGCAACCTCCCAGATTTGTCAATCCTAAGAAACCTAATCATGTTTACAAACTTCACAAAGCTCTTTATGGTCTTAAACAAGCTCCTAGAGCATGGTATAAATGCTTGGCCAAGTTCCTTATTGAAAAAGGCTTTGAAATTTGAAAAATAGATTCTACTCTTTTTACTAAAAGGGTTAATGGAGAACTATTTGTGTGCCAAATTAATGTTGATGATATTTTATTTGGTTCAACTAACCCTCATTTTAGTGAAAAGTTTGGAAAGCTAATGTCGGAGAAGTTTGAGATGTCGATGATGAGTGAACTCAAATTCTTTCTCGGTTTGCAAATCAAGCAAACTAAGGAAGGTACCTTTGTATCTCAAACGAAGTACACCAAGGACCTATTCAAGAAGTTAAATATGCAAGAATGCAAAGGTATGACTACACCCATGCCTACTAGTGGACATCTTGATTTAACCAAAGATGGTGAACCGGTTGATCAAAAGGTTTATCGCTCTATGATTGGTTCATTGTTATATCTATGTGCCTCACGTCCTGATATTATGCTAAGTGTGTGCATGTGTGCATGACATCAAGCCGCTCCTAAAGAATGTCATCTTAAGGCCGTGAAAAGGATAGTGAGATACTTAATCCATACACCAAATTTTGGCATTTGGTATCCAAAGATGGCTTCCTTTGATCTTGTTGGGTACTCCGACTCGGACTATGCCGGTGACAAGGTTGATAGAAAGTCCACTTCGGGTACTTGTCAATTTCTTGGTAGATCTCTTGTGTCTTGGTCCTCCAAGAAACAAAACTCGGTATCCTTATCCACCGCCGAAGCGGAATACATTGCCGCTGGATCATGTTGTGCTCAATTACTTTGGATGACCCAAACTCTTAAAGATTATGGGATATATGTGAAACATGTTCCATTGCTTTGTGACAATGAATGTGCTATTAATATTGCTCACAATCCCGTGCAACATTCTCGAACTAAGCATATTGAAGTTCGTCATCATTTCATTCGAGATCATGTTGCCAAAGGGGACATCAATCTTAAGCATGTTCGCACCGATAAGCAATTAGCGGATATATTTACCAAACCACTTGATGAGAAAGTGTTTTGCAGGTTAATAGGTGAATGGAACATCATTGATGCTTCAAACTTGGAGTAGGAACTCCATTTGATACATGCAAGGCATGAGCCTATGACTAATCCTTGATATTTCTCTTATGTTGACTATCTTATTTCTTGGATATATTTGCACCTTGCATGCTGTCTAACCCGTGTAGGTACTTGGATGAATATAAATCTATGATATTGCAACTCACTCACATCTTGAGCAATTTCTATATCACCAAGTCTCTACACAATAGTGTATGAAGACAAGGAAGCACGCAACCATTCAAACATATCCTTTGACAAATTCTATGTTGAGTTTCATGATTGTCATTTTGGATACACAAGTTCTCTTTCTTGCAAAAACTAACCCATGTAAGTGGATGAACTCAAACTCCAAGTGGTACTCCCAACTCTTGATGAGCTACATCAACCTTGAGCAACCCACACAAGTTTGACTACATGATCATGATCAACACCACTACCCAAGGTATGTTATTCCATCTTAGAGAAGCTTTACTCCAAGTCATGGGATAAAGCAACTCAAGAAGATGTGAATACATCAAGAAGCTTAAACGAAAAATGGTAACCCCATTTTGAGCTTAAACGATGAGTATGACCTATGATCAAGTGATCTCACTTGACTCCTAAGTCAATATACTCTAACATAGGTGACTTTGTCACCGCCCAATTCTAGATGAAGTTCTCTTGTGTTCTTTTCTGTGGTCTTGCATATGTCTCATGCACATTTGTTTCCCCTTTCAAAAAAATTCATCTAGATCTTTTAGTTTCTTCTCTTTTATTTTCTGTTTTGCATTTTCTGCATCGAATTCATTGCAAATCCTTCAGTTAATTCCTTGCAAATCCTTGTGAGATCTTACTTGTCTAGTGAGCTGAGGTGACAAGTGTTTTCTCTATGATGAACTCGGTCTCATCAGTGTAATACCTTCGGTCCAACCGAATCCTCTCGGTACAACCGAACCGTACAACTCAGTGTCACAGATTTCACTACAGGAGAGATATCTTGCCACTTGTTTTTGCATTCTTATTGATCCAGCTCCACTGAATGAATCTTGTCCTCGACTGGCATCCCATTCAACTTGCTGCTTTGTTCTGTGACTCAAGGACCAACCCATCATGAAAAAAATCCAGAAGAACCCTTCTTGGAAATTGATGTCAAAGGGAGAGAGAGAGATCACATCAAAGCTTCATCATATCTATAGGGGGAGAGAATACCCTAGGGAAGAAAGAGACCCCAGATGCTTGGTGTTCAAGAGGAGTGAAGTCACATGTCTTCAAGAGGGGAAAGACATGTTCATATTTGCTTGTTTGCATTAGCTCTGTTCATTTCCTTTGAGCTTTGATTTTGCTCTGATTTTCTATTCCCTATCTTCTCCCAGTATCCCATACTAGATTCAGGGGGAGCAAGACATCTAAGGGGAGGAAATCCTTGAATTTATTGCACATCTTTACCTTTGGGGACATGTCTATATCCAATGTGGTACTTAGTACTCACTCTACATGTCATCCCAGTCTTGGTACTCTTGTGGTTTCTCTTGTTTGCTCTGGCCAATAGGTGTATCTGTGTTATCTAACCTTGTTTACGCAGGTCCATCCCATCCTAAGCCAACTCCAGATCACAAGGTAAGTATATGCATCACAGTCATGTGAATGAGAAATTCTTGCTGATGTACATACTGTTTGCAAGAAGGACTCATGAGAATGAAGGTACATTTCTCATATCTACATCATTTGCTCTGATGCATATAGCCAAGATACATGTAACACATTGCTTACTCTGTCATGTTTATGCATTCACATGCTCCTATATTCCATATACACATGATTGCATACATGTACGAGGAGCCTATGCATGTTACATGTCTTTCCAAAGCTTTACTTACCATTCTCTATATCTTTATTTAAAGCTTTGGTGTATGTTGTCATCAATTACCAAAAAGGGGGAGATTGAAAGAACAAGTGCTCCCTAGGTGGTTTTGGTAATTAATGACAACATATCTCTTGTTGGACTAACACTTCTTCAAAGTATGTTTCAGAGAAGTTCAACAATTAGGTGGCATGGACTAGAGGATGTGAAACCCCTTCAAGATGCTAAGGACAAAGGATTGGCTCAAGCTCAAAGTTCAAGACTCTACATTTTCTATTTTAGTGATTCAAGATCACATTGTGTCTATAGGAAAATCCAATACTATCAAGGAGGGATGAGGTGTTGCTTAATGAGGCTCTTGCTCAAGTGCTTAGTGATATGCCCCAAAGCGCTCAACTAGTTTCTCACATCCACATATGACCTAAACCAAAAAGTCAAACTCGGCCCCACCGATTCTTTCTATTCGGTGCCACCGAGTTCTGATGTCATAGCCACTGCCACAAACCCTAGGCAAATTGGTCTCACAGATAGGGATCTCGGTCTCACCGAGATGGGATTGCCAACTCTCTGTTGCCTATTGCAATAATTTCGGTCTCACCGAAACTTGCAATAGGTAGCACCGAGATTGCAATGCAAACTCTCTGTCACCCTTTTGTAACATTTCGGTCTCACCAAAATGAGCGAATCGGTCCCATCGAGTTTGCCTGACCAACTCTCTGGTTAGCTAATTACCAAAATCAGTCTCACCGTGTAGCGACCCGACCTCAGATGGTCAAGTCTCTGTGCTTCAGTGTCATCCCTGGATCGGTAATGCTGACACACACAGTACTCGAAGGATTTAAAACAGAGTAGCAATCACACACTTATTACATCGAATGTCTCAAAAGAGAACTTATTACAATAATATGGCTTAAGGCCATCTAATTCGATAACAGCGGAAGGCTTAGAAGATAAAGTGAGTCCATCAACTCCAACGGCATAGCTGAGCTGCACGGCAACAACCTAACGAACCTTACTCCTCGTCTGAAAAGTCTGCAACATAATACATTGCAGCCCGAAAACGGGTCAGCACATGGAATATGCTGGCAAAGTAACACAGTAGAGCAAGAACAGAATAATACTAACACTACATGCATATATGGCTGGTGGAAAAGCTCTATGGTTACAATTTTTGCGAAAAGCCAATTTTTTCCTACAACAAAGGAATATATTTTATTTAACTATCATGGTGGTTGAACAACATTGAGAAGGTTCCTCCAACTCAATCCCAATTAAAGTGGTTAACAACCCAACAGTATTAATTAAATATGATGAGATACATGTGATAACCCAAGTACTAGATACTCAAGAATTGTCCATTACCGGGGACACGGCTAACCATGATTAGATTGTACACTCTGCAGAGGTTTGCGCACTTTTCCCCACAAGACTCGATTGCCTCCGTTGGATTTCTCGCACTACATGGTGTTTGAGAAACGGATGACCGAGACACGTTCTTTCGGAAACATTAACTCTCTACTCCGGACAGACCATACCAAAGCTACATCCCACTACCTGCTGATCTGCCTCTTCAAGAGCTTCACGTAACTTACTCAACTATGCTAGAGCCCATAATAGCTTGTGGCTACACACGGAAGTTTCTAGCATGAATATATCTCAGTTCCCTTTGATCCTAGGTGGCGGTCCATAGGAAGATCACACGGTACACCGGGATTTCCAAAAATACAGGTAACACTGGGTTCCCAAGGTGCCTCAATCCACCCAGTTGTTTGATTAAGTTGCCACCTTAAGTTGAACCATTAATTAACAAACTCACATCTATCATGGATTTCACTCAAACCCAAACCATGTCTACGAGCATAGCATAGCATAGTAATATAGGCAATCGTAGAAGTAACTCCCAAGGGTTTGAATATAACAGGGCAATAGGTTCTACCTCATCAACTACTTCCCAACCCACAAGTTAATGACATCCTAATCATGCAATGTTTGAGGATTGGAACTAATGCATAAAAACTGGGTGATAAAAGGGTATGATCAAAGTGTTACTTGCCTTGCTGACGATCCGCGAATCGTAGAGACTCGTAGTAACACGCTTCGCACTCCGGGAATTCTATCGCAAGCAAACAATAGCATACATAAGTAACAAGCAAGTATGCACAAGCAAAACTCAAATAAAAGAGGTTGACCAGAAAGTTCAACTTAAGAACTCCGGTTCGCAAAAAGAATCAAATCAAACGGAGTAACGAAACTCAAATGACGAAAGAGAGAAGCTTCATTTACTAATCTGAACTTAGGTCAAATTTTACAGTAGCAAAAACTTGTTTGAGTTGGTTAAACAGAAAGAGGGTTTCGAGATGAAACTCCAGGCGCTTGAATCGCCTGATTCCGATAAACGAGCGAAAAGATAAACAGAAACTAAGATCGGATGAGAAATCGCGATCAGAAAAATCGCGGAATAAATCTGAGAAAAAGAAAAACGATAAACAGATTAACGAACGGGCCTTCATTATTTGGATCTAAACGAAGAACACGTTTGTTAAAATGAACGAACGAGCGGCGCTCGCTAAATAAATAAACCGGAGAAAAACCAACCTATTTAAAAAAACTAGGGTTTCTAAAAAACCGAACGGTTTAAAAAAACCGGCGGATCGAATCGGCGCGGATACCTCCGGCGAGGCGGCGGGGCAACGGGGCGGCGGCTCGCGGGCGGCGGCACGCGGCGACAGCGGCAAGCGGGTGGCGGCGGCTCGAGGCGCGGGGCTGCGGCGGTGGTGGTGGTGGGTTTGGCGGTGGGGTGGCGGCTTATAAAGAGGGGGAGGGGGTTGCTTGGAGGAGGGGGCAAGCGGCGGTGGCGGAGTCGGGCTCGGACTCCAAGTCTGAGCGGCGACGGGGCGGTGCGCACACGCGGGGAGGCGGCGGCGGCCTGGCTCGGCTGGGCCTTAGGCCCAGTCGGGCGCGGGAACTTAAAAAAAACAATTCCGCCGACAGAAATAAAATCCTAGAAAATAAATAAAAATCCAAAAATGCCAAAACAAATTTTCACCGTCTAAATAAAATATTTAGAACAACATGAACATTTTCTTGGCCCTAAAATGCAATTTTGAAAACGTGCAATTTTTCTAATGCAAATAAAATCCAAATAAAAATCAAATTAATGATTTTAATATTTTTCCTCCAATATTTCATTTATTTTGGAGAAGTCATATTATCTCCTCTCTTTAAATTTAATGTGAAATATTTTTCAGAGAGAAATAATTAAAATCAAATCCTCGTTTCATTATTTGATAAAAGAATCAGATATGAAAACCGGGAAATCCCCAACTCTCTCCGAGGGTCCTTGAGTTGCTTAGGATTTCGAGGATTCACGGAACGGAAAAGCAATAAAACATGATATGCAATGATTATCTAATGTATAACATTCCAAATTGAAAATTTGGGATGTTACAAACCTACCCCCCTTAAGATGAATCTCGCCCTCGAGATTCGGTTTGGCTAGAAAATAGGTGCGGGTGGTCTTTGCGAAGATCATCCTCTCGTTCCCAGGTGGCTTCATCCTCAGCATGGTGGCTCCACTGAACTTCACAAAACTTGATAACCTTACTGCGGGTGAATCTGCTGGCAAACTCAAGAATCTTGACTGGTTTCTCCTCATAAGTCAAATCACTGTCCAACTGAATCGCCTCTAAGGGTACTGTATCTCTTAAAGGTATATCGGCCATCTCAGCATGACACTTCTTCAGCTGTGAAACGTGAAACACGTCATGAACTCCTGACAATCCCTCAGGTAACTCCAACTTGTAGGCAACTTCTCCCATTCGTTCCAAAATACGATACGGTCCTACAAATCTCGGGGCTAACTTTCCCTTAACTCCAAAATGTTTCACTCCTCGCAAAGGTGATACTCGCAGATATGCTCGGTCTCCAATTTCATAGGTTACCTCCTTGCGTTTTGAGTCTGCATAACTCTTCTGCCTGGACTGAGCAATCTTTAGTCTGTCACGAATCAGTTTGACCTTCTCCTCAGACTCTTTGATCAAGTCTGTTCCAAACAACTATCGGTCTCCTACCTCATCCCACATTAACGGTGTTCTGCACCTTCATCCATACAGGGCTTCGAAGGGTGCCATCTTCAAACTGGCTTGATAGCTGTTGTTGTATGAAAATTCTGCGTATGGCAAATTGTCATCCCAACTATATCCATAGTCTAGCGCACAGGCTCTGAACATGTCCTCCAAACTTTGATTGACTCTCTCAGTCTGTCCATCTGTCTGTGGGTGAAATGCTGTACTGAACTCCAATCTCGTTCCCAAAGTTTGGTGCAACTGATGCCAAAACTTTGAGGTAAACTGTGTTCCTCGATCTGATACGATGGTCCTCGGAACTCCATGCAGACATACGATCCCGGACATATATATCTTGGCCAACTTTGAACTTGTATAGGTGGTTTTCACTGGGATGAAGTGAGCTACTTTGGTCAAGCGATCAACTACTACCCATATGGAATCATATCCTGCTTTGGTCCTGGGCAATTCGGTGATAAAGTCCATGCCAAGTTTATCCCACTTCCATTCGGGTATCGGCATAGGCTGTAACAGTCCTGCTGGCTTCTGATGTTGTGCCTTCACTCTCTAACATACATCACATACGGCTACATACTCGGCAATATCCTTCTTCATACCGGTCCACCAGAAACGTTCCTTCAATCCAAATACATCTTGGTGTTTCTGGGGTGTATCGAGTATGGTGAGTCATGAGCTTCTTGAAGTATTAACTTCCTGATTTCCCGGTTATTGGGCACATAAATTCGGTCCTCAAACCATAAGGTATCGTGCTCATCCTCACGAAAACCTTTGGCCTTTCCTCTGCCCATCTTTTCCTTTATCTCGGCAATCTCTTTGTCATCCTTCAGAGCTTCCCGAATCTTGTCCAGCAATGTCGGCTGGACTTCCATTGTTGCAATGAATCCTTTAGGAACAATCTCCAATAGAAGTTCCATGATGTCCTCTGCTAACTTCTTTGGCAGTCCTTTACTTTCAAGGATATTAGCATAACTCTTCCGGCTCAAAGCGTCTGCTACGACATTGGCCTTTCCTGGATGATAGTGTAGTTTCATGTCATAATCCTTTATAAGCTCCAACCATCTCCTCTGTCGAAGGTTCAGCTCCTTCTGGGTGAAGATATACTTCAAACTCTTATGGTCCGTGTACACATCACAACGGTTTCCAATAAGGTAATGTCTCCAGGTCTTCAATGCATGCACTACGGCTGCTAACTCTAAATCATGCGTGGTATAGTTCAACTCATGAGGTTTTAGTTGTCGTGAGGCATACGAAACAACTCTCCCGTCCTGCATAAGCACACATCCAAGTCCTAAGCGAGAGGCATCGCAATACACTTGGAACTCCTTATATATATATCTGGCAGTGTTAGCACTGGGGCTGTAGTCAAACGTTTCTTCAACTCCTGGAAACTTGCCTCGCAATCTTCTGTCCATTTAAACTTAGTATCTTTTTTCAATAGTTCAGTCATTGGCTTCGCTATCTTGGAAAAGTTCTCAATGAACCTTCGGTAGTATCCTGCGAGTCCAAGAAAATTGCGGATTTCGCTAACTGAGGTGGGTGCCAACCATTCAGTGACTGACTGAACTTTGATGGGGTCTACTGCTATACCTTCTCCCGATATAACATGCCCAAGGAACCCGACTTCCTTCAACCAAAACTCGCATTTGCTGGTGTTCCCTGAGTTTCTCGAGAACTAAACGCAAATGCTCCTTGTGTTCCTCCTCGTCCTTTGAGTACACCATAATATCGTCAATAAACACCACAACAAACTTGTACAAATACTCCATGAACACCTTGTGCACCATGCTCATGAAATAGGCAGGGGCATTAGTCAGTCCAAATGACATGACCGTATACTCATATAATCCATACTACGTTGTGAACGTTGTCTTTGGTATATCATTCTCTCGTATCTTCAGCTGATGATACCCCGATCGCAGGTCGATCTTCGAAAATACTTTAGCTCCTTGCAACTGATCAAACAAATCGTTGATCATCGGCAGTGGGTACTTGTTCTTAATCGTCACTTCATTTAATGCTCGATAATCAACAACCATCCTCAGGGATTTATCCTTCTTCTCAACCAATAGTGCTGGGGCTCCCCAAGGTGATGAACTTCTTCCGATGTATCCTTTCTCCAATAACTCCTTGATCTGTTTCTTAATTTCTTCCAGATCATTTGCGGGCATCCGATAGGGTCTCTTGGATATTGGTCCTGTACCTGGCAATAGCTCTATAAAAAACTCAATGTCTCTATCCGGTGGCATGCCTGGTAACTCCTCTAGAAAAACATCCGGGTAATCCTTCACTACAGGCACTTCCTCCTGAACAACTCCCGTAAGGGCATTCACTTGACTCCTTCTAGGCACATGCCTAGATACATACTTAATCCTTTTTCCTTCTGGGGTGGTAAGATAAATCGACTTACTAGCACAGTCAATGCTTCCTCCAAACTTTGACATCCAGTCCATACCCAATATCACATCCAATCCTTGTGACTCTAAGATAATTAGGTCGGACGGAAAAACATGCGTACCAATGGTTAAGGGTATCTGGTCACACCATCGGCTAGCCATATACTCTGCTCTGGGTGAACTCACTAAAAGAGGGGTACTAAGGGTTTGGGTTGGTAGTTTAAACTTAACCATGAATCCCCTTGAAATGTATGAATGCAATGCACCAGTATCGAAAAGAACAAGAGCGGTAAATAACTTAACCAAAAACTTACCTATTACCGCGTCCGGTTGCTTTTCAACCTCCTCCACGTTAACGTGGTTCACTTGCCCTTTGTTGAATGGATTGGGCTTGTTCCCAGCGCTCCCATTTTTGTTACCATTCTTTCCTTCAGGGCACTCCGTGGCGTAGTGTCTAGTCTTCCCGCACTTGAAACAAGTAACATGACTTAGATCTCTTTTGGCGGGTGTGGCCAGATTGGGGCGGTTCTAATTATTGTTGGCTCCATTCCCATTCCCATTCTTAGGGCCATTGTGGTTATGCGATCCTCCTCCAGTGTGGTTGTGTCCTCCATGGTTATGAACAAGTCCTCCCGAGTTCGGGGTTAGGCGAGGCTTCTGCTGAGCTCCTGAGTTATACTTCCCTTGTCCGTATTTTCTCTTGCGGCTCTCAATCTGCTGCTGCTTCCCTTCAATCATAAGAGCCTTATCTACCAACTCCTGGTAGTTGTTGAAGGTTGCTACCATCAACTGCATACTCATCTCATCATTCAGCCCTTCCATAAACTTCTCCTGCTTCGCGGCATCTGTGGCCACATCATCAGGGGCGTAGCGAGATAACTTGCTAAACTCATCCACGTATTGGGCCACAGTACGGTTCCCCTGGCGTAAGTTGCGGAACTCCCGCTTCTTCATTTGCATGGCCCCAGTGGAGACATGGGGTGTGCGGAAAGCTTGATGAAACTGGTCCCAAGTGACATTGGCTATAGGAAAAGTGGCTGTGTAATTCTCCCACCATGAGGCTGCTGGTCCATCCAATTGGTGTGCGGCAAAGCGCACTCTCTCAGCATCTGTGCAACCTGCGGTGGTCAACTCCCTTCCAATACAGCGTAGCCAATCGTCAGCAACTATAGGCTCAGTGCTAATGGAAAACACCGGCGGCTGTAACCTTAGGAAACGGGCTAGGTTATCCACGGGCCGCGTGTTGTTGTTGTTGCCCTGATTCTGAACTAGCAATTGCATCAACACATTCTGCTGCTGGATCAACTGGGTGAGCCACTACTGGAATCAGCTAATTTGCCATCTGCCAGCTCTTTGCCATCAGCTACCCAAAAGGAGACGGCAAAGAAGCTCTTTGCCGTCCGCCAGCTCTTTACCGTCCGCTTACAGACGACAAAGAGAGAGGTGGCCCCACCCCCCGCCCGTTTGGAAAAAAACTAATGGCCCACCTCTTTTTCGTCTGCCAGCAGACGACAAAGAGGCAAAAGGGCGGATGGCAAAGAGAGGCGGACGGCAACGAGGACACTACCTAACGGCCCGTACCCCCCCCCCGCCCGTTACTCTCTGTTCTCTCCTCGCCGACGCGCCCCACCACCACTTCCCACCCCACCGCCGCCGCCGCCCGCCGCGCGCCGCCGCCCCCACCACTCGCCGCCGCCCGGTCGCCCCACCACCCGCCGCCCCACCGGCCCCCCGCCCCGTCGCCACTGCCGCCCGGCGCCGTCGCCCCACTACCAGCCGCCCCGTCGCCCCCGCCGCCCCGTCGCCCCACCGCCCCGGCCCCCCGCCGCCCCACCGCCCCGTCGCCCCCCCATCCCGGCGCCCCGGCCCCCCGCCGCCCCGGCGCCCCGGCCCCCCCGCGCCCCGTGCCCCACCGCCCCGGGCCCGACCCCCCGCCGCCCCAGGCTGCCCCCGCGCCCCGGCCAGCTCCTCCACCGGGGGCCTCCTCCACCGCCCCGCCCCCCTCCTCCACCGGCCCTGCCCCAGGTGAGGCCCCCTCCTTTTTTCTGTTTTTTTTCTGTTTTTTTCCTTTTTAGTTTTAGTTTAGATTTAGTTTTAGTTTTAGTTTTAGTTTAGTTTTAGGTTTAGATTTAGTTTTTTCCTTTTTTTCTGTTTTATTAGTTTTAGGTTTATCTTTAGTTTAGATTTAGTTTTAGTTTTAGTTTTAGTTTTAGTTTTAGGTTTAGTTTTAGGTTTAGTTTAGTTTGAGGAAAGAAGAAGAAGAAGAGAAAAGGAGGAGAGGAGGAGAAGAAGAAGAGGAAAAAGGAAAGGAAGAAGAAGAAGAGGAGGAGGAGGAGAAAAAAGAAGAAGAGGAAGAAGAAGAAGAAAAAAGAGGAGAGGAGGAGAAGAAGAAGAGGAAAAAGGAAAGGAGGAAGAAGAAGAAGAAGAAGAAGGAAAAAAAGGAAGAAAAGGAAGAATAGGAAGAAGAAGAAAAGGAAAAAAGAGGAAAAAACCCCGACCCGACACGGCACCCCGACCCGACACGGCACCCCGACCCTGACCCGACACCCCGACCCCTAGACCCCGACCCCGACCCCGACCCCGACACCCCGACCCCGACCCCGACCCCGACACCCCGACCCCGAGCCTGACCCGACACCCCGACCCCGACACCGACACGGCACCCCGACCCCGACCTGGCACCCCGACCCGACACCCCGACCCCGAGACCCCGACCCCGACACCGACACGACACCCCGACACCGACACGGCACCCCGACCCCGACCCGGCACCCCGACCCGACACCCCGACCCCGAGAACCCGACCCCGACCCCGACACGGCACCCCGACACCGACAGGACACCCCGACCACCGACACCTCCCGAAAAGGTGTTCTTTGGCCTTCTAGAGGCCGACGGGGTCATATATTTGTGAATTATTAGTTAGGTCATATATTTTTCGATTTTGTTATGAAAAACATCATATATAATTGTGTTGATCGTGTAGTTTTAAATGTGCAGTTGTTTCATCGCTGCGAGGTTTGGTGTTCGACGACCTCGACGTGCGTTTGACGAGCTCTGCCCCTTCGTTCCTGGGTGATCACAAATGACAAGTCCTCCTCCCCCATTAATTATTTGATCTATTCCGATGAAACTTGATAGCTAGCTATATATGTGTCTTGAATCATCAGTATGCGTAACCAATATGTGTCTCCCGTTCGAAAGCGTCATAGTTATAAATATGCATGCATTTGCATATTTATAACCTTGATTCTTTCGAATTGTCCAACGCTATCCATGGACAGCCCAAGTATGTGTAGATTGGGTTCGTTTTCCCATATGCTTTGCTCTGGATCCGACGCATATATTTCGTCAGTGCCTCCCCTGTTGTTCTCCGGGTACACATCCTCTCTGTTTACTACAGAGACGTGTATCAGGAGAACGGCGGGGAGGTGCTGCCGAAATTTTGCGTCGGATCCGGAGCATAGCATGGGAAAATGTACCCAATCTACACATACACGGGTGGGATTAGGACCTATCATTACCTATTAGAGTGTAGGTTGCATGGACGTAATAAAATTGACAAAGTAGATCAACTGATGAATATATACATGGTGAATTACATATATAATTGTTGTGTGCCCAGTAGCTCTGAAAGTCAAGATGAGTGGCCGTGCGTGGATGTATACCGGTCACACTGGTCAGAACAAATGGAGCGTTGAATGGTTCACAAAAACTAAGGGGTTTGTGCAAGCCGCATTTGCAAATGGCCAAAAGAAAACCTGGTGACCCTGTTTCCGGTGCGGCAATTGGGAAAAGAAGACAGAGGCTGAAATGTGCAAACACCTGCAGAAGAGTGGTTTTACGCCCAATTATACGGTGTGGACATTTCATGGTGAGTCTGCCCAACGTGACCGAGCTGAGGTGGATCGTCGTTGCACCGACGAGCATGGTACCGGGATGGAAAACATGGTGCAAGGCTATGATGATGCTCGGGATTCGGATGAGGAGATGGAGGAATCTGCAAAGGCCTTAAATGAAATGTTGGAGTCTTCGAAACGTCCGCTCCACGAGCACACTGAGCTTTGTCAGTTGGATGCCATCTCATAAGTAATGGCTCTGAAGGCTCAGTTCAACTTGGGCAGAGAATGTTATGACGCAATTATGACAGTATTTGGACGCTTTCTACCCAAAGGCCATGTAATGCCTGCAAACCTGTACCAGTCGGACAAAATCCTCCGTGCACTGAAGATGCCCTATGAGAAGATACATGCCTGTGAGAAAGGATGTGCCTTATTTAGGCTTGACTATGCGGACTTGAACTATTGTCCCATTTGCAAGTCTTCCAGGTATATTGTGGTAGACAACGGTATGGGTGAGAAGACACAGACCAAAATCCCCGTTAGTGTTCTTCGGTATATGCCAATCATACCAAGACTTCAACGTCTTTTCATGGTAGAAGAGACGGCCAGACAGATGACATGGCACAAAACAGGCAAAAGAACCGAACTAGATGCAAATGGGAATCTGATGATGGTACACACATCGAATGGTGTTGCGTGGAAAAAGTTTGATGAATTACATGCTGACAAAGCGGCAGATCCGAGGCATCCTCAAGTCGGCATCAGCACGGATGGGTTCAGTGTGTTTGGTATGACGGCAACCCAATTCAGTTGTTGGCCCGTATTTGTCTTTCCACTCAATCTCCCCCCCCCCCGGACAGATTATGCAAAGAAAGAACATTTTCCTGACGTTGATAATTCCAGGACCCAACTATCCGGGCAAAAATATGAATGTGTACATGCAGCCGCTTAAGGACGAATTGCAAGAAGCCTGGGATAATGGGTTCAAGACATACGACGCCTTTAGCAAACGGAACTTCATAATGCGTGTCTGGTACATGTACTCGACACATGACTTGCCGGCGTATGCGGTATTCGTTGGCTGGTGTGTGCATGGAAGGTTCCCGTGCCCCACATGCAAGGGAGCTCTTGAGTTTCGTTGGCTTCAGGCCGGTCGCAAGTTTTCTTGCTTCGACATGCATAGACAGTTCCTGGATCCTCGCCACAAGTTCAGGAAAGACAAGAAGAACTTCATCAGGGGTAGAGTTGTCAAAAACTCTGCACCACCTGCATTGACAGGCCAACAGAGCCTGGATCAGTTAAACGCTCTCGAGCCAGATCCACAACGTCCAGGGTACTTCAAGGGGTATAATACTAAGCACGCGTGGACTCACAAAACATGCTTATGGGATCCGCCTTACTTCAAAGACCTCCTTTGCCCACACAACATCAACGTGATGCACACTGAGAAGAATATCGCCGAGGCACTTTTTGGTACATTGTTCGGCATAGATGGGAAGTCAAAGGATAATACTAAGGCTAGAGTCGATTTGGAGGCGCTATGTGATAGGCCGTTACAAAACATGAAAGAACCGAAAGGAAAGCAGAACTGGACGAAGCCAAAGGCATGGTTCAATCTTGGAAGGCCAGCTATGAGGGAAATTCTCTTGTGGGTGCAACAGCAGTTGATGTTCCCCGATGGGTATGCAACGAATCTAAAGAGGGGAGCGAATCTTGATAAACTGAAGATATTTGGTCTCAAGAGTCATGATTGGCACATATGGATTGAGCGGGTAATGCCGGTGATGTTGCGTGGCTTCATCCCTGAGGATGAATGGCTAGTACTGGCAGAACTCAGCTATTTCTTCCGTGTTCTTTGTGCGAAAGAACTATCGCCTGGCGTGCTAGAAGAAATGGAAGAGTTGGCGCTGGAGTTGATTTGCAAGTTAGAGAAGATCTTTCCACCGGGCTTCTTTAATCCAATGCAGCATTTGATTTTGCATCTCCCGACCGAGGCAAGATTGGGGGGCCCGTGCAAAATCGTTGGTGCTACCCAACTAAGAGGATGCAGAAGACGCTTCGAGAAAAATGTAAAAATAAACATAGAATTGAAGCATCGATGGCTGAGGCATTCATCACAGAGGAGGCGGCAAACTTCGTAACAGCGCACTACGAAGCCAAAAATCGTCATTTGCATAATCCAAAGCCTCGGTACAATGCTGACGAGCCTAAAAAGGGTGGATCCAACCTCAGCCTATTCAAAGGGAATCTCGCACCAGCTAGTGTTTCACATCCAGTATCTTTGGATAACGAAGAATGGCGGACCATTTCGTTGTATATCTTCAACAACCTGATAGAAGTGCGGCCGTACATCGAGTAAGTTCTCGGTACATTGTTTCGCAACTTCTATTTCCTTTGAACTACTCTTATTCCTGGATATGTCATACAGTCGATACGTCGCCATATTCTCGTATGGAGCGGAGATCCAAAAGCATTCCGTCGAAGAGTATGAGCTTCTCGCAAAGCAAGGAGGTGGCTATCCCGGTTTCATCTCTTGGTTCAAACAAACGGTAATTTCTATTAGACAATTTCATTTCATTCGCTAATTTGTGCATAATGCAACAATCCTTTCATATGTTAAACTTGTAGGCTAATTCAGAGTCTATGGACGCCGAATTGAGACAAGTCGCTAATGGTTTTGACTATAAGGTCCGTTCATTTGACAAGTACAACATCAACGGGTATCGCTTTCGTACCTATGGCAAAGAGCTATCTATGGCCAACCGAAAGTCTACAAATTGTTGTGTATCTGCTATCGGCGAAGGAGGTACCAAGTATTATGGGAGAGTTGAAGCAATTTATGAACTTCTGTTCTATGGTGAAAACCCACCGAATGTCGTAGTCTTCAAATGTTATTGGTTTCAGCCGAAGGAGACTAGAAGGACTCATGAACATATAGGGCTAGTTGAAATCAACCAAAGCACTCATTTAGATGTTCCTGATGTCTATATTATGGCTCAACAGGCGACCCAAGTATTCTATCTACCGTGGGCCTGCCAAACTAATCCAAATCTGAAAGGTTGGGATGTCGTTTATGAAGTGCCGCCACGTGCTAGACTTTCTCCCCCAAAGGAAGAGGATTATGAACCTCACATTAACCCAGACACATATGAAGGGGAATTCTTCCAAGAGACACGTCTTTCCAAAAAGCGTTTCAAGAACCGCTATACTTCACCCCAAAACATTGAAGTAGACAGCGACAATGAATCCGACATCACCCCAGAGGAGGAACAAGAAGAGCCGGAACAAGAAGAGGTTACTGCTGCGGATGACCTGTCAATGCTTGACCGATTACGTCAAGGTGGCCTTGCACATGTTGATGCCAATGAACCCTATGAGCCCATCATTGATTATAGTGATGATGATGATTATGCATTTATTGATGATACTGATCGAGATTATTAGTAGTGTCAAGTATTCAATTTTTTTATGTTGTACTTGATGATGATTCACTTAAGTGATATACATATTATTATTCATGTCGGTACTTTTTTTATGTTGTACTAATTTCGTTTATTCTTTGTCATGGCAGGTGTTGAAAGATGGTGGGCGCTGGTCGGGAGCGTGCCGAGGCCCCTTCTTCGTCGGCGCGTGGTGCGAGGTCTTCCATTCCACATGCACCTCTCCGCCGAGCATTGCTGGACAGTATGGCGACACCGCCGGGCCCTTCTTCGTCGACCACGGTGCCCAGCAGGGGACGAGGTAAGAAGAAGAGAGGAGGTGGAGCACGTGGTCGCGGGAGAGGAGGTAGGGTGACTCTTACGGCGCCTTCCTCGCCACCGCCCCCAGCTGTTTCACCCGAGCACGTGACTGCTAGGGTGGACTCGTTTGAGGAGGAGGCTGCACGGACTCCGGTCCACGAGCCTCCGGTCCACGAGTCTTCGGCCCACGAGCCTCGGGTCGACGGGCCTTCGGCCCACGAGACTTGGGCCCACGAGACCCCGGAGGAGCACATGTCTGGATGGGGTACCTGGTTGGGTCAGCCTGAGCATGGCGGGGAGCCGAGTGGCCATGCTGATGATGGCGGGGAGCCGACTGATGAGGAGGGGGAGGAGGGGGGAAACGTCTACCAGCGTGATGCTACACGGCTCCCGTCCGTGCTTGTGACCCGCGAGCAGAGGTGGTTGATTTTCCCTGATGGGGAGAGGTACGTAAGTGCATTTCATATTTTTGTACCTTCTGCATTCACGTTTCTTCAAATAACTAATGCGTTGGCCTTGTCATGCTGCAGGGGTTGGGACCACCATCATAGTGTCCGCCGGCCCAACTCCGTCCTTGGAGTTCTTTGCCGGCAAAACTTCCTCGGGTTTGTCACGCTGCCTGGTGAGGGTCGGCTTCCAGAGCTTGGATTGAGCTGGGAGCACTACGTGGCTGCCCTGGCCCCGCCGGATGAGATTATCTACGGTGTCGTGTGCGACACGAGGGCAGACATGGTGATCAGAAAGTTCTGGGTAATTTCTCCTTTACACATTTAAAAATCTTCAACTAGCTAGTTATTAATTGTACTAATCAATATTGTCTCATTTGATTGCAGACATTCTATAGGTGTGAGGAGGGATACGAGGAGGACGCGGCACATGTTATCGAGAACGTCTGCAAGCGCCTACTCCAGAACTTACGGCACGAGGCTCGGGTGCAGGCTGTTCGAGACTACTACGCCTTGCGTGGTATCAAGAAGACCAAGCCGGCGTGCCGCGATAAGTTCCTGAGTAAGGAGCAGTACATGAAGTTAATTCTTAAGGCCTTCTCTACTTAAGTTCCTTCATTTAGTAATTCTTAGCCGTAGCGCTCAAGTTTCTATTTGCTAACTTAGGCGCTTCCGAGATGGTGTGCGGATCGGATGGATTGTTGGGAGGTGTTGGTCGATGAGTGGTGCTCAAAACAATGGCTAGCCCTCCACAACGAGGCCAAGGACAAACATGCCCAAATGGAAGGTGTGCCACACCATCAAGGCAGCTCCAACTTATATCAATTCGGGCGCAACTGGGTATATGGTTTGCTTCATGATTCATGCAATTCATTCATCATGCTAGCTTGAGCCCTTTAATTACTAATTTTCATTGTTTCTCTCTTTCAGGCATGCTACAATAAGGCGGATAAGGTGCCAGAGGTGTACGACCTGTATGCCATGCCCACACTGCCTCTTTCAAGAAAGTCAAGGCTTTCTCTCAGTCTGACCTCGATGATGCAAACAACTTCACCAACATCTCCTCCCACAACAAGCTCGTGAGATATAGAGATGAGGGGAAGGCGAGGAGAGGGGAGGACTTTAACCCGAGCCAGGGTCCCATTGATCCAGAGCTGGTGATGATATCTGGTGGCGGGAGGTCCTATGGCTCCATAGCCATTGGAGATGGACTTATCCGTTGTCCTAGCACTCTCCCGGAGATCAAGGCGCGCCAGTCGAGCTCCGCTCCTGAGATAAGGCCTCGTGAATGGCCAGTGCAACTCGCCATCAAGGTTAGTGATACGTACTCAGTTATCTTTCTCCATTACATTGTGTGCGCTTCCATCAATGATTACAAATGGTCATGTGAGTGGTGTTGCAGGCTGCTATACAGAGTGAGAGAGATAGAACGGAGAAACTTCTGGCAGAGGCGGCGGAGAGGCAGCGGGAGTTGGAGGAGAGGACGACAAAGATGATGGAGGAGGAGAGGGCACGGAATGACATGCAGGCAAGGGCCATGTACGAGCTCCTTGTGGTAAGTTTCTTCTGCAGATTAGCCAAAACATTCATGTAGTGTTTGTCTCATTACTAACTAGTATGACTGAGTCGTCAAAACCAAATGTGCAGTCTGTGTGTGAGAAGGCAGGTCAGACCGCTCCGCCGATGCCAGTGATTGCTCCTGGGACCACGGTGTGTTTTATTTGAATGGACATTACTTGCTAGTCTTAACATTTGAGTGTCATCATGCTAACAAGACATTGGAAATGAACTTTGGTGCAGCGTAACTCCAGACAATCATCGCACGATCCTTCTCCAGCTACCGACACGAGCCACCTCGCTCCTACACCTCCTGGATCTTGGTAAGTTTATCTAGTGTTTTGCTTAACACATGCATAAAGACCTAGACTTAGCTTTATTTCCTCCAATGCTTACCATAATGACCTAGACTTAGCTTCTTCTCCTCCAAAATGACTTAATAAGCTTACTGACCTCCAAAACCATCCATTTTACCTAAGTTAGCTCTAAAACGATTTGTACTTAGCTTACTTATGTCAAAAATTGCATAATTACCTTAGTTAGCTCATAGACGATCCATTTTACCTAAGTTAGCTCTAAAATGACCCATTACCTAGGTTAGCTTATAAATGATCCAGTTCATCCAAGTTAGCTAAAAAATGACCCATTTTACCTAGATTAGCTCCTAAATGATCCATTTTACCTACGTTAGCTTTAAAATGACCCATTTCACCTAGGTTAACTCCAAAATGACCCATCTTACCTAGGTTATCTCATAAACGATCCATTTCAACTAATTTAGCTCATAAACGATCCATTTCACCAAGTTAGCAAAAAATGATCCATTTCACCTAAATTAGCTCTTAAATGATCCATTTCACCTAAGTTAGCTCAAAAAGATCCATTTCAACTAAATTAGCTCATAAATGATCCATTTCACCTAAGTTAGCTCAAAAACGATCCATTTCAGCTAAGTTAGCTCATAAATGATCCATTTCACCTAAGTTAGCTAAAAAACGATCCATTTCACCTTAGTTACCTCAAAAACGATCCATTTGACCTTAGTTAGCTCATAAACGACCCATTTCAACTAAGTTAGCTCATAAATGATCCATTTCACCTTAGCTAGCTCATAAACGACCCATTTCAACTTAGTTAGCTCATATATGATCCATTTCACATAAGTTAGCTCATAAATGACATACTCTTCCTGTTCTAGTCTTCTTCTTGTTCTAGTCTTCTTCTTGTTCTACTCTTCTTGTTCTAACTTTCTTATTTTTCATTTTGCAGATTTCATTCACTTGACTAAAGCTTGCATAGATGGAGTGCTCCTTATCCCTTTCTCTATTTCTTTTGTATCGTTGAACTATGCATGTACCGTTGGATGAAACTATTGTAATATATATGCTTGGATGCCTCTATGTTGAACTTGTTATGTATGATGGAACTATGCATGTAATATATATGGTTGGATGATGAAGTTATGTGTTGGATATCTTATATGTTTGCTCTGTAATGGCCTTTTGAAATATATCTATATATGTCATATATATTTGTGATGAAAATTGTTGGATTTAATAAAAAACAGATAAAAGAGCCAATATGCAGGCTCTTTGCCATCTGCCACCGATGGCAACGGGCTCTTTGCCATCTGCCGCGGACGGCAAAGAAGACACGTGGCATCCAACTGTGCTTCCTGGGAGCTGACCCATTTGGCCAGTTTGCCTACAGTGGCAGACGGCAAAGACTTTGCCATCAGTGGCAGACGGCAAAGAACCTGCCATGTAGTGACGTGTAGATGACATCATACGGCGGACGGCAAAGACACTAGAAATTTTGCTGTCAACGGCGGACGGCAAAGGCATGCCGTTAGCCACTTAACGGACTGACAGCGCAATTATTGCCGTCCGCTCCCTTTGCCGTCCGCCGCAGACGGCAAAGGGCCTTTGCCGTCAGCCGCCAGGAAGCAGACGGCAAAGTAGCTGTTTACCGTAGCCTACTTTGCCGGAGCCTTTTGCCGTCCGCCGCGGACGGCAAAGGCCTTTGCCATCCGTCGTTCATGCCTTTGCCGTCTGCCGTGGCAGACGGCAAAATAGCTGATTCCTGTAGTGAGCTCCGGTGGGAAAGCAAAACCGGTTTCACGTCTCGGAGGCATCTGAGGGGTTTAGATGGAAGAGATTAGAATAGAAAAGGGGTCTAATGAGAAAACACTACCCATATGCACATGAGACAAACACAATCATTTCACTCAATCAATCAAGCAAGGGCATACAAACGATCTATAACTATCGCCCAAGTGCTCAACTACTACTAAATACATGGGGGAATACTACTAATAGTTGGTGGTCATCTAGAAATTTTGATTGGTGGAAGACTCCATGATGTCCGCTCCAGCTTCGTCTTCCAAGTCATCATCACTAGGGTCGGAGTCGGTGTCGTCGATGATGATGTAGTTGTCCGGGCAAGTGGGATCTTCGTCTTCGTCTCCCGGTGCTGGTCCTCCCATGAATACTCCAATCTTCTTGACTAGATCGTCATTCTTCTCCAATAGTTTCTTGATTTCCTCCTCATATCCATCACGTGTAAACTTCAGTTCTTCCTCCAGTTCGATGATCCTAGTCTTCGCCTTCTTCAAGTCCATCATGTCCGTGCACATCTGGTTTTCCTGACGTCGGATGTGTCGGTTTAACTCCTGGATGAAAACTGCAAAGGATCTATCCTTCCTGGTGCTGATTACTTCCCATTGCTCGTATCGACGCCCACATATTTGGTAGATAGTGTCCTTAAGCTCCCTGTTGTAAACTTCTCCAATGCGTCCCATGGTAATGTGGGCTGCCATGCTCTTGCCTAGACTCCAGGTGGGTGCTTTGAAAGAAAACTCTATGGGTTTAGAAGTTGGCGAGAACGTCCGTCCTGGAACTTGTACTTGAATCATCGAGCGCTCCTCTTCAGGTAGAGTGGCGTTGTACGTCCCGGTGAAGCTTGGTATTCCAATGTTCAAGTACCTAGTGACTTCCTTCAAGTGGCGTCCGAAAGGTGTGTCTTCATTCGGTTGTGCAAACTTGTTCTTCATCTCCGTCATCCTAAAGAGTAGAAAATGGAGAGGAGTCAGAAATGAGTAGAGAAGTGTGACCTAGGTTTTGGCTTAGTGGTCGTGTCCTACACTCAGCATGTGCTCTGATACCATCTTGTAGCAACCCGACCTCATATGGTCAAGTCTCTGTGCTTCAGTGTCATCCCTGGATCGATAATGCTGACACACACAGTACTCGAAGGATTTATAACAGAGTAGCAATCACACACTTATTACATCGAATGTCTCGAAAGAGAACTTATTACAATAATATGGCTTAAGGCCATCTAATTCGATAACAGCGGAAGGCTTGGAAGATAAAGTGAGTCCATCAACTCCAATGGCATAGCTGAGCTGCACGGCAACGACCTAACGAACCTTACTCCTCGTCTAAAAAGTCTGCAACATAATACGTTGCAGCCCGAAAACGGGTCAGCACATGGAATATGCTGGCAAAGTAACACAGTAGAGAAAGAAAAGAATAATGCTAACACTACATGCATATATGGCTGGTGGAAAAGCTCTATGGTTACAATTTTTGTGAAAAGCCAATTTTCTCCTACAACAAAGGAATATATTTTATTTAACTATCATGGTGGTTGAACAACATTGAGAAGGTTCCTCTAACTCAATCCCAATTAAAGTGGTTAACAACCCAACAATATTAATTAAATATGATGAGATACATGTGATAACCCAGGTACTAGATACTCAAGAATTGTCCATAACCGAGGACACGGCTAAACATGATTAGATTGTACACTCTACAGAGGTTTGCGCACTTTTCTCCACAAGACTCGATCGCCTCCGTTGGATTTCTCGCACTACATGGTGTTTGAGAAATGCATGACCGAGACACAGTCTTTCGGAAACATTAACTCTCTACTCCGGACACACCATACCAAACCTACATCCCACTACCTGCTGTTCTGCCTCTTCAAGAGCTTCACGTAACTTACTCAACTATGCTAGAGCCCATAATAGCTTGTGGCTGCACACGGAAGTTTCTAGCATGAATATATCTCAGTTCCCTTTGAGCCTGGGTGGTGGTCCATAGGAAGATCACACGGTACCCCAGGATTTCCAAAAATACAGGCAACACAGGGTTCCCCAGGTGCCTCAATCCACCCAGTTGTTTGATTAAGTTGCCACCTTAAGTTGAACCATTAATTAACAAACTCACATCTGTCATGGATTTCACTCAAACCCAAACCACGTCTACGAGCATAGCATAACATAATAATATAGGCAATCGTAGAAGTAACTCCCAAGGGTTTGAATATAACAGGGCAATAGGTTCTACCTCATCAACTACTTCCCAACCCACAAGTTAATGACATCCTAATCATGCAATGTTTGAGGATTGGAACTAATGCATAAAAACTGGGTGATAAAAGGGTATGATCAAAGTGTTACTTGCCTTGCTGACGATCCGTGAATCCTAGAGACTCGTAGTAACACGCTTCGCACGCCGGGAATTCTATCGCAAGCAAACAATAGCATACATAAGTAACAAGCAATGATGCACAAGCAAAACTCAAATAAAAGAGGTTGACCAGAAAGTTGAACTTAAGAACTCCGGTTCGCAAAAAGAATCAAATCAAACAAAGTAACGAAACTCAAATGACGAAAGAGAGAAGCTTCGTTTACTAATCTGAACTTAGGTCAAATTTTAAAGTAGCAAAAACTTGTTTGAGTTGGTTAAACGGAAAGAGGGTTTCGAGATGAAACTCCAGGTGCTTGAATAGCCTGATTCCGACAAACGAGCGAAAAGATAAACAGAAACTAAGATCGGATCAGAAATCGCGATCAGAAAAATCACGGAATAAATCTAACAAAAAGATAAACAGATTAACGAACGGGCGTTCGTTATCTGGATCTAAACGAAGAACATGTTCGTTAAAACGAACGAACGAGCGAGCGCTCGCTAAATAAATAAACTGGAGGAAAACCGATCTGTTTATAAAAACGAAACTAGGGTTTCTAAAAAAAATAAACCGAACGGTTTTTTTAAACCGGCGGCTCGGATCGGCGCGGATACCTCCGGCGAGGCGGCGGGGCAATGGGGTGGCGGCTCGCGGGTGGCGGCAGGCGGCAACGGCGGCAAGCGGCGGATGCGGCGCGGGCGGCGGCGGCTCGAGGCGTGGGGTTGCGGCGATGGTGGTGGTGTGTTTGGCGGCGGGGGTGCGGCTTATAAAGAGGGGGAGGGGCTGCTTGGAGGAGGGGGCAAGCTGCGGCGGCGGAGTCCGACTCGGACTCCAAGTCCGAGCGGCGGCGGGATGGTGCGCGCGCGCGGGGAGGCGGGGGCGGCCTGGCTTGGCTGGGCCTTAGGCCCAGGCGGGCGCGAGAACTTAAAAAAAAACAATTCCAACGACAGAAATAAAATCCTAGAAAAATAAATAAAAATCTAAAAATGCCAAAACAAATTTTCACCGTCTAAATAAAATATTTAGAACAAGATGACCATTTTCTTGGCCCTAAAATGCAATTTTGAAATCGTGCAATTTTTCTAATGCAAATAAAATCCAAATAAAAATCAAATTAATGATTTTAATATTTTTCCTCCAATATTTCATTTATTTTGGAGAAGTCATATTATCTCCTCTCTTTAAATTTAATTTGAAATATTTTTCGGAGAGAAATAATTAAAATCAAATCCTCGTTTTATTATTTGATAAAAGAATCAAATATGAAAACCGGGAAATCCCCAACTCTCTCCGAGGGTCCTTGAGTTGCTTAGGATTTCGAGGATTCACGGAACGGAAAAGCAATAAAACATGATATGCAATGATGATCTACTGTATAACATTCCAAATTGAAAATTTGGGATGTTACAAACCTACCCCCCTTAAGATGAATCTCGCCCTCGAGATTCGGGTTGTCTAGAAAATAGGTGCGGGTGGTCTTTGCGAAGATCATCCTCTCGTTCCCAGGTGGCTTCATCCTCGGCATGGTGGCTCCACTGAACTTTGCAAAACTTGATAACCTTACTGCGGGTGACTCTGTTGGCAAACTCAAGAATCTTGACTCGTTTCTCCTCATTAGTCAAATCACTGTCCAACTGAATCGCCTCTAAGGGTACTGTATCTCTTAAAGGTATATCGGCCATCTCAGCATGACACTTCTTCAGCTGTGAAACGTGAAACACGTCATGAACTCCTGACAATCCCTCAGGTAACTCTAACTTGTAGGCAACTTCTCCCATCCGTTCCAAAATACAATACGGTCCTACAAATCTCGGGGCTAACTTTCCCTTAACTCCAAAAAGTTTCACTCCTCGCAAAGGTGATACTCGCAGATATGCTCGATCTCCAATTTCATAGGTTACCTCCTTGCATTTTGAGTCTGCATAACTCTTCTGCCTGGACTAAGCAATCTTTAGTCTGTCATGAATCAGTTTGACCTTCTCCTTAGACTCTTTGATCAAGTCTGTTCCAAACAACTGTCGGTCTCCTACCTCATCCCACATTAACGGTGTTCTGCACCTTCATCCATACAGGGCTTCAAAGGGTGCCATCTTCAAACTAGCTTGATAGCTGTTGTTGTATGAAAATTCTGCGTATGGCAAATTGTCATCCCAACTAGATCCATAGTCTAGCGCACAGGCTCTCAACATGTCCTCGAAAATTTGATTGACTCTCTCAGTCTGTCCATCTGTCTGTGGGTGAAATGTTGTACTGAACTCCAATCTCGTTCCCAAAGTTTGGTGCAACTGATGCCAAAACTTTGAGGTAAACTGTGTTCCTCGATCTGATACGATGGTCCTCGGAACTCCATGCAGACATACGATCCTGGACATATATATATTGGCCAACTTTGCACTTGTATAGGTGGTTTTCACTGGGATGAAGTGAGCTACTTTGGTCAAGCGATCAACTACTACCGATATGGAATCATATCCTGCTTTGGTCCTGGGCAATCCGGTGATAAAGTCCATGCCAAGTTTATCCCACTTCCATTCGGGTATCGACATAGGCTGTAATAGTCCTGCTGGCTTCTGATGCTCTGTCTTCACTCTCTGACATACATCACATATGGCTACATACTCGGCAATATCCTTCTTCATACCGGTCCACCAGAAACGTTCCTTCAATCCAAATACATCTTGGTGTTTTCGGGGTGTATCGAGTATGGTGAGTCATGAGCTTCTTGAAGTATTAACTTCCTGATTTCCTGGTTATTGGGCACATAAATTCGGTCCTCAAACCATAAGGTATCGTGCTCATCCTCACGAAAACCTTTGGCCTTTCCTTTGCCCATCTTTTCCTTTATCTCGGCAATCTCTTTGTCATCCTTCAGAGCTTCCCGAATCTTGTCCAGCAATCGATGAGAGGGGCCAGAAGTCAAGAACCACCTGGAAGTGGCCAAATATATGTACAGATATTGGGGATGTTTAAAACTTTAAATACACAATGCATAACTTTGGTAGCACCTGCCTCGCAAACCCGAAAGCACTCTAAGTCCCTAACAACTACCTAGCTAGGATATATATAATGACATAATGTCGTACCTAGCTAGGATGCTTGGCCCACCACCTCCCACTTCGTGTCAGCGGGGTTGGTGCACGTAATGATCGATACTTTGGTCATATATGCATGTCGCCATGACCTACCATAAGATGGACCAATGAATCTTTCGTTTGGTCAAATGACAGTTGTTGTCGATAAACCGCTTGGGCCAATAGATTGAACCATCATAAAAATCGCACGAGAGGGACCACAAAGCCAGCACCTCTTGCATGCGGCCCAAAATGATGTACGTTGGGAAGTGGTGATGTGTGTTTTCAATATCGAATAATGTACAATTTAGATGTGGTGCCTACCTCTCGATACAGACAACAACCATGAAGGCAAGGTAGTTCAGGACGAGATACGTACACAGGGTTTGATGTAGGCCGAACCCAGCAATCCGAGCATCTGGGAGGGAATCCTGACAACGCATGAGCTCGAGCTTTGGTTGAGCGACATTTGACGGTGACCGGCCCTAACATGGACTAGGACGAATCCATTCCTGGCCAACACATACCCCTCATTATCGGTCAAAGGGATGATATATATACACTCAGGGAGCCCACAGATATCTGTGTCATCACCAAAAACCACACAAGGGAGACGTGGTCAATCAGAAGACCCCGTATACACTGCATGCGACCCGAAAATATGTATGGGTACGATGATGTATGATCTGTTTAAATCCCAAATGCACAACTTCGATGGGCCACACCAACTACATTACAAACCGAACACCGTACCTGACTCCAAGCCTAGTTCAATACCTATGATGTCAGTTTCCCAACTTCGAGGCGGCGGTGGGGGGGGGGGGTCGTCCCACGCATGCGCTCAAATTTCATTTTGTCTAGCATGGGACACATCTCTCTCTATATATATATATATCTATATATATATATATATATATAGGGTGGGACTATTTAGAAACCCCCTCTAGAGTTCCTGAATAAGCTATTTAGGAACACC
The DNA here is from genome assembly GCA_032464435.1 of Aegilops umbellulata. NCBI lineage: Eukaryota > Viridiplantae > Streptophyta > Magnoliopsida > Poales > Poaceae > Aegilops > Aegilops umbellulata. The sequence continues at coordinate 265,624,803 of CP136056.1, forward strand.
CCCCCCCCCCCCGATTTCTAAACTAGACAAAGGATCAGAGCCGGATCCCGATCCCTCCGGCCTCCCACCTCTCCCCTACAAATCCGGCGCCTGATCCCATCGATCCCAGCGTTGATTCCCCCACCTAACCTGTAGCTTCAAATCCGCCTCGCACGAGCGAGCGGCGCCGGCGGGGCCGACCCCTAGCTTCGAATCCACCTCGCGCGAGGGAGCGGTGGCGATAGCTGGCGCGAGGGAGCGCGTGGCACTTCGTCACTGATGGAGGCCAGTGATTCCCGGTTAGATCATCACTTGATTCCCGGTTAGATCATCACTTCTGGATTCCACCCACTAATAAGCTTTGGATCTCTCACTGCTTCTTCTTCTTTGATTCCCCCAAATGTTTGTTGTTTGAATCATCGACGGCAAAGCGACAAGTTTCATTGTGCAGTTAGCATTGTGCCTGGGTTTTGCGTGGAGTTAGCTGGTTTGCGTCCCTGTCAGTTGGTAATGTGTATAAAATCTGAGGTTAGATGTTGGAGACAGCATTCAGTTAGCTTTGTGGGCTTGTGTAGTTTGAGCTAGAAAATGTGCTTTGCTTGTGCTTGAGTTTTGAGTGCAGTTAGCTGGTTGCGTCCCTGTCAGTTTGGTGATGTGTATAGAAATCTGAAGTTAGCTGTTGGAGAAACCATCTAGTTAGCTCTATGGGCTTCTGGTTGCATTTGCGCAGTTAACTATGAAAACTTTTCTTCACTGCTTGTAGTAAAAAAAATGGCACCTAATGAAGATTATGATGGCCTGACTAGCTGGACTGTACGTGTCGACACGCAAAACTCCCCCGTGCAGAATGACCCTGTTTATGTTTTAAAACCAGTGGTGGTGCAAACGGCAAGGTATCCACCACAGGCGCCAATCAAAGAAAGAGTTACTGGGTGCAATTGTGAACCTCTGCCGCGCCTGAAGAACCGTCAACACCAATCAAGCGTCCTGGAGACAATCAATGACGTAGAGTGTGACAGTTAACTGCGTAACAATTTACTTGTTTTGCGTACGGGGAGAGTTTTCAAATTTCTGCAGTTATCTTTTTACTTGTAAAATTTCATAAGAGCAATTGTGTTTCTGAATAAATTAGGTGGATGATGGACCTGCACAAGATGATGATGAACACATGGATGCTGCCGATGAAAGTGATGATCACATTGAATGCTGGACTAAGATTGTTCCTCAAGATGACTGCGAGCGAGAACTCGAGCAAGTCTTTGTTCTAAGGCCTAAAACACGATGTCCGTGATATCCATAAGCTCAAGAAGACAAGTTTGGTCAGAGTGATGATAAGGCAGGTGCAGATACTGGTACAGATAACAAAGCTAGAACTGCACGTTGTTCTGCCGCCCAAAAAAAAGATAACAAAAATGATGTTCTGCTAACATCAGCAGTTAGGTGTTCCACCATCATGAAGTTATGTGTACAAAGCAGTTAGGGTTGAGTGAATAAGGGAGTTAGAAACTGTGGGAAAGTTAGCTTAAATAATGCAGTCATGTGATAAAGCAGTTAGGTTTAAATACACATGGAAGTTAGAGTACACAACAACTAAAATTTTACTCAATAACGAAAAAGGCAGTTAACTAGATGCCGTGGGGAGGTGGGTGGAGCGCACCCTTCTTTAGGCCCGTGGTGGGTGGCCTACTCCCACTCCGGTGACATAGCCCTACCCATCCCGGGCTCCAGCTCCGGTGACACCTTCCCCATTCAATCATTCCAGTGGAGGCGCAGAAGCTTGTTCCGGTGGTGACTTCCTACTTTTCAGTTAACTTCAGTAGCGCTAAAAGTCTTTGCCTCCTTCAGTTAACTTGCTCTTCATGTCCTAGATGGATCTCCTCCTCGAGCAGTTCATGGTGTGGATCTCCGGCGGTTAGCTTTTGGGTTTCTTCTACTCCTCCGACCCAGCCTCTGTAGTTGGCAATTATTGGGGGGTTATCTGTAGCTAGCATGTTCAGTTCTTACTTGCAAAATAATGTTGCATCAAGAGTCAAGACATCCCTGTCCGGTTTTTATTTTGGGGATCCAGTGAATATTACTTTTCCTGTTAGCCGTTAACTTCTGCTCCGTTGCACCGGGGATTGACGAGGTGCAGGACCCCTGATGGGGATTTACTGGTGGAGCGACCTCTCTACAACTAGCTCAATTTCATGGATAAGTTAGCTTAGTTTCAAGGAGCAGTTTGCTTTACTGATAGTTATGTAAAAAAGAAACAGAGACCGCTGCTCAATTAGCTCTTGCCCCCATGCTGCCAGCGGCACGATCCACGGTGCACGGTTTGCCAATGCTCAGTTTCATGGAGTAGTTAGTTCAGGGACTGGCTGTAGATATCTTGTGTCTAAAAAAAATTAAGTGATGTACGCAACTATTATTTTGCCAAGCCCCTGCTTGCGTGAGGTACAAAAAAATAGCAATCTAATTAGAGGGTTCAGGTTGTTTGCCAAGCCCCTGCTTGCGTGAGGTACAAAAAATATTTTTAATCCCGGTAGTTAACTCGGTGTTAACTGCCGCAATCCATGGCAGTTAGCTATTTTACTCCCGGCCGTTATCTTGAACCGGGCAAAAAAAGTATTCAATCCTGACAGTTACCTATCGCAGTCTCGACAGTTAGCTATTCTAGTCCCGGCGGTTAACCTGACCATGGAAAAAAATAGAAAAAAAGAATTAAAAAACAAAGAAGCAAAAAAGTATTATCAGCCATTGCAGTTAGCTTTCTCATCGCGTGCAGTTAGGTATTTCATACCCGCAGTTAGTGTGACCCAATCAAAAAAGAAAAAAACTTTTTCAGTCTCGTAGTTACTTGGTGCTAACTGTTGCGATTCCTGGCAGTTAGCTATTTCACTCCCAGAAGTTAACTTGACCTGACGATAAAAGTATAGAAGAAAAAAATATTTTTCTTCAATCTCAGCAGTTAGCTTGTCAGCATATGTCAGTTAGCTATTCCGCGCGAGCAGTTAGCGTGTACTGTAGCAGTTCGGGCAAAAAATGTCGAAAATGATGTTGGTTTTTTGAAAACTGCTCTTAAACCATAGCAAATCCGAAAATGTGCTCTATATGGCAAAGTTTGGGCTAATCGGTACCTTTCTAACGGTATATCATACGCATCATTCCGATAAAAGCTTTGAAAATTCCTTTCACAAAAACATTGAAAACTCGTTTGATGGATTTCAATTTTTTGAATTTTGTTTAAAAACCGGATCGATTTTGGGAAAACGACCAAAATGAGTTTTTTGCTCCTTCTCAATAGCTATCCAACGATATAACAGTTGCATCAATCCGATTAGCGGTTAAGTAATTATGACCCAAAAACAGTGCGGAAAAACGATGCCAGAAAAAGTCCGCCCGGCAGTTAACTAGTATAGTTCGCAAAGTTAGTTGTGTGTTCTCGTGCAGTTAGGAGCGGTTCCTGAATAGCTTATTTAGGAATGGGTTGCAGAATAGCTGGGATGTATGTATATATATATACATCAATACACCTATATAGTGTGCAAATAACTTTGAAAGTTGCTCGTTGGATGAAGCCAATCCGACGGTATAGAGATGGCAAATCCGAGCACTACTGGTCGTTGGATATCATCTACATTCCACCAGATTCTGCCACATGTAAAATCTAGAAGACTCCATGGTTGAACTTAAGCATAATGCACAAACCTCAAAACACAAGCACTTCTCCTTTGTTCTCTAGAATCTTCAATATCTTAATTGCCCCAAACCTTTTGTTTCTAAATGAATTGTCACTTTTTGTTTTTACCTTTACAGTGCACAATTCCATTAATCTTAAATTAGTTTTTATAAAACTAATTAATTTTGGATGAGATGAACTATAAGAATTAAACGAACATCTACATCATGCATATCTGGGAGAAGAGGCGGGAAACCGATGAGAGGAGTGGCGAGAAATGGTAGCATGTTTTGAATGAAAACCTACTAGAGAAGGAAGCGTGAGCTACACGACGCATGCGCATAGTGCTTACCCATGTACTGCATGTGCTGTCGAAAGGGCTCATGGTTGTCGTTCAATCTGGGAGCATCCAACGGTGCACACGTAAGATCTGTGGGGTTTTGGGTTCTGGCCAGTCAGAACACATGACTCAGATCACGTGTGCAGCGGGGGGGATATCATACGGAAGCCCGCATTCAGTGGAAACCGGTGAAAACCATGAGAAAAAGATGTTTTGAAGTTCAAAAAAAATCAAAAAATGCGGGATGTTAAGAGGATTATGTTTTATTGCCACACAAAATTTCAAGTTGAAACACATTACGAGATGTGAGCTATGAAAAAGATAAAATTAGTGTTGAATAGTGCCAAATAGTAATGTCACTATTCAGGGCGGAATTTGTCTTTTTCATAGCTCACATCTCGTAATGTTTTTCAACTTGAAACTTTGCGTGGCAATAAAACATCACCTTCTTAACAACCCACTTTTTTTAGATTTTTATGAAACTTTAAAATATGGTTTCCACGAAGTTTTCATTGAATGTCGACTTTCATGAGTGAATCGTGTGCTATTTGAAAACATATCGTGAGAAGAATCTCGGTTTTTAAATCCTCGTAAATCCAAAACTAAGATGAAAATCGTGAAACCTGCCATGGTGTCATGACATCGCACTTATATGTCGAGGATTTTTTTTCATCCATTGTGGTGCAAGTTTTATTACAAGCCTCTTACAAACCGGAGCTTCTCTCAAGAAGCCTCGTGGTTCCGATAGGGAAACGTGTCACTCTTGTGGGCGAAACATAATAACTACCTCTTTTCGCCTTGTATTTTGTTCTACGGGCAACATGGAACGACAGGATATCCGTGCTGAAATTTAAACTTATTTAGGGTTCGTTTGGCCTTTTTATACACTAATTGAGTTTCCTAGGCATTCAATGTCCATAATTCAAATCTGAACTACAAATACATGTTCCAGTTCACCAAAATGGCTAGAGAAATTATACATGTGTCCTTGGGTGAATGTTTAGGTCCCATGCCAGGAATGGGAATGAATTACAACCGTATCGGTGTCATGGCTCGTCCTCAAACATTTCGAATCTCGGTTTTTAAGTCCCCATAAATCCTAAACTCACCAGAAAGTCATCAAAGGTGGCATGGTGTCACATCATGGCACATATATGTCATGGTAAAAACATTGTCCAATTTGGGCCAAGCTTTATTACAAACCTCTTACAAAAACTGGAGCTTCTCGCAAAGAAGCCTCGTGGTTCTGAGAGGGAAACGTGTTCCCCTTGTGGGCGAAATGTAATCACTGCCTCTTTTCGCCTTGTATTTTCTTCTACGGGCAACATGGCACGACAGGATATCCGTGCTTAAATTTAAACTTATTCAGGATTCGTTTGGCCTTTTTATACACTAATTGAGTTTCCTAGGCATTTAATGTCCATAATTCAAATCTGAACTACAAATACATGCTCCAGTGCACCAAAATGGCTAGAAAAATTATACTTGTGTCCTTGGGTGCATGTTTTGGTCTCATGCCAGGAATGGGAACGAATTACAACTGTACCGGTGTCCTGGCTCATCCTCAAACATTTCGAATCTCGATTTTTATGTCCCCATAAATCCTAAAGTGACCAGAAAGTCATCAAAGGTGGCACGGTGTAACGTCATGGCACATATATGTTGTGGTAAAAACATTGCCAATTTGGGCCAAGCTTTATTACAAACCTCTTACAAACCGGAGCCTGTCGCAAGAACCCTCGTGGTTTCAATAGGGAAACGTGTCCCCTTGTGGGCCAAACGATAATCACTCCCTCTTCTAGACTCGTATTTTCTTCTACACGTGACACGGAACAACTGGAGATTCGCGCTAAACTTTGAAATTATTCACGGTTCGTTTGACCTTTTTATTCATTAAGTGAGTTTCTAGGCATTTAATGTCCATCATTCAAATCCGAACTACAAATACGTGCTCCAGTGCACCAAAATGGCTAGAAAAACGTACATGTTTCCTTGGGGTGCATGTTTAGGTCCCATGGAATGAATGTGAACGAGTTCAACCATCTCGCCGTCCTGGCTTGGCCACAAATATTGCGAATCTCGGTTTTTAAATGTCTGTAAATCCAAAACTCACCAGGAAATCATGAAACTTGGCATGGTGTCACTACATGGTACATATAATTGTCCAATTTGGATGAAGCTATATTACAAGCCTTTTACAAACCGGAGCCTGTCGCAACCCTCGTGGTTCTAGTAGGGAAACATGCCCCTCTTGTGGGCGAAACGATAATCACTGCCTCTTCTCACCTTGAACTTTGTTTTCTACAGGCAACCTAGAATAACAGGAGTGTCGGGCTACAATTTGAAACTGTTCAGGGTTCGTTTGGCCATTGCATATGTATTACTAATTACTAAGTTTTCTATGCATTAAATGTAGTCCATAATCACTGGTGCGCATCGGTCCTAAACAAATGGTTTTTTTACCCCTTTCCGCGATGGCATTTGGAACCGTCGCCAAGTGAGTGTGTGCGATAGGGTGTCCTTCCCACATGACCCAGAAATCGTCGGGGATAGGCCCTCCTGGGACCTAGGATGGGGCCGTGTGCGATCGGGCGAGGCATCGAAACCCAATCATTTCCGTAGGTATGTACATCCCACACAGTGAATCACAGAAATCATTTCCGTAGGTATGTACATCCCACACAGTGAATCCCAGAAATCATTTCCATAGGTATGTACATCCCACACGGTAATCCGAGAAAATCATTTCCGTAGGTATGTATATCCCACATGGTGAATCCCAGAAAAACATTTCCGTTCATATGTATACCACACACAGTCAATCCAAGGAATACGTTTCCGTTCTTATGTACATCCCACACAGTCAATCCAGGGAAAACGTTTCCATTCGGACGTACATCCCACACAGATTTATGTGTAGGCTCATGTGTGAAAGGTGTAACTATCACAAACGGTCTTCCTTGGTTAACGGTTTGCTTTTATCAACTATATCACACACGATTTGATGAAGAAAACTGTGTGGCATTGGGCTATACATCACAACCGCTTTAAATGCTAGAACTGTTTGCAAAGGTCTGTGACACATTTAGTAGGTTTATTAGTTTACAATTAATAATTCCAGTATTACGCAAATTCACATTCCATATCAAACTGCTGTTTGCCAATTTCATATCAGGCACATAAATATATTATAACATCACTGTACGGTAGCTACATGAAAACAGCACAGTACAACACATAGCTAGTTCAACTTCATAAGAACAATATATTCATTTCCCTAATCGAGATCATCCAGGCTCGTCTTATCCACCTCTGATTTTAGTTCAGTAAGAACCCGTTTTGCATGGGCCAACTGGGAAAGTGCCTCCTCCTTCGCCAACACCATCTTAGCAAAGTCTTTTTTTCAATCCAAGCTCATTCTCCACCTTCAACTTTTTATCCCGCACCTTGAAATATGCTTCAGCATTGACAAGACTTTCTCTAAGCCTAGCTGTGTTCACTTCCTCATACATGCTATAGTGCTTTGTTAGGCACATCTTCAAAGACTGTGGCCACTCATGATCAACCCACTCCAAGTAAGAACACTTCCGTTCATCCTATAATATTTAAAACTAGATCAGTAACAATTGCAGGGGAAATGGGTTTATAAATGCTTATTTTGAAAAACTGAAGAAACATGTTAATTATGACATATCTTCTCAAAAAGATCAATGTGCGAACGAAATAATTGGTACTGAGACAATAACCAAATTCTGGAACATCAGAAGCTATAAATAACTACATCGATGCTACAAGTTCTTACTCATGTACAATAAATAACAAATTGAACATTTTATGAGGAAGGTAAATATAACTGCAACAACATAGCGACATTGTTTGGATGACAACAAATTGATACTAACAGGTGTGTACATGCACAAATTTAGTAACATAGAACTAATAGCACTAAGGCCGTCCACTATGTATGCCAAAACTGGTGTAAAGACAACTGTTGTTACATCTCGCACCGGTGCCCTGAACTGGCGAGCCGATGCAGCGGAAAAAAAATCAGGGACCCAGACTCCGGAGCACGTAGTTGCTCCAATGCCCAGTTCCTTCGTGCCATAAAGATTTAGTATTTTACTGTTTGGCTGCTCGGATGTGTGGACCCAAGTTGGCTGCACAAACTGCTGAAGCGGTGCCAAATAATTTTCTAATGGCATCGCTGATGAGATGGCAACAATTTAAGATACTAGGTACAAACTGTGACACTGTCTTAGGATGCGTTTGGTTGAAGGTGTGCTATGAATGGGTTGGGACCATGACAGTGTGTGAATCACATCTAACAAATGATTTGTAACAACGGAAGAGGGTCTAACCTTCTCTGCACATGATAGAAACTTCCTCCCAGTGTCCACAGAATCAAACACAAGTAGCTTCACACATGGAGATTGATGGTGACAACAAGCAGATAGATCTTCAGCCACCCCGCTCCATTCGTTGCCACTGATGGTCTTAGGGAGCTACAAGAGGAAGAAACGACTCAAATCGACTTTCGGGTCAAAATCCTACATTCCAAGTCATAGCCCGAGAGAGAGAAGAGAGGCATACCCGGGTGGTGAAGTAGTAGTCGCCGGAGGAGGAACCGCTGGAGATGTCTTTAAAGAAGACCATGGCGACCCCGGCGGTAGGATGCGAGACGGTGAGAGCGAGGAAGCGGCTATAGCTTAGCAAGGAAGGAGGAAACATGGGAAATGTGACTTGTGGTCGGGGAGAAAAGGGGGTGGGAAGGGGGGAAGGGGCGGGGGTAGATATTTTGGTGGTAGGCCAAAATTTTGGAAATGTGGAGGGAAACTTTGTGCGCGGTGTCACCAAACCATTCACTTTGAATGATTGTGTGCATCGCAAACGATTCTTCTGCTTTACGCGCATGGGATGAGTTTGATAATTCAAATTTTGATCTCAAGGCATGGGCACATTCACTTTGAACGCGCGCGGTGCTGCCAGACCATTCACATTGAACGATTGTGTGTATCGCAAACGATTCTTCTGCTTTACACGCATGGGATGAGTTTGATGATTCGAATTTTGGTGGAAATTTCCCCTGGTACATCATTGCATAATTTAACATCGCTTGATAATTTGCGCACACAGAAGAGCGTACAACAGACAGATACACTTACTGAATCGAGAAATTTTAGTAATTACACAGAGCCAGTTGACCTAAACATTGCTCTAATAAAAGAACGACATTAAAAACAAAGCCTAAGTACGCATAATTAAAAATCCGCCGCCGCGCCGGCCTATGCATCACCGGTGTGAGATGAGATATGACTTTCCTGGCGACATGCCACATTGGAGGACTCCACGTCCCCCTGCTGAAGTCGATCGCGTCCTCGTCCTCGTCCTCGGCGCCGCCCTCAAGGTTGTAGTACTCATAGTAGTGGCTGCGCCACAACTCGCGTTGGTACTCCACCGCTGATTCCTCGACGGACAGACTCTTGTTTACCTCGACCTCGGCCACGCGCAACTCCTCCTCCGCCTTCTGCATCTCCAGCTCCTGCTCGGCGGGCTCATGAGGAAGCAGGTGCTCCATGGCCACTGCCGCCTTTTCAGACGTGGGTTGCATGCTGGAGTCCGAGGTGGCCTGGAATATCTTGGCGTGTGCATCCTTGATCTTGGCGTGGATGGCCTCGACCCAGGCCAGGGCGACATCAGCGGCACGGACGGCAGATCGAGCGCTCTCGGCGTTTGCAGCCGCCGTCGCAGCAGCAGCTGCAGCCGTCTCGGCTGCTGCAGCTGCCCTGTCGGCTACCGCAGACGCCCTCTCGGTGGAAGCAGCCGTGCTCAATGCGGATGCGGCGGCACTCTCGGCGTAGGCGGCCGCACTCTCGACGCAGGAGGCGGCGCTCGAGGGGGACGCGGCCATCGTACGGGCCTTCACGAAGTGTTTCCAAGGCCTCATCTTTGCAAGAAGGGGGTGCAGGAATTGGGATCGGGGTTCGTGGATTCAGGGGTTGCCCGCACTGGAGAAGATGAGCTGGCGAAGCTTAAGGAGGGTGACTTAAATAGACCCAGATATTTTCATCGCAAACGGTTCCTATAAAACAACTGCGTGTCATGTTGTAGATATTTTTTATTAGCTATGAAAGACGAATTTGGAATATAGTGCCAATGGATGGTGTTTTAAATGAACGAGAAATTTTGTAGTACTATACAACTGTCATGTCAAATTTTGGAAAATTTCAGGGGTCATTTGACCTTCTAAGACATTTAAGTGATTTTCTAGCCATTTAATGACCGTAATTGAAATTTGAAGTACATGTACATGCAACATCTAACCATAACGGTTTGAAAACTCATATTTCATGTACTTGTGTGCGATTTAATTTCATGTGCAGTAAATTGGAAGGAATGTTCAAACATATTGCTCTAATGGCTATGACACAATTAAGCATGGAGTGGCATGGCATTTTAATTCCAAAAAATAAAAAAAGAAACACATGAAACCTTGGTTGATGTAATGTCATGCCACCAAGATGATGTGGTAAAAAAATTGGCATGTTTGACCAAAGTTTGGACACACACCCCTCACAAACCGGAGCTACTCACTAGAAGGCTCGTGGTTCCGAGAGGGAACAATGCATGTTTGATGACGAACGGGAGATAGCTTCCTCTTACGGCCTTCAAATTTTTTTCTACGTCTAATGTGCACTACTACAACTGTAATGTGAATTTTTTGAAAATTCTAGGGTCATTTGACCTTTTAAAGACATTTAAGTGATTTTCTAACCATTTAATGACCGTAATTCAAATTTGAACTACATCTACATGCAACGCCTAACCAAAACGGTTTGAAAAATCATATTTGTGTACTTGTGTGCGAGTTAATTCCATGTGCAGTAAATTAGAAGGAATTTTCAAACATATTGGTCTCACGACATGGACACATGCCATACGTATGCATGGAGTGACATGGCATTTTAATTCAAAAAAATAGAAAAAATGACCAGAAAGACATGAAACCTTGGTTGATGTAATGTCATGCCACCAAGATGATGTTGTATAGCAACTGGCATGTTTGACGAACGTTTGGACACACGCCCCTCACAAACCGGAGCAACTCACTAGAAGGTTCATGGTTCCGAGAGGGAACAATGCATGTTTGATGACGAACGGGAGATAGCTTCCTCTTACGGCCTTCAATTTTTTCCTACGTTTAACGTGCACTAATACAACTGTCATGTGAAAAATTGGTAAATTTCAGGGGTCATTTGACCTTCTAAAGACATTTAAGTGATTTTCTAACCGTTTAATGACCATAATTCAAATTTCAACTACATCTACATGCATCACCTAACCATAACGGTTTGAAAAAAATCATATTTTTGTGCACTTGTGTGTGAGTTAATTCCATCTGTAGTAAATTCAAAGGAATTTTCAAACATAATGGTGTCAACGCATGGGCACATGCATCGAGTGCATGCCATGGTATTTTAATTCCAAAAAACTACAAAATAACCAGAAAAACATGAAACCTTGCTTGATTAATGTCATGCCACCAAGATGATGTGGTAAAGAAATTGGCATGTTTGACGAAAGTTTGGACACACACCCCTCACAAACCGGAGCAACTCGCCAGAAGGTTCGTGGTTCTGAGAGGGAACAACGCATGTTTGATGACGAACGGGAGATAGCTTCCTTTTACGGCCTTGAATTTTTTTCCTATGTTTAACGTGCACTAATACAACTGTCATGTGAAAATTTGAAAATTTTAGGTTATTTAACCTTTTAAAGACATTTAAGTGATTTTCTAACTATTTAATGACCGTTATTCAAATTTGAACTTAATCTACATGCAACGCCTAACCAAAACGGTTTGAAAAAACTTATTTTTTGTGTACTTGTGTGCGAGTTAAAAAATCATCAGACGATGTAAATATCTGGTGTTCAGAAAAGAAAATGTAAAGATCTGGCAACACAACCGGCCCCCACACGATTGGCACTCTATCTCGCGGCTCGACGTTTGGTAGGTGATTGGCAGAGGTCATTAATCAGACACGGTTTTGTATTGGAAACCGTCATCTATTATGTTCACACACGGATTTGCTGCGGGAATTGTGTGTAATTCTAACTACAGTACTCGTAAATTCTGGCAACCACGTGTGTACTGTCCCCGTCGCTCGAGATTCCGGCTGCCAATGAATACTACCTTGCTCATGTCGTCTCGCCTGCATTCTCATCTGCATAATCCCCTCTCGCTCGCCCTCTCTCTCTCTCTCTCTCTCTCTCAAATCTCTGCCATGGCGCCGCCGGTCTGCCACACACCAACGAGGAGTCGCCGCCCCCCGAGAACGCTCACTCGATTAGCAGCGACGAGGACCCCTACGCGCCGCCTGACGAGGTTGCGCCGGACCCCCTAACTTTGGATTGGTTTTGGGGCCAGTACAATCTTTGTCTGTGGGAGTCGCTGTCGCCGGCTGAGAAAGCTAGGCAAGTGGCATTCAAGAAGGAGATGGCAGAGGAGGAAGCCAGGTACCAGGCGGCCTGTGAAGCCCATGATGCCGCCTGGAAAAAGGAGGCGGCGGAGCTTTGGGGGCGGGCGCGTCATCGTGCCGAGGAGGTTTACGAAGACGGGTACTTTGCGAGGAAGGTCACAGGCGTTGGGCGCCTCATTGCTGCGTGGAGGTGGGCCAATAAGCTCTAGCGTGCCACCGACGAGGAGCTCCGGTCGGCGCCCAACAAAATGGCAAGATCGGCCACGCGCGTCCGCCAGCAAGAGGCAGATCGGTACGACAAGTGCTGCGAGGCGGAGGAGTCAGAGTACCGCGTCCGCACTGGGAAGACGTCGCGCACCAGGGAGCTGCTGGAATACTGGCCCCAGGAGGGATTATTAGTTTTAGTATTGTTCATTTTCAATTTTATGAATTGTACCTAGTTGTTATGTATCAACACGTATATGTGATGATATTATATATATATATATATATATTCTGTGATGAACTAATGAACAATTAATATATATATATATATATATATATATTATGAATTCCATTTCTATCTGTTTGTGTATACTAATCTAAATCTAGCTGTTATCATCCACATATACAGAATGGAAAGCGTATATACACACATTGAAACAGAATATATAAGAATGGAAAATAGAGTACACACATTGAAACAGAGCAATAAAAAGAGCAATACTATGATTGCTATGAATACAAAGCTATCCACGTCGAAACAACTTTTCAAAATAAAACGCATCCATGAGACCATGACCAACAACCCTTGCCTAGGGTAGCTCTTGGCTCTGCCTGAACTCTTGCAGGCGTTCGTCCAAGCGGTCGACATGCTCGCGGTACATCTGGAGCGCGATCTTGATCTCCAAGTTGGCTATTTCACGAAGATCACCAGCTCGAGCATGCGACGGCCATGTACCTCTACTGCGCCCAGGTGCACAACTGGGCCAAGGAGGCGGTCGAGCCTACGGACTAGCATGTTGGCATCCAGCAGGCCACAGACAAGGAGAATGGCGGCACCCATGCGAACGGCGCGGTGGGCGTCCGGTGCAAGTATGGCGTGGCCAGCATCTGGTGCAAGCACGGTGCTGAGGGCCTCTGCCCACTCCTGGCAAGGAATGGGGGTACTGACGGGACGTGTACCCAGCTGCGATGTTGTGTCGACAGCAGGCAAGCGCCGATGGATCCGCTCTTGCTGTGCGGCACGCCGCGCCTCTCGCTCTGCGGCGCTCCAACGGTCTCACCATGCGGCGAGCCGCAGCCTATCGGCGCGGACGCGCCTAGCTTGCTCTGTGGGGTGCCATCGATCATGTTGTGCGGCAAGCTGTAGCCTATCAGCGCTGACATGCCTATCTTGATCCGCGGCGCTCAAGCGCCATGCGCCAAAGGTCTGCTCAACCCTGGCGATGAGGCGCATCATAGCATCATCCATCGCATTGCCGGGGAGCGCGTCGGCCTCGACGGGGCGTGGCGCCTGCTCGTTTTCCTCGTCGACGAGGTTGACGGCAGAGGCGGCGCTTTGATGGGTTGGCATGCTTGGAAAAGGTGGATGTTCTAGAGGTTGTGCTTGTTGCCTCCATGCGTCACGCGCCCCCTATGCGCAATATAGTAGGGTGGCGGGAAACAGGTGAGGAAATGGCGGGAAACGGTGGCGTGTTCATAAAACGCCATCAATTAATGGAAACTTAGCATCGAGCTAGCACAAGAAGTAGATGATGATCAGATGAACATGGACCACACTAGGGATCCCATCGGTGGTGAATTCATCAATCCCAAACGGTTGAATACTAGCAAGCGTTTGCCCACAACACACACGGCCTATTCCATCACAAATAGGTCAGATGGATCAACAGTATGCCACGTATCGCACATTGTCAAAAAGTAATGCGCTAGACCTTCTTTAACATGTGTTAAAAAAACAAGGACCTCGAGTTTAAATTAGCTGAGGTAATGGGGAATTTCGGTCATTTGACCGAAATGACCCATCCCATCACCTAATTTAACATCAACACAACTTCCCATCCAGTCTTCCATCCGATGGCTGCTCCAGCCTGAGCACACTTAACTTGATAGTTTTCTTACATAAGCTACTGGTGGAACAGCTAGTCCTTGCTGATAGGAATGCCTCTTCGCATTTTAATGGCGTATACGGATGACCGCCCGTCTCACAATGGCCAATAGATGTTGTGTAGACAGATTATATCACATACGTCTTATTAGACGCAATCGTCTGTGTTATTATCGGTCTTCGCACACATTTGTGATTACAAACCTATTTGCCGCGTATCACACACATCTTGTTATATTGAACCATTTCTGTTCTCTTGCCTAATCACAAACAGTTCATCCGAGTGAACCGTATGATGTACATCGCACACACCTTTGATCTGGCTGACCATTTCTTTTGTGTTGCCTAATCACAAACAGTTCATCCGAGTGAACCGTATGATCTGTATCGCACACGCCTCCATCTGCTGCCCGTTTCTTTTGTTCCTCCTCATCGCAAACAGTTCATTGAACTGAACCATATACCCTTCATCGCACACGCAACTAAAACCTGAATCGTGTTTGATGCATCTGTCATTGCAAACATTTTACACATTTTTGACGGTTTTCATATAGCACCGCTTGCAATTATGGCATCGCACACAGTTTCTCGAAGGGTCTCTGATCATAGTGTCGCGTTAGCGGCATCCTGCAGTAGTGAATTCAAATTTGAACTACAACCACATGCTCCAGTGAAGCAAAATGGGTGGGAAATCGTACATGTGTCATTGGGTGCATGTTTAGGTCTCGTTTAAGGAATGAGAATGAATTACAAACTTGTCATCGTCCTGAAACAATGAGAATCTCGGTTTCTAAATCCCAGTAAATCAAAAAGTCACCCAAAAAACATGAAACTTGGCATGGTTTCATGACATGGCACATATATGCCATGGTAAAAAAATCGTCCAGTTTGAGAAGAGGTGCACACATTAGTAGCCAACGAAGTCCTTTTTGAAACAAAAAGTCGACACGTTAACATCGCAGACAGTTCTATTATATTTACTGTGTCAAAATTTAACCATATTCGGTGGCGTGCGTGCAGCTGTTTGATTAGACGGGACGAGCACGAGAAGTCCGCCGTGCAGCCTCGACGAGACGCAAGCGACCAGTCCGCTGCGCAGGCTCGACGGGACGTGATGCGGAGCATTTGACGATCATCCCCATGTACACTCGAGCCTACGCCATATGACCTAAGGTGAATTCGCTCCTTTCCGAATCTTCCCTTTCCGCATGCAAGACATGGGTGGTACTTCAAGCGCGGACCTTATGCATACTCAGGTACACCCCGAGGAGACTACGGAGAGCCCAAGAACCAAGGCCAAGCATGCGCGGAAGCGAAGGAAGGAGAAGGAGGAAGATGGACATCAAGAGCTTGAAGTGGATCCGGCCGCTCCAGAACGAGCGGCACTACCGCTCCCTCCAGCGGTACTACCGCCTATAGGCGGTACTACCGCTCCCCACTGCCGCTCACTACTATCGCTCGACCCGACAAATGCCAGTGTTCGCACGTCCCGGGTCCGGTACTACCGCTCAGCCTAAGCGGCACTACCGCCTATAAGCGGTACTACCGCCCTGTGGCCGGTACTACCGCCCTGCCTGCGCGCAGAGAACGGGCCTAGGGCCCATGTATCCCCCCTCTCACTTACCCCTTCGTGGATGTAGACTATATATACTCCCCCACCTCATTCTAGCTAGGGTCAGCGTTGGTTTAGCTCATATGTGAGATAGAGCTTCGCTCATCCATACCGGATCGTCTCTTTGAGAGTGACCGCGGCCCCTCTACGGAGAAGATCCACCTTGGATTCAAGACCTCCTTTACGGAGAAGACCCCCATCAAGACCTCCTCACGGAGAAGAACCGGTTACTTTGTATCGTCCTTTGTTGACCTTGGATCATCGTGTATCTCTTTGTGTTCATCGATCTAGCATATGTGTGATCTATTTCTTGTTGGTTGAGTGTTTCTCTCGTGTTTCGCCTCGTTTTCCCCTTGTGTTCTTCGTGTTCATCGTAGGGATCCGCTCCTTTCATGAAAGATCGGCCATCTAGGGTTCCACCCTACATCATCTTGGATCAGAGCTTAGGTTTATCACGAATTTGGAGCCTCCCCATTGTGTTTTCTAGCCTAATTTTGTTGTGTTCTTCCCCAATTTCGAAAATCCCCACCAAAAATAGCCCCAAAATTTTTTGTGATTTGTTGGTTTGATGATGTTTTGTTGATTTTGATCCATGGATTTGCTTGGTTTCGAGTGGATCTAGCATCTCCCCAAGTTTCCCCACTTTCCATCCACGAAATCTCTCCAATTTTGACCCCGAAATCATCCATTTCCGCCCCAAAATCGCGCCCCGATCCGGATTTGTGAATTTTCCCGACACCAGCGGTACTACCGCCCCCCCCCTAGCGGTACTACCGCTTAGCACCTCCAAGCTGTACTGCCGCCCTTCCAAGCGGCACTACCGGCCCTCCCAGAGCCAGATTTTGCGAAAAAAACCTGACACGAGCGGTACTACCGCCCATCCCAAGCGGTACTACCGCTTACAAGCGGTACTACCGCCCTTCCGAGCGGTACTACCGCCCATGCCAGTTTCAGCATTCCGAGTTTCACTGTTTTGTCCATAACTTTTCACTCCGAACTCCGATTTGAGTGTTCTTTGGCTCGTTTTGAAGCTATCGACGTGCCCGAGGTCCTCACCTTGGTTTCACCACCTTTTGACTCCATCAAATTTTTGGAACTTTGGCATCTTTGCCTAGGGCTTCCACCACATCCTCCGCATAACCACCACCGACTTCCGCAACCTAACCAATTTTATTCCCCATCACATTTGAGGTTGTTTGAGTTGTGATTTGAGTCTCCTAAGGTGTTTAGGCTACTTAGGGACGGTTGCTTCTTCATCAACCACTACCATAACTTCCGCATAGACTTACCCAACACACACTTCCGCCATCCCAACCTAACCCAATTTTGTTTGTGTTGTGAGTTGTGTCTCCTAAGGTGTTTCGGCTACTTAGGGACCGTGCTTCCAACTCCGACACCTTGTATAGTCACCCTCGATTTCCACATTGCGTCTCAAAACCCCATCATTGCATTGAGGCAATCCCATTGAGCTTCCGCAACCACCACCACATTCTCGCTACCACCGTTTGACTTTTGTCCTTGAGATTTTGAGTTGTGGTTTTTCCGTTTCCTAAGGTGTTTCGGCTACTTAAGGACGAGTCTCCATCATCTTGGTATCTACATCAAGAACACCACCACTCATCATCGCAACGGATGGTAACCTCGACAACACCATTGTATATTTCCCTTGCACATTGCATTGATAACCCCTAGCCCATTTTGCGTCACTTACCTATCGAGACTAGCCATTTGGGTATTGCCCGGCAACGTTACTTGTGCACATTAGTGGTCTACACCTCCCATTGCATACATACCATATCATATTGGTATCATATCATCCCTTGTGTCACAAGATTGTTCTCGCATATACACAATTGCTATCTTGGTTTGTGCATTTCGCAAAGTGGCCATACATACAAAAAAAATAAAGAGAATAAGCTTTTAAGCAAAAGAGAAGAGCAAAGAAGCTTGTAAGCAAGTGCCATAGCATCATACCACATTGCATATAAGATTGTCATATCCGATCATCTTGGATCAAACACCGGGAACCATACATATATAGCATACTTGGGATAGAAGTTTATCCATTTTGCATATCATAGGTTGTGCACAAGTGTCATATCCGCCTATAGAGAAATCGTGCTAGCGTCTCTCTTGAGTTTTGCAACACGAGCATTTTCCGTGGACTCCACATTTTGTGCTCATTCCTTGGTTGCACGACCCCATCTATCTATCCACGTGTGTGTTTCCGTGTGCCGTTCTTTGCTATTGGTCTACTTGTTTCACTTGCGAATTTGTGAATCTCTTTCAACATTATTGATTCTTGCTAACATTTTGCATTAAATTTTTGTGCCACTATCCTCACCGAGCTCCACCATAAGCCTTATTTGTGTAGGTGTGAGAAACCGACAAGAATTGATACCAATTGTGCTATTTCCTTGTAACACATTGAGTGATCATTGATCCATCTTCAACATCGGTCAAGGTACATTTGGTATAAGTTCTTCTCTTTCTCCCACTCATATTTGCTCGAGTCTTGTGATGGATAGGCAAGGCATTTCACCCTCGGTCTACAACAACAACAACAACGAGTTCGATGCCACGAACAACTCCAACGACGCCAAGATGCAAGCTCAAATGGAGGAGATCAAAGCCCTCATCAAGTCCTACAAGCAATCTACCTCATCTTCGAGAAGACGCTCAAGAGCACATGCTTCCGAGCTACCATCTCCGACAAGGTCACATCGGCATCGACACCATCAATAACAAGAACGTGAAGGTCAAGAGCTCAACACCAACAACCGCTCAACAACTTCACCGTCTCCCTTGGCATCTTCGCCAAGCGACTTCAAGGCATCTTCGCCTTCGGATATACGGCATCTTCGCCAACAAGCACCTCAAGACTACGCTCAAGAGAAGCTCCCCAAGCTCAAGTCCGCGACCTCCACGAGCTACTACGACCTCGACACCGACCATGAGATTCCTTTCTATGGGACTCTAGAACCCGAGGAGTATCTCGAGTGGGAGCGTTTGATGGACGACTACCTCAAGCTACATCAAGTTCCTCCCAAAGATCAAGTGAAGTGCGCCACAAGAAACTTCCACGACTACGCGTCAACATGGTGGTTTCACACACCTTCGGAGAGCTACGACATGAGTTGGCCCAAGACGAAGGCGAGAGTTTGTGCCTCCAACCTACACGGAACAACTTATACGCCAATTGGAGAACACCATCCAAGGATCAAAGTCCATCGACGAGTACTTCAAGGAGATGAAGATTGCCTTGCGACGAGCCGGCGTGGACGACCCCATGTCAATGAAGTTCCACTTCATGATGGGATTGAACAACGACATCTCCAAGACTATCTTCCTCGAGAACTACAAGTCCCTCGATGACAACTACATTAGTGCTCTCAAGGCGGAACAAGAACTCATGAAGGCCAAGGCTTCTCCACCCCAAGCACACTTCTCGAAGACCAAACTCAAAGGCGACGAGCATGAGGCTAGTACCACCAAAATGTCCAAGCCCGATGAGCTCCAAGACGATGCTCCCAAGTTCGACTTCACCGCCATCCCTCTTTGTGGCATTGATGATGCCGAGTCCTCCACGACTCTTTTTCAAGATGGTGCGGCGACAAGTACGACTACGGAGACCTTCAAGGACCACGCTTTGGAGGCGAGCGACTTGGTGACGAGCAAGGATGATGCTTCCATCTTAGGAGGCGAGAGCGATGATGTGCCATCTTCGGCCTTCATCCACGGGGACGGTGACGCGATGATCGAGCATGGGATTTTCCCTTCGGTCATGGAGGAGAGAGATGATGTGACATCTTCGGCCTTCATCCATGGTGACAACGACGAGATGGTTGAGCATGGGATTTTCCCTTCGACCACGGCGACGTGTGATGACTTGAGTGACTTGTGCCACCATATTGAGAGTGAGAGTGACTTCACCACTAGCCACATATGTGATGAGTTGCCCCAATTCCCATGTGAGGAGAGCCACAACCCCCACCACTTGAGTGAGATGAGTGACTCCACCATAAATGAGATTGAGTGCACCTACATTGAGGGAGTGAGTGAGCCACCACATAGAGAGAGTGAGGCCACTATGATTTCTAACGACTTAACCTCTACCTCTACTGTGTCTTCTCATTTGGTGCTAGGTCCCATATATGATGACGCGCCGATTCGCGACGACTTCGTCCTCACTTTGGACAAGACGATGGCCATGGTGGAATATGATGCACCCCCCACATGGTTCCATCAAGATGAAGATGACCACCATTTGGTCTTTGCCACCTCACATACACCACTTGAGTGGAATGAGAATGGTAACATAGGTGAAGGTGATACTCTAGTCCCACTAGTGGACATTCTTGACATTGATTGCTTGCATGATGTTGATCAACCTATTCCCATGCTTCATGCTAGTGCGACTTCTTCATGTCATGACTTACCAATTTATGATGAATATGATGATGAGCATGTTGAGTTGCCTAGTTGTGATGCCATGTTACATAGGATTTCTTGTGACAATTCTTTAGGTCACATCATGTTTGACAACCCGCTTGACTTGTCATATGCTATGCATGATATCGATCATATGTCATATTTGCAATCTCTTCATAGTGACTATGCATATGCCATTAAAATTAACCCAATTTGCACATATGGCATAGATGACAAGCCCATGGTTATTGGCATTTGTTTTCTTGTGATGATATTGATATGCTCCCTTTGCATCATTTATCTCATATGCCATGCCATGACGACCTAGCTTCGGATATGCATTGTTTTGGATGTTGTCCATTTTCTCCATGTGATGTTTCCATTAATGCTCATGAGGAGACCCCCATAGTTTCCTCATACATTTTAGGAGAATTTGATCAATCCCATCCATTGCATGATCCCAACACTTGTGTGCACAATATGCTTCCCATGAATAAACATGATATTGTTGTGCCATATACTAGTATGCTCAATTTGCATCCCCATCGTGTCATACATAACAACTATTCTTTCATGATGGATGACATGTTCTTATACCATGCATCAAATTTCTTTGAACGATGCGTATCTTGTGCTAACTCACACATGAACATGCACATCATGATGGATGATGTGTACATTTACCACGCACACAATTTCTTCGGTTTATGTCTCTTTTGTGTAGGTACTCACGTATACTCGTCAACCTCTCAATCCCAAGAGTTGACAAAACGAGCTCTTGAGAGCAACGACGATTTGGGATCCCGTGGACTATCCTTACCACCATTACCTTCGCGCAAGGACTACGCGCATCTCTTCTACTTGGCTCTCACACGGCTTTGGGCTATTTACCACTTGTCACATTATGCCCATTCTATAGTGTTCACTTTGCATGTTATGCCTCTTTCTATGATTTTGCCATGCAATTGTGACCCTTGCTTGCATTTACCCATGATGCACCATTATGATACTCCTATGTGTATTTGCATGCTTGGTGGAGATCCTTGTTGCAATTGCCATGTTTATCATGTGCCCCATGCTATTGATGCTATTTTGCTCATATCTTGGCCTTATGCTTGTGAAATGTCATGTGCATTATATATGCCCACTATTTGCACACATGACATGTTTGCCATGATTCCTTCTAGTACGTTGCATCTTCGCACTACTAGCTTGCTTGACTTGATCTCTATGATTGATTGCTTTGATGCACCGCCCATGTTCCATTCTTACTCGCTTTCTTGGGTTGATGACATATATGTTCATGCCTCTCACATGATACATCTTGATCTTTGTCTCTTGTCTCCATTAGTTTCATCTCTCATATCACCTTTTATTGAGTGCCAACTTGCTATGCTTATTGATCGTTGAGACTTGGACATATTACTTGTGATGCATGCTTGCTTGTTTAAGCCTATTGTCTTTGGTTGTAGTTGTATATTATGCTTTCATACAATACCACACCTTGTCCTTTCTTATGATAAGAATGATGAGAACACTTGTTGGGTATCTTACCACACGAATGATAGGTGTTGCATTTGCACTAACCTCATTTGTTTTTCCGAGAGTTTATCATGTTCTTTCATTTTCAAGGATTCACAAGGTGGTACCATAGCGACACATATTGGTTATGTGAAGGCATACAAGATGTGCAACTCCATCATCCTTGAGAAACACCTAAAGGTGACCTCCTTCACTTTGAACCATCCTCATATATACATATTGGACGGGTCATTCTTTCATTGTTGTTTCCTTCTTCTTGTCTACATGATGCATATATTGGATGGAGGACCGACATTGGAGATGAACCTTATGGACCTTCAAGTTGAGGAGTGCCACGACATCGAGCTATGGTACAACACCACCCATGACAAATTTGCACCCTATGCATGGATTGACACATATTATGATTGTCTTGTTGCACTTATTCCCATGTCATCCATGATATATGAGCTTGTGCATTTTCTTAGCAAATTTGTTGTGATCTTTCTTGATGACATATTCATAACTCGTGATCATATTGCCTACCATCAATTGCATGATAACATAATCATATTGAGCACCCATTGCCATATTCATGCTATTGATAAACCGTCTCACTATGACATCATTTTGCACCGTGGTTGCATTGATCACATTCACTTTACATTTGTGTGCACAATGAATGCTTTTGCTCCCATGAATGCTTTACATGTCATTTTACATCATTTCGATAAGCATCTCATGCCTTGTCATGAACAATTCCTTTGGACGACCTCATTCTTACATGATGGACACCTTGTGTGCGCTAACCATTGTATTTCCGAGTGTCGCTTGTGTTTGCTCTCTTTGCATGTCTACCACTCCGGAGACACCTTGGAGGACTTGGATTGCGCCATGACTTCCACTCCGTCCAATTACAAGTCCGTTAACAACAACCGTTTCCATGGTGATGAGGATTTCGATCCGAGGTCGGATCTTTCCCAAGGGAGGGGAGATGATGCGGAGCATCCGACGATCATCCCCATGTACACTCGAGCCTACGCCATATGACCTAAGGTGAATTCGCTCCTTTCCGAATCTTCCCTTTCCGCATGCAAGACATGGATGCTACTTCAAGCGCGGACCTTGTGCATACTCAGGTACACCCGAGGAGACTATGGAGAGCCCAAGAACCAAGGCCAAGCATGCACGGAAGCGAAGGAAGGAGAAGGAGGAAGATGGACATCAAGAGCTTGAAGTGGATCTGGCCGCTCCAGAACGAGCGGCACTACCGCTCCCTCCAGTGGTACTACCGCCTATAGGCGGTACTACCGCTCCCCACTTCCGCTCACTACTATCGCTCGACCCGACAAATGCCAGTGTTCGCACGTACCAGGTCCGGTACTACCGCTCAGCCTAAGCGGCACTACCACCTATAAGCGGTACTACCGCCCTGTGGCCGGTACTACCGCCCTGCCTGCGCGCAGAGAACGGGCCTAGGGCCCATGTATCCCCCCTCTCACTTACCCCTTCGTGGATGTAGACTATATATACTCCCCCACCTCGTTCTAGCTAGGGTCAGCGTTGGTTTAGCTCATATGTGAGATAGAGCTTCGCTCATCCATACCGGATCGTCTCTTCGAGAGTGACCGCGGCCCCTCTACGGAGAAGATCCACCTTGGATTCAAGACCTCCTTTACGGAGAAGACCCCCATCAAGACCTCCTCACGGAGAAGAACCGGTTACTTTGTATCGTCCTTTGTTGACCTTGGATCATCGTGTATCTCTTTGTGTTCATCGATCTAGCATATGTGTGATCTATTTCTTGTTGGTTGAGTGTTTCTCTCGTGTTTCGCCTCGTTTTCCCCTTGTGTTCTTCGTGTTCATCGTAGGGATCCGCTCCTTTCGTGAAAGATCGGCCATCTAGGGTTCCACCCTACATCAGGACGCGTGCATCCTATCCACCTCACAGGCTCGACGGGGCACGTGCGAGCAGTAAGGCCGCCCATGCTCACCGGGAAGCGAGCCCTTTGACCTCCATGCACCCGCCGCCGCCCGCCTCACTCTCAGCTTCTCCATTAATGGGTTAATTATAGCACCTGGACGGAGGTGTTTGCTTGTGATCCCATGGTAGCATTTGCTTTAATTTGTTCGTGTTTTCAACTCGTATTCCACCCTAATTTAAATTTCCACATAGGGCAACGAATAATACGACCACAAATAAAATGGCAATGGATAATACGACGACAAATTTACAATGGCACAGATAATAATTGTCTTACATATTCCGGATAATTTAAAATGCCACATGCGGCAAAGCCCAGAAGACACGGGGGTAAGAGAAGAAGGAAATTGCAGACAACGATCTAGGTCGCTACTATCTCTACTCATCGATGGATCGTCGGGCGACGAAATCCTCCAGCTCCTTCTTCAATTCCACACGACTTTGCTTGAAAGCAGCCACGGATTCCTCCTCCTCCTGCTTGCTCTCGATCCGGAGCTTCCTCAAGCCACCCATCAGTTCCTCGACGACTGCTTTTAGTGTCATCTCCGAGGCACTGCTCTGCTCATGCAGCATCTTCCAGCCAGCGGCCTCCTCCTCCTCGACGACCAACTTGAGGAGCTTCACATTGTCATCCATGAATTGCTCGACGCGGCCGGTCGTCTTGTCAACCGAGGCATCGCTGATCTTGAGCAGCTTCATCAAGCCGTCGACTAGCTCCTACTGGTAGTGACGCCAGCAAGAATGTCATTGTCGATGGCGAAGGACTTCAGGAACACCGGCTCGTCGCGATGGCCGACGCCGCAAATGCGCTTGTGAGAGACCTCGCGTGCCCGTGAGAGCTCGTTCGAGGGCTCCGCGGCGTGCCGGGACATCTCTGCTGTGGTTGCGGCTTTGCGGCGGGACCTCTCCAGTGCTTCCGCGGCCTTGGTCTTTGCTGCCTGGTTATATGTCCACCCTAAACTCCTCCTACCGGTCATGGCGGAACGACTTGACGGAAAAACCAGTTTTGTGGGTGATGAGGAGAGGAACTATGAAGTAATTTTTGAGTGGGTAGTTTTTATAGCCCGGTGCTAAGTGTGAACACATATTAGTTTGATAGGTGTGAACAGATTTGCAATTACTTATTGCGTTCTAATCAGCAATGTGATGAGAAACAAGGTCAAAATTTATTGATGGCAGAAGGTTGACCACGTGGTTGCTCGCCGTTGAGGCGGCCGTGGCGCGCTCCACTCTGGCGTCCCTACGCGTGCTCTGCTCTCCGTTGAGGCAAAGTTACAATGGCAATGGTTAATAATTCTTAATAATTGTCTTACATATTCAGGATAATTTAAAATGCCAAATGCGGCAAGGCCCAGAACACTCACGACCTACATATGCATACAATTATAATAAGGTATAAGCTAAAAGGCTGAGCTGGCGGCCTTCCGACGATGGTCTTCTTGGACTCCATGATCAGCATAGCACCCTTGCGGTCGTTCACTCCGAGTGTCCCGACCCGCCTCCACCTATGGAGCTGCTGGCGCTGGGAGGCTCTTGGGACTGAGCTTGACAGCGTGCAATCGTGTGCATGACAACTCCACGGAACCGCTCCATTTCCATGTCTCTAGCTTGGTAGCAAATTCCGTCGATCTCCTGCATCCTCAAGATATCACGTTGGCGATGTTCTACTTCGTCAGGGATGTCAACTCCGCCAAGGATGCGCTCGAGCCTGGCCACCACATCATCAGGATCGAGGTTGACACGGCCGATGCAGGCAATGATGAAGCCGCAGGTTGCCTTTGTCTTGACTGAATCGCAGAGGTCATCTGCCCATTCCTTGCGGGGCATGAGGCTCTCGATGAGCACTAGTGACGGCTGTTCTTTGGGTGGGTCGTCGGTCATGCCGCCGAGCAGCTCTGGATCTTTTGCACGGTGGATGGCAAACTGCTCATCACACCTCCTCTGCACTATGTCGATTGTGCTCCCAAGGACTGTGACGCCGATATCGTTGTCGATGGGCCATGGTGCCTACACCGTCCGATGAAGCTCTTGCTCCCCGACCTGCTCCGGCTCGTTCTCCTCGCCAAAGATGTAACGCAGGTAGGCGTTGATGTCGAAGCTTTGGTCGTTGCCTGGCATGCTTGGAATAACTAATGGTAGATGGGTGAGGAGTAGATCTTCACAGAGTGTCGCGGCGGTGTGTTGCCGCCTGGGTTACATGCAGCAAGCCATTAGCTGGTGGCGGGAAACCGGTGAGGGAATAGGGGTGGATTTTACAATTCACCCATGTGGAGCGCGGGAAGCATTCGCTGGAGCACGGGAAGACTAAGTGGAGCACACACACAACCCGAATATCGTATCTGGTGCCATGTGTTATTTATCACACAAGTGTTAACATAAGGAAATGCATGTGTAACTTACTAATCATCGCACACGAGTACTCGCAGACGCATTATGTGCGATACTCCTAGCCACCGCAAGCAACTAGTTTGCATTTTTCAAAGTTTTTTGTACACACAGAATCGCACACGAACTAACTGTATTAATCGTTTGTGTTGTAAATTCTCATCGCAAACAGTTCATCTGAGTCGGCTGTTTGCCATGTATCACACATATCATATCTAAGTTGAACCGTTTCTGTTGCGTTCGCTAATCAAAAACAGTTCGTCTGAGTGAACCGTATGCCCTATATCACACAAACCTTGATCTGGCTGACCATTTATGTTGCACTCCCTAATAGCAAACGGTTCATCGGAGCGAACTGTATGCCGTATATCACACACACATTGATATGGCTGCCCGTTTCTGTTGTTCTGCCTCATCGCAAACAGCTCGAACGGGTTAACTGTGTGCCCTACATCGCACACGCAACTAAAATCTAAACCATGTTTGATGTGTCCTCCATCGCAAATGTTTTGCACCTTTTTTGACGTTTTTTACATCCCCGTTTGTGATTAATGCATCGCACACAGTTTCGTGAAAGGGTCTCTGATCGTAGTGTCGCGTTAGCAGCATCCTGCAGTAGTGCCAGTAGAATCCTGCTCGGTATGCTTTGGCCACGATGGTCCGAGAGGACGCATGGTGACCACAGGTCCCCGAGTGGATCTCATTTAAGATCATTCGACCTTCTTCTAGGGAGATACAACGCTGAGCAACCCCAGTGACACTTTCTCTGTAAAGCTGACCACCAATCACCATGAAGGCTTTGGATCGACGGACAATCTGACGGGCCTCATCTTCATCCTGCGGAAGCTCCTTCCTGAGCAGATACAAAATATATGGTATCGTCCAGTCGGGGGTGATTACCAAAACTTCCATGACTAGGTCGACTACGGCTGGGACTTCAATCTCAGTCGGATCGGTTGAACTTATCGGTTGTGGGGGCTCCTCTGTGAAAGGATCTTCTTGGACTGATGGGATGTGGAGATGCTCCAAAAACGCATTGCTGGGTATAGGTTTCCGAGTGGAACCCAATTTTGCCTGATCATCAGCAGCTTGATTCTTGATTCAGGGTATGTGGTGGAGCTCTAACCCCTCAAACTTCTTTTCCAACTTTCTTACTGCATTGCAATAACCAGTCATAGCTGGGCTCCTGATATCCCATTCCTTCATCACTTGATTGACTACCAGATATGAGTCGCCATAGACCATCAGGCGACGGACGCCGAGTGAGATGGCCATACGCAACCCGTACAAAAGTGCCTCATACTCAGCTTCATTGTTTGAAGAATCAAAGTGAATCTGGAGGACGTAGCTGAGCTTGTCACCTCTGGGGGATACCAGGACTACTCCAGCACCAGAGCCATTCAGCATGTTGGACCCCTCAAAGAACATAATCCAATGTTCCGAGTGAATCTGAGTCGGTTGCTGCTGCTCAATCTACTAGGCGAGGAAATCTGCTATTGCTTGGGACTTGATTGCTTTCTTTGCTCGAACTTGATATGAAACAGATGGAGTTCAATTGCCCACTTTGCCACTCGACCAGTTGCATCCCTATTGTTAAGAATTTCTGGTAATGGAGCGTCGCTGACGACTGAAACCGAGTGGTTTGAGAAATAATGTGCAACTTTCTTCGTGGTCAAGTAAATTCCATAAACAAGCTTCTAATAATGTGGATATCTCTGCTTAGACGGAGTCAGGACTTCAGAAATATAGTATACAGGGTGCTGAACTTTGAAGGCTTTGCCTTCTTCTTCCCGCTCGACCGTGAGCACAGTGCTGACAACTTGTCCAGTGGCTGCGATGTACAGTAGTAGATGCTCTTTGCTAATTGGAGCAGCAAGCACCGGCTGGGTGGAAGCAGGGTTTTGAGCTCTATAAATGCTGCTTCGGCTTTAGGAGTCCACTCGAATTTGTCAGACTTCTTCATCAGTCGGTAAAGAGGCAATGCCTTTTCACCGAGACAAGAGATGAATCGACTCAACGTGGCCAAACAACAAGTAAGCTTCTGCACGTCGTGCACACACACAGGGCGTTTCATTCAGAGGATTGCTCCAACCTTTTCCGGGTTTGCATCGATCCCTCGTTCAGAAACGAGGAAACTGAGCAACTTTCCACCTGGGACTCCGAATGTGCACTTTGACGGGTTGAGCTTGATATCATATCTTCTCAAGTTGGCGAAAGTTTTAGCGAGGTCAGTTAGTAGGTTGAAACTTTTACGTGACTTGACCACGATGTCATCCATGTATGCTTCCACATTCCGACTGATTTGAGTGAGTAGACACTTTTGAATCATGCGCATGAATGTGGCGCCAGCATTCCTGAGAGCAAAAGGCATGGTAACATAGCAAAAACACTCGAATGGGGTGATGAAGGCTGTTTTTATTTCGTCGGGCCCATACAGTCGGATCTGATGGTACCTGGAATATGCGTCCAAAAAGGACAAACACTCACTTCCCGTAGTTGAATCGACAATCTGGTCGATGTGGGGGAGAGGGAAATGAACTTTCGGGCAGGCCCGATTAATGTGTTTGAAATCGATACACATACGAAGTGAATCATCTTTTTTGGGGACCATGACAACATTGGTGAGCAACTCGGAGTGGTATATCTCGCGGATGAACTCAGCTGCCAGAATCTGAGCCACCTCTTCGCCAATTGCCTTCCTCTTGTCCACGGCGGACGGGCGGAGATGCTCTTTAACGGGTTTTGGTTTTGGGTCAACTCGCAAACGATGCTTAGCCAGTCCCCTGGGTACACCCGACATGTCAGATGGTTTCCATGTGAAGATGTCCCAGTTCTCATGGAGGAACTGGATGAGCGCTTCTTCCTACTTGCTGTCGAGTGTTGTTGAGATGTGAGTCGGAGCAGCATTGGGATCATTCGGTTGAATGTGAACTGGCTTTTTTCACTAGACAACTAAAATGCGGACTCTAAAGCAGGCTTCTTAGCACGCAACAAATCACTCGGATCTGCATTCTTCTGGTATTCTTGCATCTCTACTACTGCCATCTGTTCATCGGCAATCTTTGAGCCCTTCTGGAGGAACTCTTCTGCTCTCTGCCAATTTCCAGTGACACTGATCACGCCTCTGGGGCCAGGCATCTTCAACTTGAGATACACGTAACACGATCGAGCCATGAAACGAGCATATGCAGGCCTGCCCAGAATTGCATGGTAGGCACTATGAGAATCCACGATCTCAAATGTCAACTTTTCCTTGCGGTAATTCTTTGATTAACCAAAAACCACATCAAGAGTGATCTGATCGAGTGAATCGGCCTTCTTCCCTGGAATGACTCCATGGAATCGCATGTTGCTCTCACTGAGCTTGGACATTGGAATGCCCAACCCTCAGAGGGTCTCAGCTTATAAAATGTACAAACCACTGCCACCGTCCATCAAGACCTTGGTCAGTCGAGTGCCCCCAATGACTAGGTCGACCACCAACGCTTGACGCCCGGGGGTAACAACGTGCCTGGGTGATCGGACTGGTTGAATGTAATGGGAGTTTTTGACCACTTCAGATACATCATTGTTGCCGGAGCAACCATGTTCACTTCTCTGTTGATAACTTTCAGTCGACTTTTGCTCTCGATGTCAGCAAAAATCACCAAAGTTGCATTCACGTTGGGGTAACCATGATCCTCCTCTTTGTCCTCATCCTTATCAGATTCCTTTTCTTTTTTAGTGGGCTGACCCTCTCGGAAGCTTTGAATTAGGAGTTGACACTGTCGAGTGGTATGCTTGGGATAAATCAGGTTTCCCTCTTCATCCTTCTTTGTGTGTACGTGACACGGCAAATCTAGCACATCATTTCCCACTTTATTTTTCACTTTCCCGGGGATCCATGGCCCCTTAGGCTTCCCTTCGAACTTACCTTGGTTCACAACTGTGACCTCACCAGGACCTGCGGGTTCAGCTTTGCGCTTCTGCTTCCGACTGGAATTTCCTCCTCCAGTGTCCTGGGCGACTGGCTTGTTCTTGCCACTGCAGAGTCAGTCTTCTTCTTTGTTGTTAGCGTACCGAGTGGCTATTTCGATCATCCGAGCCAGGGTCATGTCACCCGTCCGGCCGAATTTCAGGTTAAGCTCTCTGTACCGAACGCCCTCCTTGAAGGCGCAAACTGCCTGATGCTCTAATACATTATCCACGGTATGATGAAGAGTGGTCCATCTCTGAATGTAATCTATCAAAGTTTCATTCGGTTTCTGTACACAATGTTGTAATTCAGTCAGCCCTGCAGGCCGTTTGCAAGTACCTTCAAATGTCCTAACAAACACTCGGGCCAATTCTTCCCAACTGAAGATACTTCCGGGAGCCAACTGATTCAACCAAGCTCTGGCTGAACCCTCCAGCATCAGGGGGAGGTGCTTCATGGCTACATTATCATTTCTGCCACCAATCTGCACAGCCACTCGGTAATCCTCTAGCCAAGTGTCTGGCTTCGATTCACTAGTGAACTTACTCACTCCCATCGCCAACCTGAAGTTGGGAGGGATCTCAATAGCTCTGATGGCTCTGCTGAAACATTCAGGCCCAGAAACATGCACTCTGCTACCAATCGGACGATCTCTGTTTAGTCCTTTGTGTGCCCGGTTTCTGTCAACCAGACCTTGCACAAGAATTGACCTTGCATCAAACCCGAGCTCCCTTGGGTCGACCGGGACCCTTCGCTCATCTCCATACGGGCGCCTCTCGTCCTATTGCCGGGGCACATACGATCCGCCCCTCATAGGGGGCATAGGCACTCGACGGCGTTCATCACGGCCGAGTCGATGATCATACTGCTCATGGTTCCGACCCAGGTACTACTCCTAGCGGTGCCCACGACCCTCACGTCGCGGAGGCGATCTTGGGTTGTGAGCCGACTGGACTGTGTCCGCCACCACATGCCTGCTGTGGATCCTGTTGCGCGACTGAGAAACGGCTGAGTTTTGTTCCCCCGCCGCCCAAAGAAATGCTCGAATTTGCATCAAACCTCTACCAGCCTCTGAATGGGAGGGCTAAATCGACTCTGCTATACGGGTTGTGGCTGCAAGATTCTGGATTGGTGTGCGATATACCTGAGGTTCGGGCAAAAACAACTGTTGGTGTCGTCGACTGGATACGGGGATGTGCCGACGAGCGCGTTCGTCGAGTGAATGTTGGAGATTCTCCAAACGGGCATGCTCGGCCAAGGTGGCCAGGCGAGCAGCCTCCAAGGCCCGAGCCTCAGAGGTTTCTCCGATGATGGGGGTGTGGAGGGCCTCCATGTTGCGCCGGTGCAACTCATCCCTCTACTCCGAAGTGAGGGCCTGAGGATGATACTCGTCATGATAGTGCGACGGACCACTGCCACCATCGCCGCCACCACTGCAATGGAAACCAGGCGGGCTGCGCGGCGTGTCAACCATCAGGACCTCTACCGCCGGGTCGCTGCTCCCGCACTCGAACAACGTCTCGGCGGAACCAGTCAACAGATCGAATAGTCCATAGAGAGATTCGATGGGCTCGATTGCCGTGACTTGAGGGGTGGCCGACTGACGGGCCACCGCGTGCTTCACCCACCGCTGAAGCGCAATCGACCAGATTGCTTGCGGTGACGAGCAGCAGGAGCGAGGATGTCACGGTAGCCGACCGATACTGGGTCGACGGCTGCCGCAGAAGGACGCCGCGAGCGCATGCGCGAAAGTGCGTTGCCCCGCGGACGGGGAGCGTCTCGACATCGAGGGGGGCCGCTTGGAGCCAGGCGGAGTCGTCGGTGATGCGAGCATGCCGAGACGGATCTCGCGGCCCAAAGCCAAACCGCCGCTAGAAACCATGTTGATGGAGATCGGAAAAATTGCAACCTCATCGGAAGTCGCTAATACACCGGCCCCACGGTGGGCGCCAACTGTCGTGGGAGTAAGTCTGACAATAAGAGTAGGGGGTACGTAGGAGGAGGCAAGATCCTAGCTATGGTGAGGTTGTGCATGCAAGGTTTACGAGTTCAGGCCCTTCTCGAAGGAAGTAACAGCCCTACGTCTCGGTGCCCGGAGGCTTGGTCGACTGGATTATGCATGAGAGTTACAGGAGGTGCGAACCCTTGTGCTAGAGGAGGGGGTGGCTTATATAGAGTGCGCGAGGACCCCAGCAATCCCACATTACACAGGGTTCAATGTACATTAAGACAGGACGCTACTGGTAACGCCAGTAATAAAGAGCTATAAATGATCTTAAAGACTGTGGAGTAAACGCCTGACCGTTGCCATCCTGAGTGGCTTTGGGTCTTCTGTACTCCGAGTGGTTTCTTGTATTGTCAAGTGAATTCTTCTTGGTCGAATGGAATTGGGGTATCCTAGTGAGGTAGGTGGTCGAGTGGATTGCACTCCAAGGTTACTTCAGTCGGTATCCGTTGTTGAACTTTGAAGGTTCTTGACTCTAGGGTAGTGACCTTGGGTAGGGCGTCTAGGTCAGGCCTATGACCCTACCCTAGGTTCATGGCATCGTCAATATCCCAAGCCACTTTGTAGTGTCCCCCTTTCGCCTCCTTCATACCTTTCCATAGAAAATCTTGGCATATTTTGTCGATACTGTTGATAACCCGCGGTGGAAAATCGAATGATAGCATGTGATAAAATAATGTTACCATCAGAACTATCTTGATCATGATAATTCTCCCTCCTTTGAATAAGAGTCCTCCCTTCCAAGTTTGCAAGTGGTTGGCCACGCTTTCTATGGGCTTATGTTGATCCTATTTTACTAGGGCACCCGTACGGAGAGGTAGTCCGAGGTAGGTGCATGGGAACATCCCCACAGGGTAGGGCAAGTCAGAGAGGTCAATGTCGTTCCCGCATCGAATAGGAATGATTGAGATCTTGTTGAGGTTGACTCAAAGGCCCGAGGCTTCTCCAAATAGGTCCATCATGGCAGCGACCGTAGGGCCGAATTGATTGGTTGAATAAACATGACCATGTCATCAGTGAAGAGAGATAGCTTATGGCTCATCCCATGAGCAGCTAATGATGAGAGCAGCCCTGCATGCTCCACAAATCTCAATAGAGCGCTAAGAACATCCATGACAATGATGAAAAGTATAGGGGATCGCAACAGTTTTCGAGGGTAGAGTATTCAACCCAAATTTATTGATTCGACACAAGGGGAGCCAAAGAACATTTGCAAGTATTGGCAGCTGAGTTATCAATTCAACCACACCTGGAGATTAATTATCTGTAGCAAAGTGATTAGTAGCAAAGTAGTATGATAGTTTTGATAGTAGTAGCAACAACAATAGTAATGGTAACAATGATAGCAATGATTTTGTAGCAGGTATAATAGTAACAGTAGAAGTAGTAACTTAGCAAGAACAATATAAGAGAAATTCATAGGCATTGGATTGGTGAATTCCTTGGATGATATTCATCAAATAACAGTCATAACCTAGGGCGATACGGCATTAGATCCAGTTCATAAATATAATGTAGGCATGTTTTCCCTAAATTGTCATACGTGCTTATGGAAAGAACTTACATGACATATTTTGTCCTACCCTCCCGTAGCAGCGGGGTCCATATGGTAACTAAGGTATATTAACACCTCCTTTTAATAGAGAACCGGAACAAAGCATTAGCACATAGTGAATACATGAACTCCTCAAACTATGGTCATCACCGGAAAGTATCCCGACTACTGTCACTCCGGGGTTTACGGATCATAACACGTAACAGGTGACTATAACTTGCAAGATCAGATCTAGAACATAGATATAATGGTGATAACATAAATGGTTCATATCTGAAATCATGGCACCCGGGCCCAAAGTGACAAGCATTAAGCATGGCAAAGTCATAGCAACATCAATCTCAGAACATAACAGATACTAGGAATCAAGTACTAACAAAACTAGCTCGATTACATGATAAATCTCATCCAACTCCTCACTGACCAGCGAGCCTACAAAGTAATTACTCACTCCCGGTGGGGAGCATCATGGAATTGGCGATGGAGAAGGGTTGGTGATGACGAAGATCGAAGATCCCCCTCTCCGGAGCCCCAAACGGACTATAGATCTGGCCTCCCTACGAACAACAGGAGGTGGCGGCGGCTCCATCCGTGAAACGCGATAATTCTTTCTCCCTCATTTTTTCTCCGAAAATAGGATTTTATAGAGTTGGAAACATGGTCTGCGGGGCCACCAGGTGGGCACAACCCACCTGGGCACGCCTGGAGAGGGGCGCGCTGTAATAGCCCAAGTGCGATCCTTCCTATTTGTAACCTATCCAACCTTGTCATGTGTGATTTCCATGTGGGTTTTAATATAAGTGGCTTCGTCATCATCATTGTTTGCTTTGTTCCTTCTATTTTATGGCATGAGTATTACTGTGTGTGCTATTGTCATAATTTTTTTGCATATTTCTTTTCCCTATGTTGTTTCCATGATCATGATGAATGCCATTGCCATATTTTGCTTCTTGCATCATGTTCATCTTTTATTATATTGCATTGTGCCATCCTTGTGCATTTGCATCATGATCATCATTGTAGTGTGCATATTTGTTGTGTGCTTGTTATCCTTGTGAACTCCTTCTCTTCATCTTCTTCTCCACCCATGAACCACTGCATGATCATCTTCTTCCCTTCCTTCTTTTCCATTTATTTGGGGTATTTACTTTCCCTTCCTCCATTAATGTTCATTATTTCCCTATATCTAATTCACCATGCCTACGCCTCCTCTTTCAAATTTCATACCTTTTGAAGTTGTTTTGGTTGGGTTCAAAATTTCCTCAAGTTTGAAGTTGATTCAAACTTAGTTTAATTTTCTACCTTTGAAAATTCCCAAAGCAATTTCTTCAAATTCTGCACAAATTCTGGACTCCAGGGATATTCTCATATCTCTCTCAACCTTCTCCATTATACCTATGCTTTTATGTCTTGTTTTCTGTCTAAAGAAAAGAGAAGGAGAAAGGCAGCGCAGCCCAGCGACCAGCAGCTTCAGCAGCCCAGCCGACCCAGCCCAACTCCCTCCCCCTGGTAAAATTCCCACGCAGCCACTGTTTTCCACTTCACCGGGCCCACCAGTCATTCTCTCTTCTCCCTCCTTTTTTCCACCTCCCTTGCTCTCTCTCTCACGGTAAAATCTACAAGGGCGCCTGCACATGGCTACGGTGGCGATCCTGCCATGCCCGAGCCCCTACTTAACCCCCCTCCGCATCCCCACCAACCCCTGGGGTTTCCCTCTTGCCGTCGCCACCCTTTCCCTTCCCCTGTTTCTCCTTCTTCCTCAAGAGTCAGAGACCAAGAGAGCGTTGGAGCATCGGGCTTTGTCGCGAGCATGCTCTCCTTCGTCCCCATGCCCCGCGACCACGGCCACCTTCTTCCTCGACGTCGGCTACTTCCTCTACATCATGGATCGGACACCATCTCGCCAAGGGACGCCAAGGCCGCGATGCCCGCATCCTCTTCTTCCCCTGCTTCAACTTCGCGCACTGGAACCCTTTCACGATCAGTGCCTCCTCACGCTTTCGTCGTCGCGTACCCGGCCTCCGCATCGTGACCCTCGATCCCATGGTGAGCAGCCGCTCCTCCCCAGCTCTTCCCCGGCTTGATTTCCATCATTAGTCGTCGTTTTGATCTTGACTGAGGCACGTTTCCCATGGCCGTTTTTGAACCAAGTCGATGCTCTGTTTCCACGCAACCGCACATCCTGCTGCCGCCCCTTGCTACACTTGCACACCTTGCCGGTCGCTGTTCCTGCCCACACACGAGGCGGTCGCTGCACCTTGCCACACACCCGCACACGACGCCATCCGTTCAGCAGGCCGCCATGGACGGGCTGAGCCTAGCCTCGCCCACGGCCTCCTCACCTCTCGCCCCTCGCCTCGTCGCTCGGCCCTTTACCCACCTCGTTTGCGTCATCTAGGCATTGATCTGCTCACGTGAAGCCCGCGGCCACCATGCTCTGTCATAGAAGTGGTCGCGGCACCCTCCTTTTTCTCTCTATGCACCGTCGCATGTGAGTCCTCTGCACGCATCGCCTGTAGCCCCGCATGCATCTGCACCCGCGTGTGCACCCTGCCTGCTTGCTGCTTGCTCGCCGCGCCATGCTCGTCATGCATCGTTGTGCGCCGCAGCCGAGACGAGCTCCCGCTCGATGCTCGGGCTCTGGCCTCTTTCTTCTGCTACCCACATGCACACGCGCACCCATGCATTTTTTTGCAGCCCCGCCGGCGACCTACAGCCGCTGGTGTTGGCTCCCGTCGCCGGCCATGTCACCGTTGATTCATGGGAAAATTAAGGCTTGGCCCTTGATAGTGTTCAAATTCTCCAGTGCCCCTTATTTGTCACAAATACACAGCTAGCTCACTGGTCGGCGCACTCGTTTGCATGTTGGAGGTCCTGGGTTTGATCCCCGGTTCTCCCCTTTTCATTCCCCCTACCTCTCTGTTTTAAATAGGCCCGGTCCTATTGGGGGCAGGGGGCGGCCGCCCCGGGCCCTTGGAACGGAGGGCCCCCCATAAGACCTTGTTTGATACGAAGGGATTGTAGAGGTTTTGGGAGGGGGGATTTCAGGGGATTTGCTGAATCCCCCTCTTCCACCCAATCCCCTCAAAACCCCTTGAATCCTCAAAACCCTTCCTTTCACAATCCTCTTTGTTTAAAATTTCTATTTGGTAGAAAGGGTTTGTCATGTTGACATAACATGTTGTAGAACATTTAAAAATCCAATATTTACAATGTAACTAACTCCCCTTATATCCTTGCTGCAGAATTGAACCTGATGAGAACCTGATGAAACAAAAGATATGAACATTAGAGTGCCTTTAAAAAAAACCATTACTGCAAATAGCTGAACAAAATGGATGCTATGGCAGGAATTGTAAATCTTTTGTCAGGAACAACCTTTTGTCAGGCAAAGGATATTTATGTAGAATTGGCAGGCTAATGAAAGAGAAGGTCAGTTACTATGGAATGTGTTTTCTTAGCATATTGCTAACCAGGTCAGGTGTATTGATAATCCAACATGTGTATTATTAGCTCACTACTCTGTTCCCGAGCAAGTAACTTAAAAAATCACCAAGGGAAATAGCAAAAGAATGAACTAAGAACAAAACTGTGACTTGTACCAAATTGTAGGAAAAGAATGAACTAAGAACACTATGGCCATGGTCACTGAGACGAAAAGAAGGAACGTTCAAGATAACTGATCTCGATGTACAAACTTTGTCCAAGGGGCGACACAGGTGTAACAGATTTAGTTTCAGATTTCAGCAAGTCTAGACAGTGCAAGCAGGATGCACAAACTGATGTATAGGGCCCTTATCTTTTATGGCACCATAAACAGACAGCGCAAGGAAAACAAAGAATGCACTTGTTTTGGGAGTATATTCTAAACACAGCCCGAACTAAATAAAGCAACCTTATCAAAACCTGATTGTTCCTATTCCTGACAAGAAAGCCAAACTTCACATTTTTTCGTAATGCCATCAAACTTAACGACTATATCAGTTAATTAATTTACTCCTATTAGTATCAGTACACATAGCGACATCAGACGGCCGTAAACAGAAATGAAAGCTACGGGGAAACGAAACAGTGAAATTCAACAGAAATCATAAGCATAGCAAACGACATCATAAGCATATTCTAATGAATTTCTGTTGAATTAGTTGTGGGGAATCACCAAGTAGCAAAACTGACGCTAGCTCTCACAGCTGTTTTTTCTTAGTTTTCATCAAAAGCATAGCAAAGCGACACACATGTGCTAATTAAGCAGGTCGATGCATGCACAAGCACACACACAACCAGCCAAGCTGTTTCTTGGTTCAGTCCAGAATACACTCTCAAACAATTCAAACTCATAAGCAGATAGCCTTGTAGATGCACGCAGACAGCTGTGACACACAGACACACAGAGAGAGAGCAAGCATTCATCAAAGCCACACACACAAATGCAGACTGGCGGATACACGCCGGCATCCACAGCAAGCCGCTCCTTCTCTTATTTGAAATCCTCAATATAGTAGAAGAGGACGGCATCCACAGCACGCCGGCAATCTCGACCGCTAGGGTTAGGATAGAAGAGGACGGTGTTCTTGGCGTGCTCGCCGGTGAGGATGAGGCGAACGGAGGGCGTGCGGGAGGTGGCAGCCATGGAGGGGAGGGGGAGGGGAGGGGAGGGGCCGCAATGACTAACCACCAGGGAGAAGTCGAGTATGCCGGAGGAGATCGCCGGTGTCGAGGCGTTGGGCGGCACGTCGTCTTGGGGAGGAGTCGGCGGTGGCATCTTGGAGGAGTCGCGGCGGCGTGTCGAGTCGGACGAGCAAATCCTCGAGGGGGGCCTAGAGGGTTCTGAAGCGCGTGGAAGCCAGTGGATCGAGGGGGAATCGAGAGGGTTGGGCCGTCTAAACCACGCGTACCAAATGGGCCAACGGGTATTTGCGAGGAATCTGGACCTCGCGGGGTTAATCCTCTGAAAACCCCTTCGATCCACGTGAAACAAACGAGGCCTAAGGGACGTACGTGTTATAGAGATATAGGCCTGTTGCTGCGTGCGTCTATATGGACTGAAAAAACGCATTGCCACGCTGGCCCAAATTTGGTACAACGTGAGGCTGGCTACAATTACACATGGCCGTCGATTATGGATTGAATCAGCCTTTTGGAGAGGCGCGTCAGTTAGGCACGCATGCGAGGAGAAACCACGGTCTCAGCCGCCGCCGCCGGACACCGGATGGATTTCTCGTCTTCGCCTCGTGACCGCTAGAACAAGTTGAACTACGGCAGAAGAGGGACGGCCAGTGAGCAAGAGCCTTGCAATCGTTACAATTCTAGCCGGAGATGCCCCATCAACGATTCGACAAGTTGATTCTAGATAAGGTACTGTACCCTAGCGATTTTGCTTTTCCTAGGATAATTAATACAAATTATAAATGATAATCAAGATTCCTCTTCATTATTTCATAGGGCATTGATAATTTATTGATTGGGCATGGTTAGTGGTTACCGTAGATTTTAGAGGCTTTGTCATTGAAATCAATGTGATAAATATTAAGAATTCTGTCAAGATAATTGATTGGATCACAACCGTTCTTTGCAATGTCCTATGGAACACTAAGATGCAAGCACTAGTCTAGAAAACAAATCTATTTGTCACTAAATACAATGGATTTGATAGCACTTCCAGTTCCTCATCCTAGTGAGTAAAATACTTTCATTGGGCGTTGAAGGAAAGATTGAAAATTGGTATCACGGGAAACGGTAAAGACCTATGAAATCGGTCATGAAGGCAACCCTCTAAGGGGCCCCGAGGTCAAATTTCGCCCTGGGCCCCTAAAATCCTAGGAACGGCCCTGGTTTTAAATCGAGCACACACACCCACAGCTGCTTGGGCCAAATCTCCTCATGGGCCACTTCACTGTGTTGTATTTGGCTCGCGTAGTTTTTTTCCTTCTCTGTGGTTTTTAGTATTTTCCAAGTGCATGCATAATTACATAACAACCACTGTTTTGCTATGTTAATAACTAAAGATCCATGCATCCAAATAAAACATGTCATATATGCATCTTGCTCAGATTTTCATGTACATTCACAATGTTCAACTTTCATCTAGGTTCAAACTGTTTAAAATTACTGTTTGACTAAATTTACATAAACAACATGTTAAAATGGTTTATTTCATAACTAAATAACCGTAGTTTCAAATTAAACAAACTTTATATGTAGATGGGGTAAAAATGCATAGATTAACATGGTGGCACTACTTTACATGTTAAACAACAATAAAATATGGTTTAGGGAAGAAGATTAGCAAATTTCAAATATGCACATGGGGATTTTCTAGAGTTGTTGTTTGGTATTCCGGCCTCATTTAAACTTGCCTAGATAGGTAGTTTTATTATGCTTCACCTCTTTCCATGTTTAACAACATTTAATATTGTTGGGTGTACAAACAAGAGTGAACTAAATACTTGAATGGGGTGTTTCGTCAATATGCAACTCGTTGCATATTGAGCTCCACTTAATTTGTAGTATTGTTTGTTGCACTTTGCTGACATGACTCATTAAACCGGACATGCTTCATACTTGGTTGTGCATCATGCCATGTTTATGTGATGGTTGTTTACCATGTTGTTTGCTTCTTTCCGGTTGTGCTCCTTCACGGTAGTTCCAGTTATGTTGCGATTGTGAGGATCCGTCCGACTATGTTGGTTTGTCTACTTCATGGATTCGGTCTTCTTCGTGGCAGGATTTCAGGCAAGATGGTCATCACCTTGGATCTCACTACTATCTTCACTATGCTAGTTGTCTCGATGCTATCGCTATGTCGCGCTACCTACCACTTGTTTATCAAGCCTCCCAAATTGCCATGATAGCCTCAAACCTTTTCCACCATCCTAGCAAACCCTTGTTTGGCTATGTCACCACTTTGCTCAACCCCTCTTATAGAGTTGCTAGTTGCAGGTGCAGTTGCAGGTTGTTCCATGTCAGGACATGGGTATCATGGGATATCACAATATCGCTTATTTAATTAATGCATCTATATACTTGGTAAAGGGTGGAAGGCTCGGCCTTTTGCCTGATGTTTTGTTCCACTCTTGCCGCCTTAGTTTCCGTCATACCGGTGTTATGATCCTTGATTTTGCGTCCCTAACACAGTGAGGGTTTATGGGCCCCTCTTGACAGTTCGCTTTGAATAAAACTCTTCCAGCAAGGCCCAACGTTGGTTTTACCATTTGCCTAATAACAACTAAAAATTTGCATCGGGACTTCCCGGCCCCCGAGGATTTAATTAACAACCCCGGGCTAGTGCACCTCATGAGTGTTGGTCCAAACCTATCAACCGTCGGTGACCGCCAGGGGCAACTCTGGATTTGGCCTACCGAAAGTTGGGACAATCTGGTCGTGGCCTGATAAGAGATACGCGCGGCTACTATTATGGTGTCGGCACGCCGGGAGGTCTTGCTGGACATGTTTTACCATTGTCGAAATGTTTTGTGCACCGGGATTTCGAGTCTGATCGGAGGGTCCCGAGATGGAGGATTGTCTCCGCGGATCGTGAGCTTGTCATGGGCTAAGTTGGGACACGCATGCAGGGTTTAAACTTTCGAGAGTCATGCCCATGGTTATGTGGCAGATGGGAATTTTTAATATCTGGTTGTAGAGAACTTGACACCGGACCCGAAATAAAATACACCAAATGCGTGCGTAACCGTGACGGTCTCTTTTCGAGTGAGTCGAGAATAGAACATGGTGGGGTTATGTTTGAATGTAAGTAGTTCAGGATCACTTCTTGATCATTACTAGTTTGCGACCGTTTGCGTAGTTTCTCATCTTATTCTTGTATTCGTAAGTTAGCCACCATACAATGCTTAGTCGCTTGCTGCAACCTCACCACTTACCCAATCCTTACCCATTAAGCTTTGCTAGTCTTGATACCCATGGTAATGGGATTGCTGAGTCCTTGTGGCTCACAGATTACTACAACAACAGTTGCAGGTAAAGGTAATGCGATGATCCGACATGAGAGCGATGTTTACTTGTTTTGGAGTTCTTATTCTACTCCTTCTTCGATTGAGGGATAGGTTCCTGGTCAGCAGCCTGGGCTAGCAGGGTGGATGTCGTTTGAGTTTATGTTTGTGTTTCATCCGTATTCGGATGTTGTCCTCATGTATGATGTATTGATGTATTCTTGTGGCATTTGTATGTCTTTGTATGTATCCCCAACTATTATGTAATGGTATGGTGTAATGATATCCACCTTGCAAAAGTGTTTCAATATGCGGCTCTATCGCTACTGCAGGATGCTGCTAATGCGACACTACGAGCAGAGACCCTTCGAGAAACTGTGTGCGATGCAATAATCGCAAACGATGGTGTATGAAAACCGTCAAAAATGTATAAAACGTTTGCGATGACGGATGCATCAAATACGGTTCAGGTTTTAGTTGCATGTGCGATGAAGGGCATACGGTTCAGTTCAATTAACTGTTTGCGATGAGGAGGAACAAAAGAAACGGGTAGCCAAATGAAGGCGTGTGCAATACACAGCATAAGGTTCACTCGGATGAACTATTTGTGATTAGGAAACACAAAAGAAACGGGCAGCCAGATGAAGGTGTGTGCGATATACAGCATACGGTTCACTCGGATGAACTGTTTCTGATTAGGCACCACAAAAGAAACGGTAAGCCAGAACAAGGTGTGTGCGATATACGCATGCGGTTCACTCGGCCCTTGTCGTCAGTGTGTGACCTCTGTGGCAACCGTTCGCTCCCCAGACGCCTCTTCGTGTACCGTGGCAACCGTCCACTGCCTCTTCGCCTTTCCCTCTCGACTTGGAACTGCTGTCGCACGCTCTTCCTCCCTCCATGCCGGAAACGACCCTCTTATTCTTGCCCCGATATGAAAGATGACGTGGTGGAGGAACTCATTGTTCGGTGCGACGTCATCACCTCGGCTAGCATGGTAGGTTCGTTCAAGACCATTCTCGACTCGACTAATAACATCATTACAAGGAACCCAAGGGTCCAAGAGCGGTTTGATCTCCCCTATCTTCTTTGCTGTGACCCTGCTGACTGGCG
Organism: Aegilops umbellulata; assembly: GCA_032464435.1. Lineage (NCBI taxonomy): Eukaryota > Viridiplantae > Streptophyta > Magnoliopsida > Poales > Poaceae > Aegilops > Aegilops umbellulata. The sequence continues at coordinate 265,667,856 of CP136056.1, forward strand.
CGGGGATGAGGGAAGCCTCGCCTTGTGTAAGTTGATGCCGCTTGATAATGATACGTATGATGTGATGCCATCGCTTGAGGGCAAGGCTTGGGAAGGCACAAATGGATATTGGGTTGTTTATATTGGGTACAACTGCGAGTGGGAACTTGTGAATGTGTACACTCGTCACCGAGTTCCACATCCAAAAATCTCAGACGACTGCCCAGAGGTTGAGTACACCAGTATTCTACGTGAGTTCAGATACGATCATGGTGACTGTCGTCTACGGAAGATGGCAATTTGTCGAGTTCCCAACCGCTCTTGGGATTACACGAACTATGAAGTTGTTGCTATCTTCGACAAGCTTGTTGCCTTCCTTACTTCCACGCCTCGATGGATATTACTCAAAAATCAATTTATGTACATGGATGAGTACTGTGATGCAATTCAATATGAGGTTCTTGTGTTTGCTGCCACCACTCGTGGCACTGTTTTTGCATGGAATCATCATGCTTTCGGTACGTTTGTCTTTCGCTGTAATTATAATTGTTTCATCCACATGCATGCGGGTTAGCTAGTTTCTCTTTACTATTTAATTAACCTTCTTGTGTTTCCAAGGTCCTGTGAACATTCCACCACCTATACTTGAAAAATTTTATAACCAAGGGGGAGATGACGATGCTGATGATCACGAGCAAGACCCATATACTCAGTGGCGCCTGGCAACTTATTCCGATGGATCACCTCTTCTTGTCTATATACAGGGCGCTGCTGATTTTACTAAGGAAGCAGGTGTTGCCTCGCACGGTTGCACTCTCCGGACCTATTCCAATATCCGTTGCAGGGTATTCGGGATGGATACTAGTGTACTAGCGCCAACACCTTCTCCCTGGTTCGATATTGAAAGTCTTGGAGGAAACTCACTCTTCCTTGGACAAAACTATCCAATGATGGTGGAAGGCGATCCAGCTGTTGTTGACACAACATTACTACCATTTATGAGAAGCAACTGTATCTATACCTCGGACATTGCTATGCTTCCCTACCGTCCCAATATGGGTCCTCACATTGGCCGCTTCAGCCTGGATGATCAGTCATGCGTTGGTCTCGAGATTGACAGTAGCTGGCCCTTCCTAGAGAATCACTTCTGGTTCAAAGCAAGCGTTTCCAACGCCGACGAGTGGTTGAGCTGAAGTTTATTTCATCGCTTTGTTATTTGTTGTGTGAGAAAAACTTTACTAGAATGTTTTGTTGGAAATCATCTATAATGCAACGGGTATCCTCGTTGTCGTTGTGGGCTGATGACTTGCTGTATGTAATCAATGGTACATTTGCATATGCGTCCATCAACTCACGCCTGCTAGTGGTGTCCATATGAACAGTGCTAGTGATTTTAGTTGCAAAAACTAGATAGTGCTAGTGATTTTTAGCTGCATATTCTGAGAAATCGCAGTGTTACAAGGTTGACAAATGGCAATGTTACTAGATAAACAAATGTCAATGTTTCCAGTTTGACAAATGGCAACATACCCAAAATGACAGATATGGAAATCTTACCCAATTGTTTGTACGTGGTTGCACATGGGTCATGCAAAACAACCGTTTGCGTTGAAGGGATGCAGAAATACTGGTCGACACATTTTTCGTTGGCTTCCTGGGGAAGTTGTCGGTTTGCATCCGGGTGTTCTAACTAAAATTTTTGCGATGAGTGTTTTATATTTGAAAACTATTGAAATTTTTTTAAAGAAAATCGTTTGATAAGTCTATACATTAAGAGAGAAAAACGCAAGTTCGTTCAAACCATATCTTTCATTCAGTCACACTGCGAATTTATATTCATATGATCGAGAATTTGAGATACAGTAGTAAACCCCAAAAAAACTATTTCCGGTGGCGGCGGAGGCGGCGTGCCGCGCCGTTGTTGGAGTTGTCATCCTCCGGGACGCCGTTGTTGAAGTCTTCAGGGCAGCACATAATGTTCTTCACTTTTAAATCAAACATCATGTCGTCGCGCGATCGACGGACAGGGCGCGGGAGGACGGCAACTGGCGCCGCTGAGAGGTAGCGGTCGACGGCAGTGTCCCATGCCGTTGAGGGGCGCGGGCACGGGCGCGGCATGTGCAGCCAAACGCATGGGGGCCGGCGCCACGATGGGTGGAGGGGCGCGCACGGGCACAGGCACGGGCGCTGGCGCTGGCATGTACACGAGCTCGCACGGGTCCGCAGAGACCTCGCTGACGCCCGCGGCTTCCAGCTCTGCGATAGTGCTCGGCAACCAGCCCGTCAATGCTACGGGGATGGTCGCTGGCGCGGGCATGGGGATGGGAGCTGGGATGGGAGCGGGGGAAGTAACCACCGCAGCCAGCTCGTTCTGGGCCATGTCCATGAGGCCCCATTCCTCCTTATTTTCTATCTCCTCCGGCTCGGAGTCGACTTCACGAAACTTGAAGACTAGTGGCAGATGATCATTCTGCGCCATGGCGTTGGTAGAGGTCTTCGGGAGGGAGGGGAATGGGAGGCGAACAGTAAGGCCGCCCGTATTAAACAGCGGCTCGGGCGCCATTAATGGAGAGGAAGGCGGGCGGCCATGGAATTCAAAGGGCTCGCTTCCCAGTGAGCCTGCGCAGCGTACAACTCGCACGCTTCCCGGTGAGCCTGCGCATTGGAGGACAACTTGCACGCCTCTTGGTTAGCCTGCGCACCGGACTGCGCAGGCACGCCTCCCGTTCAGTCAAGGTCAAGCGTTGTCCGCACGACACCTCCTACAACCATTAAAACCAAGACACGTGGTGTCACGTGAATGGTTAATAGAACGCACACAGTTTGAATTCTACAAACGTTTGACATATTAAAGTGGCAGCTATTTTTTTTCAAAATGCCTTTGTTGGCTGTCATTATTCAAGTGCGCCTTCTCTCAAAATGGACACAAAAAATGCCACAGCATGTCGGGTGCCATTCCATGATAGCATGCCAAGTTTCATGAATTTCAAACAACTTTTAGATTTACTAGAATTTAAAAACCAGGCATCTCAATGTTTTGCCGGCAATCAACGGTGCCGTGGTGTTTGAAATTCATTCCCATTTCTTGCATAGGACCTAAGCATGCACCCAAGGAGACAGATTATACTTTTCAACCAATTTATATGCACTGGAGCATGTGCATGTAGTTCAAATTTGAATTATGCACATAAATGCATTAAAAACTCAGTTAATGCATAAAAATGTCCAAACGAGCCCCGGAAAATCCCAAAAATTGACACAACACTCCTTTTGTTCTATCTTGACACGATAATTTTTTTGAAAGCAATAAGAGGCAATGGATATCATTTCGTCCCCAAAGGTGGGACGTTCCCTACCGAAACCATCATGCTTATTGTCAGAAGCTCTGGTTTGTGAGAAGCATATACCCGAACCTGCCCCGAATGGGACAATATTTTTACCACGGCATGTTGATGCCGCTCCATGATAGCATGTCAAGTTTCATGAATTTCAGACGATTTTTGGATTTACTAGAATTTAAAAACCAGGCATCTCAACGTTTTTCCGGCAATCAACAGTGCCCTCATGTTTGAATTTCACTCTCATCTCTTGCATGGGCCCTAGAAATTCACCGAAGGACACATATTAGATTTTTCAACCAAATTTAGTGCATTGGAGCATGTGCTTGTAGTTCAAATTTGAATTATGCACATAAAATGCCTAGAAAACCTAGTTAATGCATAAAAATGTCCAAATGAACCCTGAAAAATCACAAAAATTGACACAACACTCCTGTTGTTCTATGTTGACACGAGAAATGTTTTGAAAGAAATAAGAGGCAATGGATATCATTTCGTCCCCAAAGATGGGACGATCCCTATCGAAACCATCATGCTTGTTCTGAGAAGCTGTGGTTTGCGAGAAGCTATTACTTGAACCTGCCCCAAATGGGACAAAAAATTTACCACAGCATGTTGATGCCGCTCCATGATAGCATGCCAAGTTTCATGAATTTAAGACAAGTTTTGGATTTACTAGGATTAAAAATCCAGGCATCTCAATGTTTTGCCGGCAATCAACAGTGCCCTGGTGTTTGAATTTCATTCCCATCTCTTGCATGGGACCTAGAAATTCACCCAAGGACACACATGTGATTTTTCAACCAACTTTGTTGCATTGGAGCATGTGCTTGTAGTTTAAATTTTAATTATGCACATAAAATGCCTAGAAAACCCAGTTAATGTATAAAAAGGCCAAACGAATCCCGAAAAATTCCAAGATTAAACACAACACTCCTGTTGTTCTATGTTGACACTAGAATTTTTTTGAAAGCAATAAGAGGCAACAGATACCGTCCTGTCCCCAAAGGTGGTACGTTCCCTATCGAACCATCATGCTTGTTGTGAGAAGCTCTGGTTTGTGAGAAGCTTATACCCAAACCTGTCCCAATTGGGACAAAACTTTCACCACGGCATGTTGATGCCGCTCCATGATAGCATGCCAAGTTTCATGAATTTCAGATGAGTTTTGGATTTACCAGAATTTAAAAACCAGGTATCTCAACATTTTGCCGGCAATCAATAGTACCCTGGTGTTTGAAATTCATTCCCATCTCTTGCATGGGACCTGAGCATGCACCCAAGGACACACATGTGATTTTTCAACCAATTTATATGCACTGGAGCATGTGCTTGTAGTTCAAATTTGAATTGTGCACATAAAATGCCTAAAAACTCAGTTAATGCGTAAAAATGTCCAAACGAACCCCAAAAATCCCAAAAATTGACACAACACTCATGTTGTTCTATGTTGACACGAGAAATTTTTTGAAAGCAATAAGAGGCTATGGATATCGTTTCGTCCCCAAAGGTGGGACGTACGTTCCCTACAAAAACCATCAGGCTTGTTGTGAGAAGCTCTGGTTTGTGACAAGCATATACCCAAATCTGCCCCAAATGGGACAAATTTTTTACCACGGCATGTTTATGCCGCTCCATGATAGCATGCCAAGTTTCATGAATTTCAAACGAGTTTTGCATTTATGATAATTAAAAAACCAGGCATCTCAATGTTTTGCCGGCAATCAACGGGGTCCTGGTGTTTGAAATTCATTCCCATTTCTTGCATGGGACCTAAGCATGCACCCAAGGACACAGATTTGATTTTTCAACCAATTTATATGCACTAGAGCATGTGCATGTAGTTCATATTTTAATGATGCACATAAATGCATTGGAAACTCAGTTAATGCATAAAAATGTCCAAACGAACCCCAAAAAATCCCAAAAAATGACACAACACTCCTGTTGTTCTATGTTGACACGAGAAAAATATGAAAGCAATAAGAGGCAATTGATATCGTTTCGTCCCCAAAGGTGGGACGTTCCCGATCGAAACCATCATGCTTCTTGTGAGAAGCTCTGGTTTGTGAGAAGCTTATACCCGAACTTGCCCCAAATGGGACAAATTTTTTACCATGGCATGTTGATGCCGCTCCATGATAGCATGCCAAGTTTCATGAATTTCATACGAGTTTTGGATTTATTAGAATTTAAAAACCAGGCATCTCAATGTTTTTCCGGCAATCAACAGTGCCCTGGTGTTTGAATTTCATTCCCATCTCTTGCATGGGACCTAGAAATTCACCCAAGGACACACATGTGATTTTTCAACAAACTTTAGTGCATTGGAGCATGTGCTTGTAGTTCAAATTTGAATTATGCACATGAAATTCCTAGAAAACCCAGTTAATGTAGAAAAAAGGCCAAACAAACCCCGAAAAAAATCCAAGATTAAACACAACACTCTTGTTGTTCTATGTTGACACTAGAATTTTTTTGAAAGCAACTAGTAAGATGTCCGTGCTATGCTACGGGGTCACAAAAGATCAGGTGAAACATTGTTGTTTATTTAAATTATTTCCAAGATCCAATTCATTGCTATGTCCCGCAAAAAAAGTTCCTAGACATTGATCAAACGACGTTATATTGTTGTTAGGTAGGCATCGAGCACAACCAAACATATGGTGTCCGTCCGCCTTTTTAGTAGAAGCCATTCTTTCTTGCAAAGAACCCATTTCTATACACTATTTCAAGCAAGAATCGATGGAATTCCACATCTATTGCCATTAGATTCAAGATAAGAACTTGTCTCCTTAGAGATTACATATATTGTTCGTCCAAGCCAAACCTTCTCTTCACCATCTTGACCATGTAGGAATACTTTTTGTTGTCCTTGGTGCTTACTCAGTTTTCTCATTACTGACCGCAAATGGAAAATCTGACCACACATTTGGCAATCAGGACGACACTGCCAGCTTTTTCTCCGAATCCAAGAGAACTCAACATGAAGAGAGGAAACACATTATACATAATTAGCATACATACAAGAGTATATTAAAATTCGAAAGTGTTGCATGTACATGAATAATTGATTCTGCAATATAGAAAACATCGTAAATGCCAGTCATCCAAAGTTTATTCATACAATGTAAATATCTGACACATGACATGCAAGAACTGAGCTCCAACACAGATTCTAGTGTAGTTGTTAGTGCCTTTATCTCTAACCGTCCTCTATCTTCTATGTTCCAATCCTAGGTTAGTGTATCCATACATACTACATAATACCGTATTAAAAGAAATCACATGTCCCTGAGAAGACAATTCAATATGGTGATATCAGTTTCCCTCTGTCCTTCTCATGTGCTCCTGCCAAACACTCAAGCATATCAAGCATTATAACTTTGTAAATATTAATGAAGAAACAAAACATGTTGTGATCGGGAAGAAGAAAAATTGGTGCTCTTAAGTCTTAAAACACTTCCATGGGCACCACTTTTTCTAGCACAAATCACTAAATATGTCGTTTCGCCGGGGGGAAAATGTATTTTGTTAGAAGATACAAATATGTTGGTTTCAAAAAGTTCAGACTTTTATATTCTTTTTTTGTTTCACACAGTTCATCCTAGAGCTGCTTTGGCTCCATATTGAATATTCGACTTTATTGTCAGCACTCACAATTCCCTCAAAATCTCTCTGCTCTCTCTATCACCCAAGGTGGAAGAAGAACAGAGGAAGAACACTGAAGGTTTGTGCAGCGCTCTGAATGCTGCTTTTCTGTTTAACTTTTATTATCTCTAACAAAAAACAAACACGCCGCAGGTCTTGCCCACTTACCGGATCGTGCCATCCCACGACCGAGAACAAGTCCTTATAGGCCTACAAACGCGCCTCAGGATCATACAGCCCACGTCCTCAGGCGTCGCTACCAGTTTAACTGAAACTTCTGAAACTACTAAAGAAAACTGCTAACTGAAACTACTGACGAAAGCTGCAGCTAGAAAAACGCTGCCAAACTACTAATCAAGCCACACTGGTTTATTTGCTAATATTTATATTGCTGAATCTTAAGAAAAACAAAGAATAAGCTAGTATAGGGGAAAATCCAGTTTGTGAGGTAAACTTTGCATGACGGTTCTAACCAAAAGCTAAGAATCAAATAATTGATGTATTCTTTTTTCTTTCGAGAAGGCAAGTTATGATTAGATTTCATGAGACACCTCAAAATTATCATTCAGCTTCTCAAGAGGAGCATCTGATGTGGCCCCGACCAAACAATACTAAAGTTTTTCAAAACTAAATTAAATAACATGACACATACCTTGTTCAAAAAAATATTCAAAAAATTAAGCAGGTTCACGTAGGTATATGAGTCTGAAGTCATATATTCTCTTAGGAAAAAATACACAGTTTCCCATGGGATTCTAATCATACAGAAGTTATAGAACGTCAGAATTTACTTGCGAAGAGTTAAAACTGATATATGAACTCATAGGGGTTTAGGGTAACACACGATGAGAAGGAAGGCACATGTTGAAGTCGTGAAAAATCTATCTACAAGCAACACAACACTCATTATCGGGCATCTCTCTCAGACCACATATTAGAAGGATATTACTATTGCTGCATACCTTTTTTCAATTAGCATCTCCAAATAGAAATCTTCTGCTAGTGGATGCGACGAAGACAATACTGCATGCCGTTCTTGCTCCATTAATCTCATACAACTACACAAGTGTGTATATGCTGTTTTGTAAAAAAGGATTACTCAGATTCCGTTCAATACACAATAATTAATATACAGGGAAGTAAAATTACTTGATACAACAAAGTGGAAAAGCTTATCTTTCTTCCTTGTAAGTAGCTCTTGAGATGTTCTCCGCTTAAGAAGACATTTAGCAATGCTTGATAACACTACTCCATTTTCCTTGAGCAATAGATATGACACAAATCACAATGGGAAAAAATCTGAATATTGAATAGAAAATCTAGTAACAACCCGAGGGGATGGTTCTCAGTAACTTCCCCAAGGATAAATCTACAGTTCTCGAGGTAGTTCGCAGATCCACAACCAATTAGTTTTAAAACATATTTAGGAGAGGCAATGGTTTCAATCACATAGCTGCACAAATCACTGACAAACTTCTTTGGGTCTGACAGAGAAACACAAAACTTATGGAGGGATGAACGTGGTTGGGATTTGGGAACAAACACAGTAGCTTGAGGTAGTTGGCACCGGCACTGCCGGGAATGGTAGTTTGCCACCAGCCGAAATCCTCTGGCGGGTAGCAGTAGGTGGCGGCGCAGCCGGCGGCGTACTTCTGGAGGTCGACGTCGGAGGATACGGGGAGCGGGCAGAAGAGATGGCGATGAGGAGGATGAGGTGGTGCCGGTGGGTGGTGGGGCTACTGCAACAAGAAAGGGAGGAAGCAAGAGAAGCGTCAGGGCACGGACGACGGTAGCGGCGCACTGCAGGCATTGGTACCGCAGGGATGGGGGATGGGATGTAGGGGATGATACGGAAGAGGGCGTCGTGGTGTAGATGTTGGGCGATTGTGCTACGGCACAAGAGGAGGACAAGTCGGCGAACGGGCGGCGTCGGCGACGTATGTGCTTGCCGAGGTCGGCGCCGGAGGAGACGGGCAAAAGGGGGCGGAGGAGATGGCCGGCAATGGACTTGACGGCGCGGCTGGGCTCTTGGTGGGCTGGATCCAGAGCGAGGGAAGTCCGAGAGGCAGCGGAGGAGAGTGGTAACGCGAGATCCAGGTGGCGGAGCTCTGTCTGCGGGCGGCCATGGTTGCGGGAGCTCCGAGCTCTGCCTAAGGGCGGCCATGGCTGCGGGAGCTCTGAGATCTGTCCAAGGGCGGCTATGGTTGTGGGAGCTTCGAGATCGGGCGGGGAGGGATCCTCGCCCAATTCAAATCCGACTGTCACTGGGAAAGAGAGGTGAGGGTCGGTGGCGAGGAATTTGGGAGCGCTCTAGAAGACTCGATATCCTTTTCGAGAGAAGGAGAATGGACTCCAGCCTGTTTTTTTACCTAGGAACATCCAGACTGTATGGGTTGTCCCTGCTCTAAAATTCTGTCTAACCAGAGGGTGTTTTTGCAAAAGTGCAAGGGGCACATGGCTTGTCTCGATCTCAGCCATACATTTCCGATCGGACGGCATAGATGACGTGAAGGCAGACATGCCATCACCACCAACTCGCATTTTTATAGGAGTAGAGATAAGAGGGAACTTATATCGTCCCGTCCCCAAAGGTTGTACGTTCCCTATTGAAACCATCATGCTTGTTGTGAGAAGCTCTGGTTTGTGAGAAGCTTATACCCAAACCTGCCCCAAATGGGACAAAATTTTCACCACGGCATGTTGATGCCGCTCCATGATAGCATGCCAAGTTTCATGAATTTCAGATGAGTTTTGGATTTACTAGAATTTAAAAACAAGGTATCTCAAGGTTTCGCCGGCAATCAACAGTGCCCTGGTGTTTCAAATTCATTCCCATCTCTTGCATGGGACCTAGAAATTCACCCAAGGACACACATGTGATTTTTCAACCAACTTTGGTGCATTGGAGCATGTGCTTGTAGTTCAAATTTGAATTATGCACATAAAATGCCTAGAAAAACCCAGTTAAGGTATAAAAAAGGCCAAACGAACCCCAGAAAATTCATTCTCATTTCTTGCATGGGACCTAAGCATGTACTAAAGGACACAAATTTGATTTTTCAACCAATTTGTATGCACCGGAGCATGTGCATGTAGTTTAATTTTGAAATGTGAACGTGAAATGGCTAGAAAACCAGTTTAATGTATAAAATGTCCAAACGAACCCTGAATAATTCCAATTCTTTTACGACACACATATAGTTGCATGTTCGCTGCAGATAAAAGGTCTAGCAATTCAAACAACGTCTATTGCCGCTGTGACCCCATTTTGTAATTCAAATCAAGTAGATCCCACACAATTTATTATCACCAACCGTGAGAGGTGTAGTACAAAATATCTTGGAGCACCGTCGGTGTATAGTACACCTATGGCTTATGCGAGAAGGTGCGTCAGCTACAGTCCACAGCCGGCGTGTCAAGCACACTAGCTCACTCCCCAAAAACTCCCGCCTCTTCATCCCTCACAATCTCGAAAATATCTACCGCATGGAAGGTTATAATGCTTGATAGCACACGATTAGTATGTGCGGACCGTGTGCGGTGTCTATTACTCCCACTCTGCTTCAGTCCCTTGATTCAAATTTTCAGTAGCCCTGGCATTTTACTCCCGCCTCTGCATCCCTCGCAATCTCAAAAATATCTACTTGCCCTTGATCCAAATTTTCTGTAGCCCCGCCTTGTTACTCCCGCCTAGTAAAATTTTCAGTTGCCGCATTATTTCCTCAAACACAACCTTGCCCCACTCCACACACACCCCAAAACCTCCGCTCACACAGACACACATAACCCTCGAAACCATTGGTAGGTCGCCGCCATCTGGCGCCTCCATCCTCAACCTCTGCCCGTGTGTCGGGGAGTGACGACCCACAAGTATAGGGGATCTATCATAGTCCTTTCGATAAGTAAGAGTGTCGAACCCAGCGAGAAGCAGAAGGAAATGACAAGCGGTTTTCAGTAAGGTATTCTCTGCAAGCACTGAGATTATCGGTAACAGATAGTTTTGTGATAAAGTAATTTGTAACGGGTAACAAGTAACAAAGGTAAACAAGGTGCAGCAAGGTGGCCCAATCCTTTTTGTAGCAAAGGACAAGCCTGGACAAACTCTTATATAAAGGAAAGCACTCCCGAGGACACATGGGAATTATCGTCAAGCTAGTTGTCATCATGCTCATATAATTCACGTTCGTTACTTTGATAATTTGATATGTGGTTGGACTAGGGATGGCAATGGGTCGGGTTTGGGGCGGGTGGAGCTGGTCCAAATCCAACCCATGACCCATCTTCCTACCCTCTGCCCATCCATCAAATTATCCATGGGCACAATGTCAGGACCCCGATTATAAACCACATCGATCCAGCGTGTAACACATCATATCACTTTGCGGCCTCACGCACGGTACTCCCACGGGTGCCACCTTACCTGGCCCGGGACCGTTTGCGCCTTTTGGCTCACGTATATGATAGTGTCGCTAGCATCCATATGACAGAGAACCCGGGCCGACATGGCTAGTCGTGAACCCAAAGCGGCGCTAGCCTATGAGGACAGGCATACATGAATCACTTCGAACATGTCGGTCATCAACGTGTCTATTCGGGCTGTAGCACTGGGCTAACAGGACTCCGGTAACCCGGGCTGTAGCAGGCTAGGCAGGACTCCGAATAACATCGCGTGACATTTCCCCGAAGGGACAGACATAGGAACGACGTGAGACACATGCCGGCCAGTCAAGTGTCCAAGCAGTAGTGCTGGGCTAGCAGGACTCCGGTGATCCGGGCTGTAGCGGACTACTATCGCTCAGAAGCACAAGACTTACATTTCCCCATATGAAAGGCTGCCAAGGATAAACAACTAGATAGTCGGATCCCACTCATACCAAGCATTCCAATCATACACACAATATGCCCGATATGAGTAAATACAACATGGCATCACAACAGTAATCTACGACTCAAGTACTTTATTTAGAAGGCTCCGAGGAGCCATACATATCATCCATACAGATAGGGGTCACATGACCCAACACTCAAGTCATACAAACATACAAGCACATGCGGAAGCAAAGTAGTCTGAGTACAGACACTAGAAAGAAAGAAGGCTTGACGAAGCCTGTCTATCTACAACGACCCTTCACAAGTCTTGGATCACCACCTGGTGATAAGTCACTCGTCAACGTCGAGGTCTACATAGAACCCATCAGAAGGGTTGGTGCAGTCGTCTGAAAAACATGATTAAAGCAACATGAGTACGGAGGTACTCAGCAAGTCTTACAACAGGAACCTATTATACATGCACATTCTCAAGAAGGTAGTGGGGTTATTGCAGCAAGCCAGCTTTGACTCTTGGCTAAACTATCCTACGATAGACACCACTTGTAAATCATTTGTCGCACACGAGTCCACTAACACCAACACAATACTCCACCGTGGATCCTCTCTCGCCATCCTGCGGGAGGGCCATCCGCGGTACTCACACTTATCTTGAGATTTTTAATAGTATCCATTTAACTTGTCTATGAACTGTATAGGTGACCAAGTAGTCCTTTACCGCGGACGCGGCTATTCGAATAGATTTATACCCTGCAGGGGTGTACTTCTTCACACACGCTCTCACCACTTATCGCCGTTTACACGACATGTACTCGGCAACCTTCAAGCGGAAGCCCAGCGAGGGTGTCGGCCACGGCCTACCTAAACACTCAAGTCTCTAGTCCAGGTTTATCGCCTATTCGGGTTCCATCCGCAGGGAGTCCGGCCGAGGTTTCCACTAACGGCCCCGAACGATGTGAACAGGGTTCCCGAGACACCAAACGGGCGAGTCGGTACACCGTGCCACGTGCCTACCGCAACACAGCCCACCCCGATGGTCAGCGCCGCGTGCGGCCCCCAGCATGCTACAAACACCAGAAACTACTTTGCAACTCCTGGACAGAGGACAAGCGTGATCAAGAAGCCGAGAGGGTCCATTGGTTTCGGGCCCAATGCGTGGTAGTAGCTGAGTCTTAAATCACACACACAGATCTCAGTTCTTAAGAACGGCCTCAATGAAACAACCCACCATGTACTCCTACATGGCCTTCCATCGATTCCTTTACCAAATCGTGTTCAACACTTCCACACCATTGACAACGATACGACCTTTCACTCCGGATCATCATCCCGATGAGCCAGACCTGACACAACTCTAAGCATAGCAAGCATAGCATGGTAGGAACACACATACACATGTATTGGCTCAATCAACTCCTACACATGCTAGTGGGTTTCATCTAGTTACTGTGGCAATGACAGGTCATGCAAAGGAAGTGGGTTCAACTACCGCAACACACAGCAGTTTGAAACGCGTTGTCTTAATGCAGTAAACAAGGGCAGAAGCGAGAACATGGGTTTGTATCAGAATGATCAACGAGTTGCTTGCCTGATGGAGTGGTGGTGGGATACTGCCCTTCAACTGGATACTCGGAGATATCCTCGGAGGCAGAACCTACCACGATGAACACATTGCAACACAATCAAAACATGACGATATGCAAAATATGATGCATGCAATGACATGGCAATATGAATGTGTCCTGGTCTTGTGCAAGTTAAACCAGAAGGAAAAGACCCCATTTGAACCAAAGATTCAAATGGTAGTGCATTTATAAGATCATATTAGTGCAATATCTTATAAAGCTTAAACAGTGGGTTTAACTTGTTTTAACATGCATGAAACCAGTTCCATTGGATAGATTGGATTTTTCTGATAGATTTTCATATATAAAACTTTGCATTTGGAGCTATAGATAATTTTCTATGAATTTTTGAAGTTTGAACTATTTTCTGGATTTTCCTGTATAAAAATAATTCCAGCAAAATAATTATTGCGTCAGCATGAAGTCATGCTGACCTCAGCAGGTCAACAGACCGGTCCAAGTCAAACCTGACGCGTGGGTCCCGCGTGTCAGGGTCATTAACTTAAATAGATTAGATTATTTTTTAATCCTGGATTAATTAGCAGGCGGGGCCCACATGTCATAGACTCAGAGGAGTCAAACTGGGTCCACAAGTCAACGGTTAGGGTCAACTCGCCGACGTCTAGCCGCCGGCGAGGTCAGGCGCGGCGGAGCAAGTGATTTTGCTCGTTTTGGCCACCAAACAAGGCGCGGAGGCCATCTACGGGTAGCTGAGATCCTCCCGCGGCGTTCGGTGGCAACAGCTGGGCTCGGGGTGGCCGGAAACATCGCCGGCGACGGGTTTGGCGGCGCCGGGGCTCGGGTGGAGGTGGCTTTGGCGCTACGGTGCGTTAGGGGGCCGGCTGGTGGCTGTTTTGGCCTCCTGGAGGCTCCAGGAGCACGTTGACGCGCTCTGGCCCGGGTGGCAGGGGCTATGGCCGCGGTGGCGCCATGGCCGGCGGAGCCAAGCTCTCGGGCTCGTCAGGGACGGGCGCTACGGCGAGCTAGCAGGCATGGGAGGAGGGGGAGAAGGTGCGGGAGCTCACAGGGAGGTCGACGAGCAGCTCAGCGGGCTCGGGGGCAAACGGAGCGGCGCGAATCGAAGAACGGCGGCCGGCGGGCACCGGGGTCGGAGACGAGCTGATGGCGGCGATGCAGGGCCTCCGGCGAGGCGTGGCTCGGTGGGGAGGGCGAGGGCGAAGTGGCGGAGCCTCTGGGCAGGTCAGCGGGGCGAGGGGGCAACGGTGGGCGCGGCTATGGCGGCGAGACGGCGACGGGTGCTGCGGCCATGGCGCTGGAGAGCGAGAGAGAGAGCCAGGGGGAGAAGTGAGGTGTCCACGGGGTCGAGGGCGCGACGTGGAGGACGTCCAGCGCGTCGGGCGGCGAAGCGGCGAGCAGGTGACGCCGTGGCGAGCTTGCGCTCGCCGGCGTCACCACCCTGCCTGCCTGGCGGGGACGAAGCAGCTGGCTGGCTCGGGCCAGCACAGCGCTGGGCCGCCAGGTGGGCCGGCTGGTGGGTTTGGCCAGGTTAGTTTTCTTCTGTTTAACTGTTTTCTTTTTCTATTATTTCTGCAACTTTGTGGACTTATTTAAAATACTTAAACAACTCCAAAAATCCCCAAACTGCTCATGCATACTATTTAAAGTATAAACAACATGAAACATTTCTGTTTGAGAATATTTGAACATTTAAATATTTTTTATAAATTTTAAAAGCCCAATTTCAAATACTTATGTGTTAATTCAATAACCTTCTGTTGACCTAGAAAAATGTGCACTATTTTTGCCAGGGGGTTTAACCCAAGACAAAGAGGGTGAACATTTTAGAAGGGCGTTTCAGGTTCATTGAAAAAGATTTTAGTAAACCCTAGTTATTTCCAGGGGGGGGGGGAAGTGTGTGTTGGGGGTTCTGGCATTTCCCATTTCAGGATTAATAGAATTTAAACATGATGCACACTCTAATTCATGGCCTAGCTAGGGATGTGACAACTCACCCCCACTCAAAAGAATCTCGTCCCGAGATTTAGGTTCCTCCGGAAAGAAAGCGGGGTACTCGAGTCGAAGACGATCCTCCCTTTCCCAAGTAGCTTCTTGCTCGGAATGGTGTGACCATTGAACCTTGAGAAACTTGATATTGTGGCGTCGAGTGGTACGCTCGGCTTGATCAAGGATACGAACGGGGTATTCCCGATAAGTGAGGTTATCTTGGAGATCAAGCGCTTCGTGGTCCACTCCGCGGATAGGGTCCGAGAAGCAACGCCTGAGTTGAGAAACGTGGAAGACATCATGAACTCTGGAGAGATGCGAAGGTAGTTCCAGTTGGTAGGCAACTTCCCCTCGTTTGGCAAGAATGCGAAAAGGTCCAATGTAACGAGGAGCCAATTTGCCTTTGATACCGAATCGATGGGTTCCCTTTAAAGGTGTAACCCGAAGGTAAGCCATCTCACCGACTTCATAAGCCATGGGCTTATGCTTGCGGTCATACTGACTCTTTTGACGGGATTGAGCGGTTTTCAACTTCTCACGAATAATGCGAACCTGCTCTTCTGCATCCTGGATCATGTCCGGGCCAAAGAGTTGTCTCTCGCCGGTTTCTGACCAGTTAAGAGGCGTTCGACATTTTCGTCCATAAAGAATTTCGAAAGGAGCTTTGCCCAAGCTAGCTTGATAACTATTGTTATAAGCGAACTCGGCAAATGGTAGGCACTTCTCCCAATCCATACCGAAAGAGATGACAGAAGCTCGGAGCATATCCTCCAGAATTTGATTGACTCGTTCTACTTGACCACTTGATTGAGGATGGAAGGCGGTGCTAAAGGAGAGACGAGTCCCCATAGCATTTTGGAAACTCTCCCAAAATCGAGAGGTGAAAAGACTTCCACGGTCTGAATTAATTTCCAATGGAACACCATGAAGAGACACTATTCGAGAGATGTATAAGTCAGCTAGCTGGCTAGCGGTTATACTCTCGCGAACGGGTAAAAAGTGGGCTACTTTGGAGAGACGATCGACAACAACGAAGATAGCATTATTCCCTCTTTTGGTTCTGGGAAATCCGGTAATCAAATCCATACCGATTTTATCCCATTTCCATTCAGGAATATCCAAGGGCTGAAGGGTGCCAGCAGGCCGTTGGTGCTCTGCTTTAACGCGACGGCAGACGTCGCAAGTTGCAATGTATTGAGCGATTTCTTTCTTCATCCTGGTCCACCAAAACCTTTGGCGTAGGTCTTGATACATCTTAGTACTACCGAGATGAATGGTGAGAGGGGATTCATGAGCTTCCTTAAGGATCAATCGCCTCAAGTTGCGTACCTTGGGAACCACTAGACGGTTTCCGAAGAACACAACACCTTGATCATCAATGGAGAAACAATCTGCAACTCCCTTCTTGATGTTTCTCTTGATACGGGAAATTCCCGGATCCACCTTTTGTGCCTTGATGATCTGATCCGTAAGGTTAGGTTTCGCCACCAGGGTGGAAAGGAGTCCTCGAGGAACAATGTGAAGGTTAAGCTTATGAAATTCCTCGTGGAGAAGTGGTTGACCTTGTTGTAACATCAGGTTGTTACAATAAGATTTACGACTTAGTGCATCAGCCATGACATTGGCTTTGCCTGGGGTGTAAGTTATTCCTAAGTCGTAATCTGAGATCAACTCGACCCAACGTCTTTGCCTGAGATTCAAATCCGGTTGGGTGAAGATATATTTCAAACTTTGGTGATCAGTGTAAATTTTGCAACGATTACCCAGAAGGTAATGTCGCCAGGTTTTGAGTGCATGGACTACTGCTGCAAGCTCTAGATCATGAGTAGGATAATTATCCTCATGTGGACGCAACTGTCGAGATGCGTAGGCAATCACATGACGATCTTGCATGAGTATGCAACCTAGTCCTTGTCGCGAGGCGTCGCAATAGATAACAAAGTCCTTAGAGAAATCTGGTGGTACCAGTACGGGAGCAGATGTCAGGCGTCTTTTCAGTTCCTGAAAGCTGAACTCGCACTGTGGGGTCCACTCGAACTTTTTATCTTTCTTGAGGAGTTCAGTTAGAGGCTTAGCAACCTTGGAAAAATTCTCGACGAAGCGGCGGCAATAGCTCGCTAAACCAAGAAAACTCCGAACTTGCTTGACCGTTTCAGGTGGAGTCCAGTCAAGGACAGCTTGAACTCGTTCGGGGTTGACAGCAATGCCCTTGCCAGAGATTACATGGCCCAGATAGGTCACTTCTGGCAACCAGAATTCGCACTTGGAGAATTTGGCATAAAGGCGATGCTCTCGAAGTTTCATCAATACTAGCCTTAGATGTTCGGCATGTTCTTCCTCATTCTTGGAGTAGATGAGTATATCATCGAGGTATACCACGACGAATTTATCCAAGTACTCCATGAAGATCGAGTTCATTAACCGAGAGAAGGTGGCTGGAGCATTGGTTAAAACGAAGGACATGACGGTGTACTCGTATTGGCCGTAGCGAGTGACAAAGGCCGTTTTGGGAATGTCCCCGTTCTTGATTTTGATTTGATGGTAGCCCAACCTCAAATCCATCTTGGAAAAGACTGAGGATCCAGCGAGCTGGTCATACAGGTCGTTGATCCTGGGGAGCGGATACTTGTTCTTGATAGTGACCAAATTGACAGGTCGATAATCCACAACCATCCGATCCGTTCCATCCTTCTTCTTGACGAAGAGGACGGGGCAAGCCCATGGAGATGAACTAGGACGGATGAAACCTTTTTGCAAGGACTCATCGAGTTGTTTCTTAAGCTCAGCTAGTTCTAGGGGTGCCATCTTATAAGGTCTCCTAGAGATTGGAACGGTTCCTGGAACAAGGTCTATCACGAACTCGACATCTCTGTCAGGTGGAACACCTGGCAGTTCCTCTGGAAAGACATCCGGAAAGTCACGGACTACCGGAATATCTTCGAGGTCTGGAAGGGGATTGGCATTTAGAGAGTAGAGCTGACGCTCCGATACTCGGGTCAAAACATTGACTGTCTTGCCCGATGGATGGGTAAGTTGGACAGTTCTAGTTGAGCAATCAATCTTGGCGTAATGAGCTGACATCCAGTCCATACCCAAGATGATGTTTATGTCTGAAGACTTGAGAGCTATTAGTGACGCGAGAAAAACCAATCTGTCGACAAGAATTTCATTTCCATGGCTGATTCTAGAGGTTTGCCACTTAGAACCAGGGGTTTGAATTACCATGGAGGTGGGCATGTCACAAAAGGTAGTATTGTGCAATCGAGCATAGCTCTCAGAAATAAATGAATGAGATGCTCCAGTATCAAAGAGAACAGTTGCCGGATGGCAATTAACAAGGAGCGTACCGAGAACGACGTTGGGGTCCTCCTGGGTCTCTTCAGCTGACACGTAGTTGACATGGCCACGAGCAGTGGTGGCTGGCTTGGCGACAAGCACTTTTGCTGTTGACTTACCACGGCCAACAGACTTTCCGAACTGGCTGGGGTTGTTCTGGGGACACTCACGGATGTAGTGGCCTGGCTCACCACACTTGAAGCAAGTTGTCATATTGGGGCGTGGAGCAGTGTTGGCAGTGGGGCCACCAAAAGTCTTGGGCGGCACATACTGCTGATTGGGGCGAGGCGCCTCAAAGGATGGCCTCGGAGTATACCTGGGTGGCATAGCAGAATTTGGAATCCAGACCCGGCGCTTCTGTGATCCAGAACCGGATGAAGATCCATAGTCATGGGAGTGCTTGCGTGAAGCTTCAAAATCATTCTGCCCTGTCTCGGCACTGATGGCCTTATTGACTAGCTTCGGAAAAGAAATGCATTCATGCAGACGAAGGTCACGTCGGAGCTCAGGGCTAAGTCCCTTGCGGAACCTTGCCTGCTTCTTGGCATCGGTGGATACCTCTTCGGGAGCATAGCGTGCAAGCTTTCCAAACTCGCGACTGTATGCATCCACAGTCAGCTTCCCCTGGGTGAAGTTACAGAACTCCTCCCTCTTGCGATCCATGAGACCTTCCGGAATATGATGCTCACGAAAAGCGGCACTGAAATCAGCCCAAGTAGTGAGTTGGCCGACCGGACGCATAGCTTCATAATTCTCCCACCAAAGGCTGGCAGGGCCTTCGAGGTGATAGGCAGCAAAGGTGACTTTATCATCTTCAGCCACGTTGGCAGAGCGTAGCTTGTGGGCGATGCTGCGGAGCCAGTCATCCGCATCGAGAGGTTCGATGGAATGATTGAACTTTGGCGGGTACAGCTTGACAAAGTCATTGATGGACACCGAATTGATCCTCTGCTGGCGTGCGGTGTTCTGCTCAATCCGCTCTAACAAGCGATTGGTGTCGCGCCTGTTGCGCTCTGCCTCCAGCATCACTTCGGCCAGAGAAGGTGGTTGAGGCAGACTTTCCTCTCTGGGTGCACTAGCTTCTCCCTGCTCCGAAGCAGCAGGGTTGCTGCGGGTGTTAACCATCCTGGGAAACAAAACAACGATTTAAACCAGGATGGCAAAATCTGGCCAAGGAAGTGCGGAATGTAATGGATAACAAGGAATGCAGAGATGATCATCCGTATGACATGGTAATATAGAAACTGCCATATATACACCAACAGTCATACACCCATACATAGTTTAGTACAAGCCCGGCTGAAGTACCACTATGATGAAAGACGTTACATCTCATCGGAGGCATTCCAAGCTCCTATACATTATTTATCTACACCTCCGGAATTGATACACACTAAGTTATATTCCACAATCACGCAGGACGGTGGACATACAACTATTACAATACTAGCGAGACTACTACTAGCTCAGACGGCTTCGTAGAAGTCCTCATAGAAGTCACCACCCAGACCTGGAAGCGGAACATGGTCATCTGGGAACAGACGGTCCTGCGGTGCTTGTGGACCATAGGGACTTGGATGCGGCCTCGGTCCAACAAATGGCGGTAGAAGAGGCCCATGAGGAGGGGTGATGCCTCCCACCTCACGCCATTCCATAAAGTCTGGCAGACTAGCCCGCACAGGATACAAGTCTCTCGTATCCATGTATTCGGCTTGCACAGCAGGTGCAAACCTCGTCAAGGTGGCCCAATGATCAGCACGAGCATTAAAGAGCTCCATACGCAAGGCCCGGTTTTCACGGTCCTTATCTTCCAACATCTCAGTAGTGGTGCAAAGGAGTGAGTCCTCATGGGATGCATCACTGTACATGCCCTGAAGGTAGCCATGCGCCCCAGGGAGGGATGCTGGCATGTAGCGAAATTCAGTGTTGCTCAACAAGGCAGTTCTAGCCCGCATAATGGTCATCATCGAGTAGGCTGCATCTTGAACGGACATCCCAATAGTGATCCCGAGTCCATAAGAACGGTGGAGTGGTTCCGTGGCTCCGGGATATGATGGATATATCCTGACCGTGCACAGATATTGGCTCTGGTTGAAATCTCTAAACTGCTCTTCGACGGTGTATTCGGGGTACCATCGGTAACCTGCCTCAACCATCACTCGAACCAACATGGCGGTATGACCACATACACCGATGCAACGGGTCAGACGAACCACTTGGTTTTGGGGACGGGTAGCCATCTGAAAGCACAAAATAGTGCAAAGGCATTAGAATTTCTGGATGAAATTGGACAGCATAACGGCTGTAAATGCTCAGAAAAAGACTTGAGACATCCACAACAGTTTGCGAAACCACTCAACAACATCATATCTAGGTTCTGGTTCAAATGGCAACATACTAAACTTTAGTAGAACTGAACTGGGTTGAACCAACAATCCTATAAGTTACTACGGATTTAGTAACACGTGAACCTGATAGAGAGAAGAGAGCCTAGTCCTTAACCCACGTAGAATGAGAAGAGAATGACTCAGAATAGAGGGCATAAGGTAAAGAAGTAAAAGAGCCTTACGTTCCCTCCCACAATCAATTCCCCTACATATAACTAAAGCATTTCTAGACTCGACATCGACCAGTTTGGCTTAGCGAACCTACAGGCAGTCCGGCTCTGATGCCAACGCTGTCAGGACCCCGATTCTAAACCACATCGATCCAGCGTGTAACACATCATATCACTTTGCGGCCTCACGCACGGTACTCCCACGGGTGCCACCTTACCTGGCCCGGGACCGTTTGCGCCTTTTGGCTCACGTATATGATAGTGTCGCTAGCATCCATATGACAGAGAACCCGGGCCGACATGGCTAGTCGTGAACCCAAAGCGGCGCTAGCCTATGAGGACAGGCATACATGAATCACTTCGAACATGTCGGTCATCAACGTGTCTATTCGGGCTGTAGCACTGGGCTAACAGGACTCCGGTAACCCGGGCTGTAGCAGGCTAGGCAGGACTCCGAATAACATCGCGTGACATTTCCCCGAAGGGACAGACATAGGAACGACGTGAGACACATGCCGGCCAGTCAAGTGTCCAAGCAGTAGTGCTGGGCTAGCAGGACTCCGGTGATCCGGGCTGTAGCGGACTACTATCGCTCAGAAGCACAAGACTTACATTTCCCCATATGAAAGGCTGCCAAGGATAAACAACTAGATAGTCGGATCCCACTCATACCAAGCATTCCAATCATACACACAATATGCCCGATATGAGTAAATACAACATGGCATCACAACAGTACTCTACGACTCAAGTACTTTATTTAGAAGGCTCCGAGGAGCCATACATATCATCCATACAGATAGGGGTCACATGACCCAACACTCAAGTCATACAAACATACAAGCACATGCGGAAGCAAAGTAGTCTGAGTACAGACACTAGAAAGAAAGAAGGCTTGACGAAGCCTGTCTATCTACAACGACCCTTCACAAGTCTTGGATCACCACCTGGTGATAAGTCACTCGTCAACGTTGAGGTCTACATAGAACCCATCAGAAGGGTTGGTGCAGTCGTCTGAAAAACATGATTAAAGCAACATGAGTACGGAGGTACTCAGCAAGTCTTACAACAGGAACCTATTATACATGCACATTCTCAAGAAGGTAGTGGGGTTATTGCAGCAAGCCAGCTTTGACTCTTGGCTAAACTATCCTACGATAGACACCACTTGTAAATCATTTGTCGCACACGAGTCCACTAACACCAACACAATACTCCACCGTGGATCCTCTCTCGCCATCCTGCGGGAGGGCCATCCGCGGTACTCACACTTATCTTGAGATTTTTAATAGTATCCATTTAACTTGTCTATGAACTGTATAGGTGACCAAGTAGTCCTTTACCGCGGACGCGGCTATTCGAATAGATTTATACCCTGCAGGGGTGTACTTCTTCACACACGCTCTCACCACTTATCGCCGTTTACACGACATGTACTCGGCAACCTTCAAGCGGAAGCCCAGCGAGGGTGTCGGCCACGGCCTACCTAAACACTCAAGTCTCTAGTCCAGGTTTATCGCCTATTCGGGTTCCATCCGCAGGGAGTCCGGCCGAGGTTTCCACTAACGGCCCCGAACGATGTGAACAGGGTTCCCGAGACACCAAACGGGCGAGTCGGTACACCGTGCCACGTGCCTACCGCAACACAGCCCACCCCGATGGTCAGCGCCGCGTGCGGCCCCCAGCATGCTACAAACACCAGAAACTACTTTGCAACTCCTGGACAGAGGACAAGCGTGATCAAGAAGCCGAGAGGGTCCATTGGTTTCGGGCCCAATGCGTGGTAGTAGCTGAGTCTTAAATCACACACACAGATCTCAGTTCTTAAGAACGGCCTCAATGAAACAACCCACCATGTACTCCTACATGGCCTTCCATCGATTCTTTTACCAAATCGTGTTCAACACTTCCACACCATTGACAACGATACGACCTTTCACTCCGGATCATCATCCCGATGAGCCAGACCTGACACAACTCTAAGCATAGCAAGCATAGCATGGTAGGAACACACATACACATGTATTGGCTCAATCAACTCCTACACATGCTAGTGGGTTTCATCTAGTTACTGTGGCAATGACAGGTCATGCAAAGGAAGTGGGTTCAACTACCGCAACACACAGCAGTTTGAAACGCGTTGTCTTAATGCAGTAAACAAGGGCAGAAGCGAGAACATGGGTTTGTATCGGAATGATCAACGAGTTGCTTGCCTGATGGAGTGGTGGTGGGATACTGCCCTTCAACTGGATACGCGGAGATATCCTCGGAGGCAGAACCTACCACGATGAACACATTGCAACACAATCAAAACATGACGATATGCAACAATATGATGCATGCAATGACATGGCAATATGAATGTGTCCTGGTCTTGTGCAAGTTAAACCAGAAGGAAAAGACCCCATTTGAACCAAAGATTCAAATGGTAGTGCATTTATAAGATCATATTAGTGCAATATCTTATAATGCTTAAACAGTGGGTTTAACTTGTTTTAACATGCATGAAACCAGTTCCATTGGATAGATTGGATTTTTCTGATAGATTTTCATATATAAAACTTTGCATTTGGAGCTATAGATAATTTTCTATGAATTTTTGAAGTTTGAACTATTTTCTGGATTTTCCTGTATAAAAATAATTCCAGCAAAATAATTATTGCGTCAGCATGAAGTCATGCTGACCTCAGCAGGTCAACAGACCGGTCCAAGTCAAACCTGACGCGTGGGTCCCGCGTGTCAGGGTCATTAACTTAAATAGATTAGATTATTTTTTAATCCTGGATTAATTAGCAGGCGGGGCCCACATGTCATAGACTCAGAGGAGTCAAACTGGGTCCACAAGTCAATGGTTAGGGTCAACTCGCCGGCGTCTAGCCGCCGGCGAGGTCAGGCGCGGCGGAGCAAGTGATTTTGCTCGTTTTGGCCACCAAACAAGGCGCGGAGGCCATCTACGGGTAGCTGAGATCCTCCCGCGGCGTTCGGTGGCAACAGCTGGGCTCGGGGTGGCCGGAAACATCGCCGGCGACGGGTTTGGCGGCGCCGGGGCTCGGGTGGAGGTGGCTTTGGCGCTACGGTGCGTTAGGGGGCCGGCTGGTGGCTGTTTTGGCCTCCTGGAGGCTCCAGGAGCACGTTGACGCGCTCTGGCCCGGGTGGCAGGGGCTATGGCCGCGGTGGCGCCATGGCCGGCGGAGCCAAGCTCTTGGGCTCGTCAGGGACGGGCGCTACGGCGAGCTAGCAGGCATGGGAGGAGGGGGAGAAGGTGCGGGAGCTCACAGGGAGGTCGACGAGCAGCTCAGCGGGCTCGGGGGCGAACGGAGCGGCGCGAATCGAAGAACGGCGGCCGGCGGGCACCGGGGTCGGAGACGAGCTGATGGCGGCGATGCAGGGCCTCCGGCGAGGCGTGGCTCGGTGGGGAGGGCGAGGGTGAAGTGGCGGAGCCTCTGGGCAGGTCAGCGGGGCGAGGGGGCAACGGTGGGCGCGGCTATGGCGGCGAGACGGCGACGGGTGCTGCGGCCATGGCGCTGGAGAGCGAGAGAGAGAGCCAGGGGGAGAAGTGCGGTGTCCACGGGGTCGAGGGCGCGACGTGGAGGACGTCCAGCGCGTCGGGCGGCGAAGCGGCGATCAGGTGACGCCGTGGCGAGCTTGCGCTCGCCGGCGTCACCACCCTGCCTGCCTGGCGGGGACGAAGCAGCTGGCTGGCTCGGGCCAGCACAGCGCTGGGCCGCCAGGTGGGCCGGCTGGTGGGTTTGGCCAGGTTAGTTTTCTTCTGTTTAACTGTTTTCTTTTTCTATTATTTCTGCAACTTTGTGGACTTATTTAAAATACTTAAACAACTCCAAAAATCCCCAAACTGCTCATGCATACTATTTAAAGTATAGAGAACATGAAACATTTCTGTTTGAGAATATTTGAACATTTAAATATTTTTTATAAATTTTAAAAGCCCAATTTCAAATACTTATGTGTTAATTCAATAACCTTCTGTTGACCTAGAAAAATGTGCACTATTTTTGCCAGGGGGTTTAACCCAAGACAAAGAGGGTGAACATTTTAGAAGGGCATTTCAGGTTCATTGAAAAAGATTTTAGTAAACCCTAGTTATTTCCAGGGGGGGGGGAAGTGTGTGTTGGGGGTTCTGGCATTTCCCATTTCAGGATTAATAGAATTTAAACATGATGCACACTCTAATGCATGGCCTAGCTAGGGATGTGACACACAACTTGGGCCCATGCCCAAACCCGCTGGATACTCACATACCCATGGAGCTCCATGGGCATAGAAAAGTCAGCATGAAGCCTTCGCAAAGATCAAATTAACTCAACATCATTCACTCACAAATGTTAACATAAGCTATATGCACAAATAGGCAACAAGTAATACGATGAGTCCTTAAGTATGACATACCAGAGGTTGATTTTGCAACATATAGCTTATGGCACCAGTTGCATATTGCCTGCCATTTCCCATTGATTCGTTCTTTCTATTGTCACTGGCATATGGCCCCACATGTCATACAGGTATCCATTGGATATCCATGGAGCACAAACTATAACCATGCCCAACCCAGCTGTTCGTGGGTATCCATATCCACAGACCCATGGGCAGAAATGTGCTCCATACCCTTGCCCAACTGGGTCGGGTATCCATGGGTATCTAGATCCATGGATAAAATTGCCATCCCTAGGTTGGACCGGTGCTTGGGTACTGCCCTTCCTTGGACAAGCATCCCACTTATGATTAATCCCTTTTGCAAGCATCTGCAACTACAAAAGAAGTATAAGGCAAACCTAACCATAGCATGAAACATATGGATCCAAATCATCCCCTTACGAAGCAACGCATAAACTAGGGTTTAAGCTTCTGTCACTCTAGCAACCCATAATCTACTTATTACTTCCCAATGCCTTACCCTAGGCCCAAAAACTGGTAAAGTGTCATGTAGTCGACGTTCACATAACACCACTAGAGGAAAGACAACATACATCTCATCAAAATATCGAAGGAATACCAAATTCACACGACTACTTATAACAAGACTTCTCCCATGTCCTCAGGAACAAACCTAACTAATCACAATCATATTCATGTTCATAATCAGAGGGGTTTTAATATGCATAAAGGATCTGAACATATGATCTTCCCCCAAATAAACCAACTAGCATCAACTACAAGGAGTAATCAACACTACTAGCAACCCACAGGTACCAATCTGAGGTTTTGAGACAAAGATTGGATACAAGAGATGAACTAGGATTTGAGATGAGATGGTGCAGGTGAAGATGTTGATGGAGATTGACCCCCTCCCTATGAGAGGATCGATGGTGGTGACGATGGTGATGATTTCCCCTCCCGAAGGGATGTTTCCCCGGCAGAACAGCTCCGCCGGAGCCCTAGATTGGTTTCGTCAGATTCCGCCTCGAGACGGCGGCGCTTCGTCCCAAAAGCTTCTTCTGTTTTTTCAGGGAAAATACTTCATATAGCAAAAGATGGGCACCGGAGGCCTGCCAGGGGGCCCATGAGGCAGGGGCTGCGCCCAGGGGGTAGGGCGCGCCCCCCACCCTCGTGGACAGGTGTGGCCCCCAGCCCCTCTGGTGCTTTCTTCGCCCAATATTTCTAATATATTCCAAAACTGACTTTCGTGGAGTTTCAGGAATTTTGGAGTTGTGCATAATAGGTCTCTAATATTTGCTCCTTTTCCAGCCCAGAATCCCAACTGCCAGCATTCTCCCTCTTCGTGTAAACCTTGTAAAATAAGAGAGAATGGGCATAAGTATTGTGAAATACGGACATGAGGGCATCATGATCATTCTTATAACAACAACATATGTATATATATATATATATTGTCATATGATTTCTCATGCTAAAGTAACAATCTATTCACAATGTCAAGTATGAATCAGAAACTTCATTGAAAACTAACAAACTATGATCTCAGTCATTGAAGCAATTGCAATTTATCATAACATCGGAAAGAGTCAATATAAGAGCTTTTGAGCAAGTCCACATAATCAACCATCATTTACTCTTTCACAATTGCTAACACTCACGTAATACTTATGGGTATGAAGTCTTAATCGGACATAGAGAAAGATATGGGCTTATAGTGTTTCCTCCCAACCTTTTACCTCAAGGGTAATGTCAACAATAATAGTTTATGATAACTTACATCCAATTGCATATATATATATATATATATATATATATATATATATATATATATATATATATATATATATATATATATATATATATATATATGTCAGGATCTTTCCAACACAATGTGCTTGCCAAAGGATAAAGTGTAAAAAGGAAAGGTGAAGATCACCGCGACTCTTGCATAAGATATAAGACAAAAATAAAAGATAGGCCCTTTGCAGAGGGAAGCAGCGGTTGTCATGTGATTTTATGGTTGGATGCACAAAATCTTAATGCGAAAGAATGTCACTTTATATTGCCACTTGTGATAGGGACCTTTATTATGCAGTCCATCACTTTTATTTCTTCCATATCACAAGATCATATAAAGCTTATTTTCTCCACACTAATAGATCATACATATTTAGAGAGCAATTTTTATTGCATGCAACAATGACAACTTACTTGAAGGATCTTACTCAATCCATAGGTGGGTATGGTGGACACTCATGGCAAAACTGTTTAAGGATATTCAGAAGCACAAGTAGTATCTCTACTTGGTGCAGAGAATTTGGCTAGCATGAGGGGGAAAGGCAAGCTCAACATGTTGGGTGATCCATGACAATATACTTTATTTTGGATATAAGAAAACATAACCCATTACGTTCTCTTCCTTGTCCAACATCAACTTTTTAGCACGTCATATTTTAATGAGTGCTCATAATCATAAAAGATGTCCAAGATAGTATATTTATATGTGAAAACCTCTCTTTATTTGTTACTTCCTGTTAATTGCAACGATGACCAAAACTATGTTTGTCAACTCTCAACAACTTTTATTCATCATCCTCTTTATATGTGAAGTCATTACTCTCCATAAGATCAATATTATCTATTTATTTCTTTTTATTCTTTCTTTTATTCCCTCGACATCATAGCAAGGTAACCAAGCCCTCGACTCAAAACTAATCTTTATTATATATAGCTCACGGACTCGATGACATAGAAGGATCATAAAGCAAAACTCAAAACTAGATCATACTAAAACTTTATTCTACTAGATCAAGATATTACCAAAAGGATCGAACTAAGAAAAACGGTAAAGATAGAAGTGTCATGGTGATACGATACCTGGGAACCTCCCCAAAGCTTGACAGTTGCCAAGGGAAGTGCCCATACCCATGCGTTTATGTCTCCTTCTTCGGAGGTGGTGATGATGGAGTTGTTGATGATCTAGGCTTGTCGTCCATCTTCCAAGGCATAGTCTCCCCATCATAGAAGGATGATCGAGTCTCCGGGATCCTCAAATCTACAGCCGAACTCATCCTCTTGAATCTATATTCATACTCACAGTTTTGGTTTTGCAGGTCATAGATCTGGGCTTGGAGGTGCTCGATTTTCTCGTGAAGCTTGAAGATGGTCTCCCCAATGTTCTTGGCATCCAGCTTGTGGTTGTTGGTGAACTCCGCGATCATCCTGTGGTTGGCGTTGAGTCCGCGTTCCACCATCCCCTGGCACTTGAAAACTTGTTGCTCCATTTCTTCGAGTCTTGTCTCCACGCTTCCGGTCCTCCTTGGTCCCTCAACATCGTGGATGTGCAGCACCCCCTCACGCATCTCAATGGTTTGAGGGTGTTGCAGCACCTCCGCGAGGTAGGGGTTGATGACCTTCTTGAAAAATTTGTCCTTGGGGGCGCTTGAACACGTCATGGTGATCTAGATCTGTCAGAAAAACAGCTCGAAACAAAAGCAGAGGATATTTGCGTGGTACAGTGGTCAAAACCTTCAGGAGATTATATAGTGAATTTTCACCGACCAAAAGAAGTATCGTGCAAGAAAAGGAGTCCGGATGGCACACGAGGTGCCCATGAGGTAGGGGGGCGCGCCCTCCACCCTCGTGGATGCCTCGTGTCCCTTTCAGACTACTTCTTATTTTCCTATTTTTTAATAATCCAAAACGGAGAAAAATTGCTATTAGAACAGTTTTGGAGTCGGTTTACTTACCGTACCACATACCTAATCCTTTTCGGAGTCTGAAACATTCTGGAAAGTGTCCCTTATATACTCCCCCGGATTACGGTGTCAATAACATTGGTTTCAACATTTATGGGGTTACCCGAGATATAATGTTTGATTCTTTTACCGTTCAGCACCTTCGGATTTGTGCCTTCGAAGTTGTTAATTTCTATGGCACCGGAACGATAGACCTCCTCGATAACATAAGGACCTTCCCATTTAGAGAGGAGTTTTCTTGTAAAAAATCTTAAACGAGAGTTGTATAGCAAAACATAATCACCTACATTAAACTCACGCTTTTGTATCCTTTTGTCATGCCATCTTTTAACTTTTTCTTTAAACAGTTTGGCATTCTCATAGGCTTGGGTTCTCCACTCATCAAGTGAGCTAATGTCAAATAGTCTCTTCTCACCGGCAAGTTTGAAATTGTAATTGAGCTCTTTAATGTCCCAATATGCCTTATGTTCCAGTTTGAGAGGTAAGTGACATGCTTTTCCATAAAACATTTTATACGGAGACATACCCATAGGGTTTTTATAGGCAGTTCTATAAGCCCATAATGCATCATCAATTTCTTGGAACAATTCTTTCTAGATCTATTAACAGTCTTTTGCAAAATTAATTTAATCTCTCTATTACTTAGTTCTACTTGACCACTAGACTGTGGGTGGTATGGAGATGCAATTATATGATTAACATCGTACTAAGCAAGCATTTTACGAAAATCACCATGAATAAAATGTGAACCACCATCAGTCATTAAGTATCTAGGGACTCCAAACTTCAGAAAAATAACTTCTTTAAGCATCTTAATAGAGGTGTTATGATCAGCACTACTAGTTGGAATAGCTTCCACCCACTTAGTAATGTAATCAACAACAACTAAAATATGTGTATACCCATTAGAGGAAGGAAACGGTCCCATATAATCAAAGCCCCAAACATCAAAAGGTTCAATAACAAGTGAATAGTTCATAGGCATTTCTTGATGTCTACTAATATTACCAATTCTTTGACATTCATAACAAGACAAGACAAACTTACGGGCGTCCTTGAAAAGAGTAGGCCAATAAAAACCGGATTGCAATACCTTATGTGAGTTCTATCTCCAGCGTGGTGTCCTCCATAAGCCTCGGAGTGACACTTGCGTAGGATATGTTCCTGTTCATGCTCAGGTATACAATGTCTAATAACACCATCTACTCCTTCTTTATAAAGGTGTGGGTCATCCCAGAAGTAATGTCTTAAATCATAGAAAAACTTTTTCTTTTGCTGGTATGTGAAGCTAGGTGGTATAAATTTAGCAACAATGTAATTAGCATACCATGGAGCAGTATGAGAAGCATTTATGATAGCTAATTGTTCATCAGGAAAGCTCTCATCAATAGGTAGTGGGTCATCAAGAACATTATCTAACCTAGATAAGTTGTCTACAATGGGGTTCTCAGCAACCTTTCTATCTATAATATGCAAATCAAATTCTTGTAGTAGGAGAACCCATCTAGTCTAGGTTTAGCATCTTTCTTTTCCATAAGATATTTAATACCAACATGATCAGTATGAACAGTTACTTTAGAATCAACAATATAAGGTCTGAACTTATCACAAGCAAATACAACTGCTAAAAATTCTTTTCCAGTAGTAGCATAATTTCTTTGGGCACTGTCTAGAGTTTTACTAGCATATTGGATAACATTTAATTTCTTATCAACTCTTTGTTCTAGAATAGCGCCTACAGCATAATCACTAGCATCACACATAATTTCAAAGGGTAAATTCCAATCAGGAGGCTGAACAATAGGCGCAGAAATCAAGGCTTTCTTAAGTATTTCAAATGCTTCTACACCATCACCATCAAAGACAAAAGGAACATCTTTTTGTAAAGGATTAGTCAGAGTACTAGAAATTTTTGAGAAGTCTTTAATGAAGCTCCTATAAAAACCGTCATGACCAAGGAAACTTATTATACCTTTGGTGTCCTTAGGACACGACATCTTTTCAATAGCATCAACTTTAGCTTTATCAACTTCAATACCTCTTTCAGAAATTTTATGCCCCAAGATGATACCTTCATTAACCATAAAGTGGCACTTCTCCCAATTCAAGACAAGGTTAGTTTCTTCACATCTCTGCAAAACTCGATCAAGGTTGCTTAAGCAATCATCAAACTAAGTTCCATATACGGAAAAATCGTCCATGAAAACCTCAACAATCTTTTCACAAAAGTCAGAGAATATAGCATTCATACATCATTGAAAGGTAGTAGATGCGTTGCATAAACCAAAAGGCATACGTCTATAAGCAAAGGTACCGAAAGGGCAAGTAAAAGTGGTCTTTCCTTGATCCTCTTTTGACACGGGTATTTGAGAGAAACCAGAATAACCGTGTAGAAAGCAAAAATGTGTATGTTTGGATAATCTTTCTAACATTTCATCAATAAAAGGTAAAGGGTATCCTTGTTAGTAGCTTTATTTAGTTTGCGGAAATCAATTACCATTCTATAACCTGTAACAATTCTTTGTGGGATCAATTCATCTTTGTCATTAGGAACAACAGTAATACCTCCCTTCTTAGGGACACAATGGACATGACTTACCCACTGACTATCAGCAACAGGATAAATTATACCTGCCTCTAGAAGCTTTAGTATTTCTTTTCTTACCACTTCTTTCATCTTAGGATTTAACCGTCGTTGGTGGTCAACAACCGGTTTAGCGCCTTTCTCCAATTTATTTTGTGCTGGCATAGAGTGGGACTAATTCCCTTAAGATCATCAAGAGTATATCCAATAGCAGCACGGTGCTTCTTTAGAGTTTTCAATAATTTCTATTCTTCCTACTCTGAAAGTTAGCACTAATAATAACAGGATATATCTTCTTTTCATCAAGATAAGCATCTTTAAGAGTATCAGGTAATGGTTTAAGCTCAAACACGGGATTACCCTTGGGTGGAGGAGGATCCCCTAGAATTTCAACAGGCAAGTTGTGTTTCAAAATAGGTCCCTGTTTAAAGAATACTTCATCTATTTCCCTTCTTTCATTCATAAACATATCATTTTCATGGTCTAGCAAATATTGTTCTAAAGGATCGTTCGGAGGCACGACAATAGAAGCAAGACCAATGATTTCATCTTTACTAGGAAATTCTTTATCATGGGGTTGTCTACGAAATTTAGCAAAATTAAAATCATGAGACATATCCCCTAAACCAATAGTAACAACATCCTTTTTGCAATCTATCTTAGCATTAACATTATTCAAAAAGGGTCTACCAAATATAATGGGACAAAAGTCATCTTGTGGGGAACCAAGAACAATAAAATCAGCAGGATATTTAACTTTCCCACACAAGACTTCAACATCTCTAACAATCCCAACTGGTGAAATAGTATCTCTATTGGCAAGCTTAATTGTAACATCAATACCTTCTAACTCAGCAGGTGCAATATCATGCATAATTTCTTTGTATAGAGAATGAGGTATTGCACTCGCACTAGCACCCATAATATCACATAAGCCATGATAGAAATGATCTCCTATTTTAACAGAAATAACAGGCATGCCTACAACAGGTCTATGTTTATTTTTAGTATCGGGTCTAGCAATTCTAGCAGCTTCATCATAGAAGTAAATAACATGCCCATCAATACTATCAACCAAGAGATCTTTAACCATAGCAATACTAGGTTCAACTTTAATTTGCTCAGGGGGTATAGGTATTCTAGTATTACTCTAACGAACCACAGTTGAAGCTTTAACATGATCCTTTATTCTAGCAGGGAAAGGTGGTTTCTCAATATAAACGGTAGGAACAATATGATCAACATTATAAGTGATAGTCTTTTCTTCAACTTTAATAGGTTCAACTACTTTTACTTTAATGGGAGGATGATATTTAAACCACTTCTCCTTAGAGAGATCAACATGAGTAGCAAAGGATTCAAAAAAAGAAGCTACTATCTCAGAATCAAGTCCATATTTAGTGCTAAATTCACGAAAAGCATCGGTATCCATAAACGATTTAACACAATCAAACTTAGGTGTTAAACCTGACTCCTTACTTTCATCAAGTCCCCAATCTTCAGAGTTGCATTTAATTCTTTCCAATAAATCCCATTTGAATACAATAGTCTTCATCATAAAAGAACCAATACAAGAAGTATCGAGCATGGAGAGATTATTGAGAGAAAGCCGAGCATAAATTTTTTGGATAATAATTTCTCTTGAGAGGTCATGATTGGGGCATGAATATAACATTGACTTAAGCCTCCCCAAGCTTGAGCGATGCTTTCTCCTTCGCGAGGCCAAGAATTATATATATAATTACGATCACGATGAACCAGATGCATAGGATAAAACTTCTGATGAAATTCCAATTTCAATCGGTTGTAGTTCCATGATCCTCATCGCATAGCCTAAGCCATGTCAATGCCTTTACCTTCAAAGATAAAGGGAAGACTTCTTCTTGATAACGTCCTCAAGCATACCTGCAAGCTTAAATAATCCACAAACTTCATCCACATAGATTAGGTGCAAATCAGGATGCAATGTTCCATCTCTTGTAAAAGGATTAGCTAGCAGTTGCTCTATCATACCCGAAGGAATTTAAAAGTTAAAAAAAATCAGTAGGTTCACTTTCTACACACAAATGAAAAATGGTTATGGATGCGGATATAGGCTACGAGCATAAATGCATGAATATGCAGAGCCAGGTATAGCGAGTTTTATTTTAGTTATTATAATTGAATCAACGAATATTTTTTGAATAGAAAGTCAATGTATCTAACCTATTGTTTCATAGGAGTACTAGTTGCTGAAGGCGATTTCAGAATCAAAAAAAGTAAAGGTAGGTCAAGGAGCAACTCTTTGTTCTACTGGTCGGGGTGAAGATACCCCGAGCAAGCCCCTTAAAGGATTACTTTCCATAGTAACCAGTGACAGTAAATTTCAGCACACTATATAAGTTTTTCCTTACCAAAGGCGCTTCACTCCCCGGTAACGGCGCCAGAAAAGAGTCTTCATGACCCACAAGTATAGAGGATCTATCGTAGTCCTTTTGATAAGTAAGAGTGTCGAACCCAATGAGGAGCAGAAGGAAATGACAAGCGGTTTTCAGTAAGGTATTCTCTGCAAGCACTGAAATTATCGGTAACACATAGTTTTGTGATAAAGTAATTTTTAACGGGTAACAAGTAACAAAGGAAAACAAGGTGCAGCAAGGTGGCCCAATCCTTTTTGTAGCAAAGGACAAGCCTGGACAAACTCTTATATAAAGGAAAGCGCTCCCCAGGACACGTGGGAATTATCGTCAAGCTAGTTTTCATCATGCTCAAATGATTCACGTTCGTTACTTTGATAATTTGATATGTGGGTGGACCGGTGCTTGGGTACTACCCTTCCGTGGAAAAGCATCCCACTTATGATTAACCCCTCTTGCAAGCATCCGCAAGTACAAAAGAAGAATTAAGGTAAACCTAATCATAGCATGAAACATATGGATCAAAATCAGCCCCTTACGAAGCAATGCATAAACTAGGGTTTAAGCTTCTATCACTCTAGCAACCCATCATCTACTTATTACTTCCCAATGCCTTCCCCTAGGCCCAAATAATGGTGAATTGTCATGTAGTCGATGTTCACATAACACCACTAGAGGAAAGACAACATACATCTCATCAATATATAAAACAAATACCAAATTGACATGACTACTTATAGCAAGACTTCTCCCATGTCCTCAGAAACAAACATAACTACTCACAAATCATATTCATGTTCGTAATCAGAGGGATACTAATATGCATAAAGGATCTGAACGTATGATCTTCCACCAAATAAACCAACTAGCATCAACTACAAAATCCTCAAGCCACAGCACCCAGGGTGATGACTGATCGTGAGTTACTCCTCAGTCTTCATCAGAAGGTTGATCGCAATCACAAATGGGTCAAGCGTCAGTTTGGTTCAATTCTTCACAAGAATACTTCAACACACAATGCAGTGAAGAAAAACCACTACTACCTCCATGAAACCCTCAACCGCACCTGGGCTGTTCTGTCTCAATTTTACAGCGCTGAAGATCTGAAGAAAATGGGTCTCAAAGAAGAGTTTGACTGGTCTGCACCTCCTCCGAAGAAATTCAAGAAGGTCAAGGTTCCTTCTTTGGTGGCCAGCTCCTATTCTTCATCGCGCGACACTGATGAACATGAAGACTTGGACGACACTGCGGCAGGCCCTACTTCAACAACCGACCCCGACAATGCTGGCGCTCCTTCATCAACCTGATTATCTTCAGGGGCGTTAGTCCTGAGTTTCAATCCTTTTGATCATTCGATGACAAAGGGGGAGAAATCTGGGTTAGTCTTCAAGCGGGTCTATTATATTGGGCGTTTTTTTGCTAAGTTACAACTCTTGTTCTTCCAAAACTTCTATTGGATCGAGTTGTAAACCTAAACCCGATGGTGGTCTGATACTTCTGCTACGTTATTCTGCATGCTTATTCCTTGTTAATATTACCGCACGCATGCTGAATTACATCAGTCACCATATTTCATCATGCATTTCAAGTTCTTCAAATTATATATCAAATGCGTGTATGAATTACAAGATATAGGGGGAGATCTCCATGATTCATCTCTTCAAGTGTGCATTGCTTCAAAAGCAAATTCCTCACCATGCACAATTTCAGGGGGAGTTCTTCTATATCTTGCAATCAAATTCCTCAGTATCAGCATTTACACTTCATATGTTTATCCCCGTTGAAAACTTAACCTATATTGTCATCAATCACCAAAAAGGGGGAGATTGTAAGTGCATCTAGTGCCCCTTAGTGATTTTGGTGTATTGAAGACTTATAGGTTAAGGATTTAATGTGTTTATGAGTGTACAAAGGTCTATAAGTCTATGAGGAGTTTGATATTTACAGAGAAAGTCGACCCCTAAAAATGAAGTTCTTCGACTGAAGACTTTGATATACCGAAGACTTTCTGAAGACTTTGAAAGTGAAGAAATTGGTGTGACCTTGAAGACTTGGTATTCATTCGAGGAACATGAAGCGTGAAGACTTTTGTTTTCGTAGTTTCATCTTCTCTTTCTTGAGTCATAGGAAACACCGTACTGTTAAAGGGGGTCGAGGAAATACTAAGGAAAAATTTCCATTTGATGCTCAACTCAAATCCTACACCTACCAATCCCTTCGAGTGAAGCCATTGGAAATCTCATACAGTTCAGTCAATTTCTTCAGTGACAGAGACACAGTTCTTCTGGTCACTGAGGAATTTGTCCTGACTAAGGAGTTAGGAATTCGCCAGTGCGGATTGCCTACACTGTGAGGAACATGATAGCCGTGAGGAATTTGTGCCAGACGGTTAGGCGTCATGGTCTAGAGCATCCAAGAGGAATTGTGGATCGCCGAGTGACCGAGTTTGGTAAGGTTCGGAAGTCACCTGAAGACTTACCACGAGTGATTGCACGAGGACTATGTGTCCTTAGTTCAAGGAGAATACGGTGAGGACTTGGTGTCCCGAGCTGCGTGCTCAGGACTGGGTGTCCGGGACTGTGTGTCCTCGAGTTTAAATACTCAGCAGCTCCAACCAGATGTACAACTGAGACAGCAGTTGGAACTGGTCCACCAAATCATTGTCTTTACCAAGCTTACTGGTTCCATTTCCTCAACTCTTTCATTTCCTCAGTATTCTGCTGCTTGTTTATCATATCTGTGTTTGAAGACTTTGACTGAAGACTTTCTCAATTTCCTCAGTTCAAATTCTTCAGTCTGTTTGTCTTCATTTTGTGTTATCCTGTGTTTACGCTTTCTGTACTCTGTGCTAGTCTTCATTTCACCATGATGACCATGCTTGTGTTCTGCTTTGTTTTCATCTGAGTACTTATTCTGCTGCTAGTAGTTCTTCGCTAAGGAATTTCGTCACTAGCAAATTCCTCAGTGAAGAATTTCATAAAAATCGCCTATTCACCCCCCCTTTAGTCGATATAACACACTTTCAATTGGTATCAGAGCAAGGTACTGCCTTGTTCTGTGTGATTTTGGTTTAACCGCCTGGAGTTTTAGTTATGTCGACCGCAGGTATGATCAAGGTTTCTGCTGGGTGTCCTACCTTCGATGGGACGGACTACCCCTACTGGAGGAATAAGATGTGAATGCATCTTGAGGCAATTGATAACGATCTCTGGTATGTTGTGGAAAATGGTGTTCCCTCAGTCACACCTTCTCTGAATGCTGCTGATGTGAAGGGATTCAAGCAACTCGACTCTCAAGCGAAGAATATCATATGTGGCCATCTGAGCAAAGGACAGTATGGAAGAGTGAGTGCTTTGGAGACTGCTAAGCTTATCTGGGATAGGCTGTCCAAAGTCAATGAAGGAGTTTCAACTCAGCATGACTCTCGAGTTGATGTTCTTCGCAATCTCTTCAACCGCTTCAAAAGACTCAACAATGAAAATGTTCAGCAAACCTTCGATCGCCTCACTGACATCTCAAATGAGCTTCAAGCACTTGGTGCCACTGACATCACCGACCATGAGGTGGTGAAGAAATTGTTGAGGTCGCTTGATTCCTCATTTAATACTCTAGCACTAATGATACAAGAGCGTGCTGATTACAAGTCACTTGACCCCGCTGATATCCTCGAGAGGCTAAATACTGATGAGTTCCAGCTTGCTGAAAAGAGAGATCTCTATGGTTTGAGCTATGGTCGATCACGTGCACTGAAGGCCAAGGCAATATCAGAATCCGAAGATGAAGACTCTGGTAGCAGCCTTGGCGACCTTGAAGAACTAAGTCATGATCTAGCACTGCTTGTGAAGAAATTCCAAAAGTTCTCAAGACGTGGTCGCTTTGGAAGACCCTCAAAGAGCAATGATTCCTCATCCAGTGACTACAAGAGAAGGCTTTGTCACAAGTGCAAGAAGCCTGGACACTACATTCAAGATTGTCCTCAGTGGGAAAAGGAATCAAAGAAGAAGAAATACAAGGATTATAGTTCTGATGATGCGAAGAAAAAGAAGAAATCCTCAAAATCTTCATCATCAAAATCCTCGAAGTCTTCGTCTCACAAGAAGAGCAGCTCCAAGAAGGCTCGGGCATTCATTGGCAAGGAAATGGACTCTAAGGCTGAATCTGAAGAAAATGAGGAAGAAGAGGAATCTGATGATTCCGAGTCTGGTGTGGCGAGCCGAGCCCTCGCTACTGCATTCATTAGCAAGTCCATCTTCACCTCTGAAGAAAGTGATCTCACCAACAAGGCTGATGAAGGCAGTGATGACTACGCTCCCACCTATTGCTTCATGGCAAAAGGTGCCAAGGTACTCAAATATGCCTCCTCTGAATCTAGTGAGGATGAATCTGATGAAAATCTTAAGCCTAGCTACTCTAAACTTGCTAAGATTGTTGTGCAACAATAAAAGGCTTTTGAAAAGGTTCAAAACATGCTAGACAAAAGTGATGATATGTTGGGTGAAGAAATGGATCGCACTAAAGCCTTAACTAAAAATCTTCAAAGACTTCAGACCAGGTTTGACAACCTTCAAGGTCATCATAACACTCTCTTGTCTGATCATGAGAAGCTCTCTTGTGAATTTCTTCAAAAGAAGCAAGATCTTGAGAAGCTAAGAGTGAGTAATGAAGATCTTCAGAAGGAGCGCGATTCATTACTTGCTCAAAAAATCAGCGCTGCTCAAGAATAATTTATTCCTCCATGTTTGAAATGCATTGAACGAGAATCTGCTAATTCCTCACCTGAATGTTCAAATGCTTCTAATGTTACAAATTCTTCACCTGCCTCTGCTGTCACTAATTCCTCATCTGAGGACATTGCTAGTATCACTGACGATGCAGGGCTGAAGGAATTGTACATGACAGGCATGTACAAAAGCCTCAAAGGGCATCAGACTCTTTGTGATGTGCTTAAAAAGCAGATCCTCAACAGGAACCCTAGGAAAGAGGGTATTGCCTTTGAGAGGAAACTCAATGCTGATGGTACATATTGGAAGCCTGAGCAGTACCCCAAAACCTCATGGGTTGCTGCAAAGGGACCTCCAGTTGATCCATCTAATTTATCTGGTTATACATGTGAATCTTCTCATTCTTCTGATGAGTCATTTGACTCCAACTATAAACTGTTCAAAAATCAGAATGGTGAAGTATTTGATAGATATGTTGGCACTAACTGCAGGAATGGTTCCCTATGAAGAAAATCTGGGTTCCCAAAAGGTGCCTTGAAAGTCTTCAGGTGAATGTCCTCATGACACCACCTGTGAAGAATAGGAACCCCAGATCAAATTCTTCATATGGACCAAATTCTTCATATGGATCCAAGTCCTCATATGGACCATATTCCTCAAGGGGATCAAATTCCTCACATGGATCAAAGACCTCATATGAACATCATCGTGCTAACAACTCTGTTTCGCAGGGAAGAGCCAAGGGCTATGAATATGAGCATTATTCTTCTAATTATTATGTTCATAAGTCCTCGAAGAATTTCTCTGCTTATTCATATGCCTACCCTAACCACTCTTATGTGAAACAAAATGGATTGGCCTCCATGCCACCATTTTCATATGGAGCTTGCAGAGTGATGAACTCTTTGCCACCCCTTCAGATGTGGGTGGTGAAGAAAAAGAACTAATCTCTTGTGCAGGATCAGGTCTCCAGACGTACTGTAACGTCTGAAGAATTTGCTGGGGACCTGACAAAGTGCCTGAAAGGACGCAAGCTAATCATGATGAAATGAACTTTCATTTCACACGTCCTCCTACTGCTTTATTTGTCTTACTACTTGATGAGATTGATCTGATGAATTGTGATATCATATTCTTCACTGCTGAAGTATATGAGGTTCGTAAGTTACACTAATTCATCTGCAGGATGATCAACCCAAAGCCACTGAGTGGGTCCTCGATAGTGGATGTACAAATCACATGACTGGTGACAAGAATCTATTGATGGATGATCCCTTATCAACATCACATCTGAAGCATATCATCTTCGCTGACAAAAGCAAAAGTCAGGTATTGGATCTAGGTAAGGTTGCTATCACAAAGGATCAACACATGGACAAAGTCATGCTTGTTGAGTCCTTAGGATACCACCTTATGTCTGTCTCAATGCTTTGTGATCTTGATATGGTTGTTGTCTTTGGCAAGTATCGTTGTGTTGTGATTATGGAAGCTGACAATTCCAAAGTCTTCGAAGGCTTTAGGAGAGGAGACTTGTATATTGTTGATTTCTCTACAGATTCACAACCAGCCGTGTGCCTACTCGCAAAAGCTTCAGAAGGATGTCTATGGCATCGACGACTTGGTCATGCAGGCATGAGGAATTTGCACACGCTTGCAAAGAAGAAGCATGTCATTGGCATTGAGAATGTCAAATTCCTCAAGGATCACTTATGTGGTGCCTATGAAGCTGGAAAGATGACCAAGGCCAAGCATCCAGTGAAGACTATCATGACCACCACTCGTCCCTTTGAATTGCTTCACATGGATCTCTTCGGTCCGAATCATTATTCTTCTATTTCAAATGAAGCATCTCAATATGGCTTTGTTATTGTTGATGATTACTCTCGTTACACATGGGTACACCATGTTTCTTACAAACATGAAGTGCAGGAAGTCTTCAAACGATTTTCCTTGAGGGCTTCAACCAACTTTGGTGTAAAGATAAAGCACATTAGAAGTGACAATGGCACTGAGTTCAAGAATTCTGGTCTCGATGAATATCTTGATGAACTTGGTATTACTCATGAGTTATCTGCTCCTTATACTCCTCAACAGAAGGGCATCGTGGAGCGCAAGAACAGGACTCTTTCTGAGATGGCTCACACTATGCTCGATGAGTACAAAACCCCTCGTCGTTTCTGGGTTGATGCAATTGATACTGCGTGCCACATCATCAATAGAGTATATCTTCAAAAATTCTTCAAGAAGACTTCCTATGAACTCCTCACTGACAAGAAATCCAATGTGAGTTATTTCAAAGTCTTCGGTGCTAAATGCTGGATTAGAGATCCTCA
Organism: Aegilops umbellulata; assembly: GCA_032464435.1. Taxonomy (NCBI): domain Eukaryota; kingdom Viridiplantae; phylum Streptophyta; class Magnoliopsida; order Poales; family Poaceae; genus Aegilops; species Aegilops umbellulata. The sequence goes on from CP136056.1 coordinate 265,709,321, forward strand.
TCACAACTCTAAATTTGCACCGAAAGTACATAAAGGTTTTATGCTTGGTTACGGAAAGGACTCGCACACCTACAGAGTCTTCAACATGTTGGGGAACGTAGTAATTTCAAAAAAATTCCTACGCACACGCAAGATCATGGTGATGCATAGCAACGAGAGGGGAGAGTGTTGTCTACGTACCCTCGTAGACCGAAAGCTGAAGCGTTATATCAACGCGGTTGATGTAGTCGTACGTCTTCACGATCCGACCGATCCTAGCACCGTTACTCCGGCACCTACGAGTTCTTGGCACACGTTCAGCTCGATGACGATCCCCGGGCTCCGATCTAGCAAAGCGTCGGGGAAGAGTTCCGTCAGCACGACGGCGTGGTGATGATCTTGATGTGTTACCGGCGCAGGGCTTCGCCTAAGCACTGCAACGATATGACCGAAGTGGAATTTGGTGGAAGGGGGCACCGCACACGGCTAAGGAACGATCCGTAGATCAACTTGTGTGTCTATGGGGTGCCCCCTGCCCCTGTATATAAAGGATGGAGGAGGAGGAGGCCGGCCAAGGCAAAGGTGCGGCCAGGACTAGGATTCCTACTAGGACTCCAAGTCCTAGTAGGAGTCCACCAAAAGGGGAGGAAGGGAGAAGGAATAGGAGGAGAAGGAGAGGTGGCCGGCCCCCTTTTCCCTAGTCCAATTCGGACTAGAGGGGAGGGGGGGCGCAGCAGCCTTTTTCCTCTTCCCACTAAAGCCCATCAAGGCCCATTACTTCTCCCGTAATCCCGTAACTCCCCGGTACCTCCGAAAATACCCGAACCACTCAGAACCCTTCCGATGTCCGAATATAGTCGTCCAATATATCGATCTTTACGGCTCGACCATTTCGAGACTCCTCGTCATGTCCCCGATCTCATCCGGGACTCCGAACTCCTTCGGTACATCAAAACTCATAAACTCATAATATAACTGTCATCGAAACCTTAAGCGTGCGGACCGTACGGTTCGAGAACAATGTAGACATGACCGAGACACGTCTCCGGTCAATAAGCAATAGCGGGACCTGGATGCCCATATTGGCTCCTACATATTCTACGAAGATCTTTATCGGTCAGACCGCATAACAACATACGTTGTTCCCTTTGTCATCGGTATGTTACTTACCCGAGATTCGATCGTCGGTATCCAATACCTCGTTCAATATCGTTACCGGCAAGTCTCTTTACTCGTTCCATAATACATCATCTCGCAACTAACTCATTAGTTGCAATGCTTGCAAGGCTTGAGTGATGTACCTTACCGAGAGGGCCCAGAGATACCTCTCCGACGATCGGAGTAACAAATCCTAATCTCGAAATATGCCAACCCAACATCTACCTTTGGAGACACCTGTAGTACTCCTTTATAATCACCCAGTTACGTTGTGACGTTTGGTAGTACCCAAAGTGTTCCTCTGGCAAACGGGAGTTGCATAATCTCATAGTCATAGGAACATGTATAAGTCATGGATAAAAGCAATAGCAACATACTAAACGATCGGGTGCTAAGCTAATGGAATGGGTCATGTCAATCAGATCATTCAACTAATGATGTGACCTCGTTAATCAAACAACAACTCTTTGTTCATGGTTAGGAAACATAACCATCTTTGATTAACGAGCTAGTCAGGTAGAGGCATACTAGTGACACTCTGTTTGTCTATGTATCCACACATGTATTATGTTTCCAGGTAATACAATTCTAGCATGAATAATAAACATTTATCATTACATGTAAGGAAATAAATAATAACTTTATTATTGCCTCTAGGGCATATTTCCTTCACAACAATGTTCTGCACAAGATTGTTGAAACTGTAGATGTGCGGTTCGATGAAACTAATGGCTCGCAAAGTGAGCACCTACCTTCTGTGTTAGATGAACCAGCACCTAAGGATTCTATCAAGCACAAGGCTACTGAAGATGTTATTCCTAATGAAGAATCTGCTGAAGAATTCATTCCAGAACATGAAGAACGTCAAGCTAATGCATCTGAAGAAAATGCTGAGGAAATTGATGCTGAAGAAAATGCTGATCAAATTCCTCAACGACAACCAGCTGATCCTCGCGTTGCAAAAGAAGTGCAAGTGGAGAAGATCATCGATGACATTAGAGCACCAGGTCCTCTCACACGCTCAAAAGCTTCACACTTATCTAACTTTTGTGGGCACTTTGCTTTTGTCTCTATCACAGAGCCCACTAAGGTAGATGAAGCATTTCTGGAGCCTGAATGGATTCAGGCCATGCAAGAAGAATTACATCAGTTCAAGCTCAACAACGTCTGGGAACTGGTCAATCGTCCAGATCCTCGCAAGCATAATATCATTGGCACAAAATGGATCTACCGCAACAAGCAAGATGAAAATGGCCTTGTGGTGAGGAATAAGGCACGTCTAGTAGCTCAAGGCTACACACAGGTTGAAGGAGTTGATTTCGATGAAACTTTTGCACCTGTTGCTAGACTTGAGGCTATTCGCATATTACTTGCTTATGCTAACCATCATGATATTATCTTATATCAAATGGATGTGAAAAGTGCATTCCTCAATGATAAGCTTGAGGAAGAAGTATATGTTGCTCAACCCCCAGGTTTTGAAGATCCAAAGAATCCTGACAAAGTCTTCAGACTCAATAAGGCCCTCTATGGCCTCAAGCAAGCCCCACGGGCGTGGTATGATACTTTGAAGGAATTCTTCATGAAGAAAGGCTTCACACCCGGTTCACTCGATCCTACTCTCTTTACTAAGTCTTATGATGGTGAACTGTTTGTGTGCCAAATATATGTTGATGATATTATCTTTGGCTGTACTTACCAACGTTATAGTGATGAATTTGCCTATATGATGAGTGAAGAATATCACATGTCTACGATGGGAGAGTTGAAATTCTTATTAGGTCTTCAAATTCATCAACAGCGAAATGGCATATTCATATCTCAGGAGAAATACCTCAAGGATGTCCTGAAGAAATTCGGCATGCAAGATTGCAAAGGCATCAAAATTCCTATGCCCACAAATGGTCAACTATGCACTGATGAAAATGGTATTGACTTCGATCATAAGGTATACCGCTCCATGATTGGCTCTTTATTATACTTATGTGCATCTAGGCCAGATATAATGCTTACTGTTTGCATGTGTGCCCGATTTCAAGCTGCACCGAAGGAATCACACCATAAGGCTGTGTAGCATATTCTTCGATATCTAGCTCACACACCAACACTAGGATTATGGTATCCCAAGGGCTCGGATTTTGATCTCATTGGATATTCTGACTCTAACTATGCTCGTGATCGCGTGGACCGCAAGTCAACATCTGGTACATGTCATTTCCTCGGACGATCCTTGGTCTGTTGGTCCTTGTCGGTGTACTAAAGTAGGGGTACCTTAGTACCCCGAACTTGTGCACGGGCAATCGTAGCACCCCGCGGCAAGGCTTGCCAGGCGACCGCCAAAACTCTACATGGTCCCTTTTTGGGCCATCCAAGAACAAAGTATTTGAGCCGAGGCCCCGGCAGGAGGAGCTTGCCGGGAAGGCCACCCGAAGAGAGCAAGGCCCCGGCAAGAGGAGCTTGCCGGGACGGCCGCTCGAAGCACAAGGCCCCGGCAAGAGGAGCTTGCTGGGAAGGCTGACCAAGGCACGACAAGAGACTTGCTACGATGCGCCATGCGTCCCGGCAAGGACCGGTGAGCAACAAGCTCCCGGGCGCGACAAGACATCGACCGCGGGAAGGCGCTTGCCACGGCAAGTCACCACCCCGCGCCTGCGTTCCAGCTCATCCACCCACGCGTCGCTCTGGGGCCGTTCCAGGCGTACGTGGCGAGAGGCTGCGCAGCCAGGGGCATGCGGTGGCAAAGCGACGCTGACAGGGTAGCCGTCGTGGCAAACGGTGGCGCCCCTGACGGCCCCTTTTCTGCACTGTTTGGGCGACCTAGACGGGCATTTAATGCCCTTGTCCCCTGCCGTCAGAGTTAGGTATGATAGCACTGTGCAAACAGCTGTACCCAACACATCGTTTTCTAGTTTTACCCCCGCCTACGTTGCCACCTGTGGGTAACCCCTTGCGCATATAAAAGGAGGCCCCATGCGCAACATGAGGAGGGGGGAGGGGAAGGAAGAAGCAGACCACCCACACTCCGTCTGATTAGTTGCCTGAGTGTACTGTAGCACTTAGCGCTCCCAAGAACACAATACAAACCACAAAGCAGCAGTAGGGTTTTACGCATCCGTGCGGCACGAAGCTGGGTAAATCCCTTTGTGTGCATCGCCTCGATCCTCTCTTCGCGCGACCTCCTCCCCCCGCCGAACCAGAAAGGGGCTCGGTCCCCATAGGTGTTCGTGGAGGCACATTTCCCCCGACATCTTTGGCGCGCCAGGTAGGGGGCGTCGAAGTTGTGTGAACCTGATCCGGCGTCTGCACAGGCTAGATCTCCATCATCTTCATCGACATGCCACCGAAGAATAAGGCTCCGGAGGTGGCTGGTCCGTCCGCGTCGAACCCACCGCCCCTGGAGCAAACGGGTGGTGGGAACGGCACCGGCGGCGGAACGGGCGTCGCCGAACCAACTCTTGGTGCCACGACGTCCGAACATGCACCGCGCCCCTCTCAGGAGGCACGGGACCAGCAGCGTCTTGGCACTCACAGTACCATACGCTCGTTGGACCCAGATCGAGCTGGCGGATCCCAGGGTGCTCAAGGCCAGCATACACACCAACGTGCTGGCGCGAGCGTGGCGCGACTGCTTGGTCCGGGTGTTGCTCCTTCTAACGTAGTTAGAAGTTCGAGCACATCCCGCTCCACGCGCCGCTCGCCACCGCTGCCAGCCACCCCAGAGAAGCTCTAGCATGAGCTCAACTGCTCCTAGACTACCCTCCAACGGCGGACAAGCTCGACGACTGGAGGGCAACGATACAGAGTCTCATCGGCTTCGCTAACGGCGACACCCCGCGGCAGCACAATGCGTCGCAGCCGCGGCAGGTCGGCCAGGCGAGAACCGATGGCGCCAAGACCGGTGGGGGTGCGACCACCGTGCATTCTCCGCCCCAAAGGCCAAGATCGCCGACACGCCGGAGCCATCGCGACAACGAATCCACCGCGTCGTCAAATCCGCGAACTCGTCGCGATCAACGTCACGTTCTTCACGAACAAGAGCAAGAGGACGCTCGTACGCGCATCGAGCGTCGGAGAGAAGCGCGGCGTCAATCAGACCAGCGCGATGGGCCCTCTGTCGACATGCATGCGCCGGGGGGACCAGGCGACCTGCCGTACGCGGTAGGCTGCCCTGCGTTCACCCGTGAGCTGCGGCAAGTCCAGTGGCCCAGCACAAAGAACTTCAAGCCAGACGTACCAGAGAAGTACGATGGCAAGTCGCATCCGTCGGAGTTCCTCAGCATCTACACCATTGCGGTGCAGGCTGCTGGAGGGCGAGACGACATGATCCTTGCCAACTACTTCCCGCTGGTACTCAAATCCAACGTCAGATCCTGGCTCATGCACTTGCCGGATAACTCCATAACCTCCTGGACAGACTTGTGCCACCAGTTTGTTGGCGCCTTTACGGGCGGCCACAAACCCCACGGCCAAGCGAGCGACCTTCACCTGCTCGTCCAGAAGGAAGGGGAATCCTTGCGCAAGTTCATCCAGAGATTCAGCCGCGTGCACTACAACATCCCGGACATCCACCCTGCCGCGGTCATCAGCGCGTTCCATTAGAACGTGCGTAACCGCAGGATGCGGGAGGAGATGGCGATGTGCAAGATCAAAGACGTCAGCGAGCTATATGCCCTGGCCGACAAGTGTGCACGCACTGAGGAAGGAAGGAAACTCCCCGGAGAGAACACTGGAGCAGGAGAATCTGACAGTGAGGATACCGCCCCGGTAAGGAAGAACCGGCGGCGGAGCAACAGGAAGAAGAAGAGCCAAGAAGTACTGGTTGTTGAGCAGTCCGGCGATGAAGGCACCGCCAAGAAGGCCCAGGCTGGTAGCTCCGGCAAGGAGGTTGCCAGATGCGCCAACTGCCAGGCTGTGGCGGTCGCCGACAAGCGGGACGGCACCAACAAACAGTACTGCAAGATCCACCGCACCAAGGGCCATGACCTCCAGAGCTGCAAGCAGGTCGAGCGGCTCGTCGAGCTGCAAAAGGCCGAGTACGAGCGGCGCGACAAGGAGAGAGCCCGGGGAGGTGGCGGAGGATCAGGCACGAAGCGTCCCGGCCAGGGAGGACGCCGCGACAAGGACAAGCAGCGGCAAGCAGACAGACCTCCCCGCGGCTGCGACAAGAACGAAGACGATGACGAAGACGAAGACATGGATGATGTCGAGACCAGTGAGCAGGAGTTTCAGAAAGCCACAGAGATCCTGTGCGTAGACGGCGGTGCTTCTCTGCATACTTCGAACCGCCAGCTCAAGCAGTGGGCGTGAGAAGTCAATGTAGCGGAACAACCCGTCGAGTCGCGCAGGCCTCTGAAATGGTCCAGCACGCCTATCATCTTCGATATTGAGGACCACCCTGACCGCACAACTGCGATCGGGTGCTTGCCGATGTTGGTCTCACCAACAGTCCGCAACCTCAAGGTCACTAAGATGCTAGTCGACGGCGGGGCCGGCTTGAACCTGATCTCCTCCGCTGTACTCCAGAAACTCCAAGTCCCCGACAGCGAGCTCGAAGAAACCGGCACGTTCCGAGGAATCAACCCGGGAAGGAGCAAGCCGTAGGGGAAGATAACATTGCCAGTGATATTTGGCAGCGAGCTGAACTTCAGGATAGAGAGGATCACTTTTGACGTTGCCGATTTTCCATTGCCCTACAATGGAATTCTCGGCCGTCCAGCGCTCGCCAAGTTCATGGTGGCCTCCCACTACGCATACAACATGCTCAAGATGCCAGGCCCGATAAGCGTCATCTCTGTCCCCGGCGACAAGAAGGATGCCCTTATCTGCACCGACAAGATCTACCGGGAAGCAGCAGCCGCAACGGATCACAAGCCACTTGCCGCTGAAGCTCCCGGAGGGAAGAAGAAGACCAAGCCCGGCAAGTGCTCTGGTGCCCACTCCGGCAAGCGCACCTCTTCGGAGTGCTGCGCTACCGTCGAGGACGCGCCATCGAGCTCCACCGGCAAGAGTAAGAAGTCAATGGCAGCCTCGCCAACGACCAAGAACGTGTCCGCCAAGGAGGACGGCACTGGTGGTACCTTCACCATCAGTGCCACCCTCGACCCCAAATAGGAAGGCGCGCTCGTTGCTTTCCTGCGGGCGAATGTCGATGTGTTTGCCTAGCAACCATCTGACATCCCCGGCATTCCCAAGAAAGTGATTGAGCACCACCTCGTCGTCTGTCCTCATGCGCGGCCCGTCAAGCAGAGAGTTAGGAAGCAAGCGGTGGAGCGCCAAGAGTTCATCGCAGAAGAAATCAAGAAGTTGGAAGCGGCAGGCCTTGTCAGAGGCGTGCTCCATCCGACGTGGTTGGCCAATCCTGTTGTCGTGCGCAAAGCAAATGGGAAATGGAGGCTTTGCATCGACTTTACTGATGTTAATAAAGCTTGTCCCAAAGATCCCTTTCCCTTGCCGCGCATTGACCAGATTGTTGACTCCATGGCCGGATGTGACCTGCTTTCATTTCTTGACGCATACTCAGGGTACCATCAGATCTTCATGGCTGAAGAAGATGAGGAAAAGACCGCATTCATCACTCCATGTGGCACGTACTATTTCGTACGGATGCCTTTTGGTTTGAAGAATGCCGGTTCGACATTTGCAAGGGTTGTCCATACCGCTTTTGAGCCGCAAATCCACAGAAATGTGGAAGCCTACATGGATGACATAGTGGTCAAAAGCAGGAACAGGGCAACCCTGATTCAAGATTTAGAACAGACCTTTGCGAACCTGCGCAGGATCAGCCTCAAGCTCAACCCCGAGAAGTGCGTGTTTGGAGTCCCTTCCGGCAAGCTTCTCGGGTTCTTCGTGTCTCAGCGAGAAATCGAAGCCAATCCAGACAAAATCAAGGCCATCGAGCAGATTGAAGCACCAACACGCGTCAAGGATGTACGAAGGCTTGCCGGCTGCGTCGCGGCTCTCAGCAGGTTTATTTCCAAGTCTGCAGAACGCGCCCTGCCATTTTTCAAAGTTTTGAAAAAGGCGGGTCCAGTGAAATGGACTCCGGAGGCGGAGGCTGCGCTGCAGGACTTGAAGAAATACCTGTCCTCCGCTCCAATACTTGTCGCGCCTAAACCACAAGAGAAGTTGCTGTTGTACCTGGCGGCAACCAATCAAGTGGTTAGTGCAGCGTTAGTAGCGGAGAGGGAGGCAGATGATGAGCTAGCAACCGCGGCAAGCGCGTCCAGCGACAAGCAAGAGGCTTCCCCGACAAGCTCTGGCCCCGACAAGGATGAATCTGCGCAGGAGCGAGTGGAGGTGCAGAAGAAGAGAATGGTGCAGCGCCCAGTTTACTTTGTCAGCTCCCTTCTGCAGGGGGCTAGGTCAAGGTACTCTGGTGTGCAGAAATTGCTTTCGTCCTTCTCATGGCCTCAAGGAAGCTGCACCATTACTTCCAAGCACATGAGATTACAGTTGTCACCCGCTTTCCGCTGAAGAGGATACTGCAGAATCCAGAAGCAACAGGCAGGATTGTCGAGTGGGCGCTGGAACTGTCAAGCTTCGGTCTCAAATTGGAGAGCACTTCAACTATCCAAAGCAGAGCATTGGCGGAGTTCATAGCAGAATGGACACCGACACCAGACGAAGAGATCCCAGAGACGAGCATCCCCGTCAAAGAAGCAAGCAAAGAGTGGCTGATGTATTTTGATGGTGCTTTCTCGCTGCAAGGCGTCGGTGCTGGCGCGGTGCTTATCGCACCCACCGGAGAGCATCTCAAGTACATAGTCCAGATGCACTTCCCCAAGGAGCAAGCAACCAACAATACTGCAGAGTATGAAGGTTTGCTCGCCGGTCTCAGGATCGCGGCAGAAATTGGGATCAAGAAGCTCATTGTCAGGGGTGACTCGCAGCTTGTCATCCGCCAAGTGAACAAAGATTACCAGAGTCCGTAGATGGAAGCGTACGTTGATGAAGTGAGGAAGCTAGAAGAGCGCTTTGATGGCCTACAAATGGAACACGTTCCAAGAGCTGAGAACGACGTCGTTGATGGCCTGTCAAAATGCGCAGCACTTAGGTTACCTGTGGAACCAGGAACCTTTGTGCTCAAGCTGACTCAGCCATCCGTGACACCATCAACCGGACAGAGCAAGAAGAGGAAGTTGGTCTCCGGCGACTATCTTCCGGCAGAGCTCCCCGGAGCCGCCGCCAAGAAGGTCCCCAAGATCGACGCCAAGAGCGCTGAGGAGCCGCCCGCTCCGGCAAACCCCAGGGTTTGTTCCGTGGAAGCAGGCGCTCCCGACAAGTTTTGCCCCGGCAAGCTTGCCGGGGAACGTCAAGCTCCGGCTGAGCCCCAGATCCTCGCCGTAGAAGCGGACGTTCCCGCAGCAGCAGCAGATGTGCCTTCAGTCCTTGTTGTCGAGCCACAGGCTCTAGCATGGGCGCAGCAGACTGTCCATTTCCTCCAGAACGGAGAACTTCCCGAAGAACAAGAAGAAGTGGAAAGAGTAGCCCGGCGCTCGAGTATGTACCAGTTCGTCGACAACACGCTGTACAGAAGAGGGCGCAATGGTGTGAAATTGAAGTGTATTTCCCGGGAAGACGGACAAAAGCTGGTGGCAGAGATACATGGAGGCATATGTGGCCACCACATTGGCGCAAGAGCACTTGCCGGCAAGGCATTCCGGCAAGGTTTCTTCTGGCCGACAGCCCTCCAGGATGCAACTGCACAAGTAACCAAGTGTGAAGCGTGCCAGTTCCATTCCAAGCAGATACACCAGCCAGCTCAAGCTCTCCAGACGATCCCTTTATCCTGGCCATTTTCGGTCTGGGGGCTCGACATCCTCGGCCCCTTCCCCCGAGCTGTCTGGGGCTTTGAGTACTTGTACATCGCAATCGACAAGTTCACAAAGTGGCCGGAAGTGGAACCAGTGAGGAAGGTCGATTGTTTGCCGCTTCGAAATCCCCAACAGGATCATCACCGACAACGGTACGCAATTCACAAGTCGCGCCTTCATGCAATACGTCCAAGATCTCGGCGCCAAGGTCTGCTTCGCTTCTATTGCTCATCCCAGGAGCAACGGTCAAGCGGAGAGGGCCAATGCCAAAGTGCTGCGCGGGCTCAAGACCAGAACTTTCGATAGGCTGCACAAGTGCGGAAGAAACTGGATCGAGGAGCTGCCGGTGGCTCTTTGGTCGATCAGAACGAGGCCAAATCGAGCCACTGGCCAGACACCATTTGCTCTAGTCTATGGAGCAGAAGCAGTTACCCCCACGGAACTCGTATACGGGTCACCTCGAGTGCTCGCTTATGATGAGCTTGAGCAAGAGCGGCTGCATGAAGATGACGCGCTGCTCCTTGAGGAAGATCGTCTTCAGGCTGCTGTGCGAGCCTCTCGCTACCAGCAAGCTTTGCGTCGCTACCATAGCCGCAAAGTTAAAGCCAGAAGCTTCGAAGAAGGCGACTTTGTTCTTCGGCGCGCTCCATCCGCCAAGAATCATAACAAGTTGACGCCGAAGTGGGAAGGCCCTTACCGGGTGAGATGAGTCACGAGGCCCGGCGCTGTCCGCCTTGAGACCGAAGATGGCACTTCGGTGAGCAACTCCTGGAATATTGAGCATCTTCGTAAGTTTTACCCGTAAGGCGCGGTTGTCGGGCCCCGTACGGCAACCACCCTTTTGTACAAGTCTTGCCGCTGTTGCATGTAATCCTTTGTACAAAGCCAGGCGCAGACCCTGAGCAGCAGTAAATGAAGCGCTGGCGCCCTAAGTTTTAGCATGCATGCTGAATCGAGTCTCGTCCTTGGTTAGGGTTGATAGTGCCTGACAGCTGCTAACCCCTAGCTTAGAGGTCGAGTCTGCATCCTTTTTCCTGTTCTTTCGTTTCCTTTGGTTCGCAGGGTTTTGCATATCCTGGCCAGACCGCTTAAGGACGAAGAAGAGAAGAAGGGCGGACCAGCATCTGGTCCCCGGCAAACCAGTGTTGCCGGGGGCTGCAAGTACAAAGATTCGCCCGCGGCAAGCCAAAGTTGCTGGGGCTGCATTCCCAGATAAGTTTTTCATCCCTTATCATGCATTCTCTTATGGACTGAGGAATGCGAAAGCCTCCTTGTTTCTTCCTAAAAAAAAGGGATGCCGTGCTCCCTTAACTGTGGGCCCCGGAGCGCGTTCCTGGGGCCAGTTTTGGTAGTAGCCGCGGCGGCAAAGGAACGGAATGAGGAGCCCGAACCCGCCTCATCCCTACCTTCGCCAAAGGCGTGAGGAAGGTCGAGTGGCGCAGGAAGACGGCAGGGCCTATTGCCGGGCAAAGAAGTGTCTATCTTAACGATATAAAGGACTCGCTCCTTGGCGTGGGTTTTACCCACGAGACAAATGGCCCGGCAAACATCCCCTTTTCATTAAAAACATTCCGCTCAGGTACAATTCAGAGGGAGTGAAAAACATGAGAGATGGGATTACAAGCTTTAAATGCATCTAAGGCCCGAAGGCTTACAAGTTAAAAAGAGATAAGGTGCCCGTAATCCCTTTCTTGTCTCTCTCCTCAGGAGGTAGGACAAGGAGGCGAAAAGGGCAAAAGGGGCGCCTAGACAAGCTACGGGTGGCAGAAGACACCAACAGAACGCCCCGGGGACCGTCTGAAGGCTAGGTGGTGGTGGCGGCTCCGGAAGCAAGGCTCAATGGGGCGGCAGGATGTCAGCATGCTGTCGAGGGCACCTCGCCCTCGTACTCCGACTTGACGGCCTTGCCGCCAACCCTCTTCCTCTTCCGCAGCCTCGCCACGCCAGCCGCCAAGGAGACGACCCCGGGAAGCTCAAGGAGCCGGCGACACGGATGATGGGGTCGCCGGTGCCACGCGGAGCCGTGACCGACGCCTAGTCGGACCCGTCATCCCAACGACCGCTACCCTCGTCGTCGCTGTCGCTCCCCTCCTCGTCACTCTCGCTCGAGGAGGAGCTTTTGCTGTCGGAGGAGCTATCCACGCAGCACCAGGCCCGGATCCCGAAGCACCCGAAGACCTTGACGGAGAGGAGGTCGCCCTCCATCAACTTAAAATGGAGGGTGAACCCCTCCATCAAGCTGTGGATACGGGCAAACGTCTTCCACCCTCGACCAAGATACATCACGCCGGGGGCTGGGGACTCAACGTGGACCCGCGTGCCGCTGATCCCGCAGCCCCTCATGCGCAGTCTTAGCGTCTCGGGTTGTTCCACCTCCATCACGCTTGCGAAGGGGGCCGGGAGGCGGAGGCGGCGACGAGGCACCCGGCGCAGCCTGACAAAGAACTCGCAGGGGTCGTCCCCAATGTGGACTGCCGTGAGAAGAGGGGCCGCTGGCGGAGACGAGGCCGGCGCGTCGCCCCGTCCGCCTCGTCCCTGAGCGTCGCGGCCTCGTCCACGACCTCGTCCCCCTCCCCCTTCCCCTTACGGTTGGCTCTGCCACCGCGGGTGCAAGGGGAGGAGGGGCACGTTGCCTAGCGGCGACCCTCGCCGCCACCGATGAAGGACCAGGATTCCCTTTCTCCATGGCGAATGGAGAGAGGGGATCAGAAGCTCAAGAGAAGCGAAGATGGAGGAGTGTGGGTTTTCGTCGCCCCCCCTCTTGCTCTTTATAAAGGAGCAGCGTGGGGGCTCGGTCGCCCCGCTCAGCCAATCAAGACACAGGGAGAGCAGGCGACTGGGACCGGCTTGCTGCCTCGGCCCGTGACGGCCCGGCTTCCTGCCTCCACCGTCCGCGACCCCAGGTGCATGGAAGCCGCGTGGCTGGCGTGCAGGACCGAGGCGACGGATGAGGCGACCTCCCCTCGCCCCGTGATCATGGGGAGCAGGCGCCTCGGAAACCATGCCTCGGCCCCTTCCAGCAAACGAGCCGCGCCTCCACGCCTCCCTCCACTTATGGGGATAGCGCGAACCGTCCCCCTTTATTGCGACATGACGCATGCCTGTGGGGCTCAGCCCCGCGCACGCCGCCCACGTCACGCACGCCTCTCCCCACGATGCCGCGTTCGACACGTGCCGTTCGGGGAGGACGTGGTGGATGCAGAAGAAGATGCAGCGTGACCCAGGCCATGCATGCTCGTGCACTGTTTTGGGCCTGGCCCAATAGCGCTCGGCACCGTGTATGGCCCAGGCCCGGGGGCTGCTGTCGGTGTACTAAAGTAGGGGTACCTTAGTACCCCGAACTTGTGCACGGGCAGTCGTAGCACCCCACGGCAAGGCTTGCCAAGCGACCGCCAAAACTCTCCATGGTCCCTTTTTGGGCCATCCAAGAACAAAGTATTTGAGCCGAGGCCCCGGCAGGAGGAGCTTGCCGGGAAGGCCACCCGAAGAGAGCAAGGCCCCGGCAAGAGGAGCTTGCCGGGACAGCCGCTCGAAGCACAAGGCCCCGGCAAGAGGAGCTTGCTGGGAAGGCCGACCAAGGCACGACAAGAGACTTGCTACGACGCGCCATGCGTCCCGGCAAGGACCAGTGAGCAACAAGCTCCCGGGCGCGACAAGACATCGACCGCGGCAAGGCGCTTGCCGCGGCAAGTCACCACCCCACGCCTGCGTTCCAACTCATCCACCCACGCGTCGCTCTGGGGCCGTTCCAGGCGTACGTGGCGAGAGGCTGCGCAGCCAGGGGCATGCGGTGGCAAAGCGACGCTGACAGGGTAGCCGTCGTGGCAAACGGTGGCGCCCCTGACGGCCCCTTTTCTGCACTGTTTGGGCGACCTAGACGGGCATTTAATGCCCTTGTCCCCTGCCGTCAGAGTTAGGTATGATAGCACTGTGCAAACAGCTGTACCCAACACAGCGTTTTCCAGTTTTACCCCCGCCTACGTTGCCACCTGTGGGTAACCCCTTGCGCATATAAAAGGAGGCCCCATGCGCAACATGAGGGGGGAGGGGAAGGAAGCAGCAGACCACCCACGCTCAGTCTGATTAGTTGCCTGAGTGTACTGTAGCACTCAGCGCTCCCAAGAACACAATACAAACCACAAAGCAGCAGTAGGGTTTTACGCATCCGTGTGGCCCGAAGCTGGGTAAATCCCCTTGTGTTCATCGCCTCGATTCGCTCTTCGCGCGACCTCTGCCCCCCGCCGAACCAGAAAGGGGCTCGGTCCCCATAGGTGTTCGTGGAGGCACATTTCCCCCGACAGTCCTCGAAGAAACAGAACTGTGTATCATTGTCTACTGCTGAAGCTGAGTACATTGTTGCTGGTTCTTGCTGTACTCAACTGCTATGGATGAAGCAAACACTCAAGGACTATGGCATCAATGTGAAGAATGTGCCTCTCCTCTGTGACAATGAGAGTGCCATCAAGATAGCTCACAACCTAGTTCAACACTCGAAGACAAAGCACATTCAGATTCGTCATCATTTTCTTCGCGATCATGTGTTGAAGGGTGACATTTCTATTGAGCATGTGAAGACTGAAGAACAGCTAGCCGATATCTTCACCAAGCCCTTGGATGAGAAGAGATTTAGCAAGTTGCGGTGTGAGCTAAATATCTTAGACTCTTCGAATGTACTTTGAAAAGGCACTCATCCTAACACTTATGCAAAATTGATGACTTAGATGTGCAACACATGAAGAAACGTTTTTCTTCAATCAATGAAGAATAACACTCTAAGTGTGAAGAAATTAATGAAGAATTTGATTCTCAGAACCCTACGACAATTGTACGCGGTGTCTGAAATCAGCATTCTTATACGGTGGGTCACGCCACCACAAAAGTTGAAAATCTTCAATTTGAGTTTTTCCTCAGTTTGAAATTCCTCGGTTGTTCAAATTCTTCAAATTTTCAAAATCTTCATTGTTTCCGTCGTTTTTATTCATTAGCTATATATATATATATATATATGAGTTTATGTCCTCTACAACATTCACTTATGGCTATTTCTTCAAGTTGATGTTTTTCTGCTAAGTGAATGTGATCGGACCCTTCCCCCTCTATGCTATACTCAATCCAATCTATTCACAAATTCTTCATGTGCGTTCTATTTGAAACTCGTTCAAAATCTTCACTGTGTCCTTGTCAGCTGAAGAAATTGCGAACGGAGCTTTTAAACTAATCTTATCCAAATTTTTGATTTTACCGCTCAAACCGTTCCGCATCCCACGATGCATTATTCTATTCACCCATGATCTTACACGATCTCCACTACACTGTACGTGGGTGACACATGTCGTGCGAAGGAGAAGGGTCAGGGGCACGTTCATCCCAAATCTTCGGGCGAACAGTTTTTCACTGCTACTATAAATACCCCCTCACCCTTTCTCACTTCTTTTACTCCGCTCGAACTCTCTCTCCCGCTCGAGCTTCCCAAACCCTAGCGCCGTCGCTACTCCATCGTCGCCGGTGAGGAAGAGCTTCACTGCCTCAACCTCGTCGCCGTCGTACTCGCGCCGACCGTGTAAATCTTCACCTCCGCCGCTGCCGTAGACGTCTTCCTCCGCCGAGTTAGGGCGTGGAAGATCTACACTGACGAACTCCACTGTTTCACCTCACTGTTTGTCGTGTTCTTCATTCGGGGTAATTAAAAGTTACTTTTACTACCCTCTTTGATTCAAAGTTTCTCTACAAAATCTTCAAAGGTGTTTTTATTCTTCAAATCTTCACACACTAAACACCTCACATGTCATCTGTTCTTGATTCATTTCCCTAAGCATCATTTTCTTCAAGATTCCTCAATTGTGTGGATCTTCGATCTATACAACTCTGGAACCTAAGATAAAGCTCGCTTAGTGAAATTCTTCAAGACGCATCTGGTCAAATTCCCCAAACTTGTTATTTTTGAAAAACCCTCTGAGAACGCATATGACCTCTCCAAATTCCTCGCAACTATACTCTGTTCACAGGTACACATGTCCGCTACTGAATCACTAGGTTCTCATCAACTTAACTCATTTGCAGCATTCCTCGAAGAAAAACTGCATACTTCTTCAGAGTATTCTATTGTTCAAATTCCTCAGCTGAAGAACATGGCAGATGGTAAGAGGCCGCAGAAAGGAGGAAACAAACCTGAGGTCATGACTGCGTTTGAAATCCCTGAGGACATTTACAAAGAGTACTGCACACCTGATGAAGCCAAGTTTGGCAAAGAGACCAAAAATCAGCGCAAGGTGCACATTCAAAGGATAGAACGGAGATGGGCAAGAGAATGGAGGGAGTACAGATATGTTACTCCAAAGTACATGAGGAAATTCGCTCTCAACCCTCCATGCCCAAGAGCCCCATTGGCACCTGGCCAAGTGGCTGATCCCACTAGCGTCAAACGCGGTGAAGATTTTCCTGAGGAATGGGCAAGGCGTCAAGCCAAGTTGGCAAGACAAGCCAAAGAAGCAGTGAAGAAATTCAATGAAGATTATGTTGCTGCTGCTGCCACTGAGGCCTCTGTCAAGCCGAGGAAATCAATGGCAAAGAAGCCCGCTCGAAAGCCAAGTGCTTCACCAACAGTGCCCTCTCGGCCAAGTTCCTCAGCTGCGCCCTCACAACGAGGAACTTCAAAATCTTGAAAGCAAATTCCTCAAGCTGCTCCTGCTCCTCCACAATCCTCAGTTGTCCAGAGAAAGTCCTCAACACCTATGCATCTTGCCACATGCCAAAGGACTACAGGCATCTCCATTGCCTCTGGTGTCTCGGCAAGTTCCTCAGCTGCACCAAGTTCCTTAGCTGGACCCTCTCTGCTGAAGAAAAAGGCTACTGCTAGCCGAGGTCCTCGCCCAAGTCCTAAGAAGAAGCAGGTTGTCTTCAATGTGCCTTTTGAAGAAGATGAGGCTGATGAAGAAGAACTTGCAGAAATCATCAGGGACAGACAAGAAAGGGCCGCTAGAGCCAAAGGCACACCTGTGCCGCTGCTGTTGGATCCAAGAGCGATCCTAGACTACATTGATCTCTGGCACAAGGACCCAAACACTCCTATGCCAGACTTCAAGCTGACACCGGGCCAAAGTCACATGCTGACTCATTTCATCCAAGAGGAGAAATGGAAATATGATAGGGCCAGAGAGATCAAGAAATCACAGTACAGAAAAGAGAAACTGCTGAAGAAAAATGTTGTCAAGATGACAACTGAAGAACTTGTCAAGATGCAGGCTGACATCAAAGTCCTCAGCGACAAATTTGACTCATACTATGCTGATTGGAAAGGAGCCAAAGTCAGGTTTGTGAAACTGACTGAAAAGTTCACCAATGTTGCAGCCCCATCGTAATAAGAAGTTCCTCAAGCTGAAGCTTCTGCTCAGCCAACTAAAGAACATGCCAGCACCGCTGATGATTTTCAGGCTGCTGAAGAAAATGCTAGTTCCAGGGCTGATGACTCCATCCCAGCCGCTGAAGAAACTGCCAGGGCATCCACTAGTGGTGCGCCTGAAGAAACTGAAGAAGCCAGGGCAACTGCATCAGTTGCGCCTGAAGAAATACAAACAGATTCCTCAGCTCCACCTGCGCCTACACCAATTCCTATCCTTCCATCTGCATCAGATGTGAAGAAGACCAAGGTTGCAGAACAAGCTGCAGTGAAGAAAAGGAAAGCATCAAGTGCTTCAGAATCTTCAGCTCCAAAGAAGATGAAGCCTATGACCAGCTCTTTTGAAAATCCCATTGATGTTGTTCCAATTTCAACCATGCCATCAAAGGACCTTGTTCCTTTTGATGAGGACTATGAGATCCCAAGCGGATCAGATGAAGAAACTCAATCTGCTGCTTCCTCAGAGCAGATTGATGAGGAAATTGAAGTGGATACAATCCCTTCAACCCCAGTGATATCATCACCAATGCCTCAGTTTGCTGCTGAAGAGGCTGGTGTTGAAGAAATTGATGATGAAGACGTGGACATTGGCAGCACAACGCCAGTGATGAATGATGATTTTTGGGAAAGTCAGCATCCCAACTCTCCACTCTTCACTCCACTGCAGCAAATTCCTCACTCCCCTACACCAATAGTTCAAATGGGCTCTGAAGAAACTCATCCCACCTCACCTGCCCGTGAAGACATTCCAGCCACTAGTGCTGAAGAAACTGCTGCTGCTGACCATGTTACTGCACCTGAGGAGGAACCAGAAATTCCTCAGCCTGAAGAACCTAAGCTCGCGATTCCTGAGGTCGTGATGCAACTCACTGACACACCTCTGCCAAAGCCAAAGGATCCGTTCTCAAGGAAGCAAAAGTTCAAGGCTGAAGACTTCTTTGGCGAGCATGTGTTCTTCACTGATTACAATCCATATGATTCTGCTTGCATAAGGAAGACGCGTTTCTGGACTGCTAGTCAAGCCAACTTCTATTCCTTAGTGCTGTTTAACAAAGACAAAGTCTTCGATCATGCACATATTCCTCACGTGGACATGGAGTCTCCGCCGTGCTTCGAGCCAGTCCTTAGTGTTCTTCACGACGTTGGACTGCTTAACTTCTGCACTGACATCTGTGATTGGAATGAAGAACTCATTCTTCAATTCTACGCAACGCTGCACATCACAGGCGATTCTGAAGATGTGAATTCATGGGTTCTGGACTGGATGACAGAGAACACTCACTACAAGGCACCAGCGCCTGAATTGCTTCGTGCCCTTCCACTAAGTCCTCCCACTAAAGATGCACGTTGTGTTTACTATGAACCTGAGCTTTCAAATCACTACATGCAAGTTCTGATGAAGCCTTTGAAGCCAGGGCAGGCCTCTAGAACCAATTTCCTCGTCAAGGAATTGCTCTATGTACCTCGGACTGTCTATCGCATACTAACGAAGACATTGAGTCCTATCAAAGGCCATGACTCAAATGATGAAGAAGTCATTGGCATCATGAAGAATCTGCTTTTCAACATCATTCATGGCGTTCCCGTCAACTTCCATGATTTCTTCATGAGGACTCTGGCCAATATTGCCTTGTCACCGTTTGAGCTGAAGCCTTATGCACCATGGATTATGAGATTCATCAGGACAAGGTCTTCACTCAACTACAAAGCTGACACTCTGAACCACTGCAGCTACTTGCCTCCAATTGAAGTCCTCAAAAGGACATTTTCCTCAGCTGATGACAAAGGCAGGCAACTGCTGTGATAGATGAAGGCATTCGTCCATTGGATGGTCAATTTCGCAAGGCTGCATCCTATTCCACCAATGATGACTCTGCCACACATGACTCTGCCGCCAACACTGCCAAGTAAAATCCTCAAGCCATAGCACCCAGGGTGATGACTGATAGTGAGTTACTCCTCAGTCTTCATCAGAAGGTTGATCGCAATCACAAATGGGTCAAGCGTCAGTTTGGTTCAATTCTTCACAACATGACTTCAACACACAATGCAGTGAAGAAAAACCACTACTACCTCCATGAAACCCTCAACCGCACCTGGGCTATTCTGTCTCAAGTTTACAGCGCTGAAGATCTGAAGAAAATGGGTCTCAAAGAAGAGTTTGACTGGTCTGCACCTCCTCCGAAGAAATTCAAGAAGGTCAAGGTTCCTTCTTTGGTGGCCAGCTCCTATTATTCATCGCGCGACACTAATGAACATGAAGACTTGGACGACACTGCGGCAGGCCCTACTTCAACAACCGACCCCGACAACGCTGGCGCTCCTTCATCAACCTGATTATCTTCAGGGGCGTTAGTCCTCAGTTTCAATCCTTTTGGTCACTCGATGACAAAGGGGGAGAAATCTGGGTTAATCTTCAAGCGGGTCTATTATATTGGGCATTTTTTTGCTAAGTTAGCACTCTCGTTCTTCCAAAACGTTTATTGGATCGAGTTGTAAACTTAAACCCAATGGTGGTCTGATACTTCTGCTACGTTATTCTGCATGTTTATTCCTAGTTAATATTACCGCACGCATGCTGAATTACATCAGTCACCATATTTCATCATGCATTTCAAATTCTTCAAATTATATATCAAATGCGTGTATGAATTACAATATATAGGGGGAGATCTCCATGATTCATCTCTTCAAGTGTGCATTGCTTCAAAAGCAAATTCCTCACCATGCACAATTTCACGGGGAGTTCTTCTATATCTTGCAATCAAATTCCTCAGTATCAGCATTTACACTTCATATGTTTATCCCCGTTGAAAACTTAACCTATATTGTCATCAATCACCAAAAAGGGGGAGATTGTAAGTGCATCTAGTGCCCCTTAGTGATTTTGGTGTATTGAAGACTTATAGGTTAAGGATCTAATGTGTTTATGAGTGTACACAGGTCTATAAGTCTATGAGGAGTTTGATATTTACAGAGAAAGTCGACCCCTAAAAATGAAGTTATTCGACTGAAGACTTTGATATACCGAAGACTTTCTGAAGACTTTGAAAGTGAAGAAATTGGTGTGACCTTGAAGACTTGGTATTCATTCGAGGAACATGAAGCGTGAAGACTTTTGTTTTCGTAGTTTCATCTTCTCTTTCTTGAGTCATAGGAAACACCGTACTGTTAAAGGGGGTCGAGGAAATACTAAGGAAAAATTTCCATTTGAAGCTCAACTCAAATTCTACACCTACCAATCCCTTCGAGTCAAGCCATTGGAAATCTCATACAGTTCAGTCGATTTCTTCAGTGACAGAGACGCAGTTCTTCTGGTCACTGAGGAATTTGTCCTGACTGAGGAGTTAGGAATTTGCCAGTGCGGATTGCCTACACTGTGAGGAACATGATAGCCGTGAGGAATTTGTGCCTCAAATTTCCGACCGTTGTTGTGCTACGCGCCAGTTCTCCCAAAATATCTTATCCATCTAACGGTCATATCATTGAAGGGCATTTATGTCTTATCATGCCGAGCTGCTCCCTAGGCTATAAATAGCCGCCCCCTACAACCACTAGCTGGTTGGCTGCTCCGAGAGAAACTGACACTTGTCATTTGGGAGCAACCCATCCTCCGAGGACTTTGAGCGAAAATCATCAAGTGAGGAAAATCCAAAACCCAAATCCAAACACCTACAAACCCAAAGTGATTGAGCATCACTGAAGAGATTGATCCTGTGTGGATCCGACGCTTGTTACCTTTGAAGACTGTGCTTCTTCCAGACGGTTAGGCGTCATGGTCTAGAGCATCCAAGAGGAATTGTGGATCGCCGAGTGACCGAGTTTGTCAAGGTTCAGAAGTCACCTGAAGACTTACCACGAGTGATTGGACGAGGACTGTGTGTCCTTAGTTCAAGGAGAATACGGTGAGGACTTGGTGTCCCGAGCTGCGTGCTCAGGACTGGGTGTCCGGGACTGTGTGTCCTCGAGTTTAAGTACTCAGCCGCTCCAACCAGATGTACAACTGAGACAGCAGTTGGAACTAGTCTACCAAATCATTGTCTTCACCAAGCTTACTGGTTCCATTTCCTCAACTCTTTCATTTCCTCAGTATTCTGCTGCTTGTTTATCATATCTGTGTTTGAAGACTTTGACTGAAGACTTTCTCAATTTCCTCAGTTCAAATTCTTCAGTCTGTTTGTCTTCATTTTGTGTTATCATGTGTTTACGCTTTCTGTACTCTGTGCTAGTCTTCATTTCACCATGATGACCATTCTTGTGTTCTGCTTTGTTTTCATCTGAGTACTTATTCCACTGCTAGTAGTTCTTCGCTAAGGAATTTCCTCACTAGCAAATTCCTCAGTGAAGAATTTCATAAAAATCGCCTATTCACCCCCCCTCTAGTCGATATAACGCACTTTCAGAGGACTTCCCCGTCCTCCCTCGGACTCGGCAGCTGACGAAGTCCTACCTCGGGGTCCGGCAGCGGCGGTGGGGGACGTGGGTCACCAAGATTACAGATCGAGAGACCCACACCCGCTGGTGGCTCGGTAGCTTCCACACGGCGGAGCTCGCGGCCATGGAGTACGACCGCTGGCATGTCCGCTACCACGGCGCGGTGGCTAGGCTCAGTTTCCCCTTTGGCACACGTCCGGTCCACCTCGTTCCACCGGAGCCAGGGGTGGTGAGCTCGGCTATGGCGCAGGAGGACCGTGAGGCATGGGAGCGCCTCGAGGCCAAGGCCACCGACTAGGCCTACGTGCAAGAGCTCCGCCGGCAGCACCCGGAGCTCGTGGAGGCAAAGCAAGCGATCTTTGCCGGCACGGAGGGCGGCGAGGTTATCACGCTCTCCTTCGATGACGAGGTTGAAGGCAGCAAGGATGGCGACATGGAGGGCGGCGAGGTTATCGTGCTCTCCTGTGATGACGAGGTCGAAGGCGGCATCAACGGCGGCATGGAGGGCGTCAAGGTGGGCCCCGAGGACGAGGAGATCGATGTAGACGAGTGGAGGAGTGCCTTCCCCAACGACCCCGACGATGGTACTAGCCCGGACCCGGCTCGCGGCATACCGTACATGACGAGGAAGGATTGGCTCGACCTCTACTTCGACCGAAAGTAGTTTAGCTTAGTTTAAATTTATGTTTTATGTTCGGTTATGCAAAACTATCTATCTTTATGTTTGAATGCATGCTACTTTCGGTTGAACCTGCTTTGAACTTGATCAAATTGAAGTTTACAACCTTAAGTTTAGGGGATCAACTAGAAAAGGACAAAAATTGCTGGAGTATATATACATCCACTAAGGGTTTTAGTCCTTTAACTTTTTAAGGATCGCCTAGAGATGTCCTTATGACTTGTTTATTTCAGTTCTTCACAATGTGATGCTCTGTATGTGCAACTATTTGCCGCGCAGTTCAATTTCATCAATAACAGTTTCAATAATACCACTATGAATTACGATATTTGGTTGCTGTTAAGGATATTGCAATTAACATGCATTTTCGTTTTTCAATTGTTGTTTAGCAACATGCATTGTACTAAATGACTAAATATGCAATCCTAGGCTACATGTCAACAAGGAAGAGTGTTACCTTAATGTTCTGATGATGTCTAGATATACATGTAATAAAATCTTATATAATGGGATGGATGGAGTGTTATACTGCATCATTTTTCAATTGTCTTTTAGCTTCTAATGTTTACTTGGTGCTTTTAGGTACATATATCATTGCCAAAGATCCACACTTCAACCCTTACTGCGTATGGGGCAATGAGATATTCATGAACCAGCATCAATTGAGGAAACTGATAAAGGTTGTTATTAAAATGGGTCAAAAGATGTCAATCGAACTATTTGTTTACACTTTATGCAAGACAACAGTGAACTGCAGGATGGTAACTAAGAACCCTGTAGCCTTCTTTTTACTGCCCGTAATGAGTTACGTTAGATGACAATATCTTAATCTTTTTTCTTTTGAAGTGGATCCTGAAGTAGTTTACTCAAGATTACCTGTCAAACTACATGATTGGCGGCCGGCCATCACAAGGGGTTGGACTAGAGTCATGCATGCCTTCTGCATACATGAGAGCATAATAGGGCCATTCCACTTCACCTTGTTCAACAACTGGAATGTCTGTCGCCTCTTTCTTTACCATCTGTAATAGTACAAGTATAGAACCCTGGTACATCATTCTTTATTTGATGCTTATGTAATTCTTAAACATATGTACCTGTGAATCGAATAATGCATTAGTTGTTTGAACCTGACGGATATGAATAAAGCTATAGCCTACTTTGAAGTTTAAATTAGGTACAATTTTAAATAGCAGCAATTAAATTAGGGTGAAATTATGTTGTGCAGGTCATTACGGCACACACAGTTGGTAAAACACAAACATTTGCGATATACACCATAATCCGAGACGGTTCACAGAGAGGAAACGTGTGCAAGCATGCACACAGTTGCCATTTGCAAAGCGTGTGTGATGTCAGACACTATCACATACGGTGCGGGGAAACTAAATGTGTGTGATTGTCTACCCATCGTACACGGTTTATAATCATGAACTATTTGTGATGTCCCAGGCATCGTAAAACTCCTGTGCCTAGAATCTGCTTGGAAAACTCCCGTGCCTGGAATCTGCCTGGTTTTAGGCAGAACCACAAAACTCCGACTGCGATGGCAATGCGAGCACAAACGAGTAGCAAGGATGAAGCATTTGGGATATTCGAGATATCGGAAACGGTTATATAGGGACAATTGTATGCATCAAGACTCCCTATCCCCGACGGTTTCTGGGTCGTGTAGGAAGGACCCCACTATCGCCCACACTCACTTGGCGACGGTTCCAAATGTCGTCGCGAAAAGGGGTTAAAAACCGTTTGTTTAGGACCGACACACACTAGTGTATATCCTTGGTGGGACCTTTGAGTTCCTCTCCGATAGGATCGTATATTGGGCGTGACACACGCCCTGGTGGGTTGATCACCCAGGCCCCCCCTTCAGTGGTTCTTGGCTCCAATATTATTCTTTTATTTCATAAAAAATCTCCAAAAAGTTTTGTGCCATTCCGAGAACTTTTATTTCTGCACAAAAACAACACCATGGTAGTTCTGCTGAAAACAACGTCAGTCTGGGTTAGTTTCATTCAAATCATGCAAATCTGAGTCCAAACCAAGAGGAGAAGTGTTAGTTAAAGTACATACGATGGAGACGTATCAACTCCCCCAAACTTAAACCTTTGCTTGTCCTTAAGAAATTCAGTTGATAAACTGAAAGTGAAAAAGAAAAACTTTTACGAACTCTTTTGCTCTTATTTACATAAATAAGCTTAAGTAGCACCCAGGTTTTCAGCAAAGATCATGACTAACCATGTCGACAATAACTCTTAGAAATTATATTAACTCGTATCAATGGCATAATCAACTAGCGAGCCATAATAATATATCTCAAATGACAACACTTTGTCAAAACAACCATGATAAAATATGAAAATGAAGGTATCCCACTAGCCCTTTCAGAGACCGCAAAACATAAATGCAAAGCACCTCCAAAGTTCAAGCAGCGACTAAACATTGTAATTCATGGTAGAAAAGATCCAGTCATGATGCACCCAACATTATCTATACACAATGCATGAGGATGACAATAGTGCTCTTAGGTCTGGCGCTTATTTGAGAAGGTGACTACACAACATAAACATAAATAGATAGTCCCTTCGCAGAGGGAATCAGTGTTTTGCAGTGGTGTGAGAGCTCAAGTTTTTGAAACAGATATAACTGAAATTTTGAGAAATGCACCCTTCTTGTTTACCTCATGACCATTAGTTTTCGGTATCTTCCATGCTAAACACATTAGTGGTGGTTCCCAAGCGATAAAAAGTAAAGGTTTACTCCCCTCCACCAACAGACACACTCCACGGCTAACCGAATCCATGGGTACCGTCCATACCAACAACAATCCTGGGGGTGTTTTGTTTAATTATTTGCAATTTTGAATTCGGGACTGGGAATCCCTTTTACTGCCCCTCTCGTGCAAGGACGAGTGAAGAAACACTCATCATGAGAATAACCCGCTTAGCATGGAAGATACTCACTACTTCCTATCACTCTATGAATAATCCAGGCACACAAAAACGGATGTTTTTTTGAAGTTTTTAGAGGTGGCACATGCAAATTTATTTGGAACGGTAGGGTAATACCACATATAGGTAGATATATGGTGGACTCATCTGGAATAACTTGGGTTTTAGGACTTTGATGCACAAGCAGTATTCCCGCTTAGTAAAGGCGAAGGCTAGCAAATAGATTGAGAAGCGGCCAGCTAGAGAGCGAAAACGGTCATGAACATGCATTATGCATAAGTAACATTGGACTAGCATGAGTAGGATATGAACACCATGGACACAAATATCATAGAGGCTATGTTGGTTTTGATTCAACTACATGCATGAACATGTGCCAAGTCAAGCCACTCGAACATTTGGGGGAGGATACCATATCATCATACTACATCACAATCATTTTAACGCAATGTTGACATCCAAGATAAATCATTATCCACTCCTAGATACTTAAGCATGGCATGAGAAATTATAATCTCTAAGGATCATTGGAAACATGTTTAATCATAACAGGCTGAATCATGGATACTTGGTTAAACATATTTACAAAAACAGAATAAGTTGAGTTCATACCCGTTTGTCTCTGCCACAACTAGTTCATCAAATATCGTCATTATTGCCTTTCACTTGCACGACCAAATGATAGGAAAATAATAATAGTGCAAGAGTGCCATGGACTAAGCTGGAATCTGCAAACAATTTATTCAAAAGGAGAAGACAAGGTAATATGGGCTCTTCGTTAGATAAACAATAATGCATATGAGAGCCACTCAACATCTTCATCATGGTCTTCTCCTTGGTATGACTCAATAAAAAAGAAAAGAAATTCAGAGAAACACACTGAAATATTTTTGGAGTTTTAAAGTTTTTCTTGAAGGGAGAACAATAACGAAAGAAAAACAAAAATGAGAAAAACTATTTACACAGGAGGGCTCCCAACAAGCAAAAGAAGAGTCGAGAAATCTTTTGGGTTTTATTTTTAATACTACAACTAACTACACTAAAAAGAAGAACCAAAAAGAAGCAATCAACATTTTTGGGGTTTTCTCAAAGTTTTTCAAACACACAAGAAGAAGGCGAAGAAATAAATCTAGCATGGATAATACAATGAAAAAGTGGAGACACCGACAACTGGAATGAAATGTGTAGACATGAATGTAATGTTGGTGGAAAAACGTACTCCCCCAAGAGGCAAAAAGGTGTGTACCACAGAATGTTTATTAAACAACAGGTTATAAATATAATCAGTGGACTCGCCCTTGAGGAACTTATGGCGCTTCATGGCCTCAAAGTCTAAGTATTGGGTGGGTAGGATAGGGTCATTTAGGCCAAGGTGACACACCTAGTCCCCTTGCTAAGCGTGAGGCATAAGTCCCACCATAAAAGTCTCCACTACCGACGTTGTGTTGCATCCTACGTGCAACAATCGCCCCAAGGTTATAAATTTATTACCAGTGAGAGCAGTGTGTAAAAGACTCAAGTCAAGAGCACAAAGTATGCTCCAATCATGTTTGCCTACAATGCATTTGCCATTAAAAAGTGCAAAGTATTGAATTGATGGGAAATGAATGCTCTTTATTCTACCTTGTGTCACTCCTCTGGTCTCACCATAGCAAAGGCTAGTCAAGAATGTTTCGTATTCATATTTTGGTGGTTTGTCCGGCGAACCCCAAAATGGAATTTTACAAAGGTAAGAAAATCTCTCTAGAGGTATGGTAAATGGATTCACTGGTACGCGTCGGTCCTAAACAAATAGTTTTTAACCCCTTTCCGCGATGGCATTTGGAACCGTTGATACGTCTCCAACGTATCTATAATTTATGAAGTATTCATGCTATTATATTATCCTTCTAGGATGTTTTATATGCATTTATATGCTGTTTTATATGATTTTTGGGACTAACCTATTAACCTACAGCACAGTGCCAGTTTCTGTTTTTTCCTTGTTTTTGAGTATCGCGGAAAGGAAAAACTAAACGGAGTTCAATTGACCTGAAACTTGACGGAGCTTATTTTGGACCAGAAGAAGGCCATGGAGTAAAAGAGCTGGGCCAGAAGAGTCTCGGGCTGCCCACGAGGGTGGGAGGTGTGCCCACCCCCTGGGCGAGCCCCCCTACCTCATGGACAGCCCGGAGATCCCCCTGACTTGTTCCCGGCGCCAAAAGCTCTTATATATACAGAAACCCCCAGAACATAACCTAGATTGGGAGTTCCGCCGCCGCAAGCCTCTGTAGCCACCGAAAACCATTCTAGACCTGTTCCGGCATCCTACCGGAGGGGGGATCCCTCACCGGTGGCCATCTTCATCATCCTGGCGCTCTCCATGATGAGGAGGGAGTAGTTCACCCTCAGGGCTGAGGGTATGTACCAGTAGCTATGTGTTTGATCTCTCTCTCTCTCTCTCTCTCTCTCTCTCTCTCTCTCTCTCTCTCTTGTTCTTGATTTGGCACGATCTTGATGTATCGCGAGCTTTTCTATTATAGTTGGATCTTATGATGTTTCTCCCCCTCTACTCTCTTGTAATGGATTGAGTTTTCCCTTTGAAGTTATCTTATCGGATTGAGTCTTTAAGGATTTGAGAACACTTGATGTATGTCTTGCATGTGCTTATCTGTGGTGACAATGGGATATCACGTGGTCTACTTGATGTATGTTTTGGTGATCAACTTGCGAGTTCCGTAACCTCGTGAACTTATGCATAGGGGTTGGCACACGTTTTTGTCTTGACTCTCCGGTAGAAACTTTGGGGCACTCTTTGAAGTACTTTGTGTTGGTTTGAATAGATGAATCTGAGATTGTGTGATGCATATCGTATAATCATACCCATGGATACTTGAGGTGACATTGGAGTATCTAGGTGACATTAGGGTTTTGGTCGATATGTGTCTTAACTCTTGAATAGATCGATCTGAAAGAATAACTTTGAGGTGGTTTCGTACCCTACAATAGTCTCTTCGTTTGTTCTCTGCTATTAGTGACTTTGGAGTGACTCTTTGTTGCATGTTGAGGGATAGTTATATGATCCAATTATGTTATTATTGTTGAGAGAACTTGCACTGGTGAAAGTATGAACCTTAGGCCTTGTTTCCTAGCATTGCAATACTGTTTACGCTCGCTTTTATCATTAGTTACCTTGTTGTTTTTATATTTTGAGATTACAAAAACCTTTATCTACCATCCATATTGCACTTGTATCACCATCTCTTTGCCGAACTAGTGCACCTATACAATTTACCATTGTATTGGGTGTGTTGGGGACACAAGGGACTCTTTGTTATTTGGTTGCAGGGTTGTTTGAGAGAGACCATCTTCAACCTACGCCTCCCACGAATAGATAAACCTTAGGTCATCCACTTGAGGGAAATTTGCTACTGTCCTACAAACCTCTGCACTTGGAGGCCCAACAACGTCTACAAGAAGAAGGTTGTGTAGTAGACATCAAGCTCTTTTTTGGCGCCGTTGCCGGGGAGGTGAGTGCTTGAAGGTATATCTTTAGATCTTGCAATTGCATCTTTTAGTTTCTTGTTTTATCACTAGTTTAGTTTATAATAGAAAACTACCAAAAAAAATGGAATTGAGGGTACCTCATATGCTTCATCTTTTTAATGTCTTTCGTGAAAACGATGGGAAGGAAATTGTGCCAAAGTATTAGAAGAAGAATGCATTAGAATGTTTGGCACTAAATATTTGAATGATGAGCATGATTGCAATATTATTAGTATCAACTCTCTGAATATCCATAGTACTAATGATGATTGCACTAGTCATGATGAAAATGTCTCTTATAAGCATGTCAATTTTTGTGGAGTGCATAGAGTTTGTAAGTACACACCAAATAGGGAAGATAGATTTTGCAAGAGGCATAAGTACTTAGAAATTAAATGGTTGCAAGAAAGGCTAGATGCTTGTGCTGAAATTTTAAATTTTCTTTGCCATCCTTGTGAACTTTGCAATGAATGTGATCATTTAAATCCCCAATGCAAATTGTTTCATGATTGTATCATGTCCAAAAATTGTGATGACTTGATTTCCCTTGCATATCATAATGAACTTAGTTTCCTTTTGGGTTATGAAGAAATAAAATGTATAACTAAGGATATGACAGAATTTGTCCTTGATAAAGTTCTTGATTTAGATCTAGAAGAAATTTTTATGTATTGTGCAGTGAATTGCATTGAAAATCCTTATATTGCCAATTACATAAAGAAAATAAAACATATAGAAGATGAAGAGAATACTAATGAAAGGGAAGAGACTTCCCAATATCCTCCTATTATTTCTTATGATGAATCAGGTAACGAGGATGAACTTTCTATTCAACCAATCTCATTAATAAGGAGCTCAAAAGAGAGGGTTAAACCCACACAAGATGTGAATAAGAAAAATAAAAAACGGAGAAGCAAAGGTAGAAAGGTATCCCTCCCAAATGATGTTGCTCCTATTACTCATTGTGATGATGATAATTGCTATACTATTGGTGCTATCCATACTATTAATGATGAGAGTGATTATGCTTATGATATGAAAAGGCCCAAGCTTGGGGATGCTATGTTTGATGAGAATGACATGTTTGAGAATATATTTGCTGCAATTAATGTTTGTCACAAGCTTGGGAATGCTATGTTTAATGAAGATGATATTTTTAGCCTCCCAAGTTTTGATGAGCAAATTTATTAAGACGATAGCATGCCTCCTACATATGATGATTATGTTGATGAAAGTGGGTTTGGAAGAGTGTCAACTTTAGGAAGTAATGATCCCACTATTTTGGAGGATGTTGAATCTTATTGTGATAAATACGAAACTGGATTTGGAGAGGTCATGACTTTATTTAGTGATGATTCCACTATCTTGGAAGAGGTTTCAATCGATTATGACGAGAACAAAGTTGCTACTTATGATAATTATTGTGATGATACGTATGCTATAAAAAGTAGTTATGATTATATTTATAAAACTTGTCATGATTATGATTACCATTTTTCTGAACTTTATTCTTTCAATGTGGAAACAGTTTATAGTATTCGAGTTTCTTATGATACTCCCACTATTCCGATTGAGAAGAATTTTGCTTATGTAGAGAGTAGTAAATTTTCTATGCTTGTAGATCATGAAAAGAATGATTTAGGTGCTGGTTATATTGTTGAATTCATTCATTATGGTACTGAAAATTATTATGAGGGAGGAATATATGCTTGTAAGAATTGCAATAATATCAAGTTTCCTCTCTACGTGCTTAAAGTTTTGTAGTTATGCTTGTTTTGCCTTCCTATGCTAGTTGATTATTGTTCTCATAAGTTGTTTGCTCACAAAATCCCTATGCATAGGAAGTGGGTTAGACTTAAATGTGCTAGTCATATTCTTCATGATGCTCTCTTTCTGTTTCAATTCTTATCTTTTATGTGAGCATCATTGAAATCGTCATGCCTAGCTAGGGGCGTTAAACGTTAGCGCTTGTTCGGAGGCAACCCAATTTTATTTTTGTTCTTTGCTTTTTGCTCCTATTTAGTAATAAATAATACATTTAGCCTCTGGTTATATGTGGTTTTATGTTTTAATTGGTGTTCATGCCAAGTAGAACCTTTGGGAAGACTTGGGTGAAGTCTTTATGATCTTGCTGTAAAAAACAGAAACTTTAGCGCTCACGAGATTAGCTGCCATTTTTTACTGGAGGGATATTTTAGGTTTATTCTTTTTGCAGAAGATTAATAGACAAATTCCGCAGGTCCACCAATTTATTTCAGAATTTTTGGAGTTCCATAAGTACATGTTTGATACAGATTACTACAGACTGTTCTGTTTTTAACAGATTCTGTTTTCTATGTGTTGTTTGCTTATTTTGATGAATCTATGAGTAGTAACGGAGGGTATGAAACATAGACAAGTTGGAATACAGTAGATACTATGACAATATGAATTTAGAATGAGTTCACAATAGTACCTAAGTGGTGATTTATTTTCTTATACTAATGGAGCTTACGAGTTTTCTGTTAAGTTTTGTGTTGTGAAGTTTTCAAGTTTTGGGTAAAGATTCGATGGACTATGGAATAAGGAGTGGCAAGAGCCTAATATTGGGGATTCCCAAGGCAACCCAAGGTAATATTCAAGGAAAACCAAAAGCCTAAGCTTGGGGATGCCCCGGATGGCATCCCCTCTTTCGTCTTCGTTCATCGGTAACTTTGCTTGGAGCTATATTTTTATTCACCACATGATATGTGTTTTGCTTGAAGCGTCATTTTTTTTATTTATTTTTTGCGTGTATGAATAAGATACCAAGATCTGAAATTCTTAAATGAGAGAGAGCCTTCACATAGCTACATAATTATTTAACTACTCATTGATCTTCACTTATATCTTTTTAGAGTAGTTTTGTCATTTACTCGTGTGCTTCACTTATATCCTATGAGAAAATGGTTGAATTATTTGAATGTCATAAATCTGAATTTATATATGTTTCATATGCTTATACCATGGGGAGTAATGACTTCACATGTAGGAAGTAGAGGTGGTAAATTTTTTGAAGGTTAGCAAACATTGTATTGATCACTTGAACAATTCACGAAATAATATTGAAGGAAGAGAGATTTCACATATAAATATACTATATTGGACATCTTCTATGATTGTGAGCCCCATTAATTATTTTCAAACCTGAGCAAATTAGTTGAAGTTGGACAAGGAAGACAACATAATGAGTTATGCTTGGGTATATTTGTATAGAAGTTATATTGTTATGGATCCTCTAACATGCGGTGCTTGCTATTTAGAATCCTTTGCTAGCCAAAATATCTGTACTAAGTGGGAATACTGCTTGTGCATCCAAATTCCCTGAACCAAGTTTATTCCATGAGTGTCCACCATATCTACCTATATGCGGTATTTACCTGCCGTTCCTAGTAAATTTGCATGTGCCAAACTCTAAACCTTCAAATAATAATCTGTTTTGTATGCCCGAATCGCTCATGTAGCGACTAGGGGCTGTCAGTATCTTCCATGCTAGGTTGGTTATTATCACGATGAGTGGACTCCGCTCATCATTCACGAGAAAATGGCTGGTAACTGGGATGCCCAGTCCTATGATCAAAAGATCAAAAACAAATTCGCAAATAATTTAGACAAAACTCCCCCAGGATTGTTGATAGTTGGACGACACCCGTTGTTTCGGACAAGCCGTGGAGTGTGATTGTTGGTGGAGCGGGAGTAAAATCTTTACCTTTTTGTTTGGGAACTGCCTATAATGTATCTAGTATGGAAGATATTGGGGACTCTTGGTCGTTATGTTGACAATGAAAGCATACCTCTCAAAATTATTTTCATCTATGTTTTTGCTTCGAGCTCTGGCACCTCTGCAAATCCCTGCTTCCCTCTGCGAAGGGCCTATCTTTTACTTTTATGCAAGAGTCAGTAGTATTCCTTCTCATTCCAACCTTCTTTTTAGTTGGCAAGCATCATGTGGTGGAGAAAGATCTAAGCATATATGGCCATTCAAATATATTTGATCAAGAATTATTATTGTTGACAATTATCTATATGATAAATAAGTTGGGAGGCGAAACATTAAGCCCCTATCTTTCTCTGTGTTTGATGGATGCTATTTGTTCTAAAAATATGCTTCGAGTGGTAGCAATCATGGAAGACTATATGATAGTTGAGTATGTGGGATTTGCTAAATCAAAGATCTTACATAGACCCTTCATGAAAATAAGATGAATTGCAATCATTTGATGACTGAGAACTGTTTGTTAGTTTTCAAGAAAGTTTATGATCTATACTTTAACATGTGAATAGCTTGTTACTTGATCATGAGAAGCTTTATGATGTGAGCTACTGTTATGACATATAATGATGCTAGAAAAGGTGATTGAAATTATCATTGATCAAACTTGTGCACCTGCTAGCATTCACACTTCATAAATTATTTCTTTTATCATTTACCTACTCGAGGATGAGCAGGAATTAAGATTGGGGATGCTGATACGTCTCCAACGTATCTATAATTTATGAAGTATTCATGCTATTATATTATCCTTCTAGGATGTTTTATATGCATTTATACGCTATTTTATATGGTTTTTGGGACTAACCTATTAACCTAGAGCCCAGTGCCAGTTTCTTTTTTTTCCTGGTTTTTGAGTATCGCCGAAAACGAAAACCAAACGGAGTTCAATTGACCTGAAACTTGACGGAGCTTATTTTTGGACCAGAAGAAGGCCATGGAGTAAAAGAGTTGGGCCATAAGAGTCTCGGGCTGCCCACGAGGGTGGGAGGCGCGCCCACCCCCCTACCTCATGGACAGCCCAGAGATCCCCTGACTTGTTCCCGACGCCAAAAGCTCTTATATATACAAAAAAACCCATAACATAACCTAGATCAGGAGTTCCGCTGCCGCAAGCCTCTGTAGCCACCGAAAACCAATCTCGACCCGTTCCGGCACCCTGCCGGAGGGGGGATCCCTCACCGGTGGCCATCTTCATCATCCCGACGCTCTCCATGACATGGGGGGAGTAGTTCACCCTCGGGGCTATGTGTTTGATCTCTCTCTCCCTATCTCTCTCTCTCTCTCTCTCTCTCTCTCTTGTAAACACATAACTTGCATAGTAGCTATGTGTTTGATCTCTCTCTCTCTCGTGTTCTTCTGGCACGATATTCATGTATCGCGAGCTTTGCTATTATAGTTGGATCTTATGATGTTTCTCCCCCTCTACTCTCTTGTAATGGATTGAGTTTTCCCTTTGAAGTTATCTTATCGAATTGAGTCTTTAAGGATTTGAGAACACTTGATGTATGTCTTGCATGTGCTTATCTGTGGTGACAATGGGATATCACGTGATCTACTTGATGTATGTTTTGGTGATCAACTTGCGAGTTCCGTAACCTCGTGAACTTATGCATAGGGGTTGGCACACATTTTTGTCTTGACTCTCCGGTAGAAACTTTGGGGCACTCTTTGAAGTACTTTGTGTTGGTTTGAATAGATGAATCTGAGATTGTGTGATGCATATCGTATAATCATACCCATGGATACTTGAGGTGACATTGGAGTATCTATGTGACATTAGGGTTTTGGTTGATATGTGTCTTAAGGTGTTATTCTAGTACAAACTCTAGAATAGATCGATCCGAAAGAATAACTTTGAGGTGGTTTCGTACCCTACTATAATCTCTTCGTTTGTTCTCCGCTATTAGTGACTTTGGAGTGACTCTTTGTTGCATGTTGAGGGATAGTTATATGGTCCAATTGTGTTATTATTGTTGAGAGAACTTGCACTAGTGAAAGTATGAACCTTAGGCCTTGTTTCCTAGCATTGCAATACCGTTTACACTCGCTTTTATCATTAGTTACCTTGTTGTTTTTATATTTTGAGATTACAAAAACCTTTATCTACCATCCATATTGCACTTGTATCACCATCTCTTCTCCGAACTAGTGCACCTATACAATTTACCATTGTATTGGGTGTGTTAGGGACACAAGAGACTCTTTGTTATTTGGTTGCAGGGTTGTTTGAGAGAGACCATCTTCAACCTACGCCTCCCACGGATTGATAAACCTTAGGTCATCCACTTGAGGGAAATTTGCTATTGTCCTACAAACCTCTGCACTTGGAGGCCCAACAACGTCTACAAGAAGAAGGTTGTGTAGTAGACATCAACCATCGCCAAGTGAGTGTGGGTGATAGGGGAGTCCTTCCCACACGACCTAGAAATCATCGGGGATAGGCCCTCCTGGGACCCAGGCTAGGGCCGTGTGCGATCGGGCGAGGCATAGAAACCCAATCATTTCCGTAGGTATGTACATCCCACACGGTAATCTGAGAAAAACATTTCCGTAGGTATGTACATCCCACACGGTGAACCCCGGAAAAACATTTACGTTTGTATGTATATCACACACAGTCGTTTTCGTTCTTATGTACATCCCACACAGTCAATCCAGGGAAAATGTTTCCATTCGGACGTACATCCCACACAGTTTTATATGTAGGCTCGTGTGTGAAAGGTGTAACTATCACACACAGTTTGCATTGGTTAACTGTTTGCTTTTATCAACTATATCACACACGATTTGATGAAGAAAATTGTGTGGCATTGGGCTATCCATCGCGAGCGCTTTTACTGCTAGAACCGTTTGCAAAGGTCCATGAAACATTTAGCAGGTTTATTAGTTTACAATTAATAATTCCAGTATTACGCAAATTCACATTTCATATCGAATAGCTGTTTGCCAATTTCATATGAGGCACATAAATATATTATAACATCATAGTACGGTAGCTACATGAAAACAACACAGTACAACATATAGCTAGTTCAACTTCATAAGAACAATATATTCATTTCCCTAATCGAGATCATCCAGGCTCGTCTTATCAAACTCTGCTTTCAGTTCAGTAAGAACCCGTTTTGCACAGGCCAACTGGGAAAGTGCCTCCTCCTTCGCCAACACCATCTTAGCAAAGTCTGATTTAAAAATCTGAGCTCATTCTCCACCTTCAACTTTTTATCCCGCATCTTGAAATATGCTTCAGCGTTGACAACTGTTTCTCTAAGCCACGTGTGTTCTCTTCCTCATACATGCTCCAGAGCTTCGCTAGGCACATCCTCAAAGACTGTGGCCACCCTTGATCAACCCACTCCAAGTAAGAACACTTCCATTCATCCTATAATATTTAAAACTAGATCAATAACTATTGTAGGGAAATGGGTTTATAGAAACATAGAAAATCACCAATGCTTATTTTGAAAAAACTGAAGAAACATGTTAATTATGACATATCTTCTCAAAAAGATCAATGTGCAAATGAAATAATTGGTACTGAGAGAACAACCAAATTCTGGAACATCAGAAGCTATAAT
This sequence comes from Aegilops umbellulata, assembly GCA_032464435.1. NCBI lineage: Eukaryota > Viridiplantae > Streptophyta > Magnoliopsida > Poales > Poaceae > Aegilops > Aegilops umbellulata. The sequence continues at coordinate 265,745,627 of CP136056.1, forward strand.
TAACTACCACGACGCTACAAGTTCTTACTCATGTACAATAAATAAAAAATTTAACATTTTATGAGGAAGGTAAATATAACTGCAACAACATAGCGACATTGTTTGGATGACAACAAATTGATACTAACAGGTGTGTACATGCACAAAATTAGTAGCATAGAACTAATAGCACTAAGGTCGTCCATTATGTATGCCAAAACTGGGGTAAGGACAACTGTTGCTACATCTCGCACCCGTGCCCTGCACTAGCGAGCCGATGCAGCGGAAAAAAAATCAAGGACTCGGACTCCGGAGCACGTAGTTGCTCCGATGCCTAGTTCCTTCGTGCCATAAAGATTTAGTATTTTACTGCTTGGCTGCTCGGATGTGTGGACCAAAGTTGGCTGCACAAACTGCTGAAGCGGTGCCAAATAATTTTCTAATGGCACCACTGATGAGATGGCAACAATTTAAGATACTAGGCACAAAGTGTGACACTGTCTTAGGATGCGTTTGGTTGAAGGTGTGGTATGAATGGGTTGGGACCGTGATAGTGTCTGAATCACATCTAAAAAATGGTTTGTAACAACGAAAGAGGATCCAACCTTCTCTGCACATGCCAGATACTTCCTCCCACTGTCCACAGAATCAAACGCAACTAGCTTGACACATGGAGATTGATGGTGACAACGAGCAGATAGATCTTCAGCCACCCCGATCCATTCGTTGCCACTGATGGTCCTAGGGAGCTACAAGAGGAAGAAATGACTCAAATAGACCATCGGGTAAAAATCCTTCATTCCAAGTCATAGCCCGAGAGAGAGAAGATAGGAATACCCGGGTGGTGAAGGAGTAGTCGCCGGAGGAGGAACCACTAGAGAGGTCTTTGAAGAAGACCATGGCAACCACGGCGGTAGGATGCGAGACGGCGAGAGTGAGGAAGCGGCTATAGCTTAGCAAGGAAGGAAGGAGGAAACAGGGGAGATGTGACTTGTGGTCGGGGAGAAAAGGGGGTGGGCAGAGGGCAGGGGTAGATATTTTGGCGGTAGGCCAAAATTTTGGAAATGTGGAGGGAAACTTTGTGTGCAGTGCCGTCGGGCCATTCACTTTGAACGATTGTGTGCATCACAAACGATTCTTTTGCTTTACATGCATGGGATGGGTTTGATAATTCAAATTTTGGTGGAAATTTCCCCAGGTACGTCATTGCATAATTTAACATCGCTTGCTAATTTGGGCACACAAAAGAGCGTACAGCAGATAGACCACACTTACTGAATCGAGCGATTTTAGTAATAAAACAGAGCCGGTTGACCCAAACATTGCTCTAACAAAACACCAGCATTAAAAACAAAGCCTAAGTATGCATAATTTTAACAAATCCACCGCCGCGCCGGTCTATGCATCGCCGGTGTGAGATGAGACGTCGATGACTTGTCCTCGCGACATGCCGCCGTTGGTGGACTCCGCGTCCCCCTCCTGAAGTCGACCGCGTCCTCGTCCTCGTCCTTGTTGCCACCCTCAAGGTTGTAGTACTCGTAGTAGTGGCTGCGCAAGAGCTCGTGTTGGTACTCCACCGCCGATTCCACGACGGACAGACTCTTCTCTACCTCGACCTCGGCCACGCGCAACTCCTCCTCCCTGCGCTCCTCGATCTCCGCCGCCTCCTGCATCTCCAGCTCCCGCTCGGCGACCTCATGAGGAAGCAGGTGCTCCATGGCCACCGCCGCCTTTTCACATGTGGGTTGCATGCTGGAGTCCGAGGTGGCCTGGAATATCTTGGCATGTGCATCCTCGATCTTGGCGTGGATGGCCTCGACCCGGGCCAGGGCGACATCAGCGGCATGGACGGCAGCTCGAGCGCTCTCGGTGTTTGCAGCCGCCATCGCAGCAGCAGCTGCTGCAGCCGTCTCGGCTGCTACAGCTGCCATGTCGGCTGCCACAGATGCCCTTTCGGCAGAAGTGGCCGCTCTCAATGCTGATGCGGCGACACTCTCGGCGTAGGCGGCCGCGCTGGCGGCGCGGGCAGCGGCGCTCGGGGGGGGGGGGGGGACGGCCATCGTGCAGGCCTTCACGAAGCGTTTCCACGGCGTCATCTTTGCAAGAAGGGGGTGCAGGAATGGGGATCAGGATTCGTGGATTCGTGGGTTGCCGGCACTAGAGCAGACGAGCCGGCGAAGCTTAAGGAGGGAGACTTAAGACCCAAATATTTTTGTCGCAAACGGTTCCTAGAAAACAACTATGTGTGATGTTGTAGATATTTTTTTTATTAGCTGTGAAAGACGAATTTAAAGTAAAGTGCCAATGGATGGTGTTTTAAGTGAACGAGAAATTTTGTAGTACTAATACAACTGTCATGTCAAATTTTGGAAAATTTAAGGGGTCATTTGACCTTTTAAGACATTTAAGTGATTTTCTAGCCATTTAATGACCGTAATTGAAATTTGAACTACATCTACATGCAACAGCTAACCATAACGGTTTGAAAACTCATATCTCGTGTACTTGTGTGTGATTTAATTCCATGTGTAGTAAATTGGAATGAATTTTGAAACATATTGGTCTATCGGATATGACACAATTAAGCATGGAGTGACATGGCATTTTAATTCAAAAAAAAATATCAGAAACACATGAAACCTTGGTTGATGTAATGTCATGCTACCAAGATGATGTGGTAAAAAATTTGCATGTTTGATGAAAGTTTGGACACAAACCGGAGCAACTCACTAGAAGGCTCGTGGTTCCGAGAGGGAACAATACATGTTTGATGACGAACGAGAGATAGCTTCCTCTTACGGCCTTCAATTTTTTTCTACGTCTAACGTGCACCACTACAACTGTAATATGAAATTTTTGAAAATTCTAGGGGTCATTTGACCTTTTAAATACATTTAAGTGATTTTCTAGCCATTTAATGGTCGTAATTCAAATTTGAACTATATCTACATGCAACGCCTAACCAAAACGGTTTGAAAAATCATATTTGTGTACTTGTGTGCAAGTTAATTCCATGTGCAGTAAACTAGAAGGAATTTTCAAACATATTTGTCTCACAACATGGACACATGCATGCATACGTATGCATGGAGTGACATGGCATTTTAATTCCAAAAAAATCAGAAACACACGAAACCTTGGTTGATGTAATGTCATGCCACCAAGATGATGTGGTAAAGAAATTGGCATGTTTGACGAAAGTTTGGACACACACCCCTCACAAACCGGAGCAACTCACTAGAAGGCTCGTGGTTCCGAGAGGGGACAATGCATGTTTGATGACGAACGGGAGATAGCTTCCTCTTAAGGCCTTTAATTTTTATTTACGTCTAACGTGCACTACTACAACTGTAATGTGAAATTTTGGAAAATTCTAGGGGTCATTTTGTGACGTCCGGATAATTAGGCTATAGTGAATCTGTGCTAATGATGCCACGTCACTTCGATTACGGTTGCTACTCTCGCGTTAGTTCGAAAACGGTTCGAATTCAAATTTCAAATTAAGCAAACAATAGAAATTTTCAAATATTAAAACTAAATTGTTCGGATCGTGCCAGATAATACATAGGTGACTATGGTGGTGAAACCAAACTTTTATGAAATGCTTAACTACACTAAAATGATTTAATTAGTAGCAAACCTAATTATTTAAATGCCGTTACTAATTAGTAAATTATCAAACTAAATTATCTGGGGACTAGACTTTTTGTGACAGTGGACTAAACTGAAATACTAAATTAGATGCTAAGTATGTATTTTATAGAAACTAAAATAATAGGAAACAAATATAAAAGAGTAAAGCAAAATTACAAAAATAAATAAAAGGAAAAGAACAAAATATAGAACCAAATGAAAGAAAAGGGAACCCCCTCCCCACTGGACCAGTCGGCCCAGCTCTCAGGCCCAGCTGGCCCACCTGGCCCAGCCGGTCGGCCCCCCTCACTCCCTTAACCCCAGTCCCCGCAAACCCTAGCCCGACCCACACAACTCCCCCCGATCCACCCCCTCCTTCCCCGATCTAGATCGAACCCCCCTCCTGACGCGCCAGCACCCGAAGGCCGCCGCCAGCCGCCGCGACCTCCACCCTCGCGCTGCCGCTGACTGGCGCCTGCTCTTCCCCGCCCCCCTGGCCAAGCTGTGGCCATGCCCCGGCGAGCGCGCCCTCGCTCGAAGACTGCCGCCACGACCGCGACGCCAGCGCCACCCGGATTGCCACCTCGCCGAACACCATCACCGGACTGCCTCCCCGTCGTCCTCTCCGTCGCCTACTCGTCCCCATCCTCCTCCTCGCCGGACCACGTCATGCCTCGCCGCTCCCTCTCCCCATCAACGCTGGTGAGGCCCCGGGCCTACCTCTCTCTGTCTCCCCGTGCCGTTCGACACATACTCTGCCGCGCCCGCATCACTGCGCTCGTCTGCCGGCGACCATGGCCAAGCGCGTGTCCAGGCGCCCGCTCGCTGCCAACCCCGCGGTCGCCGTCCCAACTCGCGCCGACCATCGTCGCCCCCGCGGCCAACTCCGGTGCCCCTCCGCGCCACGGCGGCCGTCGACCGCGCCCCTCACCCCCAGCCTCTGCTGCCCCGCTCCGATCCGTCACCATGGCCGACGCCCCACTGGGCGGCCACGGGCGCACGCCCACGCCCACTGCCCGAACGCCCAGCCGCGTCGGGCCATGGCCTCTGCCTGCGGTCGGGTGCCCGTAGCGCCTGTTCGGGCTACCCCACACCCAGCGCCCGTTAAGGCCCCCTGCGCCTATGACGCGTGGGGCCCGCCCCTGAAATGTTTCTTTTAAGAAAAAAATAAATACATTAAAAATAATAATAATAAATTAATTAATTAATTAACTTGATTAATTCTATTTAGATTAACCTAATCACTAGTTAGGACTAATTAGCCTTGATTAGTTAATTGTTATCTACTAAGTCAATGACATGCGGGACCCTCACGTCAGTTGACCAGTCAACACCTCTGTTGACTGCTGACGTCATGCTACACTGTTCTGGATAATGTTGTATTAAGTTAATTAAATAAATGCTAAAATTAATTTAAATTTTTTAAAATTAATATTAAATAAACCGTAGCTCGGATGGGAAAACTTTGTACATGAAAGTTGCTCAGAACGACGAGACGAACCCGGATACGCAGCCCGTTCGTCCGCCACGCACCCCTAAGATATCAAACTCGCAACTTCCCCCTCCGGCTCCTCTGCCCGAAAACGCGAAACACCGGGGATACTTTCCCGGATGTTTCCCCCCTTCGCTGGTATCACTTATCCCTATGTTAGGTCACCTCTAGCACAACGTATTACCGCTTCTTGCTTTTTGTTATATTTGATTGCTCTGTTATTTATTGTGTTCCCCCTCCGTTACTTCTTTCCGGTAGACCCTGAGACCGATGCCGGTACCCCTGTGATCGACTACATCGACGACCCCTCCTTCTTGTCTGAGCAACCAGGCAAGCCCCCCCTTGATCACCAGATATCGCCTATTCTTCTCTATACTTCTTGCGTTAGAGTAGTGTAGCATGTTACTGCTTTCGGTTAATCCTATACTGCTGCATAGCCTGTCCTTGCTACTACTGTTGTTACCTTTACATGCTATCCTACTGCTTAGTATAGGATGCTAGTGTTCCATCAGTGGCCCTACACTCTTGTCCATCTGCCATGCTATACTACTGGGCCGTGATCACTTCGGGAGGTGATCACGAGCATATACTATGTACTTTACACTGTTACATTACCTGTGATACTGTTCGGAGATGGGGGCTGAAGGGGCAGGTGGTTCCACCCAGGTAGTGGTGGGCCTGGGTTCCCTACGGCCCCCGACTATTACTTTGTGGCGGAGCGACAGGGCAGGTTGAGGCCACCTAGGAGAGAGGTGGGCCGTGGCCCTGGTCGGCGTTCGCGGATACTTAACACGCTTAACGAGATCTGGGTATTTGATCTGAGTCTGGCCATTTGGTCTATATGCACTAACCATCTACGCGGGAGTAGTTATGGGTATTCTGGCGTCGTGGTATCAGCCAAAGCCTTCGTGACGTCAGCGACTGAGGGGCGCGCGCCGGATTGGACTGGAACGCCACTAGGCTAGGTCTGCTTCCGGCCGCGTTCGCAACGTGCAGGTGTGCTAAGGGCGATGGGCCCAGACCCCTGTGCGCTTAGGTTTAGACTGGTGTGCTGACCTCTCTGTTGTGCCTAGGTGGGGTTGCGATGTGTTGATCTTCCGCGGCCGGGCATGACCCCGAAAAGTGTGTCCGGCCAAATGGGATCAAGCGTGTTGGGTTATGTGGTGCACCCCTGCAGGGAAGTTTATCTATTCGAATAGCCGTGTCCCTCGGTAAAAGGACGACCCGGAGTTGTACCTTGACCTTATGACAACTAGAACCGGATACTTAATAAAACACACCCTTCCAAGTACCAGATACAACCCGGTGATCGCTCTCTAACAGGGCAACGAGTAGGGGATCGCCGGGTAGGATTATGCTACGCGATGCTACTTGGAGGACTTCAGTCTACTCTCTTCTATATGCTGCAAGACGGAGGCTGCCAGAAGCGTAGTCTTCGACAGGATTAGCTATCCCCCTCTTATTCCAGCATTCTGAAGTTCAGTCCACTGATATGGCCCTTTACACATATATCCATGCATATGTAGTATAGCTCCTTGCTTGCGAGTACTTCGTATGAGTACTCACGGTTGCTTTTCTCCCTCTTTTCCCCTTTCCCTTCTACCCGATTGCTGCGACCAGATGATGGAGCCCAGGATCCAGACGCCACCATTGACAACGACTCCTACTGCACTGGAGGTGCCTACTACTACGTGCAGCCCGCTGACGACGACCAAGAGTAGTTTAGGAGGATCCCAGGCAGGAGGCCTGCGCCTCTTTCGATCTGTATCCCAGTTTGTGCTAGCCTTCTTAAGGCAAACTTGTTTAACTTATGTCTGTACTCAGATATTGTTGCTTCCGCTGACTCGTCTATGGTCGAGCACTTGTATTCGAGCCCTCGAGGCCCCTGGCTTGTATTATGATGCTTGGATGACTTATTTTATTTTTAGAGTTGTGTTGTGATATCTTCCCGTGAGTCCCTGATCTTGATCGTACACGTGTGCGTGTATGATTAGTGTACGATTGAATCGGGGGCGTGTCGGTGTACTAAAGTAGGGGTACCTTAGTACCCCGAACTTGTGCACGGGCAGTCGTAGCACCCCGCGGCAAGGCCGGCCAGGCGATCGCCAAGACCCTCAATGGTCCCCTCTTGGGCCATTCAAGAACAAAGTATTTGAGCCAAGGCCCCGGCAAGAGGAGCTTGCCGGGAAGGCCACCCGAAGAGAGCGAGGCCCTGGCAAGAGGAGTTTGCCGGGACTGCCGCTCGAAGCACAAGACCCCGGCAAGAGGAGCTTGCCGGGAAGGCCATCCACGGTACGACAAGGACCCTGCCACGGCGCGCCCCGCGCCCCAGCAAGGCCCGATGAGAAACAAGCTCCCGGGCGTGACAAGACATCCACCGCAGCAAGGCGCTTGCCGAGGCAAGTTACCACCTCGTGCCTGCGCTCCAGCTTACCCACCAACGTGTCGCTCTGGGGGGCATCCCAGGCGCACGTGGCGGGAGGCTGAGCAGCGAGGGGCATGCGGTGGCAAAGCGAAGCTGACAGAGTAGCCATCGTGGCAAACGGTGGCGCTCCTGACGGTCCACTCCCCTGCTCCGTCTGGGCGACGCGGACGGGCATTTAATGCCCTTGTCCCCTGTCGTCAGAGTTAGGTATGATAGCACTGTACAGCCACTGTGCAGGCAGCTGTACCAACTATAGCACTCTACCATTTTTGCCCTCACCTACGCTGCCACCTGTGGGTAACCCCTTGAGCATATAAAAGGAGGCCCCATGCGCACGTAGAGGGGAGACGAATCTTTACGCTCGACCTCGCCGGCGGACCGCGTGTACTGTAGCACCACGCGCCCCCGAGCAAGAACACAATACAATCCACCAAGCAGCAGTAGGGTTTTACGCATCCTTGCGGCCCGAAGCTGGGTAAAATCCCCCTGTGTGCACCGCCTCGATCTGCTCTTTGTGCAACCTCCACCCCCCGCCGAACCAGTAAGGGGCTCGGTCCCCATAGGTGTTCGAGGAAGCCGATTCCCCCCGACATCTTTGGCGCGCCAGGTAGGGGGCGTCGAAGTTGTGCGAACCTGATCCGGCGTCTGCACCAGCTAGATCTCCTTCATCCTCAGCGACATGCCACCGAAGAAGAAGGCTCCGGAGGTGGCCGGTCCATCCGCGTCGAACTCGCCGCCCTTGGAGCAAACGGGTGGCGGGGATGGCACCGGTGGCGGGACGGGCGTCGTCGGCCCAGCCCGTGGCGCCGCGGCGCCCGAACATGCACCAGGCTCATAACACAACGGCGTCCACACCTGCGCCGACGCCCCTCGGCACAGACAAGCCCTGGTCATGCCTGGCAACCTTTCGCTCTATTCCATGGAGCGGAGGCAGTTAGCCCCACAGATCTCGCGTACGGCCCACCTCGAGTGCTCGCTCACGCTGAGCTCGAGCGAGAGCAGCTGCGTCGAGATGACGCGCTGCTCCTCAAGGAGGACTGTCTTCAGGCCGCTATGCGAGCTGCTCGCTACCGGCAAGCTTTGCGCCGCTTTTATAGCCGCAAAGTTAGTGCCAGAAGTTCCGGGAATGTGGGAAGGCCCTTACCGGGTGAAACGAGTCGATAGGCCTGGCGCTGTCTGCCTTGAGACCGAAGATACCACTCCGGTGAGCAACTCCTGGAACGTTGGGCATCTTCGTAAGTTTTTCCCGTAAGGCGCGGTTGTCGGACCCCGTCCAGCAACCAGCCTTCTGTACAAAGTCTTGCCGTTGTTGCATGTGATCCTTTGTACAGAGCCAGGCGCAGACCCTGTGCGCAGATTGGTTTCGTGTGCTCCGCGCACTTTGTTGATCTCATGCTCTTTATTCTTTGCATGCATTATCTGACACTCTGTGCAGCACTGACCCCCGGTAAGCGGCGGCGAGCCCCATGCCTCGCCCTGCCGGAAAGCGACCTTGCCGGGCAGCGAGCCACGGAAAAGCTAAGTTGCTAAAGCTTGAGCAATCGAGTTTTTAAATTTTTGAGGTTATCTTCCTCGAACGACCGTACTCTGTATGGAAAACCTGTGCGCGGAGGGACCGGCTCGTGGCTAGTTGCGCCCTTACTTTGTTTCGAGTCCGCTCAACGACTTAAGTGTGCTACAACCAGAGTGGCATCCTTACTTTGTTTCGAGCTCGCTCGGCAGCTTAGGTGTGCTGCGACTGCAGTCGCAACACTTACTTTGCTTTGAGCCTGCTCAACAATCTAAGTGAGCTGCAGCTAGCCGCGACAAGGTTTCTTGCCGGTAGTGGCGCCGCTGGCGGGCTGCTGATGTCCCGCACTCAGAGCCCGCGGTAAGGCGGAGGCCTACGCCGACAAGTCCCCAGAAGCGTAGGGCAAAAAAATACAAAGCACGGAGTCAAGTAGAGGAAATAACAGTGCAGTCACTACTTAAGATAGAGTTATATTACAAAAGCAAGCTTGTCGCAGCCCTAATGAATCGCCTTCATGACTTGGCCAGCAGCGACAAGAAAAGGAAAGGGGAGGCGGCCTAGTCCACTCGGTCGCCCTCGATCCTCTTGATCCCGGCCACCTTCTCCACTATAGGCGCGACGAGGGCCTTGATCTCTTCAAGGTCAGCCTCCGCCGGCAGGGAGTTGAGGACGTTGGTGAGCCTGATGTCGGGGTTGCGGAAGGCGACTTTCACCAACACCTTATCGAGGGCACCGGCGACGGCTTCGCGCGTCTCGCCGGCCAACTGCTCGGGGATCGCATTCCGGAGATGCTTGAGGGCCGCCACCACGCCCCTGAAGAACGAAGTGAGCTTGGCGCTGGGTGGGACATTCTCGCTGGTGGGATACTCGTGGCCCTCCATCCCCAGCAGCGTCAGCTCCTTGTCGATGGAGATGGCGATGTCCACGAGGCCCTCGGTCCACTGCTCCACCGTCGCCCTGAACTCGTTCTGGGTGACCGCGACGCTCTCCAACAGCACCTCATTGTTCGCGACCTCCTTCCGCAAGGCCACCTCTTGCTCCTTGGCGCTGTCCAGCGCCTTGGACAAGGTGTTCAGCTTCAGCTCGAGGTCGGCGTTGGAGTCCTTGGCGGCGTCGAGCTCTTTGATCTTCTCGGCGAAGTGGCCCTGTAGCTCACCAAGGGAGTGGGCACCCTTCTCGCGCTCCTGCTTGAGCGCGGCGAGCTCCTCGCCGCTCGCCCTGAGGTCGGCGTCGAGCTGCGCCACCCTCGCCTCCAGTGCCTCCTTGGCGGTCTCGGCGGCCGCGGCAGCATCTCGCGCCTCTTTGAGGGCTCCGCCGAGCACTTGCTCGCGTGCGGCGACCTCCTCCTCGTGGCTGGCGAGGCTGGCTTTCTGCTGCGCCAGCTCGCCCTCCCGTGCGGCTAGCCCCGCGGCAGCAAGCCTTTGCTGCTCCTCGGCTTCCGCCTTCTCGAGGATGAAGGCCCTCCGCGCCTCGTCGAGCTGCCTTCGCTCCTCCGCCAGGGAACGGAGGGCCTCCTGGTTGAGCTCTCGGAGCTCCCCGGCGCGCTTCTCCATGTCAGCTCCCGCCTTCGCGACAAGCGCTTCTCGGCGTTCCGCATGGGCTTGTCGGGCGCGGTAGAGCGACACCAGCTTCTGGAGCAGCCGCTCCTCTTCAGGCTCGCCGCCGCTGCTGCTTGGCGTGTCAACCAACGTCAGCCCGGCGGAGGTGAGCACCTCTCCGTCCAAGGCCTCCCCCTCGACCGGCGCCCTGGAAGTCGACTCCCAGGGGAGCTTGATGAAGACATCGTCGCCGGCCTTCAGGTAGGCGCCTGGCTGGGGCTCCTCGGGGCCCGACGCCGTGGCGGAGGCAGGATCGACGGTCGGCGCAGCGCCTGGCGCTCCTGCGGCCTCAGGGCCGTCAGTATGATCGCCGACCCCCTCACTCGCGGCTGCCTTGGCGGCCTCTTCGCCGACCGGATCTTCGGCACCCTTCGCCCCCCCCCCGGTGGCGGCCACGTCGTCGGTATGGCCGCGCGCGTCCTCCTCGACGACGACCTCGGTCTCCATCGAGTCCGTGGCGGGCGGGTCTGAAGGCCGTAGGAGGGGGAGAAGTCAAGCAGCTATCCAAAGAAGAAGAACCCCAGGGGAGTTTCGAGGCAAGAAGGCTACCTGGGCCGGGGTCTGCCGTCGCGGTCTCCGTTGCCAAGGAGGCGTCGGCATCGCCCCTCGCCGGAGACGGCTCCCTTGCCGGGGGCTGCTCCCTCGCCGGAGACCGCTCTCGTGCCGGGGACGGCTCCCTCGCCGGGGAACTCCCCCTTGGCGGTGTAGTTGTAGCGGGTGGCTCCTCGGGGGTGGTCTCCGGACGCTCCTGGTGGGGTTGCTCTGCTCCTACACGAATCGTCAGCCAAATGTCAGAAGAAGCGAAGGGTACCCGGGCGCACCCAACGACGGGAAGCAACCCATATGCTTACGCTGGGGGCTGCTCTGAGGATTAGTTGGCGGGTCCGGCAAGGTCATCTCAGGCGCACCCCCTGCCACCACGGAGGGCTCGTCGTCGAGGATGACCACTGGGACCTTGGCTCTCTTTGCCGCCCTCTGGGCCAGAGTCCTGCAAAGGACCAAATTCGGAGGAAAGCAAATGAGATGCGAGGCACAACTCCAAGAATTGAAGAGACACAAGGACAGCGGGGATCTTACTCCTCTCCCTCTTCCTCGTCGGAGCTAAGCGCGGAGAAGTCGAAGACCGGCTTGCTCCTGGCGCGGGGAGGCGGGGGAGTAGGCTCCCGTGGCCGCTTGGCGGGAGCAGTGGACGACTCCGCTCCGGCCGCCGCCGCCGCACGAGAAGTGGCAGGAGCAGCCGCGGCCCGCGAAGACCCCGCTCCTGCTGCCTCAGAGGAGCGCGTCGCGCGGCGCTGCGGTTGTGGGCTCGTCTGCCGCACCACCTCCCCAGCCTTGCGGAGACGCCTCCGTGGCTGGGCAGGGGGCTCTGCTTGCGACGAGCCGCCCGCGGGACGGGAGGAAGAAGCGCCGACCTCCGGCAAGACGCTTGTGTCCTGGGCAGACTCGCCCTCGGCATCGTGCCCGGCAAGCTCTTCCTCGCCGGCAAACACCGCTCGATCGGTAATGCTTTCCGCCTCCACTGCGTCTGCCTCCGCCAACGTGAAGCCGAACTCGCCCGCGGCCGCGGCTGCCGCGGCCTCCTCCATCCGGGAAGCGATGTACGCCAACTCTGCGTCGGTGGTGCCGCGGGTGAGGCCCCTCTACTCGTCGGCGTCGACTGGCCTCTCCACCAGGTCGTCGAAGAACGCCCGCACGACATCGTCGGCGGGCTCCTGCCATGTGGAGTCGATCCCGTGCGAGTCGCACAGCGGCATCATTGCGAGGATGCGGCTGAGCGACGAATTGTTGCACAACGGGACGACGCCTCGTGGCAGCCTGAACCACTCGGGGTGGTCGGGGTCGTGCTTGAACAGCGCCTTGAGCGTCCCGTCAAGCTCCAAGACGGTGAAGTTAAAGTTGAGGCCAGGGCGCAGCCTCATGATGTCTGCCGCATTCTGGAACTCCCAGGCAGGCCTCTTCTTCTCCTGCAAGGGAGCGATGCGGCGGCGGAGGAAATCTGCGCCAACGGCCCCGACTGTGAGCCCGGCACGCCTGAGCCGCAGGATCCGGGTGATGGCAATACGCAGCTTGTCGTCGTACGGGGCCACGTCGCTCCAATCCCTGCCGCGCACCACAGGGGCTTGGAGCACGGCGGTGAATGGCTGCGGGTTTTCCTCGACAATCAGGCACCAGTCTGCCCTCCATTCCTCCCATTTGCTGCGGAGCTCCCCCTCCAGATAAGCATCCTTCTTGCCGGGCTTCGAGATCCAGGCGATCCCACCAGAGAGGGGCTCTCCTCTCTCTACTCGAGGCGTGAAGAAGTGGCGAAAGAGAGCTACATTTGGAAAGACTCCGACAAAATTTTCACAGAGATGTGCAAAAATTGCCATGGTCAAGACAACATTGGGGGTGAAATCAAGAAGGTGGAACCCGTAGGTGTTCATGATGTCGCAGAAAAATTCAGAGAAGGGCGGGCAGAGCCCGCAATAGAAGAACAGAGCGAAGAAGGGATACCCGGTCGGATACTCCTTCTGTGCGATGCCAGGAAGAACCCTCGTGCGCGGATGCGCTCGCGTCCTCGCCGACCAGAAGAGGTAGTATTCCTCCCTCAGGACCAGCGCGTCGAGCTCCGGAGGGAAGACCGCCTGCTCCTTTCGCTGCGCCTCGAGCCATAGCGCCTCGGCCGACTTCACGGCCTTCCCCTTTCCCTTGTCGCCCTTCGGGGCCATGGCGGAAGGAGGGAGGGAGGTCAACGGCGTTGGTGGCACCGGTGGTGGCGGAAAGAGAGGGGGCGGAGCGCTGCTTCTCTTGGGAAGTGGCGGATGATTTTGAGGAATCGCAACTGGCGGGTGGGCGGTCTGCCCCTGTCTCCCCTGCTTATAAGGAGAGGAGGGGTGGGCGTTTCGCCTTTCCAAGCCAACAAATCGCCTACGATGTGACGCATGCCTGCAGGGCTCGGCCCCGCGCACGCCACCCACGTCACGCACGCCTCTCCCCCACGATGCCGCATTCGACGCGTGCCGTTCGGGGAGGACGTGGTGGGCGCAGAAAAAGATGTACCGTGACCCAGGCCGCGCGTGCCCGTGCACTGTTTTGGGCCTGGCCCAACAGCGCTCGGCACCGTGTATGGCCCAGGCCCGGGGTCTCCTGTCGGTGTACTAAAGTAGGGGTACCTTAGTACCCCGCGCCCCGGCAAGGCCCGGTGAGCAACAAGCTCCCGGGCGCGACAAGACATCCACCGCGGCAAGGCGCTTGCCGCGGCAAGTTACCACCTCGTGCCTGCGCTCCAGCTCACCCACCAACGTGTCGCTCTGGGGGGCATCCCAGGCGCACGTGGCGGGAGGTTGAGCAGCGAGGGGCATGCGGTGGCGAAGCGAAGCTGACAGAGTAGCCATCGTGGCAAACGGTGGCACTCCTGACGGTCCACTCCCCTGCTCCGTCTGGGCGACGCGGATGGGCATTTAATGCCCTTGTCCCCCGCCGTCAGAGTTAGGTATGATAGCACTGTACAGCCACTGTGCAGGCAGCTGTACCCACTACAGCATTCTACCATTTTTGCCCTCACCTACGCTGCCACCTGTGGATAACCCCTTGAGCATATAAAAGGAGGCCCCATGCGCACGTAGAGGGGAGACGAATCTTTACGCTCGACCTCGCCGGCGGCCCGCGTGTACTGTAGCACCGCGCGCCCCCGAGCAAGAACACAATACAATCCACCAAGTAGCAGTAGGGTTTTACGCATCCTTGCGGCCCGAAGCTGGGTAAAATCCCCCTGTGTGCACCGCCTCGATCTGCTCTTTGTGCAACCTCCGCCCCCCGCCGAACCAGTAAGGGGCTCGGTCCCCATAGGTGTTCGAGGAAGCCGATTCCCCCCGACAGGGCGTCACAAGTTGGTATCAGAGCCGACTGCCTGTAGTAATCCCCCTTCCACACTCCTTGGCCGAAGTCGAGTCTAGACAGTGCAAAAACTTTTTACTAACATGGCTGTGTGTCTTACGGGCCCACGTCGCCATTTGGGTGGTATTAGGATCTTTTACTCCTCGTCTATACTCTGGGACTCTGAGCTCTCTTCTATTCGGGTTAAATGATTTTGCTAAAAACAAAACTAACTCTAGGTTCTCGATAATACTTTCTCCCGGAGAGCCCCTCACTTCAGATGATCGCCTAATGCACTAGAAGATTCCGAAGATACTCTCCGCTGTTAACCCGAGAACATGTGTCATCGCGTTTGCAATTCCCCTTCCACTGTCAACCCTGATGGATAACTACTTGCAGTTGTCATTTCTTACATTCATCCCCAGCTGGTCTTGTTATTACAAGATACCCTGAAATCCTCTCTATTGTCCCGATAATATTTTGTGCCTACTGCCTTACAGATCTTGCCGCATGAATACCCCTACGGATAATTCCTCGCACTTATCGAGTATCCGTCCATTCCTAGTTGATTCATGCATTTCACAACAGTCTTCGAAAATACCATTTGATCTTCCGAAAATCCTGAGCAACCTACTGCTCTTGAAATTCTTGCTATCTTGCATTATGGTTAATCCCATAAGTCTCGTAAGCTTATTGGCATCCCTTGTCATTATCCTTTCGAGTCTGTTGATTCAATATGTTGCGAATGCTCGCAATCCTCAGCCAGATCCTAGAATTCATCCTTTTGGCTAAGACGTCATTTTAAAGGTGAGCTGGTTCTCGCCAATCAAATTGTCGTCGATTGTGCCCCTAAGTATATTGAACTTATCCATCCTTGATCAGAGCGTCTGCTTCTGATCCTTCGCTTTGTAAATCTTAATTCCTTTGCAATTGAGCTCTAAGTTACTCAGTTGTTTCTATAATCCGATGCATTGGCATTCCTTCTTCCTTTGATTGAGTTCCGATACTCACATCAGCCCTGTTGTGAACCGCCATAACTATTGCCGGGTTATTATCCGACAATGTCCTTCACAACCAAAATTCTTGTGAGTTCTTTACCTGATACATAATGCCTTTGCAAAATTGTATCCTCTACTTTCTCAACCATGCTCTGTTTTCGAGCTAGTGATAATTACTCTCGAAGCTTGATGTATATGTTTCTAAGATGCCCCGATGGGTTGAACCTATACCTTCTCTAAAACCGTGTGAATCCGAAAGTTTTCATGAGTCATAATCTTCTCGTGCTTCGCCAGATAAAATTTCAACACTGCAACTTCTTCAAAGATGAGAAGTGAATGAAAGGTTATGCATTAAAGAAGTGGGATTCGACCTTGAACTTTGTGTTCATGCCCATGGACCCGATGTGGAATCTATCATGGAGGCTTCTTGTATTAAGGCACACTTGTTATAAGTTCATCTTGTATCTATGTTGGTCCTTTGCAACCATGGTTCCGACCATGATTGGTCATCTTTGATCCTTTTCTCGGACAAGTTGAATCACTTGTCCTCTGCAGATCAATGCACTCGTCCAACCTTTATTATGATCTACCTTCGAGTATTACCCCGTGGTATCTCGATAATAGCACAAAACCATATTACTTCTTATGAGTTCTTCAAGTATTATTTTCTCACCGATTCCAATTTCCCCCGGGTTCTGAGTTGTTAGACACTCAAGGACACTGTTAAGTGAATCAATTCCGCACTCCGATTTTATAACTCTAAGTAATCTCCGTTGTTTATGATTTTATTAATCCTTCAAGTCATTCCTAGCCTGGTCGGCTATATCATTAATGTGCTAAATTTTAACTGTGCTACTTGGTCCTTATTCCCGGAGCACAGCCTTTGGCAATGAGCTAAGCTTACCTCGATTCCCTTGTCTTATCGTCCTACCTCAAACAACAAGCTTGATTCCGAATTGGTGTCGTATTCGTGGTTCCAATAATCTTCGCTGCATCAGTCCTTTTGCTTGATGTAGTCATTGTTCGATTGCTTCTTCGTGGAGCCTTTCGACAAAATTTGTCATGATCATCATCAGCATTCTAAGCTCTTCCAGGATATCAATTGAAATTATGTTGAGAAAGACCATCCTTGCCCTCGATGATTGGTGTTATCATCGCCCACTCTACTGCCTTCCCTCCAACACAAACTTGTTCGTGTTTTGTGTTATACCTTGAGTTCCTTGCTATCCAGCAATTGCTCTTCTTTATTCGGAACATTACCATCTCTTATGTCATCAATAATGTGAGAATTACACCACCTCTTATGAATTCTTGGTATGATGATACTTCTCACCCTCACCATTCCTTCTTGGTACCCGTGTTGTTTCTAAGCGGAATATCGACAATTGAACTATGATGTGTGAATTCAAAACTTCGAGCACCCTATTGCTTTGAAGTGAATGGTCGAGTTTAATTCTAATTCTTTTGTTCGTCAAGTCACCATTCTAACATTGATCATGCTACTATAAGCCCACATTTCGGGTGCACTTTTCAACCAATTTTTAACTGTGTATGTTTTCCTCGAGCATACATCGTTATATCATTTGATCCGACAAATGTTATCTCCTTGTTCACATAACTGTGGAAATCCACCTTTTTGGAAATCTCGAGGATTGTCGCTGACTCCATCATCTACCCCATCATCCTCTCTTTGGTTTAAATGATGAACTCTTGTGTCGATACTCACTCCCATAGTTCATTTTCCGAGAATCTTACAATGTCATCTTGACAATTTGTGTTGCACCTTTCTTCTCAAGCATTCCGAGTCTGAGTTATCCTGACACCAATCAGATCTGAATCTCGGTCAGATATGATCATTGTAACATATTCCCAAGAGTTATAACATTGTTCTTTATGTGACCCGGTAAGGTGATGTCGTCTTAGCACACCTGTCCGGAGGCCCTATTGTTATAGATTCCTTTTCCAGCAAGGTTATTCATTCTTCCGTGAGGAAATTGTAAGCCTTATTCTATAAGTTGTTCCTGATGGATCCTTTTTGTTTCCAAAGTCTGACCTTTGCTCATAGACCATGTCAATGCTATCTCGAAGCATGTCTGTGGTACTCCAATTTTTCAACAAGAACATTTGAAGCCCAATGCTAAATGTTTCTTGCCCAATTATCCAAACACCGTTGCATGGGTAATGTCTTGAAATTCTCTCTCCCCTTACCTAAAGGGTTTTCTACTTATATCTTGCCACAGATATCATGCTCTGCTTATCGTTGGGAAGGATATACCCCCCTGAAATATGTGTTTAAACACATTTTCCTTTCCATTGATCTGTTTAATCTGATAATCATACTATCCTTCCCATTATATTGTTTAACATTTCCAGTAATCTGACTTATCTGAGAAGTGGCATTTCCCTGCTTAGCTAAGCACCTTGTGGTACCACTCTGTCAGTAAGACCCTGTTACTATTGTTGATGACATTCCGGTAGCCACCGATGGACGAGAACTTTGCCTATTGGTCCGCCTCGTTCAACAAGCAGGAGAATGGTTCTCTTCGTCCCTCGCCCTTGGTACCAATGTTGTTACCGACATAACTGACAGGCTATCCTCTGACATGTCTTTCTTACATGATCATGCAAGACGTCATCCCCTTCCTACTTTTAAACCACATGGTGGGCCCATAACCCGCAGGTCCCAGGATTGAAACCTGACTCTCCGGTACATCCTTGTTTGCCATAATTATTCCTCGTGTTTGACCGGGTCACCTTCTTAGAGATGATGTATTCTGGTACCAGATAAAATACTTATTCTCGTTACCCTGAAACGCTTTAACCTTCTGATTAGGCATCAAACGATTGCCTATCCGTTTGAAGCTTCTCATGGTACCTTCTTACTTTGCTATCGATATCTTCTTAAGTTTCAATTCGAGAGATACTTATGCTTCTTCCCCTGAGTTAACCATCTGATGCTCAATCTTGTTAGGATCCGTCCTTATAGAGTTTTTCCCTTACCTTTTCGTAAGTACGGTGAAAGTTCCTGAAGAAAGGATGCCGACTTCATCATGATGACTGGAGCAGAGAAATGAAGACATCAACGAAAGGGATCAACTTCTTCGAGAAGAGCAACCAAAACTGAGGATGTCCGTTAGATTTTTCGTAACCCAATCCCTTTCCCCTTACTCCCCTCCTAAATCTCGAGACAAGATTTCTTGTAGTGGAGGAGAATTGTGACGTCCGGATAATTAGGCTACAGTGAACCTGTGCTAATGATGCCATGTCACTTCGATTACGGTTGCTACTTTCGCGTTAGTTCGAAAACGGTTCGAATTCAAATTTAAAATTAAGCAAACAATAAAACTTTTCAAATATTAAAACTAAATTGTTCGGATCGTGCGAGATAATACATAGGTGATTATGGTTGTGAAACTAAACTTTTATGAAATGCTTAACTACACTAAAATGATTTAATTAGTAGCAAACCTAATTATTTAAATGCCGTTACTAATTAGTAAATTATCAAACTAAATTATCTGGGGACTAGACTTTTTGTGACAGTGGACTAAACTGAAATACTAAATTAGATGCTAAGTATGTATTTTACAGAAACTAAAATAATAGGAAACAAATATAAAACAGTAAAGCAAAATTACAAAAATAAATAAAAGGAAAAGAACAAAATAGAGAACCAAATGAAAGGAAAGGGAACCCCTCCCCACTGGACCAGTCAGCCCAGCTCTCAGGCCCAGCTGGCCCACCTGGCCCAGCCGGTCGGCCCCCTCACTCCCTTAACCCCAGTCCCCCGCAAACCCTAGCCCGACCCACACAACTCCCCCCGATCCACCCCCTCCTTCCCCGATCTAGATCGAACCCCCCTCCTGACGCGCGAGCGCCCGAAGGCCGCCGCCAGCCGCCGCGACCTCCACCCTCGCGCCGCTGCTGACCGGCGCCTGCTCTTCCCCGCCCCCCTGGCCAAGCTGTGGCCATGCCCCGGCGAGCGCGCCCTCGCTCGAGGACTGCCGCCACGACCCCGACGCCAGCGCCACCTGGATTGCCACCTCGCCAGACACCATCACCGGACTGCCTCCCCGTCGTCCTCTCCGTCTCCTACTCGTCCCCATCCTCCTCCTCGCCGGACCACGTCGTGCCTCGCTGCTCCCTCTCCCCATCAACGCTGGTGAGGCCCCGGGCCTACCTCTGTCTGTCTCCCCGTGTCGTTCGACACACACTCTACCGTGCCCGCATCACTGCGCTCGTCTGCCAGCGACCATGGCCGCGCGCGTGTCCAGGCGCCCGCTCGCTCCCAACCCCGCGGTCGCCGTCCCAAGTCGCGCCGACTGTCCTCGCCCCCGCGGCCAACTCCAGTGCCCCTCCGCGCCACGGCGGCCGTCGACCGCGCCCCTCACCCCTAGCCTCTGCTGCCCTGCTCCGATCCGTCGCCGTGGCCGACGCCCCACTGGGCGGCCACGGGCGCACACCCACGCCCACTGCCCGAACGCCCAGCCGCGTCGGGCAATGGCCTCTGCCTGCGGTCGGGTGCCCGTAGCGCCCGTTCGGGCCACCCCGCACCCAACGCCCGTTAAGGCCCCGTGTGCCTATGACGCGTGGGGCCCGCCGCTGAAACGTTTCTTTTAAGAAAATAAATAAATACATTATAAATAATAATAAGTAATTAATTAACCTGATTAATTCTATTTAGATTAACCTAATCACTGGTTAGGACAAATTAACCTTGATTAGTTGATTGTTATCTACTCAGTCAATGACATGCGGGACCCTCACGTCAGTTGACCAGTCAACACCTCTGTTGACTGCTGACGTCATGCTGACGTCAGCATGCACTGTTCTGGATAGTGTTGTATTAAGTTAATTAAATAAATGCTAAAATTAATTTAAATCTTTTAAAATTAATATTAAATAAACCATAGCTCGGATGGGAAAAGTTTGTACATGAAAGTTGCTCAGAACAACGAGACGAACCCGGATACGCAGCCCTTTCGTCCGCCACGCACCCCTAAGATATCAAACTCGCAACTTTCCGCCTTCAGCTCCTTTGCCCGAAAACGCGAAACACCGGGGATACTTTCCCGGATGTTTCCCCCCTTCGTCGGTATCACCTATCCCTACGTTAGGTCACCTCTAGCACAACGTATTGCCGCTTCTTGCTTTTTGTTACATTTGATTGCTCTGTTATTTATTGTGTTCCCCCTCCGTTACTTCTTTCCGATAGACCCTGAGACCGATGCCGGTACCCCTGTGATCGACTACATCGACGACCCCTCCTTCTTGTCTGAGCAACCAGGCAAGCCCCCCCCCCTTGATCACCAGATATCGCCTATTCTTCTCTATACTTCTTGCATTAGAGTAGTGTAGCATGTTACTGCTTTCGGTTAATCCTATACTGCTGCATAGCCTGTCCTTGCTACTACTGTTGTTACCTTTACATGCTATCCTACTGCTTAGTATAGGATGCTAGTGTTCCATCAGTGGCCCTACACTCTTGTCCGTCTGCCATGCTATACTACTGGGCCGTGATCACTTCGGGAGGTGATCACGGGCATATACTATGTACTTTACACTGTTACATTACCTGTGATACTATTCGGAGATGGGGGCTGAAGGGGCAGGTGGTTCCACCCAGGTAGTGGTGGGCCTGGGTTCCCGACGGCCCCCGACTGTTACTTTGTGGCGGAGCGACAGGGCAGGTTGAGGCCACCTAGGAGAGAGGTGGGCCTGGCCCTGGTCGGCGTTCGCGGATACTTCACACGCTTAACGAGATCTGGGTATTTGATCTGAGTCTGGCCATTTGGTCTATACGCACTAACCATCTACGCAGGAGTAGTTATGGGTATCTCGGCGCCGTGGTATCAGCCGAAGCCTTCGTGACGTCAGCGACTGAGTGGCGCGCGCCGGATTGGACTGGAACGCCACTAGGCTAGGTCTGCTTCTGGCCGCCCTCGCAACATGCAGGTGTGCTAAGGGCGATGGGCCCAGACCCCTGTGCGCTTAGGTTTAGACCGGCGTGCTGACCTCTCTGTTGTGCCTAGGTGGGGCTGCGACGTGTTGATCTTCCGCGGCCGGGCATGACCCCGAAAAGTGTGTCCGGCCAAATGGGATCAAGCGTGTTGGGTTATGTGGTGCACGCCTACAGGGAAGTTTATCTATTCGAATAGCCGTGTTCCTCGGTAAAAGGACGACCCAGAGTTGTACCTTGACCTTATGACAACTAGAACCGGATACTTAATAAAACACACCCTTCCAAGTGCCAGATACAACCCGGTGATCGCTCTCTAACAGGGCAACGAGGAGGGGATCGCCGGGTAGGATTATGCTATGCGACGCTACTTGGAGGACTTCAGTCTACTCTCTTCTATATGCTGCAAGACGGAGGCTGCCAGAAGCGTAGTCTTCGACAGGATTAGCTATCCCCCTCTTATTCCGGCATTCTGCAGTTCAGTCCACTGATATGGCCCTTTACACATATATCCATGCATATGTAGTATAGCTCCTTGCTTGCGAGTACTTTGGATGAGTACTCACGGTTGCTTTTCTCCCTCTTTTCCCCTTTCCATTCTACCCGATTGCCGCGACCAGATGATGGAGCCCAGGATCCAGACGCCACCGTTGACAACGACTCCTACTGCACTGGAGGTGCCTACTACTACGTGCAGCCCGCTGACGACGACCAAGAGTAGTTTAGGAGGATCCCAGGCAGGAGGCATGCGCCTCTTTCGATCTATAAGTGATTTTCTAAGACATTTGACCTTTCAAAGACATTTAAGTGATTTTCTAACTATTTAATGACCATAATTCAAATTTGAACTACATCTACATGCAATGCCTAACCAAAACGGTTTAAAAAATTTGTATTTTTGTGTACTTGTGTGCGAGTTAAAAAAATCATCAGACGATGTAAATATATGGTGTTCAAAAAAGAAATTGTAAAGATCAGGCAAGACAACCGGCCCCCACACGATTGACACTCTATCTCGCGGCTCGGGGTTTGGTAGATGATTGGCGGGGATCATTAATCAGACACGGTTATTAATTGGAAACCGTCAACTATTATGTTCACACACGGATTTTGTTGCAGGAATCATGTGTAATTCAAACTACAGTACTCGTAAATTCCGGCGATCGGTGTGTGTACTGTCCCCGTCGATCTAGATTCCAGCCGCCAATAAATACTACCTTGCTCACGTCGACCCGCCTGCATTCTCATCTGCATCCTCCCCTCGCTCGCCCTCTCTCTCTCAAATCTCTACCATGGCGCCACCGATCTGCCCACGCGCCGACGAGGAGTCGCCGCCCCCAAGGACACTCACTCGATTACCAGCGACGAGGACCCCTATGCCCCGCCTTACGAGGTTGCGTCGGACCCCCCAACTTTGGATTGGTTTTGGGGCCAGTACAATCTTTGTCTGTGGAAGTCACTACCGCCGGCTGAGAAAGCCAGGTAAGTGGCGTTCAAGAAGGAGATGGCGGAGGAGGAACCAGGTACCAGGAGGTTTGTGAAGCTCGTGATGCCGCCTGGAAAAAGGAGGCGGCGGAGCTTTGGGGGCGGGCGCATCGTCATGCCGAGGAGGTGTACAAAGAAGGGTACTTCACGAGGAAGGTCATAGGCGTTGGGCGCCTCGTCGCTGCATGGAGGTGGGCCGATAAGCTCCAGCGTGCCACCGACGAGGATCTCTGGTGGGCGCCCAACAAAATGGCAAGATCGGCCGCACGCGTCCGCCAATAAGAGGCAGATCGGTACGTCAAGCGCTGAGAGGCGGAGGAGTCGGAGTACTGCCTCCGCACTAGGAAGACGCCGCGCACCAGGGAGCTGCTGGCGAGCGGCTGCCGGAATACTGGCCCCAGGAGGGATTATTAGTTTTAGTAATCTTCATTTTCAATTTTATGCATTGTACCTAGTAGTTAAGTATCATCACGTATATGTGATGATATTATATATATATATTCTGTGATGAACTAATGAACAATTTATATATATATATATTATGAATTCCATTTTCTATCTATTTTTGTATACTAATTTGAATCTAGCTGTTATCATCCATATATACAGAATGGAAAGCGTATATACACACATTGAAACAGAACATATAAGAATGGAAAACAGAGTACACACATTGAAACAGAGCAATAAACAGAGCAATACTATGGTTGCTGTGAATACATAGCTATCCACGTCGAAATGACTTTTCAAAATAAAACGCATCCATGAGACCATGACCAGCAGCCCTTGCCTAGGGTAGCTCTTGGCTCTGCCTGAACTCGTGCAGGCGTTCGTCCAAGCGGTCGACATGCTCACGGTACATATGGAGCGCGATCTCGAGATCCAAGTTGGCTATTTCATCAGAGATCACCAGCTCGAGGATGCGACGGCCATGTTCCTCTACTCCGCCCAGGTGGACACCTGGGCCAAGGAGGCGGTCGAGCCTACGGACCAGCGCGTTGGCATCCAGTGGGATGCGGACAAGGCGAACAGCGGCACCCATGCGAATGGCGCGGCAGGCGTCCGATGCAAGTACGGTGTGGCTGGCCTCTGCTGCAAGTACGACGGTGAGGGCCTCTGCCCACTCCTGGTGAGGAATGGGGGTACTGATGGGATGTGTACCCAGCTGCGACGCCATGTCGACAGCAGGCAAGCGCTGATGGATCCGCTCTTGCTGTGCGGCACGCCGCGCCTCTCGATCTACGGCGCTCGAACGGTCTCGCCGTGCGGCGAGCCGCAGCCTATCAGTGCGGACGCGCCTAGCTTGCAATACGGCGCGCCATCGATCATGTTGTGCAGCGAGCTGCAGCCTGTTGGCGCTGACATGCCTATCTTGATCCGTGGCGCTCAAACGCCATGCGCCAAGGTCTGCTCAACCCTGGCGGTGACGCGCATCACGGTGTTGTCCATCGCGTTGTCGGGGAGCGCCTCGTCCTCGATGGGTCATGGCGCCTGCTCGTTTTCCTCGTCGATGAGGTTGATGGCAGAGGCGGCGCTTTGGTGGGTTGGCATGCTTGGAAAAGGTGGATGTGCTACAGGCTGCGCTTGTCGCCTCCGTGCGTCGCACGCCGCCTATGCGCAATATAGTAGGGTGGCGGGAAACAGGTGAGGAAATAGCGGTAAGCGGTGGCGTGTTCATAAAATGCCTTCAATTAATGGAAACTTCGCATCCTTATGGCGTATCCGGATGACCGCCCGTCCCCCAATGGCCAATAGATGTTGTGTAGACAGAGCATGTCACATACGTCTTATTAGCCGCAACCGTCTGTGTTATTACCGGTCTTCGCACACATTTCTGATTACAGACTTGTTTGCCGCGTATCACACACATCTTGTTAAGTTGAACCATTTCTGTTCTCATGTCTCAACGCAAACAGTTCATCCGAGTGAACCGCATGTCGTATATCGCACACACCTTCATCTGGCCGACCATTTCTTTTGTGTTGCCTAATCACAAACATTTCATCCGAGTGAACCGTATGCTGTATATCGCACACACCTTCATCTAGCTGCCGTTTCTTTTGTTCCTCCTCAACGCAAATAGTTAATTGAGCTGAACCGTATGCCCTGCATCACACACGCAACTAAAATCTGAACCGTGTTCGATGCATCCTCCATCGCAAACGTTTGGCACCTTTTTTGATGGTTATTTTACACCATCATTTGCGATTATGGCATCGCACACAGTTTCGTCGAAGGGTCTCTGATCGTAGTGCCGCGTTAGCAGCAACCTGCAGTAGTGATTATCATACAGTTTAAACAACACTCCAGACTCACGAGGATGAAATCTAAATTCTTTAGTAAATGATTATGTGAGGCTGAGATGTTGGTTGCACTTCTCTTCCATGTAGGGACCAAGTTCGGTGTTGTGAACATATTGCTCAAATTCTTCTTTAATACCTGCTCTCACCATAAAATTGTTGCATGGCCATAGGCAGGATTTGGTAGTTGCTTCCCGTATCGAACTTGCACTTGGTTCAACATAAGACTGACGGACTGAGCCACTTCTGGAAGATGCCTCTGAGGACCTCCACCTCGAAGAACTCCTTCCAAAGAGGTTCATCATATTTTGGTACAATTTCCTGAAAAAATTTGGGTCACAAATTTTTTGTCAACAAAACTTCACAAGATTGATAGCAACTACTCATAGGGATGCATAAAGGCCATATCAAGCATTCAAACTACTTAGAACTCTAAGAATTCAACATGCGAGCTCATCTACAGTAGCACCAAGAGTAGCTAATTATTCAAAATAAAAACCACTAAAGCAAGAACTAATTGGACCAATGGAGGAGTCACATACCAAGTAGCAATCCCCCAAAACAGTTTCAGAAACGGAGTTTCGAGCAAAGAGATCGAAATATGTGGGTTTGAGAGCAAGAACACAGGAGAAAGAGCAACGGTGAACTTTTTCTGGAGGTAGGTGATGACATGGGCTAAAGAGACAAGTGAGGGGGCCCACATGGGGACCACAACCCATCAAGGCGCGCCTAGGGGTGCTGGCGCGCCCAGGTGGGTTATGCCCACCTCATGCGCCCCCTCTGATGTTATTTTCATAAAAAATTATTAAATATTCAAAAAACGTATTAAGTTTTAAGGGCATTCTGAGAACTTTTATTTTTGGATCATTTTTTATTGCACAGGAAATTCAGAAAACAGAAAAAACAAGGCATTTTATTTTATTTAACTAGGAAAAACAGGAAATAAAAGGTAAGGACAGAAGGTAATGACTACTAAATTCATCAACTTCATACCTCTAAAAAATGATCCATTAATAAGGTTGATCAAGCCTTATTAACAACCACTTTCGATTAGCATGAAACCGAAGAACTTTCGTAAAACACTAAGTTACCTCGGGGATATGCATGTCCCCGACAATAAGCATTTCATAATTCTTTTTGGCAGTAGGTAGAGGTAGTTGAAAACTTCCAATACTGATTGTCGAAGATTTTTCAATAACATTAATACCATTCACTTGGAATTGTTTCTTTGGAAAGTGCATAGTATGCTCATTACTATTGATATGAAAAGTGACCTTGCTTTAATTGCAACCAATAACAGTCCCTGCAGTATTCAAGACGGGACTGCCAAGGATAATCGACATGTTGTCGCCCTCGGGCATCTCAAGTATAACAAAGTCAGTCAAAATAGTAACATTTGCAACAACAATGGGCACATCCTCACAAATACCGATAGGTATGGCAGTTTATTTGTCAGCCATTTGCAAAGATATTTCAGTAGGTGTGAGTTGATTCAAATCAAGTCTTTTATATAAGGAGTAAGGCATGACACTGACACCGGCTCCTAAATCACACAAAGCAGTTTTCACATATTTTCTTTTAATGGAGCAAGGTATAGTTGGTATTCCCGGATCTCCAAGTTTTTTAGGTACTCCATCCTTAAAAGAATAGTTAGCTAGCCTGGTGGAGATTTTAGCTTCAGGTATCTTTCTTTTATTAGAGATGATGTCCTTCATATATTGTGCATAAGGGGCCATCTTTAAGATATCAGTCAAACGAGTGCGCAAAAAGACATGCCTAAGCATTTCAGCAAAGCGTTCGAATTCTTCATCATCTTTCTTCTTACTTGATTTAGGTGGAAAGGGCGTGGGTTTTTGAACCCATGGTTCTCTTTCTCTTCCATGTTTTCTTGCCACAAAGTCTCTTTTATCATATCTTTTATTTTTAGGTTGTAGGTTATCAAGATCAACAGCCTGTTCTATCTCAACATCATTATTTGGTTCTTTATCATTGTTTGGTTGAGTATCTTTAGGAAAATCCTCGTTATCTTTTTTCATTATCACTAGATGAATGTTCATTACCAGATTGGGCTTCAGCATCAGAGATAGAAACATCTTTATTATCTTCAGGAGATTTTCCTATTTCAGGTTCACTAGAGGTATGCAAAGTTCTATCATTTTTCTATTTCTTTTTCTTTTTAGAAGGACTAGGTGCATCAGTGTTAACTCTTTGAGAGTATTGTTCAATTCTTTTAGGGTGTCCTTCGGGATAAAGTGGTTCCTGAGTCATTCTACCTCCTCTAGTCATTACTCTGACAGCATGATCATTGATATTATTATTCATTTCATCGAGCAGCTTTCTTTGAGATTTAGCAACTTCTTCTAGTTGAGTTTGAACCATAGAAGCATGTTTTCCTACACCTCTAACATCACTAGAGATTCTAAATAACAAGTCACTCAAACAAGGAATCATATCAGAGTTGTATTTCAATTGTTTCATAACATTTTCATTGAAGTGATCTTGTTTTCTAATATAATTATCAAACTCATAAAGGCATTTACTAGGATGCATATTATAAGGATTGTCATTATCATTTAAGTTCATTAGAGAGTTTACCTCTACCACCTTGGGTGGTGATGTGTCAAGCCCATGAGTTTCTTCAATAGGAGGTAAATGTTTTACATCCTCGGCTTTAATACCTTTTTTCTTCATACATTTCTTTGCCTCTTGCATATATTCGGGACTGAGATATAAGATAACCCTCTTCTTCGGAGTTGGTTTATGCGGTGGTTCAGGAAGAGTCCAATCATCATAATTTTTCAATATGTTATTCAATAATTATTCTGCTTGTTCAATAGTTCGTTCCCTGAAAACACAACCAGCACAACTATCTAGGAAGTCCCTAGAAGCATCGCCTAGTCCATTATAGAAGATATCAAGTATTTTATTTTTCTTGAGAGGATGATCAGGCAAATCATTAAGCAATTGGAGAAGCCTCCCCCAAGCTTGTGGGAGACTCTCTTCTTCAATTTGCACAAAGTTAAATATTTCATGTAAGGCAGCTTGTTTCTTATGAGCAGGAAAGTATTTTTGAGAGAAGTAATAAATAATATCATGGGGACTACGCACACAACCAGGAGCAAGAGTATTATACCAATCTTAGCATCACCCTTTAATGAGAACATAAATAACTTGGGAATATGATATTAGTGAATCTTTTCTTCATGGGCAAATAGGGTGGCTATATCATTTAGTTTAGTGAGGTGTGCCACAAAAGTTTCAGTTTCATAACCATGGAAAGGATCAAATTCAACCAAAGTGATTAACTCTGGATCGACAGAGAATTCATAATCCTTATCATCAACAAAGATAGGTGAAGTAGCAAACTTAGGATCACATTTCATTCTAGCATTCAAGGATTTCTCTTTGAGTTTGCATAATAATTTCTTGAGATCATCTCTATCATTGCAAGCAAGAAAGACTTTAGTTGTCTCCTCATTGATATGTCTCCAACGTATCGATAATTTTTTATTGTTCCATGCTATTATATATTCTGTTTTGTATGTTTAATGGGCTTATTTATACACTTCTATATTACTTTTGGAACTAACCTATTAACCGGAGGCCCAGCCCAAATTTCTATTTTTTTGCCTCTTCCAGTGTTTCGCAGAAAAAGAATATCAAACGGAGTCCAAACGGAATGAAACCTTCGGGAGCGTGATTTTTGGAACAAACATGATCCAGAGGACTTGGAGTGGACGTCAAGCAACCAATGAGGAGGCCACCAGGCAGGGGGCGTGCCTACCCCCCTGGGCGCGCCCTCCACCCTCGTGGGCCCCTCGTGGCTCCACCGACCTACTTCTTCCTACATACCCCCAAACCATTAGAGAGCACCACGAAAACCTAATTCCACCGCCGAAACCTTCTATACCCGTGAGATCCCATCTTGGGGCCTTTTCTGGCGCCCTACCGGAGGGGGCATTGATCACGCAGGGCTTCTACATCAACACCATAGCCTCTCCGATGATGTGTGAGTAGTTTATCTCAGACCTTTGGGTCCATAGTTATTAGCTAGATGGCTTCTTCTCTCTCTTCGGATCTCAATACAAAGTTCTCCTCGATTCTCTTGGAGATCTATTCAATGTAATCTTCTTTTGCGGTGTGTTTGTTGAGATCCGATGAATTGTGGGTTTATGATCCAGATTATCTATGAACAATATTTGAATCTTCTCTGAATTCTTTTATGTATGATTGGTTATCTTTGCAAGTCTCTTCGAATTATCAGTTTGGTTTGGCCTACTAGATCGATCTTTCTTGCAATGGGAGAAGTGCTTAGCTTTGGGTTCAATCTTCGGTGCTCGATCCCAGTGACAGTAGGGGAAACGACACGTATTGTATTGTTGCCATCGAGGATAAAAAGATGGGGATTATATCATATTAAATGAGTTTATCCCTCTACATCATGTAATCTTGCTTAAAGCGTTACTTCGTTCTTATGAACTTAATACTCTAGATGCATGCTGGATAGCGGTCGATGTGTGGAGTAATAGTAGTAGATGAAGGCAGGAGCCGGTCTACTTGTCATGGACGTGATGCCTATATACATGGTCATACATAGATATTCTCATAACTATGCTCAATTCTATCAATTGCTCGACAGTAATTTGTTTACCCACCGTAATACTTATGCTATCTTGAGAGAAGCCACTAGTGAAACCTATGGCCCCCGGGTCTATTTTCCATCATATTAATCTTCCGTTAACAAGCTATCTTTGTTTACTTTGCAATCTTTACTTTTAATCTTTATCATAAAAATACCAAAAATATTATCTTATCATCTTTATCGGATCTCACTTTTGCAAGTGGTCGTGAAGGGATTGACAACCCCTTTATCGCGTTGGTTGCAAGGTTCTTATTTGTTTGTGTAGGTGCGAGGGACTTGAGCGTGGCCTCCTACTGGATTGATACCTTGGTTCTCAAAAACTGAGGGAAATACTTACGCTACTTTGCTGCATCACCCTTTCCTCTTCAAGGGAATACCAACGCACTGCTCAAGAGGTAGCAAGAAGGATTTCTGGCGCTGTTGTCGGGGAGTCTATGCACAAGTCAAGACATAGCAAGTACCCATCACAAACTCTTATCCCTCGCATTACATTATTTTCCATTTGCATCTCGTTTTCCTCTCCCTCACTTCACCCTCGCCATTCTATTCGCCCTATTTTTCGTTCGCCTCTTTTCGCTTGCCTCTTGTTGCTGGTTGCCCTTATGGCCCTGCCTAGATTTGGTGATCTTCACCTTAAAAGGTTGGAAGAGATTCAAAGCAACGTCAGAAGTTTTATGACTTTACAATTTGAGCATAATAATTTCTTTAGAAACGAGGTCAAGGAACAAAAGGGCTTTACGGAGTACATGAATAAAGAACTTGATGACATGTCTAAGGAATTTTATGGTTTGAAATCTCAGATTGCTCATCTTGAAAAATTAATAGCTGAAATTTTGGATAAGCAGGCCACCTTAGTTAATAAGATGGCCGCCAAATCGGAAATTTTTTATGAGAATAAAAATGAAGATATAAAAGTTATTGATGTGTCCTATATTAAGTCTTTGTTTTGCAATATGAATCTTGATAATGATGGGACTGGAGATGAGTCAACTTTAGTTAGAAGGCGTCCCGATATTCGGAGTTTTCAGATCTTGATGCTAAAATTGGTAAAAGTGGGATTGAAGAGGTTAAAACTTTAGATAGCAATGAACCCACTATCTTGGATTTCAAGGAATTTAACTATGATAATTTCTCCTTGATAGATTGTATTTCCTTGTTGCAATCCGTGCTAAATTTCTCCTCATGCTTATAGTCAAAATAAAGCTTTTACTAAACATATCGTTGATGCTTTGATGCAATCTTATTAAGAAAAACTTGAGTTGGAAGTTTATATCCCAAGAAAACTTTATGATGAGTGGGAACCTACAATAAAAATTAAAATTAAATATCATGAATACTATGCTTTGTGTGATTTGGGTTCTAGTGTTTCCACGATCCCAAAAACTTTGTGTGCTTTGCTAGGTTTCCGTGAATTTGATGATTGTTCTTTAAACTTGCACCTTGCGGATAAGAAACCTATGGGAAGAATTAATGATGTTCTTATTGTTGCAAATAGGAATTATGTGCCCGTAGATTTCATTGCTCTTGATATAGATTGCAATCCTTCATGTCCTATTATTCTTGGTAGACCTTTCTTAGAATGATTGGTGCAATTATTGATATGAAGGAAGGGAATATTAGATTCCAATTTCCATTAAGGAAAGGCATGGAACACTTCCCTAGAAAGAAGATTAAATTACCATATGAATCTATTATGAGAGCTACCTATGGATTGCCTACCAAAGATGGCAATACCTAGATCTATTCTCGCTTTTATGCCTAGCTAGGGGCGTTAAACAATAGCGCTTGTTGGGAGGCAACCCAATTTTATTTTATTTTTTGCTTTTTGGTTCTGTTTAAGAATAAATAATCCATATAGCTTCTGTTTAGATTTGGTTTTATGTTTTAATTAGTGTTTGTGCCAAGTTAAACCTATAGGATCTTCTTGGATGACAGTTATTTGATCTTGCTAAAAATTCCAGAAACTTTCTGTTCACGAAAAAAATTGTTAAAAATCACCAGAACGTGGTAAAATACTGATTCCAATTGCAATAGATCAATAAACAAATTATATAGGCCTTCCTATTTTGGTAGAATTTTTGGAGTTCATAATTTGCGTTAGTTACAGATTACTACAGACTGTTCTGTTTTTGACAAATTCTGTTTTTCACGTGTTGTTTGCTTATTTCAATGAATCTATGGCTAGTAAAAGATTTTATAAACCATAGATAAGTTGGAATACAGTAGGTTTAACACCGATATAAAGAAAGAATGAGTTCATTACAGTACCTTGAAGTCGTGTTTTGTTTTCTTTCGCTAACGAAGCTCACGAGATTTTCTGTTAAGTTTTGTGTTGTGAAGTTTTCAAGTTTTGGGTAAAGATTTGATGGATTATGGAACAAGGATTGGCAAGAGCCTAAGCTTGGGGATGCCCAATTCACCCCAAGGTAAAATTCAAGGACAACCAAAAGCCTAAGCTTGGGGATGCCCGGGAAGGCATCCGCTTTTTCGTCTTCGTCTATCGGTAACTTTACTTGGAGCTATATTTTTATTCACCACATGATATGTGTTTTGCTTGGAGCGTCTTGTGTGATTTGAGTCTTTGCTTTTTATTTTTCCAAAATCATCCTCTCTGTACACACCTTTTGAGAGAGACACGCATGATTCGGAATTTGTTAGAATATTCTATGTGCTTCACTTATACCTTTTGAGCTATATAGTTTTTGCTCTAGTGCTTCACTTATATCTTTTAGAGCACGGTGGTGGTTTTATTTTATAGAAATTATTGATCTCTCATGCTTCACTTATATTATTTTGAGAGTCTTAAACAGCATGGTAATTTACTTTAATTGTGAAATTAATCCGAATGCGATAGGCATCCAAGATAAGCGTAATAAGAACTTCCATATTGAGTTCATTGAATATTGTCGGTGTACTAAAGTAGGGGTACCTTAGTACCCCAGACTTGTGCACGGGCAGTTGTAGCACCCTGCGGCAAGGCCCGCCCCGGAAGCGCCGAGAGAAGACCAAGCATTCAAGACAAGGCCCCCGGCAAGAGGAGCTTGCCGGGCCGAGAAGACAAGACCCCGGCAAGAGGAGCTTGCCGGGACGACTGTGCCCATGAAAGGCCATCCAAGAACAAAGTATAACGAGACAGAAGATCGAGCCCCCGACAAGAGGAGCTTGTCGGGAAGGCCGAACCCAGGCATCACAAGAGAAGCCCGCCGTGGCGCGCCAAGCGCCCCGGCAAGGCCTGATAGCTGGCACGCTATCAGGCACAGGAAGACGACCCCCGCGGCAAGCCACTTGCCGCGGCAAGATCGCCACCTCAAGGCTGTGCTCCAGCTCGCCCGCCACGCGTCGCCCCGGGGCTTCCCCCCGAGGGCACGTGGCGAGGCACCGCGCAGCCTGGGGCATGCGGCGGCATGCAGCTGCCATCGTGGCGAGCGGTGGCGCACCTAACGGTCCGCCTCGGTGCTGTCCGAGCGACCGTGACGGGCATTTAATGCCCTTGTCCCCTACCGTCAGAAGTAGGTATGATAACACTGTGCCGCACTGTAGCGCCACCGTTCCCGCACTATTACAGCTACCACCCCTTTTACACTTTTACCCCTTTCTCCTACGTTGACACCTGTCGGTGACCCCTTTGCGCTATAAAAGGAGGCCCGTGTGCGACGTAGAGGGGGTTCCGGGGTTCGGAGAATCGGGACCCAGACAGCCATACGCTCGGTGCAGCTAGCTCCCCAAGCTCCCGAGCTCCCCAGTTCAATACAACTAAGCAGGAGTAGGGTTTTACGCGTCCATCGCGGCCCGAACCTGGGTAAACCGCCCGTGTGCTCGCTTCGATCTGCTCTCCGCGCTCCCTCCGCCCCCCTCCGGACAACGAAAGGGGCTCCGGCCCCATAGGTGCCCGCGGGGGACAGCCCGTCCGCCCCGACATCTTTGGCGCGCCAGGTAGGGGGAGCAACGAGCGAGTGGGTAATGTACTTCGATGGTGCCTTTTCGCTGCAAGGCGCCGGTGCTGGCGTGGTATTCATCGCGCCCACCGGAGAGCACCTCAAGTACGTTATCCAGATGCACTTCCCAAGAGAGCAAGCTACCAACAATACTGCTGAGTATGAAGGCTTGCTCGCCGGCCTCAGGATTGCGGCCGAACTTGGGATCAGAAAGCTGATCGTGCGGGGAGATTCTCAACTGGTGGTCCGGCAAGTCAACAAGAGCTACCAGAGCCCTCTGATGGAAGCTTACGTCGATGAAGTGAGGAAGCTGGAAGAACACTTTGAAGGGCTGCAAATGGAGCACGTCGCGAGAGCTCAGAATGGGATAGCAGACGGCCTTTCGAAATGTGCTTCGCTGAAGTTACCTGTGGAACCAGGGACCTTCTTGCTCAAGCTGACTCAACCATCCGTTACACCATCAGTTGGGCAGTCCAAGAAAAGGAAGTTGGTCTCCGGCGACTACTCGCAGGCGGACCTCCCTGAGACCGCCGCCAAGGTCCCCAAGGTCAACAACCAGAACGCCGGGGGACAGCCCGCTCCTGCGGATCCCAGGATCCGTCCAGTCGAAGCCGGTGTCCCCGGTAAGCCTCGCTCCAGCGAGCCGATCAGCAGCCTGAACTCCGAGGGACAGCCCGCTCCTGCGGATCCGAGGACCCGTCCAGTCGAAGCAGGTGTCCCCGATGAGCCTTGCTCCGGCGAGCGGATCAGCGATCCGAACGCTGAGGAACAGTCCGCTCCTGCGGGTCCGAGGGTCCGTCCAGTGGAAGCAGAGGTTCCCGACAAGCTTTGCCCCGGCAAGCTTGCCGGGGGATCACCGGCTCCGGCTGAACCAGAGGTTCTTGCCGTAGAAGCCGGGGTCCCCGCAGCGGCCTTCATGCCTTTAGCCCTTGCCGTCGAGCCCCGGGCTCCGGCATGGGCACGGCAGATCGTCCGTTTTCTGCAAACTGGAGAACTTCCCGACGACCCAGAAGAGGTGGAGAAGATCACCAGGCAGTCAAGTATGTACCAGTTCGTGGACAACGAGCTGTACAGAAGGAGACTCAACGGTGTCAGATTGAAGTGCATCTCCAGGGAAGACGGACAGAAGCTGTTGGCAGAGATACACGGAGGCATATGCGGCCATCACATCGGCGCAAGAGCACTTGTCGGGAAAGCCTTCCGGCAAGGATTCTTCTGGCAAGAAGCCCTCCAAGATGCAACTGCACTAGTAACCAAGTGTGAAGCGTGCCAGTTCCATGCAAAACAGATTCACCAGCCAGCTCAAGCTCTCCAAACAATCCCTTTGTCCTGGCCCTTCTCGGTCTGGGGGCTCGATATCCTCGGCCCTTTTCCCCGGGCTGTCGGGGGCTTCGAGTACTTGTACGTTGCAATCGACAAGTTCACGAAGTGGCCGGAAGTGGAGCCAGTGAGGAAGGTGACCGCGCAGTCAGCAGTCAAGTTCTTCCGGTCGATCGTCTGCCGTTTCGGAGTCCCCAACAGAGTCATCACCGACAATGGGACGCAATTTACAAGTCGCGCCTTCATGCAATACGCCCAGGATCTCGGCGCCAAGGTCTGTTTCGCTTCAGTTGCTCACCCCAGGAGCAACGGTCAAGCGGAAAGGGCCAACGCTGAAGTGCTGCGCGGACTCAAGACCAGGACCTTCGACAGGCTGCACAAGTGCGGGAGAAATTGGATTGAGGAGCTCCCGGCGGCTCTTTGGTCAATCAGGACGACACCAAGCCGAGCCACCGGACAGACACCTTTTGCTCTAGTCTATGGAGCGGAAGCGGTTATCCCCACGGAACTCGTGTACGGATCTCCTCGGGTGCTCGCTTATGATGAGCTAGAGCAAGAGCGGCTGCGCCAAGATGACGCGCTGCTCCTTGAGGAAGGACGTCTCCAGGCTGCGGTACGAGCTGCTCGATACCAGCAAGCCTTGCGTCGCTACCATAGCCGCAAGGTCAAGGCCAGGAGTCTCGAGGAGGGCGACCTTGTTCTTCGGCGAACTCAGGCGGCCAAGAATTCCAACAAGTTGACGCCGAAGTGGGAAGGACCTTATCGGGTGAGACAAGTCACGAGGCCCGGCGCTGTCCGCCTCGAGACCGAAGAAGGCGTACCAGTGAGCAACTCCTGGAACATAGAGCATCTTCGCAAGTTTCACCCATAAGGCGCGGTTGCCGTGACCCGTTCCGGCAACCATCGGTTTGTACAGGCCTTGCCGCTGTTGCATGTAACCCCTTGTACAAAGCCAGGCGAAGCCCCTGGCACCAGATCAAGTTGCCCTGTTAGGCGACCTTGTTCTCTGGCGCGTTCAGTCGGCCAAGAATTATAACAAGTTGACGCCGAAGCAGGAAGGCCCTTGTTGGGTGGAACGAGTCGCGAGGCCCGGCGCTGTCCGCCTCAAGACCGAAGAGGGCCTACCAGTGAGCAACTCCTGGGAACATAGAGCATCTTCGCAAGTTCCGCCCACTAGGCGCGGTTGCCGTGATCCGCTCCGGCAACCACCGGTTTGTACAGGCCTTGCCGCTGCTGCATGTAACCCCTTGTACAAAGCCAGGCGAAGCCCCTGGCACCAGATAAAGTTGCCCTGTTAGGCGACCTTGTTCTCTGGCACGTTCAGTCGGCCAAGAATTATAACAAGTCGACGCCGAAGCAGGAAGGCCCTTATCGGGTGAGACGAGTCGCGAGGCCCGGCGCTGTCCGCCTCAAGACCGAAGAGGGCCTACCAGTGAGCAACTCCTGGGAGCATAGAGCATCTTCGCAAGTCTCGCCCATAAGGCGCGGTTGCCGTGACCCGCTCCGGCAACCACCGGTTTGTGCAGGCCTTGCCGATGTTGCATTTAAGCCCTCGTACAAAGCCAGGCGAAGCCCCTGGCCGAAAAAAGAGAAGCGCTGGCGCCCTAGATTTTAGCATGCATGCTGAGTCAGAGTCTCGTCCTTGGTTAGGGTTGTCAGTTCCTGACTGTCGCTAACCCCTAACTTAGAGGTCGAGTCCGCGTCTTTTCCCGTCCTTTCCCTTTGGCTCACAGGAATTGAATGTCCTTGCCGGGCCGCTCAAGGACAAGGAAGAAGAGAAGGACGAGCCAACACCTACGCCCCGGCGAGCCAGAGCCGCCGGGGGCTGCAACCTCAGATAAGTTTTTGCATCCCTCATCATGCATTCTCTTATGGACTGTGGGATTTGAAAGCCTCCTTTCCTCCTGGAAAGCTACCGTGCTCTCTTAGCGGCAAGCCCCAGAGCGCGTTCCTGGGGCCCGTTTAGATAGCAGCCGCGGCAGCAAGAGGGAGGGAAGCGAGGGGCCGGAACCCGCCTGCTCCTCGCCTCCGCCAAGGGCGTGAGAAAGGTCGAGCAGTGCGGGGGAGCGGCTGGGCCTGTTGCCGGGCGAGAACTGTCTATCTTAACGATGTAAAGGATTCGTTCCTTACCGCGGTTTCCACCCGCGAGACAAATGATCCGGCAAACATCCCCTTTTCATTAAAAACATTCCACTCAGGTACAGTTCAGAGAGAATGAAAAACATGAAAAGAGGGATTACAAGGCTTAAACGCAACTAAGGCCCGAAGGCTTACAAGCTGAAAAGAGATAAGGTGCCCGTAATCCCTTTCTTGTCTCTCTCCTCAGGAGGTAGGGCAAGTAGGCGAAGAGGGCGAAAGGGGCGCCTAGATGAGCTACGGGTGGCAGAAGGCACCAAGAGAGGATCCGGGGGCTCCGCCCGGGGGTCTCCGGAGGCTGAAGAAGACGGAGGCGCCGGAGGCAGAGCTGGAAGATGAGGCAGCGGCCATGCCGCCAGCCTCTTCCTCTTCCGCAGCCTCGCCACTCCAGCCGCCCGAGGAGGTCAAGCCCCCCCCCCCCCGGCAAGAGGAGCTTGCCGGGCCAAAGAGAAGACCCCAGTGGTCGTCACCGAGAGCAAGGGCGATGACGGCGTCTGGGGCGCGTCTGGAACACGAGGCGCCGGAGCGTCAGCCAGCTGTCGAAGTCGGCCCGTACTCCGACTTCGCGGCCTTCGACGTCCGCCCTCTGTCCTCCTCAGCAGCCCCCCCTACGCCAGTCGCCCAAGGAGACGACCCCGGGGAGTTCACGGAGCCCGGCGCGGTCGATGGGGCCGCCGGCGCCACCCGGAGCCGCGGCCGACGCCTAGTCGTACCCGTCATCCCGGCGGCTGCTCCCCTCGTCGTCGCTGTCGCTCCCCTCCTCGTCACTCTCGCTCGAGGAGGAGCCTTCGCTGTCGGAGGAGCTATCTTCGCAGCACCGGGCCCGGATACCGAAGCCCCAGAAGGCCTTGACGGAGAGGAGGTCCTCCCCCACTAGCTTGAAGTGGAGGGTGAACCCCTCCGTCAAGCTGTGTATCCGGGCGAACGTCTTCCACCCGCGGCCCAGACACACCACGCCGGGGGCTCGGGACTCGACGTGGACTCGCGTCCCGCTGATCCCGCAGCCCCTCATGCGCAGGTTTAGCGTCTCGGGCTGCTCCACCTCCAACACGTTCGCGAATGGAGCGGGGAGCCGGAGGTGGCGACGAGGCGCCCGGCGCAGCCTGATAATGAACTCACAGGGGTCGTCCCCGAGATGGACCGCAGGAATGAACGGAGCCGCTGGCAGGGGCGAGGGCGGCGGACCGATCCGTCCGCCCCGAGCGCCTCGGCCCCGTCCACGACCTCGTCCGCGACCTCGCCCTCTCCCTCTTCCCCCGACGATCGGCTCCGCCGCCGCGGGCGCAAGGGGAGGAGGGGCGCGTTGCCGAGCAGACACCCTCGCGGCAATCGAAGAAGGACCAGGGTTCCCCCCCTCCATCGCAGGTGGGGGAAGGAAACCAGAAACAGAAGAAGGAAGGAGATGGAGTGCGTATTTCCGTCGCCCCCTCTCGCTCCTTATAAAGGAGCGGAGTGGGACCGCGGCCGCCCCGCTCCTCCAATAGAAGCGGAAGAAGGGCAGGCGACTGGGGCCGACCCACTGCATCGGCCCGCGCCGGCCCGACTCCCTGCCTCCGCCGCCGCGACTCCGAGTGCATGAGGACCGCGTGGTGGGCGCACAGAACCGAGGCGACGGGCGGGACGACCTCTCCCCATCCCGTGACTATGGGGAACGGGCGCCTCGAAAACCGCGCCCCACCACCGTTCATTTATTGAGCCGCGCCTCCGCTCCTCCCTCCACTTAAAGAGGGAACGGGCGTTTTTCGCCCCCACGACGCCGCGGTAGGCGCGCGCCGCCTGGGGAAGGCGCGGCGGATGCGGAGTTAAGGAGCAGCGCGACCAAGGCCACGCGTGCCCGTGCACTGTTAGGGCCTGGCCCAACGACGCTCGGCACCGTGTGTGGCCCAGGCCCGGGGGCTCCTGTCGGTGTACTAAAGTAGGGGTACCTTAGTACCCCAGACTTGTGCACGGGCAGTTGTAGCACCCTGCGGCAAGGCCCGCCCCGGAAGCGCCGAGAGAAGACCAAGCATTCAAGACAAGGCCCCCGGCAAGAGGAGCTTGCCGGGCCGAGAAGACAAGACCCCGGCAAGAGGAGCTTGCCGGGACGACTGTGCCCATGAAAGGCCATCCAAGAACAAAGTATAACGAGACAGAAGATCGAGCCCCCGACAAGAGGAGCTTGTCGGGAAGGCCGAACCCAGGCATCACAAGAGAAGCCCGCCGTGGCGCGCCAAGCGCCCCGGCAAGGCCTGATAGCTGGCACGCTATCAGGCACAGGAAGACGACCCCCGCGGCAAGCCACTTGCCGCGGCAAGATCGCCACCTCAAGGCTGCGCTCCAGCTCGCCCGCCACGCGTCGCCCCGGGGCTTCCCCCCGAGGGCACGTGGCGAGGCACCGCGCAGCCTGGGGCATGTGGCGGCATGCAGCCGCCATCGTGGCGAGCGGTGGCGCACCTAACGGTCCGCCTCGGTGCTGTCCGAGCGACCGTGACGGGCATTTAATGCCCTTGTCCCCTACCGTCAGAAGTAGGTATGATAACACTGTGCCGCACTGTAGCGCCACCGTTCCCGCACTATTACAGCTACCACCCCTTTTACACTTTTACCCCTTTCTCCTACGTTGACACCTGTCGGTGACCCCTTTGCGCTATAAAAGGAGGCCCGTGTGCGACGTAGAGGGGGTTCCGGGGTTCGGAGAATCGGGACCCAGACAGCCATACGCTCGGTGCAGCTAGCTCCCCAAGCTCCCGAGCTCCCCAGTTCAATACAACTAAGCAGGAGTAGGGTTTTACGCGTCCATCGCGGCCCGAACCTGGGTAAACCGCCCGTGTGCTCGCTTCGATATGCTCTCCGCGCTCCCTCCGCCCCCCTCCGGACAACGAAAGGGGCTCCGGCCCCATAGGTGCCCGCGGGGGACAGCCCGTCCGCCCCGACAAATATCATGAGAAGTTTGATACTTGATAAGTGTTTTGAGATATAAAGGTTGTAATATTAGAGTGTGCTAGTTGAGTAATTGTGAAATTGAGAAATACTTGTGTTAAGGTTGGCAAGTCCCATAGCATGCACGTATGGTAAAAGTTGTGTGTCAATTTTGACACATAAGGTGTTCTTTTCTTGCTTTCCTTATGAGTGGCGGTCGGGGACGTGCGATGGTCTTTTCCTACCAATCTATCCCTCTAGGGGAATGCGTAGTAGTACTTTGCTTCAAGGGCTAATAAACTTTTGCAATAAGTATATGAGTTCTTTATGACTAATGTGAGTCCATGGGTTATACGCACTCTCAACCTTCCACAATTTTCTAGCCTCTACGGTACCGTGCATTACCCTTTCTCGCCTTGAGAGTTGGTGCAAACTTTGCGGTGCATCCAAACCTCGTGATATGATACGCTCTATCACACATAAACCTCCTTATATCTTCCTCAAAACGGCCACCATACCTACCTATCATGGCATTTCCATAGCCATTCCGAGATATATTGCCATGCAACTTTCCACCGTTCCATTTATTATGACACGCTCCATCATTGTCATATTGCTTTGAATGTTCATGTAGTTGACATCGTATTTGTGGCAAGGCCACCTTTCATAATTCTTCATACATGTCACTCTTGATTCATTGCATATGCCGGTACACCGCCGAAGGCATTCACATAGAGTCATATTTTGTTCTAAGTATTGAGTTGTAATTCTTGAGTTGTAAGTAATAAAAGTGTGATGATCATCATTATTATAGCATTGTCCCATGTGAGGAAAGGATGATGGAGACTATGATTTCCCAACAAGTCAGGATGAGATTCTGGACTAAAAAAAGAGGCCAAAAAAAAGAGAAGGCCCAACAAAAAATGAGAGAAAAAGAGAGAAGGGACAATGTTATTATCCTTTTTCCACACTTGTGCTTCAAAGTAGCACTGTGATCTTTATGATAGAGAGTCTCCTATGTTGTCACTTTCATATACTAGTGGGAATTTTTCATTATAGAACTTGGCTTTTATATTCCAGTGATGGGCTTCCTCAAAATGCCCTAGGTCTTCGTGAGCAAGCAAGTTAGATGCACACCCACTTAGTTTCTTTTGTTGAGCTTTCATACATTTATAGCTCTAGTGCATTCGTTGCATGGAAATCCCTACTCCTCTCATTGACATAAATTGATGGGCATCTCCATAGCCTATTGATTAGCCGCGTCAATGTGAGACCTTCTACCTTTTGTCTTCTCTCATAAACCCCATCATTACACTCTATTCCACCCATAGTGCTATATCCATGGCTTGCGCTCATGTATTGCGTAAGGGTTGAAAAAGCTGAAGCGCGTTAAAAACTATGAACCAATTGCTCGGATTGTCATCGGGGTTATGCATGATGAGAACGTTTTGTGTGACGAAATTGAAGCATGGCCTAACTATATGATTTTGTAGGGATAAGCTTTCTTTGGCTATGTTATTTTGATAAGACATAATTGCTTGGTTAGCATGTTTGAAGTATTATTGTTTTTATGTCAACATTAAACTTTTATCTTGAATCTTTCGGATCTAAATATTCATGCCACAATAAAAAGAATTACATTGATAATTATGCTAAGAAGCATTCCACATCAAAAAATTATGTTTTTATCATTTACCTACTCGAGGACGAGCAGGAATTAAGCTTGGGGATGCTTGATACGTCTCCAATGTATCTATAATTTTTTATTGTTCCATGCTATTATATATTCTGTTTTGCATGTTTAATGGGCTTATTTATACACTTCTATATTACTTTTGGAACTAACCTATTAACCAGAGGCCCAGCCCAAATTTCTATTTTTTTTTGCCTCTTCCAGTGTTTCGCAGAAAAAGAATATCAAACGGAGTCCAAACGGAATGAAACCTTCGGGAGGTGATTTTTGGAACAAACATGATCCAGAGGACTTGGAGTGCATGTCAAGCAACCAACGAGGAGGCCATGAGGCAGGGGCGCGCCTAACCCCCTAGGCACGCCCTCCACCCTCGTGGGCCCCTCGTGGATCCACCGACCTACTTCTTCCTCCTATATATACCTACGTACCCCCAAACCATCAGAGAGCACCACGAAAACATAATTCCACTGCCGCAACCTTCTATACAGGTGAGATCCCATCTTGGGGCCTTTTTCGGCGCCCCGCCAGAGGGGGCATTGATCACGGAGGGCTTATACATCAACATTATAGCCTCTTCGATGATGTGTGAGTAGTTTATCTCAGACCTTCGGGTCCATAGTTATTAGCTAGATGGCTTCTTCTCTCTCTTTGGATCTCAATATAAAGTTCTCCTCGATTCTCTTGGAGATCTATTCGATGTAATCTTCTTTAGCGGTGTGTTTGTCGAGATCCAATGAATTGTGGGTTTATGATCCAGATTATCTATGAACAATATTTGAATTTTCTCTGAATTCTTTTATGTATGATTGGTTATCTTTGCAAGTCTCTTCGAATTATCAGTTTGGTTTGGCCTACTAGATTGATCTTTCTTGCAATGGGAGAAGTGCTTAGCTTTGGGTTCAATCTTGCGGTGCTCGATCCCAGTGACAGTAGGGGAAACGAC
Organism: Aegilops umbellulata; assembly: GCA_032464435.1. Lineage (NCBI taxonomy): Eukaryota > Viridiplantae > Streptophyta > Magnoliopsida > Poales > Poaceae > Aegilops > Aegilops umbellulata. The sequence goes on from CP136056.1 coordinate 265,788,428, forward strand.
ACATATTGTATTGTTGCCATCCAGGATAAAAAGATGGGGTTTATATCATATTGCATGAGTTTATCCCTCTACATCATGTCATCTTGCTTAAAGCGTTACTCCATTCTTATGAACTTAATACTCTAGATGCATGCTGGATAGCGGTCGATGTGTGGAGTAATAGTAGTAGATGCAGGCAGGAGTCGGTCTACTTGTCATGGGCGTGATGCCTATATACATGATCATACCTAGATATTCTCATAACTATGCTCAATTCTATCAATTGCTCGACAGTAATTTGTTTACCCATCGTAATACTTATGCTATCTTGAGAGAAACCACTAGTGAAACCTATGGCCCCCGGGTCTATTTTGCATCATATTAATCTTCCGTTAACAAGCTATCTTTGGTTACTGTGCAATCTTTACTTTTAATCTTTATCATAAAAACACCAAAAATATTATCTTATCATCTTTATGACCTCACTTTTGCAAGTGGCCGTGAAGGGATTGACAACCCCTTTATCGCGTTGGTTGCAAGGTTCTTATTTGTTTGTGTAGGTGCGAGGTACTTGAGCGTGGCCTCCTACTGGATTGATGCCTTCGTTCTAAAAAACTGAGGGAAATACTTACGCTTCTTTGCGGCATCACCCTTTCCTCTTCAAGGGAAAACCAACGCGGTGCTCAAGAGGTAGCACTCATCCATAACATAACCTTTCGGTATCTTTGGCAATTCATATCTAGGAGGACTAGGTCCAATAGGTGTTTTTAAGATTTTCAATTTCAAGCACTCCATCAGTTTCAATGATCTCATCAGTTTCAGTAACTTCATTCTCTTTGGCTCTAGCAATTTGTTAATCAAGAAAATCACCTAGTGGCACACCATCATCAAGCAAGGTTCTAGCATCATCATGAGTAGCGTTCATAGAATTAGCTGATGACCCACAAGTATAGGGGATCTATCGTAGTCCTTTTGATAAGTAAGAGTGTCGAACCCAACGAGGAGCAGAAGGAAATGATAAGCAGTTTTCAGCAAGGTATTCTCTGCAAGCAGTGAAATTATCGGTAACAGATAGTTTTGTGATAAGGTAATTTGTAACGGGTAACAAGTAATGATAGTTAATAAGGTGCAGAAAGATGGCCCAATCCTTTTTGTAGCTAAGGACAATACTGGACAAACTCTTATATAGAGATAAGTGCTCCCGAGGACACATGGGAATTATCGTCAAGCTAGTTTTCATCACGCTCATATGATTCGCGTTCGTTACTTTGATAATTTGGTATGTGGGTGGACCGGTGCTTAGGTGTTGTCCTTTCTTGGACAAGCATCCCACTTATGATTAACCCCTATTGCAAGCATCCGCAACTACAAAATAAGTATTAAGGTAAACCTAACCATAGCATGAAACATATGGATCCAAATCAGCCCCTTACGAAGCAACTCATAAACTAGGGTTTAAGCTTCCGTCACTCTAGCAACCCATCATCTACTTATTACTTCCCAATGCCTTCCTCTAGGCCCAAACAATGGTGAAGTGTCATGTAGTCGACGTTCACATAACACCAATAGAGGAAAGACAACACACATCTCATCAAAATATCGAACGAATACCAAATTCACATGACTACTAATAGCAAGACTTCTCCCATGTCCTCAGGAACAAACATAACTACTCACAAATCATATTCATGTTCATAATCAGAGGGGTATTAATATGCATAAAGGATCTGAACATATGATCTTCCACCAAATAAACCAACTAGCATCAACTACAAGGAGTAATCAACACTACAAGCAACCCACAGGTACCAATCTGAGGCTTTGGGACAAAGATTGGATACAAGAGATGAACTAGGGTTTGAGAGGAGATGGTGCTGGTGAAGATGTTGATGGAGATTTCCCCCCTCCCGATGAGAGGATCGTTGGTGATGACGATGACGATGATTTCCCCCTCCCGGAGGGAAGTTTCCCCGATAGAACAGCTCTGCCGGAGCCCTAGATTGGTTCCGCCAAGGTTCCGCCTCGTGGCGGCGGAGTTTCTTCCCGCAAGGTTGCTTATGATTTTTTTTCAGGGTAAATGACTTCATATAGCAGAAGATGGGCACCGGAGGCCTGCCAGGGGGCCCACAAGGCAGGGGGCGCGCCCAGGGGGTAAGGCGCGCCCCCACCCTCGTGGGCAGGGTGTGGGCCCCCTCTGGTGGATTCTTTCGCCAGTATTTTTATTAATTCCAAAAATGACTTCCGTGAAGTTTCAGGACTTTTGGAGCTATGCAGAATAGGTCTCTAATATTTGCTCCTTTTCCAGCCCACAATTCCAGCTGTCGGCATTCTCCCTCTTCATGTAAGCCTTGTAAAATAAGAGAGAATAGGCATAAGTATTGTAGCATAACGTGTAATAACAGCCCATAATGCAATAAATATCGATATAAAAGCATGATGCAAAATGGACGTACCAACTCCCCCAAGCTTAGACCTCGCTTGTCCTCAAGCGGAAGCCGATAACGATAAAGATGTCCACATGTTCAGAGATAAAGGTGTCCATAAAATAAAATACGGACACGAGGGCATCATGATCATTCTTATAATAGCAACATATATGGATATTGTCATATGATTTCTTATGCTCAAGTAATAATCTATTCACAATGTCTAGTATGAATCAGAAACTTCATTGAGAACCAACAAACTGTAATCTCAGTCACTGAAGCAATTGGAATTTATTCTAACATCGGAAAGAGTCAATATAAGATCTTTTCAGCAAGTCCACATACTCAACTATCATCTAGTCTTTCACAATTGCTAACACTCATGCAATACTTGTGGTTACGGAGTTTTAATCGGACACAGAGAAGATAGGGGCTTATAGTTTCTCCTCCCAACATTTTACCTCAAGGGTAATGTCAACAATAATAGCTCATACTAACTTATATCCAATTGGATGTATATATACATCAGGATCTTTCCAACACAATGTGCTTGCCAAAGGATAAAATGTAAAAAGGAAAGGTGAAGATCACCATGACTCTTGCATAAGGAATAAGACAAAAGTAAAAGATAGGCCCTTCGCATAGGGAAGCAGAGGTTGTCATGCGCTTTCATGGTTGGATGCACGAAATCTTAATGCAAAAGAACGGCACTTTATATTGCCACTTGTGATATGGACCTTTATTATGCAGTCCGTCACTTTTATTTCTTCCACATCACAAGATCGTATAAAGCTTATTTTCTCCACACTAATAAATCATACATATTTAGAGAGCAACTTTTTTATTGCATGCACCGATGACAACTTACTTGAAGGATCTTACTCAATCCATAGGTGGATATGGTGGACACTCATGGCAAAACTGGTTTTAAGGGTATTCGGACCCACAAGTAGTATCTCTACTTGGTGCAAAGGATTTGGCTAGCATGAGAGGGAAAGGCAAGCTCAACATGTTGGATGATCCATGACAATATACTTTATTTCGGACATAAGAAAACATAAGCCATTACGTTGTCTTCCTTGTCCAACATCAACGCTTTAGCATGTCATATTTTAATGAGTGCTCACAATCATAAAAGATGTCCAAGATAGTATATTTATATGTGAAACCTCTTTTTCTTTATTACTCCTATTAATTGCAACGATGACCAAAACTATGTTTGTCAACTCTCAACAACTTTTATTCATCATACTCTTTCTATGTGAAGTCATTACTCTCCATAAGATCAATATGATCTCTTTTATTTCTTTTTATTCTTTCTCTTTTCTTTAATTCCCTCAAGATCATAGCCAAATAATCAAGCCCTTGACTCAACACTAATCTTTATTATATATAGCTCACGGACTCGATTACATAGAAGGATCATAAAGCAAAACTCAAAACTAAATCACACTAAAACTTTATTCTACTAGATCAAGATATTACCAATAGGACCGAACTAAGAAAAACGGTAAAGATAGGAGTGTGATGATGATACGATACCGGGGCACCTCCCCCAAGCTTGGCAGTTGCCAAGGGGAGTGCCCATACCCATGTGATTATATCTCTTTCTTCGGAGGTGAAGATGTGATATTCTTGGCTATGATACCCCTTAGGATACAATTCTCCTCCTCGAGCTTGTTGACTTGTCGCTTAAGATCCATTATTTCCTTACGGAGCTTACCCGTGACGGTTAAAGCTCCTTGCACCCATGGATGTTGCATAGCTGCGGTAGAACAAGTAACACACCTTTTCATATTTTCATAAGAGAGAAATTTAACATTGGAGGGGATGACCGAGTTTGGGATAGCTGAGCTCTGTAGTTCCCCCATCGTGAATCCTGGCCGGAAATGAGAAGTAACTTCTTGATCCTCCTCCATGGCATCTATCCTTTTCAAGTCAGCTTCCATATCTTCCTCCGTTAAGGGCCCAAAGTGATAGGCATCGCTGTTTTCCCCTGGACCTGGTGTCGGATGAGACACCCGACTCTCCCCGACTGACTCTTGACAAGACATCTTGCTCTAATCTGTGGCAGAAACAGCTCGAAACAAAAACAGAGGATATTTGCGTGATACGGTGCTCAAAACCTTCGGGACTTTATATAATGAATTTTTACTGACCAAAAGAAGTATCGTGCAACAAAACGGAGTCCGGAGGGCACACGAGGTGCCCACGAGGCAGGGGGCGCGCCCTCCACCCTCGTGGAAGCCTCGTGTCCTTCCCGGACTACTTCTTCTTATCCTATTTTCTTAAATATTCCAAAACGGACAAAAATTGCCATTATAACTGTTTTGGAGTCAGTTTACTTACCATACCACATACCTATTCCTTTTCGGAGTCTGAAATGTTCTGGATAGTGTCCCTTATGTATTCCTCCGGGGATACGGTTTCAATAACATTAGTTTCAACATTTATAGGATTACCTGAGATATAGTGTTTGATTCTTTGACCGTTCACCACCTTCGGATTTGTGCCTTCGAAGTTGTTGATTTTTATGGCACCGGAATGATAGACCTCCTCGATAACGTAAGGACCTTCCCATTTAGAGAGAAGTTTTCCTGCAAAAAACCTTAAACGAGAGTTGAATAGCAACACATAGTCACCTACATTAAACTCACGCTTTTTTATCCTTTTGTCATGCCATCTTTTAACTTTTTCTTTAAACAGTTTGGCATTCTCGTAGGCCTGAGTTCTCCATTCATCAAGTGAGCTAATGTCAAAAGGCCTCTTCTCAACAGCAAGTTTGAAATCATAGTTGAGCTCTTTAATGGCCCAATATGACTTATGTTCTAGTTCGAGATGTAAGTGACATGCTTTTCCATAAAGCATTTTATACGGAGACATACCCATAGGATTTTTATATGCAGTTCTATAGGCCCATAGTGCATCATCAAGTTTCTTGGACCAATTCTTTCTAGATCTATTAACAGTCTTTTGCAAAATTAATTTGAGCTCTCTATTACTCAATTCTACTTGACCACTAGACTGCGGGTGATATGGAGATGCAATTCTATGATTAACATCATACTTGGCAAGCATTTTACGAAAAGCACCATGAATAAAATGTGAACCACCATCAGTCATTAAATATCTAGGGATTCCAAACCTCGGAAAAATGACTTCTTGAAGCATCTTAATAGAGGTGTTATGATCAGCACTACTAGTTGGAATAGCTTCTACCCACTTAGTAACGTAATCAACAGCAACTAAAATATGTGTATACCCATTGGAGGAAGAAAACGGTCCCATGTAATCAAAGCCCCAAACATCAAATGGTTCAATAACAAGTGAATAGTTCATAGGCATTTCTTGACGTCTACTAATATTACCAATTCTTTGACATTCATCACAAGATAAGACAAACTTACGGGCATCTTTGAAGAGAGTAGGCCAATAAACCGGATTGCAATACCTTATGTGCAGTTCTATCTCCAACGTGGTGTCCTCCATAAGCTTCGGAGTGACACTTGCATAGGATTTGTTCCTGTTCATGCTCAGGTATACAACGTCTAATAACACCATCTACTCCTTCTTTATAAAGGTGTGGGTCATCCCAGAAGTAATGTCTTAAATCATAGAAAAACATTTTCTTTTGCTGGTATGTGAAACTAGGTGGTATAAATTTAGCAACAATGTAATTAGCATAATCAGCATACCATGGAGCAGTACGAGAAGCATTTATGACAGCTAATTGTTCATTAGGAAAGCTATCATCGATAGGTAGTGGGTCATCAAGAACATTCTCTAACCTAGACAAGTTGTCTGCAACGGGGTTCTCGGCTCCCTTTCTATCAATAATATGCAAATCAAATTCTTGTAACAAGAGAAACCATCTAATAAGTCTAGGTTTAGCGTCTTTCTTTTCCATAAGATATTTAATAGCAGCGTGATCAGTGTGAATAGTTACTTTAGAATCAACAATATAAGGTCTGAACTTATCACAAGCAAATACAACCGCTAAAAATTCTTTTTCGGGAGTAGCATAATTTCTCTGGGCACTGTCTAGAGTTTTACTAGCATATTGAATAACATTTAATTTCTTATCAACTCTTTGTCCTAGAATAGCACCTACAGCATAATCACTAGCATCACACATAATTTCAAAAGGTAAATTCCAATCAGGTGGCTGAATAATAGGTGTAGAAATTAATGCTTTCTTAAGTATTTCAAATGCCTCTATACAATCATCATCGAAGACAAAAGGAATATGTTTTTGTAATAGATTAGTCAGAGGCCTGGAGATTTTAGAGAAGTCCTTAATGAACCTCCTATAAAAACCGACATGACCAAGGAAGCTTCTTATACCTTTAATGTCCTTGAGACACGTCATCTTTTCAATAGCATCAACTTTAGCTTTGTCAACTTCAATACCTCTTTCAGAAATTTTATGCCCCAAGACAATGCCTTCATTAACCATAAAGTGGCACTTTTCCCAATTCAAGACAAGGTTAGTTTCTTCACATCTCTGCAAAACTCGATCAAGGTTGCTCAAGCAATCATCAAAAGAGGATCCATAAACAAAGAAATCATCCATGAAAACCTCACAAATCTTTTCACAAATGTTAGAGAATATAGCCATCATGCATCTTTGAAAGGTAGCAGGTGCATTACATAAACCAAAAGGCATACGTCTATAAGCAAAGGTACCGAAAGGGCAAGTAAAAGTGGTCTTTTCTTGATCCTCAGCTGACACACGTATTTGAGAGAAACCAGAGTAACCATCTACAAAGCAAAAATGTGTATGTTTGGATAATCTTTCTAGCATTTGATCAATGAAAGGCAAAGGGTAATGATCCTTTTTAGTAGCTTTATTTAATTTGCGTAAATCAATTACCATCCTATATCCTGTAATAATTCTTTGCGGAATCAATTCATCTTTATCATTAGGAACGACAATAATACCTCCCTTCTTAGGGACACATGGACAGGACTTACCCACTGACTATCAGCAACAGGATAAATTATACCTGCCTCAAGGAGCTTTAATATTTCCTTTCTTACCACTTCTTTCATCTTAGGACTTAGCCGTCGTTGGTGATCAATAACTATTTTGGCGTCTTTCTCAAAATTTATTTTGTTTTGACATAGAGTGGGACTAATGCCCTTAAGATCATCAAGAGTATATCCAATAGCAGCATGGTGCTTCTTCAGAGTTTTCAATAATTTATCTTCTTCATGCTCTGAAAGGTTAGCACTAATAATAACAGGATATATCTTCTTTTCATCAAGATAAGCATATTTAAGAGTATCAGGTAATGGTTTAAGCTCAAACACAGGATCACCCTTCGGTGGAGGAGGATCCCTTAGGATTTCAATAGGCAAGTTGTGTTTCAGAATAGGTCCCTATTTAAAGAATACTTCATCTATTTACCTTCTTTCATTTATGAACATATCATTTTCATGGTCTAGCAAATATTGTTCTAAAGGGTCACTAGGAGGCATGGCAATAGAAGCAAGACCAATAATTTCATCTTTACTAGGCAATTCCTCATCGCGGGGTTGCCTATGAAATTTAGCAAAATTAAACTCATGAGACATATCACCCGAACCAATAGTAACAACATCCTTTTCGCAGTCTATCCTAGCATTAACAGTGTTCAAGAAGGGTCTACCAAATATAATGGGACAAAAGCTATCTTGTGGGGAACCAAGAACAAGAAAATCAGCAGGATATTTAACCTTCCCACACAAGACTTCAACATCTCTAACAATCCCAACCGGTGAAATAGTATCTCTATTGGCAAGCTTAATAGTAATATCAATTTCTTCTATCTCAGCGGGTGCAATATCATGCATAATTTCTTTGTATAAAGAATGAGGTATTGCACTAGCACTAGCACCCATATCACATAAGCCATGATAACAATGATCTCTTATTTTAACAGAAATAACAGGCATGCATACCACAAGTCTATGTTTATCTTTAGCACCAGGTTTAGCAATTCTAGCAGTCTCTTCACAGAAGTAAATAACCTCCTCGTCGATATTATCAGCCAAGAGATCTTTAACCATAGAAATATTAGGTTCAACTTTAACTTGATCAGGAGGTTTGTGTGTCCTAATATTACTTTTGTTAACTACATTTGAAGCTTTAGCATGATCCTTTAGTCTAACAGGGAAAGGTGGCTTCTCAATATAAGCAGCAGGAACAACAAGATCATCATAAGTGATAGTATTTTCTTCAACTTTAATAGGTGCAACTACTTTTAATTCAATGGGAGGATTATATTTAAACCACTTCTCCTTAGGGAGATCAACATGAGTAGCAAAATATTCACAGAAAGAAGCTACTATCTCAGAGTCAAGTCCATATTTAGTGCTAAATTCATGGAAAACATCGGTATCCATAAAAGATTTAACACAAACAAACTTAGGTGTTATACCTGACTCCTTACCTTCATCGAGATCCCAATCTTCATAGTTGCATTTAATTCTTTCCAATAAATCCCATTTGAATTCAATAGTCTTCATCATAAAAGAGCCAGTGCAACAAGTATCGAGCATGGAGCGATTATTGAGAGAAAGCCGAGCATAAAATTTTTGAATAATCATTTCTCTTGAGAGCTCGTGATTGGGGCATCAATATAACATTGACTTAAGCCTCCCCCAAGCTTGAGCGATGCTTTCTCCTTCGCGAGGCCAAAAATTATATATATATAATTACGATCACGATGAACAAGATGCATAGGATAAAACTTCTGATGAAATTCCAATTTCAATCATTTGCAGTCCCATGATCCCATATCATCACATAGCCTATACCATGTCAATGCCTCTCCCTTCAAAGATAAAGGGGAGACCTTCTTCTTGATAACATCATCGGGCATACCTGCAAGCTTAAATAATCCACAAACTTCATCCACATAGATTAAGTGTAAATCGGGATGCAATGTTCCATCTCCTGCAAAAGGATTAGCTAGCAGTTTCTCATCATACCCGAAGGAATTTCAAAGTAAACATTTTCAGTATGTTCAGTAGGTTGAGGGGTAGCTAATTGTGGTTCCGGACGGGGTGAAGATACCCCGAACAAACCCCTCAAAGGATTGTTTTCCATAGTAACAGGTGACAGTAATTTTTCCTTACCAAATTCCAGCTACCAAAGGCGCTTCACTCCCCGACAACGGCGCCAGAAAAGAGTCTTGATGACCCACAAGTATAGGGGATCTATCGTAGTCCTTTATATAAGTAAGAGTGTCGAACCCAACGAGGAGCAGAAGGAAATGATAAGCGGTTTTCAGCAAGGTGTTCTCTGCAAGCACTGAAATTATCGGTAACAGATAGTTTTGTGATAAGGTAATTTGTAACGGGTAACAAGTAATGAAAGTTAATAAGGTGCAGAAAGATGGCCCAATCCTTTTTGTAGCAAAGGACAAGCCTGGACAAACTCTTATATAGAGAAAACTGCTCCCGAGGACACATGGGAATTATCGTCAAGTTAGTTTTCATCACGCTCATATGATTCACGTTCGTTGCTTTGATAATTTGGTATGTGGGTGGACCGGTGACTGGGTGTTGTCCTTTTTTGGACAAGCATCCCACTTATGATTAACCCCTATTGCAAGCATCCGCAACTACAAAAGAAGTATTAAGGTAAACCTAACCATAGCATGAAACATATGGATCCAAATCAGCCCCTTATGAAGAACTCATAAACTAGGGTTTAAGCTTCTGTCACTCTAGCAACCCATCATCTACTTATTACTTCCCAATGCCTTCCTCTAGGCCCAAACAATGGTGAAGTGTCATGTAGTCTATGCTCACATAACACCACTAGAGGAAAGACAACATACATCTCATCAAAATATCGAACGAATACCAAATTCACATGACTACTAATAGCAAGACTTCTCCCATGTCCTCAGGAACAAACGTAACTACTCACAAATAATATTCATGTCCATAATCAGAGGAGTATTAATATGCATAAAGGATCTGAACATATGACCTTCCACCAAATAAACCAACTAGCATCAACTACAAGGAGTAATCAACACTACAAGCAACCCACAGATATCAATCTGAGGCTTTGGGACAAAGAATGGATACAAGAGATGAACTAGGGTTTGAGAGGAGATGGTGCTGGTGAAGATGTTGATGGAGATTGACCCCCTCCCAATGAGAGGATCGTTGGTGATGACGATGGCGATGATTTCGCCCTCCCGGAGGGAAGTTTTCCCGGCAGAAGAGCTCTGTCAGAGCCCTAGTTTGGTTCCGCCAAGGTTCCGCCTCGTGGCGGCGGAGTTTCTTCCCGCAAGGTTGCTTATGATTTTTCAGGGTAAATGACTTCATATAGCAGAAGATAGGCACCGGAGGCCTGCCAAGGGGCCCACGAGGCAGGGGGCGCGCCCAGGGGGGTAGGGCGCGCTCCCCACCCTCGTGGCCAGGGTGTGCGCCCCCTCTGGTGGATTCTTTCGCCAGTATTTTTTATTAATTCCAAAAAATGACTTCTGTGAAGTTTCAGGACTTCTGGAGCTGTGCAGAATAGGTCTCTAATATTTTCTACTTTTCCAGCCCAGAATTCCAGCTGCCGGTATTCTCCCTCTTCATGTAAACCTTGTAAAATAAGAGAGAATAGGCATAAGTATTGTAACATAACATGTAATAACAGCCCATAATGCAATAAATATTGATAGAAAAGCATGATGCAAAATGGACGTTTCATTAGCATCATCAATAACTTGTGACATATCAGGATTAATAGCATGTGGTGGTGTTGCAAGTCTACTCAAAATAGAAGGTGAATCAAGTGCAGAGTGTGATGGCAGTTCCTCACTTCCCCTAATCCTAGAGGGAACGGTCTTGGTCTTTGTATCCTTCAGATTCTTCATAGTGACAAATAGATAATAATCCCAAGTGACACAACAAATATAGCTATGCTCCCCGGCAATGGCGCCAGAAAAAGGTCTTGATAACCCACAAGTATAGGGGATCGCAATAGTTTTCGAGGGTAGAGTATTCAACCCAAGTTTATTAATTCGACACAAGGGAAGCCAAAGAATATTTGCAAGTATTAGCAGCTGGGTTGACAATTCAACCACACCTGGAGATTAATTATCTGTAGCAAAGTAATCAGTAGCAAAGTAGTATGATAGTTTTCATAGTAGTAGCAACAACAATAGTAACGAGAACAATGATAGCAATGATTTTGTAGCAGGTATAACAGTAACGGTGGAAGTAGTAACTTATCAAGAACAATATAAGAGAAATTCAAAGGCATTGGATCGGTGAATTCGGTGGATGATATTCATCATATAATATTCATAACCCAGGGCGATATGACACTAGCTCCAGTTCATTAATATAATGTAGGCATATATTCTGTAAATTGTCATACGTGCTTATGGAAAGAACTTGCATGACATCTTTTGTCCTACCCTCCCGTGGTAGCGGGGTCCATATGGAAACTAAGGGAAATTAAGGCCTCCTTTTAATAGAGAACCGGCACAAAGCATTAGCACATAGTGAATACATGAACTCCTCAAACTACGGTCATCACCGGAAAGTATCCCGACTATTGTCACTCTGGGATTTACGGATCATAACACGTAATGTCGAGGGGAATCGGCTTCCTCGAACACCTATGGGGACCGAGCCCCTTTCTTGGTTCGGCGGGGGGCGGAGGTCGCATAAAGAGCGGATCGAGGCGCTGCACACGGGGGATTTTACCCAGCTTCGGGCCGCAAGGATGCGTAAAACCCTACTGCTGCTTTGTGGATTGTATTGTGTTCTTGCTCGGGAGCGCGTGGTGCTATAGTGCACACGAGCCGCTGGCGAGACCGAGCGTGGCAATGGTTGTCCTCCTTTTTCCTACGTGCGCATGGGGCCTCCTTTTATATGCTCAAGGGGTTACCCACAGGTGGCAGCGCAGGTGGGGGCAAAAATGGGAGAGTGCTGTAGTGGGTACAGCTGCCTGCACAGTGGTTGTACAGTGCTATCGAACCTAACTCTGACGGCGGGGGACAAGGGCATTAAATGCCCGTCCGCGTCGCCCAGACGGTGTAGGGAAGTGGACCGTCAGGAGCGCCACCGTTTGCCACGATGGCTACTCTGTCAGCTTCGCTTCGCCACCGCATGCCCCTGGCTGCACAACCTCCCGCCACGTGCGCCTGGAATGCCCCCAGAGCGACACGTTGGTGGTTGAGCTGGAGCGCAGGCACGGGGTGGTAACTTGCCGCAGCAAATGCCTTGCCGCAGTGGATGCCTTGTCGCGCCCGGGAGCTTGTCGCTCACCGGGCCTTGCCGGAGCGCGGGACGCGCCGTGGCGAGGTCCTTGTCGTGCCGTGGTTGGCCTTCCTGGCAAGCTCCTCCTGCCGGGGTCTTGTGCTTCGAGCGGTCGTCCCGGCAAGCTCCTCTTGCCGGGGCCTGGCTCTCTTCGGGTGGCCTTCCCGGCAGGCCCCTCCTGCCGGGGCCTTGGCTCAAATACTTTGTTCTTGGATGGCCCAAAAAGGGGCCACGGAGAGTCTTGGCGATCGCCTGGCGAGCCTTGCCGCGGGGTGCTACGACTGCCCGTGCACAAGTTCGGGATACTAAGGTACCCCTACTTTAGTACACCGACAGGAGCCCCCGGGCCTGGGCCATACACGGTGCCGAGCGCTGTTGGGCCAGGCCCAAAACAGTGCACGGGCACGCGCGGCCTGGGTCACGCTGCATCTGCTTCTGTGCCCACCACGTCCTCCCCGGAAGGCACGCGTCGAACGCGGCATTGTGGGGAGAGGCGTGCGTGACGTGGGCGGCGTGCGCGGGGCCGAACCCTGCAGGCGCGCGTCATGTTGCAGGCGATTTGTTTATTCGGAAAGGCGAAACGCCCCCCCTCCCCCCCTTATAAGCAGGGGAGACAGGGGCAGTCCGCCCACCCGCCAGTTGCAATTCCTCGAAAACCTCCGCCACTTCCCAAGAGAAGCAGCGCTCTGCCCCCCCCCCCCTTTCGCCGCCACCGGAGCTACCAACGTCGTCGACCCCCCTCCCTCTTTCCGCCATGGCCCCGAAGGGTGACAAGGGGAAAGGGAAGGCCGTGAAGTCGGCCGAGGCGCAGCGGCTTGAGGCGCTGCGAAAGGAGCAGGCGACCTTCCCCCCTGAGCTCGACACGTTGGTCCTGAGGGAGGAATACTACCTCTTTTGGTCGACGAGGACGCGAGCGCATCCGTGCACGAGGGTTCTTCCCGCCGTCGCCCAGAAGGAGTATCCGACCGGGTATCCCTTCTTTGCTCTGTTCTTCTATTGCGGGCTCTGCCCGCCCTTCTCTGAATTTTTCTGCGACATCATGAACACCTACGGGTTCCACCTCCTTGATTTCACCCCCAATGTTGTCTTGACTATGGCAATTTTCGCACATCTCTGCGAAAATTTTGTCGGAGTCTTTCCAAACGTAGCTCTCTTCCGCCACTTCTTCACGCCTCGAGTAGAGAGAGGAGAGCCCCTCTCCGGCGGGATCGCCTGGATCTTGAAGCTTGGCAAGAAGGATGCTTATCTGGAGGGGGAGCTCCGCAGCAAATGGGAGGGATGGAGGGCAGACTGGTGCTTGATCGTCGAGGAGAACCCGCAGCCATTCACTGCCGTGCACCAAACTCCTGTGGTGCGCGGTAGGGATTGGAGCGACGTGGCTCCGGACGACGACAAGCTGCAGATTGCCATCACCCGGATCCTGCGGCTCAGGCGTGTCGGGCTCACAGTTGGCGCCGTTGGCGCAGATTTCCTCCGCCGCTGCATCGCTCCCCTGCAGGAGAAGGGGAGGCCCGCCTAGGAGTTTCAGAATGCGGCGGATATCATGAGGCTGCACCCTGGCCTCAACTTCAATTTCACCGTCTTGGAGCTTGACGGGACGCTCAGGGCGCTGTTCAAGCACGACACCGACCACCCCGAATGGTTCAGGCTGCCGCAAGGCGTCGTCCCGTTGTGCAACAATTCGTCGCTCAGCCGCATCCTTGCAATGATGCCGCTGTGCGACTCGCACGGGATCGACTCCACTTGGCAGGAGCCCGCCGATGATGTCGTGCGGGCGTTCTTCGACGACTTGGTGGAGAGGCCAGTCGACGCCGACGAGCAGAGGGGCCTCACCCGAGACACCACAGACGCGGAGTTGGCGCGCATCGCCTCCAGGATGGAAGAGGCGGCGGCAGCCGCGACCGCGGGCGAATTTGGCTTCACATTGGCGGAGGCGGACGCAGCGGAGGCGGAAAGCCTTGCCGACCGAGCGGAGTTTGCCGGCGAGGAAGAGCTTTCCGGGCATGGCGCAGGGGCGGACAAGGCCACCGAGGGCACGAGCGGCTTGCTGGAGGCTGACGCCTCTTCCTCCCGACCCTCGGGCAGCTCGTCGCAAGCGGAGCCCCCGGCTCAACCACAGAGGCGCCTCCGCAAGGCCGGAGAGGAGGTACGGCAAGCGAGCCAACAGCCGTAGCGCCGCGCGACGCGCTCCGCTGTCTCAGCGGGAGCGGGGTCTTCGCAGGCCGCTGCTTCTGCTGCTGCCGCCCCTCGCGCCACGGTGGCGGCCGGGGCCAGGCCGTCTCGGGCTAGCGCCACCGCTGTCTCCGCCAAGCGGCCGAGGGAGCCTACTCCTCCGCCTCCTCGCGCCAGAAGCGGGCCAGTCTTCGACTTCTCCGCGCTCAGCTCCGACGAAGAAGAGGGAGAGGAGTAAGATCCCCGCTATTCTTATGTTTCTTCAATTCTTGTAGTTGCGTCACGCATCTCATTCGCTTTCCTCTGAGTTTGCCCCTTTTCAGGACTCTGGCTCAGAGGGTGGCAAAGAGAGCCAAGGTCCCGGTGGTCATCATCGACGACGAGCCCACCGTGACGGCCGGGGGTGCGCCCGAGATGACCTTGCCGGACCCACCAACCAATCCTCAGAGCAGCCCCCAGCGCAGCCCCCAGCGTAAGCATATGGCTTGCTTTCTGCCGTTGGGCGCGCCCAGGTGCCCTTCGCTTTTCCTGACATCTTGCTGATGATTTGTGTAGGAGCAGAGCAGCCCCACCAGGAGCGTCCGGAGACCGTCCCCGATGAGCCACCCGCTACAACTACACCGCCAAGGGGGAGTTCCCCGGCAAGGAAGGAGTCCCTGACGAGGGAGCGATCCCCGGCAAGGGAGCAGTCCCCGGCGAGGGAGCAGTCTCCGGCGAGGGATGGCGCCGGTGGCCCCTTGGCGACGGAGACCGCGACTGCAGACCCTAGCCCAGGTAACCTTCTCGCCTCGAAACACCCCTGGGGTTCTTCTTTTTTGGATAGTTGCTTGACTTCTTCCCCTCTTTCGGCCTTCAGACCCGCCCGCCACGGACCCGATGGAGACCGAGGTCGTCGTCGAGGAGGACGCGCGCGGCCATACTGACGACGTGTCCGCCACCGGAGAGACGGATGGTGCTGAAGATCCGGCCGGCGAAGAGGCCGCCAAGGCTGCCGCAGCAGCCGCGGGCGAGGGGGCCGGTGATCGTACTGATGGCCCCGAGGCCGCAGGAGCGCCAGGCGCCGCGCCGACCGCCGATCCCGCCTCCACAGCGGCGTCGGGCCCCGAGGAGCCCCAGCCAGGCGCTTACCTGAAGGCCGGCGACGATATCTTCATCAAGCTCCCCTGGGAGTCGACTTCCAGGGCGCCGGTCGAGGGGGAGGCCTTGGATGGAGAGCTGCTCGCCTCCGCCGGGCTGACAGTGGTCGACGCGCCAAGCAGCAGCGGCGGCGAGCCCGAGGAGGAGCGGCTGCTCCGGAAGCTGGTGTCGCTCTACCGCGCCGGACAAGCCCAGGTGGAACGCCGGGAAGCGCTTGTCGCGAAGGCGGGAGCAGACATGGAGAAGCGCGCCGGGGAGCTCCGGGAGCTCAACCAGGAGGCCCTCCGATCCTTGGCGGATGAGCGAAGGCAGCTCGATGAGGCGCGGACGGCCTTCATCCTTGAGAAGGCGGAAGACGAAGAGCAGCAAAGGCTTGCCGCCGCGGGGCTAGCCGCACGGGAGGGCGAGCTGGCGCAGCAGAAAGCCAGCCTCGCCAGCCACGAGGAGGAGGTTGCCGCACTCGAGCAAGCGCTTGGCGGAGCCCTCAAGGAGGCGCGAGATGCAGCTGCGGCCGCCGAGACCGCCAAGGAGGCACTGGAGGCGAAGGTGGCGCAGCTCGACACCGACCTCAAGGCGAGCGGCGAGGAGCTCGCCGCGCTCAAGCAGGAGCGCGAGAAGGGTGCCCATACCCTTGGTGAGCTGCAGGGCCGCTTCGCCGAGAAGATCAAGGAGCTCGACGCCGCCAAGGACTCCAACGCCTATCTCGAGCTGAAGCTGGACACCTTGTCCAAGGCGCTGGACAGCGCCAAGGAGCAGGAGGTGGCCTTGCGGAAGGAGGTCGCGGACAATGAGGCACTGTTGGAGAGCGCCGCGGTCACCCAGAACGAATTTAGGGCGACGGTGGAGCAGTGGACCGAGGGCCTCGTGGACATCGCCGCCTCCATCGACAAGGAGCTGACGCTGCTGGGGATGGAGGGTCACGAGTATCCCTCCGGTGAAAACGTCCCACCCAGCACCAAGCTCACTTCGTTCTTCAAAGGTGTGGTGGCGGCCCTTCAGCATCTCCGGAACGCGATCCCGGAGCAGCTGGCCGGCGAGACATGCGACGCCATCGCCGGAGCCCTCAAGAAGGTGTTGGTGAACATCGCCTTCCGCAACCCCGGCATCAGGCTCACCAACGTCCTCAAATCCCTGCCAGCGGACACTGACCTCGAGGAGATCAGGGCCCTCGTCGCGCCCATCGTGGAGAAGGTGGCCGGGATCAAGAGGATCGAGGGTGACCGCGTGGATTAGGCCGCCTCCCCTTTTCTTTTCTTGTCATTGCAGGCCAAGTCATGAAAGCGATTCATTAGGGCTGCGACAAGCTTATCTTTGTAATATAACTCTATCTTAGGTAGTGACTGCACTGTTATTTCCTCTACTTGACTCCGTGCCCTGTATGTTTTTGCCCTACGCTTTTGGGGACTTGTCGGCGTAGGCCTCCGCCTTACCGCGGGCTCTGAGTGCGGGACATCAGCAGCCCACCAGTGGTGCCACTACCGGCAAGAAACCTTGCCGCGGCTAGCCGCGGCTCAATTAAATTGTTGAGCAGGCTCAAAGCAAAGTAAGTGTTGCGACTGCAGTCGCAACACACTTAAGCTGCCGAGCGAGCTCGAAACAAAGTAAGGATGCCACTCTGGTTGTAGCACACTTAAGTCGTTGAGCGGACTCGAAACGAAGTAAGGGCGCAACTAGCCACGAGCCGGTCCCTCCGCGCACAGGTTTTCCATACAAAGTACGGTCGTTCGAGGAAGATAACCTCAAAATACTAAAAACTCAATTGCTCAAACTTTGGCAACTTAGCTTTTCCGTGGCTCGCTGCCCGGCAAGGTCGCTTTCCGGCAAGGCGAAACATGGGGCTCGCCGTCGCCTACCGGGGGTCAGTGCTGCACAGAGTGTCAGATAATGCATGCAAAGAATAAAGAGCATGAGATCGACAAGGTGCACGGAGCACAAGAACTCAATTTGCGCACACGGTCTGCGCCTGGCTCCGTACAAAGGATCACATGCAACAGCGGCAAGACTTTGTACAGAAGGGTGGTTGCCGGACGGGGTCCGACAACCGCGCCTTACGGGCGAAACTTACGAAGATGCCCAACGTTCCAGGAGTTGCTCACCTGAGCGGTATCTTCGGTCTCAAGGCGGACATCGCTAGGCCTATCGACTCGTTTCACCCGGTAAGGGCCTTCCCACTTTCTCGAGACTTCTGGCACTAACCTTGCGGCTATAAAAGCGGCGCAAGGCTTGCTGGTAGCGAGCAGCTCGCACAGCGGCCTGAAGACGGTCCTCCTCGAGGAGCAGTGCATCATCTCGACGCAGCTGCTCTCGCTCGAGCTCAGCGTAAGCGAACACTCGAGGTGGCCCGCATGCGAGATCTGTGGGGCTAACTGCCTCCGCTCTATGGAATAGAGTGAGAGGTTGCCTGGTCGTACCAGGGCTTACCTACGCCGAGAGGTGTCGGCGTATGTCCGTACGCCGTGGCATCATGATCTGGCTCGGCGACGCCCGTTTCACCACCGGCGCCGTCCCCACCACCCGTTTGCTCCAAGGGCGGCGGGTTCGACGCGGACGGACCGGCCACCTCCGGAGTCTTCTTCTTCGGTGGCATGTCGATAAAGATGAAGGAGATCTAGCTGGTGCAAACGCCGGATCAGGTTCGCACAACTTCGACGCCCCCTACCTGGCGCGCCATAGATGTCGGGGGGAATCGGCTTCCTCGAACACCTATGGGGACCGAGCCCCTTTCTTGGTTCGGCGGGGGGCGGAGGTCGCACAAAGAGCGGATCGAGGCGCTGCACACGGGGGATTTTACCCAGCTTCGGGCCACAAGGATGCGTAAAACCCTACTGCTGCTTTGTGGATTGTATTGTGTTCTTGCTCGGGAGCGCGTGGTGCTACAGTGCACACGAGCCGCTGGCGAGACCGAGCGTGGCAATGGTTGTCCTCCTTTTTCCTACGTGCGCATGGGGCCTCCTTTTATATGCTCAAGGGGTTACCCACAGGTGGCAGCGCAGGTGGGGGCAAAAATGGGAGAGTGTTGTAGTGGGTACAGCTGCCTGCACAGTGGCTGTACAGTGCTATCGAACCTAACTCTGACGGCGAGGGACAAGGGCATTAAATGCCCGTCCGCGTCGCCCAGACGGTGCAGGGAAGTGGACCGTCAGGAGCGCCACCGTTTGCCACGATGGCTACTCTGTCAGCTTCGCTTCGCCACCGCATGCCCCTGGCTGCACAACCTCCCGCCACGTGCGCCTGGAATGCCCCCAGAGCGACACATTGGTGGGTGAGCTGGAGCGCAGGCACGGGGTGGTAACTTGTCGCGGCAAACGCCTTGCCGCGGTGGATGCCTTGTCGCGCCCGGGAGCTTGTTGCTCACCGGGCCTTGCCAGAGCGCGGGACGCGCCGTGGCGAGGTCCTTGTCGTGCCGTGGTTGGCCTTCCCGGCAAGCTCCTCCTGCCGGGGTCTTGTGCTTCGAGCGGTCGTCCCGGCAAGCTCCTCTTGCCGGGGCCTGGCTCTCTTCGGGTGGCCTTCCCGGCAGGCCCCTCCTGCCGGGGCCTTGGCTCAAATACTTTGTTCTTGGATGGCCCAAAAAGGGGCCACGGAGAGTCTTGGCGATCGCCTGGCGAGCCTTGCCGCGTGGTGCTACGACTGCCCGTGCACAAGTTCGGGATACTAAGGTACCCCTACTTTAGTATACCGACACGTAATAGGTTACTATAACTTGCAAGATCAGATCTAGAAAATAGATATAATGGTGATAACATAAACGGTTCAGATTTGAAATCATGGCACGCGGGCCCAAAGTGACAAGCATTAAGCATGGCAAAGTCATAGCAACATCAATCTCAGAACATAACGGATTCTAGGGATCAAGCCCTAACATAACTAACTCGATTACATGATGAATCTCATTCTACTCCTCACCGACCAATGAGCCTACGAAGGAATTACTCACTCCCGGTGGGGAGCATCATGGAATTGGCGATGGAGAAGGGTTGGTGATGCGGAACATCCTACGGTCATCCCCATGGACCTACCATCGTCTCATCAAGAGCCAAGAGGACCCATGACACGAGCACGAGCTATAGCTCTCGAGAACGAGGTGACTTCCCTTAGTGATATCACATATGATCCACTCGAGACATGGATACTACCTAAGTTCGATATGCTGTGCATGATTAGGTGTCAAGAGGACCCCCCCCCCCCCCCCGAAGATGCTCGTGAAGACAGACAAGCCGCCAAGTCCATGGATGAGGAGAACCAACGGAAGGAGAAGAAGGCAGCTCCAGGGACCGCACATCCGGCCCCAGCCCCGGACATCCGGCCGCTGGAGACATCCACTACAGCAACGTTCTAGCCGCTGAAGCTACAGGACCCGGACGTCCGGCCCCAACCCCGGACATCCGGCCTGACAGCCCGGACATCCGGCCGCTGCCCGGAAATCCGGCGCCCATCACAGAACATGCCCGAAGCTGAACCACCTCAGCCCGGACATCCGACTCCTCACGAAGGCCCGGACATCCAGCCCCGTCTGTCTGCGCACAGTAAAGGGCCGAGGCCCGTGTACTCTTTCACCCCCTAGACTATATATACTCCTCCTCCCTCTTTCTAGGGTTAGCATTGGTTTAGCTCATATGTGAGATAGAGCACTGCTCATCCATTACGGATCTATTCCACGAGAGAGACCGTGGCCCCTCTACGGAGAATATCACCTTGGATTCAAGACCCCCTCTTGGGTGGCCCCATCAAGACCTCCTCTAGGAGAAGAACCGGTTACCTTTGTATCGTCCTTTGTTGGATTTGGATCTTGTATCTCCTCTCGTGTTTCGAGGATCTAACACATGTGTGACCTAATCTCGTTGGTTTGAGTGTTTCCTCTTGTGTTTTCCCTTGTGTTTCCCGTGTGTTCTTCGTGTTCTTAGTTGGGATCCGCTCCTTTCGTGAAACATCGGCCATTTAGGGTTCCACCCTACATAATCTTGGTATCATGAGATGCGTTGATCACGATTTTGGAACCCCTCTCTTTGTTTTCTAGCCTAGTTTTGTTGATTTTGTTCCTAATTCGAAAATTGCCCCACAAAAATAGCCCCAATTTTTTGTGATTTGTTGGTGTGATGAAGTTTTGTTGGATTTGATCCGCGGATTTTGTGTGTTGCAGGTAGATCTAGCTTTCCCCCATCTTTTCCACAATTTCCATCCACAAAATCTTCCGAATTTTGCCCGGATTTGACCTCTCCTCGCAAAGTTCATCGAGTTCGTCCACGGATCCAGAGCCCGGACATCCGGCCCGTCCCGGACATCCGGCCATCAAGCCCGGACATCCGGCCCCTGACAGCATCACTTCTTACCACCACTTCCTTCCCGCCTAACTTTCACCCAATTTTGTCCCGGTGCCCACATACACTTCCGCATACCACCACCACTTCCGCATAGCACCACCATAGCCTTCCCGCAACAAACTCTGACAATTTTGACCCGTTTTGCTTTGAGAATTTGAGTTGTGGCTTCCATTTCCTAACGTGTTTTGGCTACCTAGCGACGGTTTGACATCAACATCACCAACTCTCATCTTCTCCACGGACTACTACGAACGGCTACATCATTTTGGTGTCAACCTCATCTTGGTATCATGATATCCCATCATTGTACATTCTTGCAATTGCGTTGACAACCCCATAGCCTTACTTTTGCGTAGCTTACCCATCGAGACTAGCCTTTGAGTATTGTCGGCAACGTGACTTGTGCACATTAGTGATCATACTTCCCATAGCATACATACAATATCATCGTGTTTCATATCTTGGTATCATCTCTTGTATCACAAAGTTCTCATCGCATACACAATTGCTATCTTGGTTCGTGAAACATTGCATGAGAAAAGATCTCAAACACAAAGAGACAAACAAGCTTTTAAGCAAAAGGGCAAGATAAGCAAAGAGCTTATAAGCAAGAACCATAGCATCATACCACATTAAGTTTGTCATACTTGATCATCTTGGATCATATCATCGGAATACCATACATATAGAATACTTGGGATAGAAGTCGTTGCATTTTTTCTTAGTAGGTTGTGCACAAGTTCGTATCCGCCTATTGTGCAATCGTGCTAGCGTCTCTCTAGTGTTGTGCAACAAGAGCATTTTTGTGGAATCCACATTTGGGCTCATTCCTTGGTTGCACAACCCCACTTATCTATTTGCGTGTGTGTTTTCGTGTACCACATTTTGCTATTTGTCTACTTGTTGCATTTGCAAATTTATGAATCTTTTCCAACATTATTCAGTCTCACTTATGTCGGTGTGGAACGACACCTATGGGATCACAAGAATCCCTACTACGGTTGTCGGGATGCGGGGTTGCGAGAAGAGCAGGGTTAGTAGCCAGCACAAGGATCGTTTACCCAGGTTTGGGCTGAGAGGATGCGTAAAACCCTAGTCCTGCTTTGGTGGGTGTATTTGAGAGAGTTCTTGAGCTCTTGAACTAGCTGTGGTCAGTGCGTGGTTCGAAAGAGCCGAATCCTTCTCCAGTATGCCATGGGCCTCCTTTATAATCGAAAGGGGTTGCCACAGTGGCACACAGGAGGTGGAAAGGCATACAGTGCCCTGAGCTTATCGCTCGTATTACAGGACAAGACGCGTTTAATGCGCAGCTTAGGTGTCCCCTTGTGTCGGTGTCAAAACCGGCGGATCTCGGGTAGGGGTTCCCGAACTGTGCGTCTAAGGCGGATGGTAACAGGAGGCAAGGGACACAATGTTTACCCAGGTTCGAGCCCTCACGGTGGAGGTAATACCCTACTTCCTTCTTGATTGATCTTGATGATATGAGTAGTACAAGAGTTGATCTACCACGAGATCGTAGAGGCTAAACCCTAGAAGCTAGCCTATGGTATGATTGTTGTTGTCCTACGGACTAAACCCTCCGGTTTATATAGACACCGGAGGGGGCTAGGGTTACACAGAGTCGGTTACAATGGGAGGAGATCTATATATCCGTATCGCCAAGCTTGCCTTCCACGCCAAGGAGAGTCCCATCCGGACACGAGACGAAGTCTTCAATCTTGTACCTTCATAGTCCAACAGTCTGGCCAAAGGATATAGTCCGGCTGTCCGGATACCCCCTAATCCAAGACTCCCTCAGTAGCCCCCGAACCAGGCTTCAATGACGATGAGTCCGGTGCGTAGATTGTCTTCGGCATTGCAAGGCGGGTTCTTCTCCAAATCCCGAATACCTGTTAAATAGTGTCCGGCTTCTCATAAATATTTGCGCTTCTTGGCTTCCACGCCTAATAATGGCCATCTTCCACGTGTCAAACGAATGAGAGAAGCCAGGGCGTTTTTACATTTACCACCCTAGCTATGTGAATAAACTGCCTATTTAAAGAGGCGAGGATTCTCAGATCCAAATCACACCATCTTCCTTCAGCGAGCATTCATCGGAGCGCGCTTGAAAAAATCCATCCCAACATGGCCGGCCAGTGCAGCTCCTCCTCTCGCTCCCGTAGCCCTAAGCCTGGAGATTGGATGAAGTGTTCTGTCCCGCAGAGCCAATTAGTGAAGCTACAGACCCAGGGATTCCTCCCCCCAGCGTACATGGTCCCTGTTCGAGCCGGGCTCGCCACCTATAATGGCGGAGAGCAAGCGGAGAGCTTTCCCGACCCCTCCTAGGGGGAGCGGGTATGCCTCGTTCCTTATTTATTAAGGGGACTCGGATTTCCAATCCATCTGTTACTACGAGGGCTCCTGGAGTTTTACGACCTCCAATTGCATAATCTCACCCCTGCCTCCATATTACACATCGCTGGTTATGTGGCCCTTTGCGAGCTGTTTCTGGGCTGCGAAGCTCATTTCGCACTGTGGAAGAGGCTATTCTGCCTTGTGCCCCGTACACAGAGGGGCTGAATATATCAAGTGGGTGGAGCCGAAATATGGTGCATCGCCGGGACCGGATACCTATCCGGTACCCCGAAGAAGACGTCCGAAGACTGGCCTCCCGAGTGGTTCTATATGGAGGACATCCCCCTTCCGGATCCTATTCGGATTGGCCTTCCTGAGTTCGATAATGCTCCTTTGAACAAAGGCCTAAGCTGGCGACCAAGGAGCCCTCAGGAGGAAGATGATAGAGATGTTTGTTACCTGATGGGCCGGATAAAGGCACTGGCTCTATCAGGACTGACTACAACCGAGGCTATGTCAATATGCATTATGCAAGGAGTGCAACCGCTTCAATATCGAGGCCGCCCTATGTGGGATTTTAACGGGGAAGATGACGCCACCCGCTGCGGCCGCAAGGGGCCGGACTCAGTTGCCGCTCTGGCAAAAATTATGTCCGGTCTGTACAAGGGAGAGGAGGAGGAGTTCCTCCGCATCAAGCCGCGGGACGGATTCTCCATGTACAATCCTCCGAGCTAGGTAAGCTGCCACTTTTTATACCCATCCTTTCCGCATTTTTGCAATAAATATTTCATCTTGCCATTTCATCACAGAAGCTGCGTAAAGCTGTACGGGAGATCAGCAGCCCACCTCCACAGCCAGAGGATCCTGAACGGTCCCTTGACCCTGACCTTAAAGAAGATCCGGACATATTTGTGGAGCTGATTGATAGAATATTATATCAATTGAGCTGCGACGAGGCCATGGTGGCTATTACAGCCGGCTATCCCGGACCACCTCCCAGCTTCACGGGTAAGTGAGACCAGCGTCCTAACCTTTGAGAAGTATCCCTTTGTACGCCCTTCACCTACCGTATCTGTATGGTGTTTTACAGGGAAGGTCCTTGGGACACCATGCCGAGCCCGTGGCGAGTCGCCAACGTGGGGTGCCGAAGTCGGGCAGGCTGAAAAGGAAAGAGGTTCGGACTGAGACGCCGGCGCAGAGGTATGATACAAAACCTCGCTCCGTGGTTGCCGTCTTTAAAAACATAATAACACCCATGTTTCCTAGAAGAAAAAACGCTCGCCGGACTATATCCGGAGAAGTTGCCGATCACGCCTCCAATAGTCGGGCTCCAGGGCCGGACACGGAGGCGGGGTACACGTCGGATGCTCCTCCTACAGAGGATGCGGATAAAATATCCGCTACAAATTCCGAACTGGAGAGCGCCATGAATCACAGGTGTCGCCGGGCCGTACTCCATGGCGCTTGTTTCTCCCAAGAGGCGTTTGATGCCTTCAACTCGGGAGATGCATACATCTGTGCCGCTCAAAACGGTCTTGCCACAGCCACGGACCAGTATGTAAAGGATATATGGGTAAGAAAATTTGATGATTATATATATCGGTAGCCCCTGAGACTTGAAACAGTTGGCACAACTTATTTAAGGATCATTACTGATGCAGGTTTTTACAGAGAAGAATACCCAATTGTCTCAAGAGCTAGAAGAGTGCAAGGCCCAGCTACAGGCCGCAATGGCCGCATTTAAGGAGTTCGAGAAGGCCCCCTCCGGTAACACCTGTTTTAAAGAGTGATAGGTACCATATAGGACGCGTCATGCACACAATTCTAACAATAAATATTGCAGATGACGCCAGAGTGAATCCGGATGAGCAACATGCCATACGGCAGCTAAAGGCTGGCGAGCGCGTGCTTACAAAAGTTAGGCAGGAGAAAAACGATCGCCAAGATGCCAATACCCAGCTGAGCGTGGAACTAAAGGATGTTCGCGCCCAGCTGTCAGACTCCATGAAGGAGAATAAACGGCCTCGACACGGCATTTTCAGTAAGTGCTTGAGTTAACTTTAAAAAGAGTTTGGCGAAGAAGCCAGCTAATAGAGTTATGTCTGTAGGTATGCTGACGGGTTGTCCCACGGATGAGATGCCCGGGTCTGTGGGTGATCTTCTACCATAGCTCTCACAACTGCACGAACAAGTTCGGCAGGTGATGCAAGGTATTTCCCAGGCCTTGTGGCCATCCGTCTCCCTGCCCGAAGGCCTTGGAGAGCTTGCGGAGAAGCTCAAGGGAGCGCGGCGGCGCTTCTGATTATGGAAGGTATCGGCCTGCCGTCAAGGTGCCAGGGAAGCCTGGGCGATGGTGAAGACATGGTATACCAAGGCTGACCCAAACCACATGGCTGAGGTCGGACCTATGGGGCCCGATGGGAAAGAAATCCCTATCAGTTTGGTGTATCACCAAGTAGAGTTAGCCGCAAAGTATTCCCAACAGGATTGTAGGCTAGACAGCCTGTTGGATGGTATAGAAGAAGAATTTGGTCAGTCTAAGTGACTGTGTAATTTAAATGACATGTAGAATGTCGCTAGCCGAATTGTAATTCATTTGTCATGGCGGACCTTTTTGCTTCGACCTCGGGACCCAATAGTCCGGAGTGTATCCGAATACCCGCTCAGCTATGTAAAAATCGGGGTATGCGTGGAAACCAGGCGTAGGGGTCATAAGTGCTTGAACAGACAAGTACCCAACTAGTTATGTTATATTACATGGATAGTAAGAAACATCTTCCAGGGAGAATAGTTCTGTTAAGGGTTCCTTTCTCTGGGTACGCATGCCCTAATGTGCATGTCCAGACTGCAAGAAGAGACGCAGGCAAAAACATCTGGGGGCGTGTATAAAAAATAAATAAAAGCCATCTTTTGTTCACAGACCGAATATTCCCTTAAGAACGCTAGTTTTCGGCTTCACCCAGTCTAAGGTACACGTCCGCCTAACCCGGCAGTAACAATCGCAGAGGTGCTCCCCTCATGCCCTAGCCGAATTAACGGGAACGTAGGTCATAAATACAAGAGCCAGGCAACCCAGCTTGGCCAAAACTTAAGTCATATCGATGCATATAATGGCGAAAAAAGGTACATGCGGAAGAATAACACATGTGCAGGGCATGAGGCCCAGTAAAATAATTAAGCTTCTGTGTAAGAATCCCCCATGTATCATGAGCGCGGCTAGTGCGTCAAAATTGTGTAGTCAAAACACATTTGAGCCTATTAAGGCTTTGAAAGAAAAAAGGGGAAGAAAGAAAGAGAAGACAGATAACGAGTGTATAAAAATTTGACAGAGGTAAGGATATGAACACGGAGTCCGGGACTAGGCGTAGAATCTTTGGAGTCTGGCTGCGTTCCATGGATTTGGCTCGATTCGATTGTCCGGTGCATCCCGCTGACGGTAAGCTCCATCGGTCAGAACCTGGTCAATAATGAAGGGACCTTCCCATTTGGGCTTGAGCTTGTCCTTTTTCTTCTCCAGTGGGCGTAGAACGAGTTCGCCAACATTATAAGTTTTGGCCCGTACTTCTTTGCTTTGGTATCTTCTAGCCTGTTGCTGATAGAATGCGGGACGGGCTTTTGCCACGTCACGCTCCTCCTCGAGGGCATCCAAACTGTCCTGCCAATCGAGCTCGGCCTCTCTTTCTTCATACATGCGCACTCGAGGTGAGTGATGTCTACTACGCAACCTTATTCTTGTAGACGTTGTTGGGCCTCCAAGTGCAGAGGTTTGTAGGATAGTAGGAAATTTCCCTCAAGTGGATGACCTAAGGTTTATCAATCCGTGGGAGGTGTAGGATGAAGATGGTCTCTCTCAAGCAACCCTGCAACCAAATAACAAAGAGTCTCATGTGTCCCCAACACACCCAATACAATGGTAAATTGTATAGGTGCACTAGTTCGGCGAAGAGATGGTGATACAAGTGCAATATGGATGGTAGATATAGGTTTTTGTAATCTGAAAATATAAAAACAGCAAGGTTACTAGTGGTAAAAGTGAGCGTAAACGTTATTGCAATGATAGGAAACAAGGCCTAGGGTTCATACTTTCACTAGTGCAAGTTCTCTCAACAATAATAACATAGTTGGATCATATAACTATCCCTCAACATGCAACAAAGAGTCACTCCAAAGACACTAATAGCGGAGAATAAACGAAGAGATTATGGTAGGGTACGAAACCACCTCAAAGTTATTCTTTCCAATCAATCCGTTGGGCTATTCCTATAAGTGTCACAAACAACCCTAGAGTTCGTACTAGAATAACACCTTAAGATACAAATCAACCAAAACCCTAATGTCACCTAGATACTCCAATGTCACCTCAAGTATCCGTGGGTATGATTATACGATATGCATCACACAATCTCAGATTCATCTATTCAACCAATACAAAGAACCTCAAAGAGTACCCCAAAGTTTCTACCGGAGAATCATGACGAAAACATGTGCCAACCCCTATGCATAGGTTCATGGGCGGAACCCGCAAGTTTATCACCAAAACATACATCAAATGAATCATGTGATATCCCATTGTCACCACAGATACGCATGGCAAGACATACATCAAGTGTTCTCAAGTCATTAAAGACTCAATCCGATAAGATTATTTCAAAGGGAAAACTCAATCCATTACAAGAGAGTAGAGGGGGAGAAGAAACATAAGATCCAACTATAATAGCAAAGCTCGCGCTACATCAAGATCGTGCCAAATCAAGAACACGAGAGAGAGATATCAAACACATAGCTACTGGTACATAGCCTCAGCCCCGAGGGTGAACTACTCCCTCCTGGTCATGGAGAGCGCCGGGATGATGAAGATGGCCACCAGTGAGGGTTCCCCCCTCCGGCAGGGTGCCGGAATGGTGTCCCGATTGACTTTTGGTGGCTACAGAGGCTTGCGGCGGCGGAACTCCCGATCTAATCTCTGTTCTGGAAGTTTTAGGGTACGTAGGTATATATGGGTGAAAGAAGTACGTCGGTGGACCGAAGGGGGGGCCCATGAGGCAGGGGGCGCGCCCTCCACCCTCATGGCCACCTCCCTCCTTTCCTGACGTGCACTCCAAGCTTTTCCAGTAGCTTTCCTTCCAAAAATGACTTCTCCAGTTGATTTCGTTCCGTTTCGACTTCGTTTGATATTCCTTTTCTTCGAAACACTAAAATAGGCAAAAAATAGCAATTCTGGGTTAGGCATGTGGTTAATAGGTTAGTCCCAAAAATAATATAAAAGTGGATAATAAAGCCAAATATTGTCTAAAACATTAGATAATATAGCATGGAGCAATCAAAAATTATAGATACGTTGAAGATGTATCAGTCAGTCATGAATTATGTCGCAGGGCAGAACCGCCTCTGCGCCGTACACCATGAAGAACGATGTGTATCCGGTAGTGCGATTCAGCGTGGTCCGCAGCCCCCAGAGTATGGAGTCGAGCTCCTCTACACAGTGCGTGTCAGATTCCTTTAAGGACCGCACTAATTTGGGTTTGATGCCGCTCATGATAAGACCATTTGCTCGCTCGACTTGACCGTTAGTTTGTGGGTGATAGACAGAAGCATAATCGAGCTTGATGCCCATGTTGCTGCACCATAGTTTTACCTCGTCAACAGTGAAGTTTGTGCCGTTGTCAGTGATGATGTTGTGGGGGACGCCATAACGGTGTACAACCCCGGATATGAAGTCTATCACCGGTCCGGATTCGGCCGTTTTAACAGGTTTGGCTTCTATCCATTTGGTGAATTTATCCACCATGACCAGTAAGTATATTTTCTTATGGGTTCCCCCTTTAAGGGGTCCAACCATGTCAAGCCCCCGGACCGCAAAAGGCCAGGTAATGGGGATTGTTTGTAGGGCGACGGGCGGCATATGGCTTTGGTTTGCAAAAAGCTGGCAACCGACGCAGCGTTGGACCAAGTCCTGTGCGTCCGCCTGGGCCATCGGCTAATAGAATCCTGTATGGAAGGCCTTACTTACGAGGGCCCGGGCTGCGGCATGGTGGCCGCCGAGTCCGGCATGGATTTCTGCCAGAAGCTTCCGGCCTTCCTCTTCAGAGATGCACCTTTGAAGGACTTCGGTGGTGCTTTTCTTATAAAGCTCTCCCTCGTGGACCTTGTAGGCTTTAGATCGCCACACAATGCAGCGTGCCTCATTTTGGTCCTCAAGAAGTTCCTGCCTAGTTAGGTAGGCCAGGAATGGTTCGGTCCATGGGGCGATGACGGCCATTATTACATGGGCTGAAGGAGTTATTTCGGTGGCGGAGTCTCCGATTATGTCAGAGTGTTCAGTATCTGGCGTTGTAGCCGGGTCCGGACTATTGTTGCCAGTGTCCCCTTCCCATACCACGGATGGCTTGAACAGTCTTTCCAAGAAGATGTAGGGTGGGACCGTATTGCGCTTAGCGCCGATACGGGCAAGGATATCCGCCGCTTGGTTGTTTTCCCGAGCCACATGGTGGAATTCGAGCCCCTCGAACCGAGCTGACATCTTGAGGACGGCGTTGCGATAAGCCGCCATTTTCGGATCTTTGGCATCAAAGTCTCCATTTATTTGGGATATAGCAAGGTTCGAGTCCCTGCTCACCTCCAGGTGTCGAATGCCCATGGAGATTGCCATTCGGAGACCGTGTAACAAGGCCTCATATTCGGCTACGTTGTTGGAGTCTGTGTATAGTATTTGGAGTACATATTGGACTGTATCTCCAGTAGGGGATGTTAGAACGACCCCAACCCCCAGACCAGCCAGCATTTTAGAGTCGTCGAAGTGCATAATCCAATTGGAGTATGCGCCGTACTCTTTAGGGAGTTCGGCTTCTGTCCATTCGGCGACAAAATCGGCCAATACCTGCGACTTGATGGCTCACCGGGGTTTATATGTTATGTCGAACGGGAGGAGCTCAATGGCCCATTCGACAATCCGGCCCATGGCGTCGTGGTTGTTTATTATGTCATTCAGTGGCACTTCCGAGGCCACTGTAATCGAACACTCTTGAAAGTAGTGTCATAGTTTCCGGGATGCCATGAATACCGCATATGCTATCTTTTGATAATGCGGGTACCGTGATTTGCATGGAGTGAGGACAGTGGATACATAGTATACCAGCTTTTGAAGGGGAAATTTGTGTCCATCCGCTTCCCGTTCGACAACGAGTACTGTGCTTACAACTTGATGAGTTGCCGCTATATATAGCAGCATTGGTTCGTCGATGCTTGGCGCGGCCAGGATTGGGTTGGTGGCTAGAATGGCCTTTATGTCTTCCAGTCCGGTCGTGGCCGCATCCGTCCACTCGAAGTGTTCGGTGCGTCGAAGGAGGCGATAAAGCGGTAATGCCTTTTCTCCTAAGCGGGAGATAAAGCGACTTAGGGCCGCCATGCATCCAGTTAATTTCTGGATTTGCTTGAGGTCAGTTGGGATGGCCAACTATGACAGAGCTCGGATTTTAGCCGAATTTGCTTCAATTCCTCTACTAGAGACGATAAAACCCAGGAGCTTTCCGGTGGGTACGCCGAAGACGCATTTTTCCGGGTTGAGCTTAATGCCGTATGTTCGGAGATTGTCGAACGTGAGCCTCAAGTCGTTTATTAAGGAGTCGATGTGTTTGGTTTTAACGACCACATCGTCAACATATGCCTCCACTGTTTTGCCGATCTGCTTTTCCAGACATGTTTGAATCATGCGCTGATACGTTGCACCGGCGTTTTTAAGCCCAAAAGGCATTGTATTGAAACAGAAGGGGCCCTACAACGTGATGAATGCCGTTGCGGCTTGGTCGGACTCTGCCATTTTTATTTGGTGGTAGCCGGAGTATGCGTCGAGGAAGCACAATGAGTCATGTCCTGCGGTAGCCTCGATAATTTGATCGATGCGGGGGAGAGGGAAGGGATCCTTTGGGCAAGCCTTGTTGAGGTCCTTGAAATCGACGCACAGGCGCTAGGATTTGTCCTTCTTTGGTACCATCACCAGGTTTGCTAGCCAGTCCGGGTCTTTTATTTCTCTGATGAATCCGGCCTCCAATAACTTGGCTAGTTCCTCTCCCATAGCTTATCTCTTAGGTTCAGAGAAACGCCGAAGAGTCTGTTTGACCGGATTGAATCCTTTTAAAATGTTTAGGCTATGCTTGGCCAACCTACGTGGGATTCCTAACATATCTGAAGGATGCCAGGCGAATATGTCCCAATTCTCGCGTAGGAACTCTCGTAGTGCGGCGTCCACGGCGGGGTTTAACTGTGCCCCGATGGAGGCTGTTTTTGTGGGGACCGTTGGGTGGACTTGGAATTTGACTATCTCGTCCGCTGGTTTGAAAGAGGTGGACTTGGATCTCTTGTCGAGTATCACGTCGTCCCTGTCCATGGTGGAGCGTAGCGCATTTAATTCTTCTGCCGCGAGGGCTTCGGATAATGCCTCGAGGGCCAGTGCGGCTGTTTTGTTTTCGGCGCAGAGCGCTATGTCCGGATCACTAGCCAGGGTGATGATTCCATTAGGCCCAGGCATTTGGAACTTCATGTACCCGTAATGGGGTATGGCTTGGAAGATCGTGAATTCCTCCCGCCCTAAAAGGGCATGGTATCCGCTACTGAACGGGGCCACTTGGAATGTGATTTATTCGGACCTATAATTCTCCGGTGTGCCGAATACCACATCTAGTGTGATTTTCCCAGCGCAACGTGCTTCCTGACTGGGGATGATTCCTCTGAAGGTTGTGCTGCTTTGCTCAATGCGGCTCTTGTCTATTTCCATTTTTTGAAGAGTTTCCTCCTAAATGAGGTTTAATCCGCTGCCGCCATCCATGAGTACTTTACTGAGCCGGAAGCCGTCTACAATTGGACTAAGGACCAATGCGGCTGGTGCTCGGGTTGTTCGGAATTTAGGTTCATCACAATCATTGAAGGTGATGGCCGTGTCGCTCCATGGCTTTATTGTTACCACCTGGCAGATTTCGACAAGGCTGAGGAGTGTTCGCTTGCGCCTATTGTTTGAGGCGAATGTCTCGAAGACTGTTAATACCGTATTGTAATCCACGGGATGGTGCTCTGCGGTATTTTGAATGAGGAGATCCTCACCGCTCTTGGCCACCTGCCGGAGTACCCAACATGCTCTAAGGCTGTGTGTTGGTATGGTATCCGCTGTACTGTGAATTTTGCAGGGTCCATTAAGCCATCCCTCCAATATGGTTCCACGCCCTGTCGTGGGATTTTGATTTTTGGTAACTGAATCGGGTGACTTATGAGGATGCACCCTTTTAATTCGGACTGGGTATTTAGTCAGAGTCGGATTATCCCAAAATTTTGTTTCGGTTTTCCAGGCACTTTCCATCGCACAGTACTTCCGTACTATGGCCACCAAGTCAGCGAAGTGTGCTATGTCACGGCGACTTATGGCGTTAAGGATTCCCTTGTCCATGCAATTATTGCAAAATAATGAGATTGCGTCGTCCTCGCGACAGTCCTTGACCTCGTTCATTACAAGGAGGAATCTGGCCCAGTAGTGATGTACTATTTCCTGGGGCTCTTGCCTAATGTGGGAAAGATCGCTTATATCTGGGTGGGTGGGTAGACTTGAGTCCAAACCCTGACCCGATATGAGACCCAGAGGCAGGGGAGTTTTCGATCTGGGAAGTTCGGGATCCAGGATGTTGCCCGATAGGTCTGGCCCACTGCCTGATTCTAGGTTCGAGGCTTGGGCGATGTCCTTCCGTAAACGGGTATCCGGCTTGGAGAGCTCTGGAATCCGGACATAGTTTGTCCTCAAGATAGAGGAAGAATTGCCGCATTCTTCCTCCACCACTGCTATCTGATGAGTGACCGGCAGAGAGTTAATCTCCCTTTGGTCGGGTTTAAGCCCAATCCGATCATAGTCTGTAGCGACTCCCAAAGCGGCAATGTAATCCAAGAGCTTGTTTAGGGAGGAGAGCTCCATCGGATCCATCTGCTCGGCAAATTCCGAGCTGACGTGGAGGTTGTTTTTGATGAGCCGAGAAGTCATCGTTGGCGCAGCAGCCGAACGGCCGGTCATAATGAAACCGCCTAGTCAGAGAGTTTGGCCGACAGCCAGGGCTCCCCCCAGAGGTAACGCTGTCCTTGACAACGAGACGAGGCATCCTTCCTTATGGTGGTGACACAGTGGAACTCTCAATGAAAGCACCAATGTCGGTGTCAAAATCGGCGGATCTCGGGTAGGGGGTCCCGAACTGTGCGTCTAAGGCGGATGGTAACAGGAGGCAAGGGACACAATGTTTACCCAGGTTCGGGCCCTCATGGTGGAGGTAATACCTACTTCCTGCTTGATTGATCTGGATGATATGAGTAGTACAAGAGTTGATCTACCACGAGATCGTAGAGGCTAAACCCTAGAAGCTAGCCTATGGTATGATTGTTGTTGTCCTACGGACTAAACCCTCCGGTTTATATAGACACCGGAGGGGGCTAGGGTTACACAGAGTCAGTTACAATGGGAGGAGATCTACATATCCATATCGCCAAGCTTGCCTTCCACGCCAAGGAGAGTCCCATCCGGACACGAGACGAAGTCTTCAATCTTGTATCTTCATATTCCAATAGTCCAGCCAAACGATATAGTCCGGCTGTCCGGATACCCCTAATCCAGGACTCCCTCACCTTGCTTTATTGGGGACGGGGGCGAGGCCCGTCCTGTCCATCGCCGCTCCTTCTCGCTTTGACACGCGCCCTGGCCAGTGAGGCGTGTGGTGCCATGTAGGCAGGCAGGCAGCTGAGGTGGCGCAATGGCGGAGCCTTCATGAAGATCTGCATGCCGCCACATTGGTGCTCGATGAGTTGGACTAGGAGCTGCATGTTGCCACGCAGGTGCCCGCCCAGCTGGTCGGGTCTAGCAGCTGCATGTGAGTGGTGGTGGAAAACTTGGCCGGCGCGGCCCTGGCCGTGGCCCCGCTGGCGTCCTTGGAGAGGGCCTTACCGGGTGGCCCGGCAAGGGTCTTACCGTGGCGCGCTGTCGTCCTCGGCAAGGACCTTGCCGGGGTTTGGTGGCCTTCCTCGGTAAGGATGTTGCCGAGGGTTGTCGTCTTCTAATCCTCATCTGACCTTGAGTGTTCCTTGTCTTCACAAAGATCTGCATGCCACCACAGAGGTGCCTCCCGAGCCCGGTCCCAACGTGATGTTGGAGACCGCGGGCTCAAGCACTACAAAAAAAAGACACATCCGTGACATTTTGGGCCGAACGAAAAAAAAATATGTCATACATATGACACTTCTATGACGATAATTGTGACAAAACCCGGTATCATCATAGATGTGGTGGGCTCCTACTTCTATGACAAAAAATCATGAGATAAAATGGGCTTTTCGTCCTGGGCGGGCCGGAGATGTAGCTGCATGACATTCTTTGGGCCGTCCATGACGGAAAAAACCGTGGTAGAAGAGAGGGCGAGGAAAATTTCGGGGAGTTCCCGGTTACGGTGGGAGGTCGGGGGCCGAGCGATGCGCATTTCTCTCGTACACGTATGCGCGTGTGTGCGAGGCGTTGGCTTAACTGAACCCAAGCGAGGCGTTCGGCTCTGAATGAACCCGAGCGACTGCACTGCAGGCTACGCGTTACTGAACCCGAGCGATCGATCGATGGCTGTTAACTGAACCCGATCGAGCGATTCCTTCACTAGTGCTGCTAACTGAAGTCGATCGATGTTGCCTCTAGGATGAATAGTGAGTGTTGCGGGGGTGGGGGGGGGTTGGATGAACAGTGAGCGGTGGCGTTGCCTCTGGATGAACAGGACCCCGTGGTGTGGTGGAGGGCTGGATGAACTGTAGACAGTGGAGGGGTGCCGTGGAGGGCTGGTTGAACAGGACCCCGTGGTGTGGAGGGCTGGATGAACAGTAGACGGTGGAAGGGTGCCCGTGGAGGGGTGGTTGAACAGGACCCCGTGGTGTGGAGGGCTGGATGAACAGTTGACAGTGGAGGGGTGGTTGAACAGTAGCCGGTGGAGTAGCGCACGGTAGAGGCTGGATGAACAGGAGCCCGTGGAGGCTGGAGGAGGTCGACGGTGGAGATGAACAGTATCCCGTGGAGTCCTGTTTTGCGGTACGCCACACCCCTCCCGATGAACAGGACCCCCGTTTCGACCGTAGGAGGTCCATTTCGTCCGTTTTGCGGTACGCCACACCCCTCCCGATCAACAGGACCCCCGTTTCGACCGTAGTGCTCCAACACAAGTCCGTTTCCTCCGTTTTGCGGTACGCCACACCCCTCCCGATCAACTGGACCCCCGTTTCGACCGTAGGAGGTCTGTTTCCTCCGTTTTGCGGTACGCCAGACCCCTCCCGATGAACAGGATCCCGTTTCGAACGTGGTCAGTCGAACACAAGGCCGTTTCCTCCGTTCTGCGGTGCGCCAGGCCTCGTTTCCATCGCATGTTCCGTACAAGCCCTCCCGACGAACACGACCACGCATTCCATTCCGACCCAGCCGGTTGGCTCCCACGCGTTTCGTTGCCTCCCGATGAACACGATGCATTCTGTTGCCTCCCCGTGAACACGACGCATTCCGTTGCCTCCCCATGAACACGAGGACGACGCTGTTTCTCCATTCTGACCAAGCCATGTACACGAGCCCTCGCCGTACGTATGCGCGAGTAGGCGTTCGAGACCCCGCCCATATGTACACATACGTGGCCGTATTTTCTTTCTTGCACCCTGGCCGCTGTACGTACGTGTACATGCTACGTGCGCGCCTCTACTACGACACGTGCACGCCTCTACATCGACCAGTATGTACGTACACGTTCACGACCAGAATGACAACGCTACGTACGCTTCGATCAGGTGGGTCCCGACTATCAGGCACTTCCTTGCCTGCGAAGATGTAGCTGGTGGGTCCCAGCAGTCAGGGGGGTGAATCGTTTTTTTTGCCCGGACGCACTTTCTTGCGTGCGAAGATGTAGCCGGTGGGTCCCAGCAGTCAGGGGGCGAATCATTTTTTTGCCCGGACGCACTTCCTTGCGTGCGAAGGTGTAGCTAGTGGGTCCCAGCTGTCAGGGGGGCGAATCATTTTTTTTGTCCGGACGCACTTCCTTGCGTGCAAAGATGAAGCTGGTGGGTCCCAGCAGTCAGGGGGAAACGATTTTCCACAAAATACAGTGGCCCGTCCGGTGGGTCCCAGCTGTCAGGTGGAGGAATCATTATTTTCTGCGTAATAAGGAGGCACTTCCTTGCTGCGGCCGTGGACCCAGCTGTCAGCCTCTCCACGTACAGTCCATGTCCGATGGAAGCCGTTCCTTGACCACGTTGACCACGCCGCGCCGAGAGCACCAGGGCGGTGGACGACGGCGAGGCCTAAGAAGGGGACGACGCGGAGCCGGGGAAGACGCGGCAGTGGATGCCCACGCGTAGAGGAGTACGAGGGTTCACTGGTTCGCTGCGGTGTGAGGCTGCTGTCGTCGCAGAATAACAGGGGGTGTGGGTGAGTAAAGGGATGGCCTGGCTAGTGGTGGGAGTAGTAGGGGGCGGTGAGGCCTCCACCACATCGCAGCCGGCCACGGGAGGCAGGAGCACGAGGCATGACCGGTGCTGGTTTGGGCGGCTGGAGCAAGAAGACCAGAGGTTGAAGAAGCACTACGATCGTTGGATGGACATCGTACGGTCACTGGAGCTAGAATCATGCATATTGACTAAGTTGACAAAGCCTTGCGTCCCCGTCAACTTAGTAGGCCCACAATTCAGCCTGCCACTATACTGGGTCCCAGCTAACAGGGGGAGTATTCATTTTTTTGTGCGTAATAAGGAGGCACTTCCTTGCATGCGAAGATATAGCTGGTGGGTCCGAGCTGTCAGCGGCGGTAAGTTTTTTCAAGAAATACAGAGGCCCTTTCGGTGGGTCCCTGATGTTAGGTGGAGGAATCATTATTTTGCGCGTAATAAGGAGGCATTTCCTTGCGTGCGGCCATGGACCCAGCTGTCGGCCTCTCCACGTACAGTCCACTTCAGATGCATGTCGGTCATTGACCACGTTGACCAGGCCGCGCCGAGAGCACCAGGGCGGTGGACGACGGCGAGGCCTAGGAAGGGAACGACACGGAGGCAGGGAAGACTCGGCAGTTGTTTCCCACGCGGAGGGGGTACGACTGTACGAGGGTTTACTGGTTCGTCTGTCGTCGCCGGAGAATAACAGCAGGTGTGGGTGAGTAGAGGGATAGCTAGGCCAGTGATGGGAGTACAGTGGGGCAGTGAGGCCTGCGCGGCAGCAGAGCCGGCCGCGAGAAGGAGGGAGCAGGCAGTCCCGCCGGCACCTGTTTGAGCGGCTGGAGCAGGAAGAGCAAAGATTGAAGAAGCACAACGGCCGTTGGATGGCCATCCAACAGTCACTGCTTGTGCTTCAACCTTTTTTTAGGAAAGCCTCAAATTTGTGGAAAACAGCATACAGCCCATCTGCCATTATTTCTAATAATTTACAGCCCATTTGCTAATTATTAAGGTTTTTTTGGAGCCCATATACTTTTTGTTAGCATTACAGCCCATATTGTGGCCACGGTTAAAAAATTATATGAAATTTTGCATATTTCAGTGCGGTCCGAACTGTTTTTAATCCGTAAATTTTGACTCACATTCAAACTGATTTAAAAAATAAATGTATATCAATATAAAATCCAACAAATTCTCCACGCATAAAAATTAATGTAATTTAAAATCTTAAAATGAAAAAAAAGATATTGGAAACTAATTGTCGGTTTGATGTGTTTTAAAAATGTACAGCCCATTTCTCATCACTGATGGGCCATTTTCTCGGCCAGCCGAATGAAAGCTCTCCTCGTCTTGAAAGATTTGCAGCCCAATAGACCTAACAAAACGACTTGGCAAATCACAAAAAAACTGGGTTGTGGCTGTGGACCCAGCTGTCAGCCTCTCCACGTACAGTACTCTTCCAATGGAAGTCGTTCCTTGACCACGTTGACCATGCCGCGCAGAGAGCACCAGGGCGGTGGACGACGACGAGGCCTAGGAAGGGGACGAAGCAGAGTCGGGGAGGACGCAACAGTGGAAGCCCACGCGGAGAGGAGTATGAGGGTTCACTGGTTCGGCTACGGTGTGAGGCTGCCGTCGCCGCAGGGCCTGGCCAGCGATGGGAATAGTAGGGGGCGATGAGGCCTCGGCGGCAGCACAGCCAGCCACGGGAGGCAGGAGCATGCGGCACTGATACGTCTCCAACGTATCTATAATTTTTGATTGCACCATGCTATATTATCTACTGTTTTGGACTATATTGGGCTTTATTTTCCACTTTTATATTACTTTTGGGACTAACCTATTAACCGGAGGTCCAGCCCAGAATTGTTGTTTTTTGTCTATTTCGGTGTTTCGAAGAAAAGGAATATCAAACTGAGTCCAAAAGACCTAAAACTCCACGGAACCTGTTTTTGGACCAGAAGAAGCCCATGGAGTACCGGAAGCTCACCATGGGAGTCCCGGG
This sequence comes from Aegilops umbellulata, assembly GCA_032464435.1. Classification (NCBI taxonomy): domain Eukaryota; kingdom Viridiplantae; phylum Streptophyta; class Magnoliopsida; order Poales; family Poaceae; genus Aegilops; species Aegilops umbellulata. Next base: position 265,827,517 of record CP136056.1, read on the forward strand.
CTGCCCACGAGGGTGGGGGGCGCGCCCCCCTACCTCGTGGCCAGCCCGGAAGTCCACCGACGTACCTCCTGCACCCATATATACTCCCGTGACCTAAAACTTCCAAAACGAAGATTGGATCAGAAGTTCCGCCGCCGCAAGCCTCTGTAGCCAGGAGAAAGTCAATCTAGGCCCTCTCCGGCACCCTGCCGGAGGGGGATATCATCACCGGAGGCCATGGAGGAGTATCCCGGAGGGGTCTTCATCACCATGAAGGCCAAGGACCAGAAGGTGGAGGCCATGGAGGAAGAAGCACAAGGGGGAGAACCTCTCCTCCTCTCTTCCGGTGGTGCCGGAGTGCCATCGGGAGGGGAATCATCGCCGCGGTGATCGTCTTCATCAACATCACCATCATCATCACCATCCTCATCTCTTTTACGTGGTCCACTCTCCCGCACACCGCTGTAATCCCCTACTTGAACATGGTGCTTTATGCCACATATTATGATCCAATGATGTGTTGCCATCCTATGATGTTTTGAGTAGATATCTTTTGTCTTTGGGTTGATTGATGATCTAGATTGGTATGAGTTGTATGTTTTACTTTGGTGCTGTCCTATGGTGCCCTCCGTGTCACGCAAGCGTGAGGGGTTCCCACTGTAGGGTGTTGCAATACGTTCATGATTCGCTTATAGTGGGTTGGTGAGTGAACAGAAGCACAAACCCGAGTAAGAGGGATTGTTGCGTATGGGAATAAAGAGGACTTGATGCTTTAATGCTATGGTTGGGTTTTACCTTAATGATCTTTAGTAGTTGCGGATGCTTGCTAGAGTTCCAATCATAAGTGAATATGATCCAAGTAGAGAAAGTATGTTAGCTTATGCCTCTCCCTCATATGAAACTGCAATAGTGATTATTGGTCTTGTTAACAATTGCCTAGGACAATTCCGCACATCGATCCACCATTATTCCACACGCGCTATTTATAATAATAAGTAATATATTATAACCTTATGATAACAGCACCTACTTTTATGTTTTAGCTCTCCATTACCACGCAAAGTTATCCTCTTCATACCCACAGCGTAGTTTTATTTCTCGTTGCTAGTTGGAAGCAAACGTTCGGTGCACGTAGAGTCGTATCAGTGGCAGATAGGGCTTGAGAGAATATTGATCTTACCTTTAGCTCCTTGTGGGTTCGACACTCCATACTTATCACTTCCACCTTTGGAAAGTGCTACGATGATTCCTTGCACTTGGGGATTATCAGGCATGACCGGCGCTGCTTTGGGCGGCTGGAGAAAGAAGACCAGAGGTTGAAGAAGCACTACGGCCGTTGGATGGACATCGTACGGTCACTGGAGCTAGAATGTTCATATTGACTAAGTTGGCAAAGCCCTTCATCCCCGTCAACTTAGTAGGCCCACAAGACAGCCTCCCACCAAGGTGGGTCCCAGCTAGCCGGGGGAGTATTCATTTTTTTGTGCGTAATAAGGAGGCACTTTAGGTGGGTCCGAGCTGACAGCGGGGGGAACGTTTTTTTCGCGAAATACGGTGGCCTGGCAGGTGGGTCCCAGCAATCAGGGGGCATACGTTTTTCCGCAAAATACGGTGGCCTGTCCAGTGGGTCCCTTGCTGTCAGCTGGAGGAATCATTATTTTCCGCATAATAAGGAGGCACTTACTTGCTGCGGCCGTGGACCCAGCTGAGACTCTCCATGTACAGTATACTTTCGATGGAAGTCGTTCCTTGACCATGTTGACCTCGCCGCGTTCCGTTGCATGCATGCGTCCATGGGCGTGGTGTGTCCCCACTGTCAGCCTCTCACATACAGTCATCTTCCGATGACTCTCGGTTGTTGACCACGTTGACCACACCGTGCCGAGCGCACCCAGACTGGAACGACCCAGAGATGGGGAAGACGGGGCAGTGAAGTCGCAGATGGAGAGGAGTGGGAAACTTCACTGGTTCGGGTGCGCGGCAGCACAGCCACGGTGCCACCCACGGGAGAGGGGAGCAAGAACAGAGGTTGAAGAAGGAGCACGGTTGTTGGATTAACATCCAACGGTCCAGCTGCTAGAATCATTTGTTGATTAAGTTGACAAAGCCGTGCGTACATGTCCGCTTAGTAGGCCCACAAGTCAGTCACCAAATCTGACGGGTCCCAGCTGTCAACGGGATGAATAATTTTTTTCGCAAAACAAGGAGGCACTTCCTTCCGTGCGAAGATACAGCCGGTGGGTCCCAGCTGTCAGGTGGAGGAAACATTTTTTTAGCTTAATAAGTAGGAACTTTCCTTGCATGCGACCATGGACCTCGTGTGTCCCAGCCGTCAGGCTCTCCGCGTACAGTCCTCTTCCGATGACTCTCGTTTGTTGACCACGCCGCACCGAACGTAGCGAGGCGGTGGACGACGGCGAGGCCCCAGACGGGAACGACTCGGAGATGGGAAAACGCGGTAGTGGAGTCGCAGATTGAGAGGAGCAGAAGGGTTATAACTGGTTCTGTTGCGGCGTGGGGCTGTAGTGTGTGGAGAATAACAGGAGGTGTCGAGGGGTGGAGGGATAGCCTGGCCGGCGGTGGAGTAGCGCTTCGCAGCGATGCGTGCTAAGCAGAGCCACTAGCCGCCGGAGGCCGGACCAGGCGGTCCCGGCGATGTTGGAGGAAGAAGACGAGAGATTGAAGGTGCATGTCGGCCGTTGGATATAAATCCAATGGATGTGGATGACACAATCATTTGTTGACCAAGTTGACAACGCCCTGCGTAGGCTTCGATCTATTCGCCCACATGTCAGCCTGTGGCATATATTTAACCCATGTTTTCTAGAATGTACGGTCCATTTGCTGGGCTGGGTGAACAAATAATTTTGCGTTAATCAGGCCCATTTATATTTTGTAAGAAATCCCAGCCCATTTGCACTTCCTTGAAATAGACGTATTAGGTGGGCTCGTTATATATATAATGTTATGTTAGAAGGAGCAATTAATATCAAAGAATAAACCGGAGAGGCACATTATATATATATATATATATATATTTATATATATATATATATATATATATAATTAAGAAATTAGCGAGTTATTGCTCAAAATAAAAATGAGCGTGTTATTATTAAATTGGTCCTTAAAATCTTCGCAAGCTTTTGTACGCAATCACCAGGATTTTCCTTGCCTGTGAGTCAAAAACAACCAGGATTTTCCTTGCCAACTTCCGTTAAACATTTACTTTTATAAGTTAATAACACGTGGGATGTTTTTATAATGTATATATAAGTCTCTATAAAATATACGATAATGGTAAAAATATAAATATATATAATGTGGTTAGAAGGGAAAACATAAATTGGACACAGCATTACTTTTATAAGAGACCTGTGTTTTATACCCAACAGTATGCATACTAACAAGTTCACACACAAATACAACAGAAAAGGTAAACATTCATATCAAACTCAGGTTCACACGACACGTTCATGTTCATAGCCAACATTCACTATTAATAACTCAAAAGATTCATATATACACAAGCTCAGCATATCTATGCATCCAAATGATTGATAGATCACATGACAATATTCATACATAATTTACAAAAGGATTCAGATATACACATGTTCAGTATGTTTATGCATCCAAATGATTGAGATCACAGCCAATATGATCCATGGACGAACTTTAATTACCTAGGATACAGACTGGTAAATGGTGTTCAATCGGAGGTACTTCTTGCTAAAATTAGTTCTTGTACGAGTAAACTTTCGAGTACATAAGAGGCAGCACAGACAATATGAACTTTGCTTGTAGGTTTATCCTCAAATAGTGGCCTCGTGCCGAGGGAGGTTTGAGCAACTTGGCCACTACTTTGATCCAACTAGTTTACTGGCTCATCTTGGTCCTGTATCTCGCCAAAATTCTACATTGCAGACGAGAAAGGAGGCGGTTGAGAAAATGAACCACCCAAATTTTTCGTGCAGTTCAACTGAAATGGAGCATCCTTGGCGTGCAGACTGATTAAGTGCCAGATGACTATATCCGTAAACCAACTTGTCTGGAATCTTTAGACTCCATGCCATATAGTTCGCTACCATATGTGCCGATAACCAAAAGGCACAAGTTGGGACCAAAGACTGGACTGCGTTTTTCTGGACTATGCACCAAGCAATATTTTTGGTGTTCACTCTCCTAATACTTGGAGTTTGACAATTGGTTGACGCCGGTTGATACTCGAATGAATATAGGCACTTCTTGTCAACATCGATGCTTGTCTAAGTGAACTTTGGAGTACATAGCAGCAGCATAAGTACCTGTCCATCTGATCATTTTGTGCAGTTCTACTGAAATCACCCGGTGTAATGATTTGCCTGCGAGTTCAGGCTCCAAATTACTCCTTTATGAAATCGGCAAACAGTAGCACAATACCAAATTACCAATACATATGACAGGCACAATAATCAGGATAAAGACCAGTACCAACCTGTGTGAGGTAGCATATCAATTACTATTTCCTTTGACTGGAAGCCGAGATAAGCCAAGCGACTGACAACAAAGGAAGAAAGCAAGTGGAGTTTAGCGACTGACAGGAAAGGATGGATGCTGTCGAGGCAATGAAGCACCCAAAGTTTTTGTGCAGTTCCACCAAAATCGAGCATCCCTGTTGGCACATATATTGAGAGAGTGAGATTACTGTAATAGTGGGACTAGTTGATGAAACATACACTAACAAATAGAAGCACCCTCATTATCTTAATGGGTAAAGTTAGCAACATAGTAGTCTTGCTTAAAGTGAGGTATTAGTTTATTTAATCAGTGCCAATTAGTTCAACTCAACACTCAAAGCATTGCCATTTATCATAGGTTGCAAAACTTTAACGTACAAAGATAAAGGAGTTTCTCATGACAGTAGCACGATACAAATAGAGATGACAGCAAACTAATATGGATGAAGGCCTTAGGCCCGTACCAACCTGAGAAAAAAAGCTTATTCATGTAGTCCCATAAGAGATGATAAAGCACTCACTGGAATCACACAATAGTATATATTTTTGTGCACTTCAAATGTATGGTTGAAATCTACCAGTGCTGAGATTATATCAAAAGATTATCAAGAACTTCCAGCAGAGTTAAAGCACTGGCTGGGATACAGTTCATTCTATTGTCTTGTGTAGTTCCACTAAAATGTATGATTGGCACAACATGATCCCTGTTTGCACAAGTAGGAACAAGGTGAAACCTTCATTAGCTTAGTGAGAAAGGATAGGAAGACATTAGCACATTACTCAAACAGTAGCATCAAATTCATGATGGACAATACGCAAAACATCGCCTCATTGAACCAATGGCAATAAATTGACATGCAAAACAATATCACTATTATGTCATGACACTAATAATATTCCCTCCCTGCTCCACCACATGATTCACCTCCATAGACAAACATACACACGTACATGATTCAGCATAGGGTCCTACTAAAGATTTGTTTAACTCCAACAGGAAAATTAGGCAGTAATAAATTAGTGGTACTTAAGTACTCCTAATTAATTAAGTGAGACAGCAGAAGTGGAAGGGCTCCCTGGAGGATCGTCTCACATGTAAGGTAGTCGTTGCCGGAGCCATTGAATGGCCTCGACTGAGGCCTCTAGCTTCAGCAAGATCGCCTTGGCACTATTTATTCTTCTTCTTCTTCCTCTTCATGCTCTATTTCTCTTTCTCCTCACCAGTTGGTGAAACCAAGTACATGATTGGCCATCTAATTCAGAATTGGTTTTGTCAGTGAGGGAGTACAAGTGTACTAGTAAAAAACAGCATTATTTTCTCATGGCAATCGGAAAATAGAGATGAACACATGCATTAAATATCATTCTTACCTAAAGGAAGGTTATGGCACCAATATGGATGATGAGGATTGGAACACAGAACTCCCTTTGTGCAGTTCCACCAAAATGAACCAACTGTTCCATTCTGACATTCCAGTTAAACAGCACAAAAGTCACTTCTTTTAAGAAGAGTTTTGTGCGGTGCACCAAAAGGTCACAACAGCAACCAGGTGAATTGGATATCCCTGTTTGCACAAAAAGGCATAGAGGAAACAGTCAGAGTCTCAAACAATTACAGGCAAAAACATTTGGCTAAACTTGTCATGGCTTATAACAGTGGCATGGCTTCATTTTTACCAGGGACATTAGATTAAGAACAGCTAAGGCTGCGTTCGGTTCACAGGTTTGGTGCAGGATTTTCGTAGGAACACAATTCCTACGGTATTATTTCCCTTCCAACCGTTCGGAATACGGGAAAGGTGAATAGTGTTTCATAGGAAAGCTGGTCTGGTAGTACTGATTCCATAGGATTAGAAACATCCACGTGCTGCTCATTTTTTGGGCGGAAGCCCGAGGCAGGCGCTCACTACCATGTGTTAGACAGGTTGTTGTGTTGTGTTGCCGGAATAAAAAAATCAACCTATGTGTGGTACGTGAGGTGAGGACGAGAGTAGTCACTGTGCAGCTGAATAAACAAATAGCATCTCATACTGCCAAGCATGCTACTCTAAAAAAACAAATCTGTACATTTCGTAGTCCATCCGAACACATTCTCTTGAGAGTTTCCTCCGGTTCGCTGTTCCATAGTTTTATACCTACATTCCTTTCCTATTCCTCTATTTTCATCAAGACCTATGTTTTCTGCCCCTTTATTCCGAATGGAGCCTAAATATTTGGTATAAGGGCATGGGACAGTGGGTGCACCAGCAGTCCAGCACCATGTACATAAAATAGGAGCATAAAGTGGTGATTCATAGTTTGTTGCCCCGAGAAGCAAACATCCAAGAAACATATCTGGGTTGGTCCCATTTTTGTTCACTCTAGCCACCTACTCCTATGTGTGGATAGCAAATCTAATCCTGGTCATACCACTGTGTACAGCGTTACGCCTATATTTCCCTTTTCGACCAAGAGACCGATTGGATGACCAGTCTGTACTACTTTCGCCCCCTTTCCTTCCTGTTTGTACCAAGTCCGATGTACATACTAAATTCCCCCACTCCCACTTTATTTCTTGTTTTAACCAAGTACTCCCTCCGTCCGGAATTACTTGTCATCAAAATGGATGTGTCTAGAACTAAAATACATCTAGATACATCCATTTCAATGACAAGTATTTTCAGACGGAGGGAGTACAAGATTCGACTCCATGAAGTAGCTTTACCTCTAACAATAGAAGAAAAAAAATATGTGACGTTGGACCATCTGATCGAGAGGGGCTGAGAGGTAGAAAATGATGCACATGCAGCGACATAGCGAGCTAGGGAAGTAGAGCTAAGGCGGTTTCGAACGAAGATATACCTGAAGGTCGTCTGGATGTGGATAGGTGGGCGGCGGGAGGCCGGATCCGCCCACAGGCAACGATGAAGGGATCGGAGGACCTCCCGCGCCGGCGCTCGGCCAGAGATAACGATGCGGCCGGCAGTGGGTCTCCTCCCTCGCTGTCGACGACGGCCTAAACGCTGCCCCTCCTCCCGTTCACCGGCGGAGGGCGATACGTCCGGATCTGTAACCAGTGGTGACGATAGAAAGCCAGTGTTTTTTGAAGGGAAAAAGACAGTGTTACTACCCCTATCTTGTTTAGATCTGGAGAGGATGAGAGTGTGTGAATAGAGCAACCCTAGCAAGCAAGCGCGGAGGCTCCGGCCTATATATACGTAGTGGGGTAGTTTTCCTTTTTCACTCCATCAAAACAATAGTTTAAAATTGTGTACTACTACATGCCAGGTCGCGGTTTTTTTAGTTATTGATTGTTTTTTGAGATAGCTACCCGCTTATTCCAAGTGGTGTTAAGGTGTGCCAAGTTGCACTTTGTATCGTTCAAGTCTGGTACTACAAGTCCCTCCATTAAATGAACAACCACCCCCTCGTAAAAATTGTGAACAAGCCCACGGTTAAAATTAGCGGAAACGTGGGTTGCCCCAACATGCATTATTATTTATATTTTCTACTCCCTCCGTTCCTAAATATAAGTCTTTTTTATTAGCCACACCTAAGAGAAGAATTTTTTTATTAGCAGTGAACCCCACATGTCATAGACACAAAAATTGTGGCAAGATTCCCTTAGGCAAGCCAAAATGTGTCTAACAATTTGAGCAACTCAGGTTAGGCAAGTGTGGCAAGTGTGGGAAAAATAATGTGGCAACATAAGACAAACATAGTCACAATCCAAACAGCCCCATAATTTTTTGTGACATGCATGAAAATTTGGTTAGTTAAATTTATTGTCAAAATTTGGCAAGGTGCATCAAATCAACACATGCAAGTATCAAAAGGAAAGTCACGGCATGCATGCATGCGTTGTACTCCCTCCGTTTCCAAATATAAGTCTTTTTAGAGATTGCAACAAGTGACTACATACGAAGCGGAATATGTGTACTCCTACATATGAAGTAGCCCATTTGAAATGTGTAAAAAGACTTATATCGAATGCAGTGCTTTGATGTGTCGCGTCAACTCGTACAAGACCGAGAAATTTGATTACTACAACGCCCTCTCCCTCGCGGACTGAGCTCCGGTGCCTTAACTGCACCTGCCTTTGGCTGCATGACAGGAGGGCCAACCACCTGTTGGGCCCACCTGTCATAGACGCAAAGGCAGGAGCAGTAAGTAGAAGCTTTCGCTACACGCTATCCCTCCCGCACGAGGTGGACGGACATGCAGCAGTGGATTCGATACTGTAGAAGTAGGAGTAACATCATTGTTCATCTTCTCGAAGAGGCGAAGAGCCAAGCGCAACCCAAACTTGGCAGTTGTGAATGCTCGCATGGTGCGGTTCCTTGGAATACTAGCCAGGCTCTTGCATGAGACAAAATTGCTATTGTTTAACAATTAAACTCCATTATCCTTCGACGTAGTCGGTCACAACGGCATCGGCAGCAGTCTCGGGGTCTACCGGAAAAGAAGAGGGGGAAGAATCAGTAAATACAGAGCAAACAGATGCATGACATGACAATAAGCGGCACTAGGCATGTTCTAACGCGGTGTCACACGATACCAGTGAAGGGGGGAAAACATCTGGGAATGTTTTCCCGAAGTTTGGCATTTTCGGACACACGAACCGAAGGGGGAAGGTTGCATGTTCGCTATGCCAGGGGTATGTGGCAGACGAACGGACAGCTTATTCGGATTCGTCTCGTCGTTCTGAGCAACTTTTATGTATTAAACTTTTTCATCAGAGTTACAAATTATTTTATATGATTTCTCAATGTTTTGAAAGATTTTATTGGTTTATTTATACTCCAAAATATAACCCGTAAATACTATTATCACATAGTGCAGTGCCAGCCATAGTGTATGACAGGTGGGGTCAGGGTCAAAGTCAACAGTCTAGTCAGTTGTTGACTGGGTCAACGTTGACTGGTCAAACAGGGCAATGGGGCCCACTGTCATCGACTAGTTTAATTAAGCAGGTTTAATTAGACTAAATATGTTCATTAGGCTAATTAACCAATGTAAATTAGGTAGTTAACTAAGCAGATTAATTAATTAATCAAATTACTAATTAATTAAATAATTTTTTATTTATTATTTATTTTCGTTTTTTAACAGGGGCATGGGGCCCCCTGGTCAGTGGTACAAGGACAGGGGTTGTGCAGCCCAGGAGCGGGCGCTGCGGCACCCAGAGGGGCACCGACAGAGGAAGGGGCGAGGTCAAGCCGGGCAGCAGGGGCCGTTGCCGGACGGCGGCAGCCGAAGCGAGGGCTGCGGGGTGGCGCCAGCTGTAGTAGCATTTCGTTAGCAGGAGCTGTAGCTTGCGGTAGCAGCGGCGACATCGGGTGCGGGGGCGACGGGCGCGACCCGCTGCATGGGGCGGCGCTGTGCGGTGGTGGCGGAGGTAGCGGCGCGGGCACGCGGTCCGAAGGCACGGTGGGAGGCGAGCGGGGCAAGGGCGGGATCACGCGCGCGGGGGGCACGCCCAGGGAGCGATGTGAGCGAGCTGGGCGAGCCCAGTGCGCGGCCGGAGGGTGTTGATGTATGAAAGTAGGGGCCCCTCTTTGTACCTCTTTACTTGTGCGCGGGCAGTCGCAGCCCCACGCCCGTGGCCACGCTTGGCGGGGCAAAAGAAGCAAAGATTACCAGAGCCGTGCTCAAGACCAGAAGCATGAAGAGCTCAAGGGCGAGGTGAAACTCCCCCGGCAAGGTCCTTGCCGGGCAGCCTTCACGGCCCCGGCAAGAACCTTGCCGGGGCAACTTGCCCAACGCCAGCAGGGCTGCCACCCTTGAGCCTAAGACTTCCGACGTCCTCAACCACATGGGAACCAAAGCTCGGGAGGCGCCTCCATGGTGCCATGCAGATCTTTGTGAAGACCAAGAACATACAAGACTAGATAAGAATCAAAAGACGAAGATCCTCGGCAAGATCCTTGCCGAGGATACCCACGAGAACCCCCGACAAGACCCTTGCTGGGGACGCCCACGACGCCACGGTAAGACCCTTGCCGGGCCCCGGCAAGACTCTTGCTCAAGACACCCGCAGGGCCGCAGCCAGGCCCACACCCGCCAAGGCTCCACCGTCGTTTCCACGCAGCTGCCAGCCCACCAACTAGGCAGGCACCTGTGTGGCGACGTGCGGCTTCCAGGCCAACTCAGCAAGCACCTGCGTGGTGGCATGCAGATCTTCGTGAAGACTCTGCCACCGCACCAACTCAGCAGCCAGCCAGCCAGCATGGCGCTACACGCCTCGTCAGCTTGGACGCATGTTGGAGCGAGGCGCGGCGGCGACAGGTGGGACAGGCTTCCTTGCCATCACCAATAAAGCGAGAAGGGCACATCGGCAGCGCATTAAATGCGTTTGCCTTACGGTGCCAGGAGATAGACTCGACTGCTGTACAACTTTCCACCTCCTGTGTGCCACTGTGGCAGCCCCTTTTGACTATAAAGGAGGCCCGCGGCGTACTGAGAGAGGATTCAGACTTTTTGGACCCGACACACTTTGTAGCTAGTCCAAGAACACCAGATAAACACAAGCTAGTAGGAGTAGGGTATTACGCATGCTTGCGGCCCGAACCTGGATAAATCCCTCATGTTGATCCCTCAAACCCGCTCTTTCCACAGCCCCGCGCCCGCCGACCGTAGAAGGGATTCCCTGTGATCCCATAGGTGTCCTTTCCACCGACATCTTTGACGTGCCAGGTAGGGGGTGCAAGTTGTGAAAATCTGGTTTGAAGGTCAGCGCACCGACTTCATCATCACCATGCCCCCAAGAGAAAGGGGATCACAACGATCAGCTCGTCCGGAGCCAGCCCATCCGCGCCAGCGCGAGCAGGCGGTCGGGTGGCCACGGATGGAGCCGGAGACGTGGCCCGCGGGTATTCACGACATTCTGGCGATCGGAGCCAGGTGAGCGGCGTCGTCCGAATCCGAGACGATGATCCACATGCCGCTGGGTCCGGGGCGGGCCGTGCTACCCACGGGCGGCGCGTCAGCCTCTATGAAAACGCAGCTGGCACCAGCGCCGCGCCCTTCCCAGGCCGCGCATGATGAGCAATACCGCGATGCCAGAGCCCCCGAGCACCGCCGCGGAAAGAGCCCTGTGCGCCACACGCAGGACGCACCAGGATGGCGTGCGCGCTCGAACGCCAGTGGAGGCAGCGCGCGACCGCAAGACCGTGATAGAGCCCCTTCTAAACCGGTTAGAAGTCGGAGCGCATCACGGTCCACGCAGCTCTCGCTGCCGCCTACGGCAACAGAAGCGCTGGCGCGCGTGCAGCTTCTCCTCGACTTCCCCCCTGCTGCGAAGAAGCTCGACGAGTGGAGGACCACCATTCAAAGCCTTGTCAGCTTCCCCCAACAAAGGCGAGATGCTCCCGACGGGACCCTCACACCGGCGTCCTGACGAGCCGGTGCATGCCGGCGGTGGGGGGAACAGAGACGCTGCGACCATGGTGCACTCTCCCTCCCGTGGCCGTGACAACAGCCACCGGCCCGTCGAGCCGACGTCTGTGACAACGTTTCCACAGCGTCGTCCGACCCGCGAACCCGCCGCGACCAACGTCAAGTCCTTCGGGAACGGGCCCAGGAAGACACTCAAACTACCATTGAACGATGACGGGAGACGCGCCATCAGTCAGATCGGCGTGCGGGGCCTACTATGGACCACCCGGCGCCGGGGGCCCCCGACGACCTACCTTACAAGGTGGGTTGTCCAGCTTTTACCCGAGAGCTGCGGCAGTTCCAGTGGCCCTCCTACCGCATGTTCAAGCCCGATGTTGGTGAGAAGTACAACGACAAGACCCACCCGTTGGAGTTCCTTAGCATCTACACCATCGCGATGCAAGCTGCTGGAGCTCGCGACGACAAGGTGCTTACCAATTACTTCCTGTTGGCACTCAAACCCAACGTCATGTCATGGTCGATGCACTTGCCAGTGGATTCCATTTCTCTTGGTCGGATTTGTGTCATGGGTTTGTTGGCGCCTTCACTGGAGGCCACCAAGCTCATGGCCAGGCAAGCGATTTGCATATCATCCCCTAGAAAGAAGGTGAAAACCTACACAACTACATACAGAGGTTCAGCCGGGTGCAGTACAACATCCCAGATGTTCATCCCGCCACTGCCATCAGCGCATTCCATCAGAATGTGCACAACAGCAAGATGCGTGAAGAGTTGGCGATGAGCAAGGTCAAGGATGTGGCCGAACTTTATGTTCTGGCCGACAGATGTGCTCGAGCTAAAGAGGGGAGGAATTACCCCGGCGAAGACGCCGGTGTAGAAACCGACTCCACAGACGAAGACACCGCCGCCCCGACAAAGAAGGTTTGGCGCCGCAACAGGAAGCGTAAGGGCAAGACTGTGCTTGCTGTTGAGGGATCCGGTGAGCCCAGCGCCGCCAAAAAAGCCAAGGCTGGCGACCTTGGCAAGGAAGTTGCTGGGTGTGCTGCCCGCCGGGCCTTGGCAGCCGCCAGCAAGCCAGGAGGCTCCGACAAGTAGTACTGCAAGATCCACCGCACCAAGGGCCATGACCTCCAGAACAGCCGACAGGTTGAGCTGCTTGCAGAAAAGCAGAAGGCTGAATATGAAAGGCGAGACAAGCAGAAGGGTCAGGATGGTGTTGAGGGGTCCGGCAACAAGCATGGCGACCAAGGGAATCGCCGCGGCAAAGATAACCAACAAGAGAGGCCCGCTCGGGGCCGCGACAAGAAAGAGGAAGACGATGATCACGATGAGAACGACGAGTCCGGCGAGCACGAGTTCCAGAAGGCTACAGAGGCCATGTGTGTCGACGGTGGTGCCTTGTTGCACACCTCACATCGCCAGCTGAAGCAGTGGGCGCGTGAGGTCATTGCGGCGGAGCCATCATTCGATGCCCAGAAGCCACTAAAGTGGTCCTGCATGCCCATCATTTTCGACACCGAGGATCACCCTGATCACACAACTGCGGTCGGGTGTTTGCCATTGTTGGTTTCACCAATAATACGCAACCTCAAGGTGACCAAAGTGCTGGTTGACAGTGGGGCCGGTCTGAATTTGATCTCGCCCGCTGTGATCAAGAAGCTGCAGATTCCTGATGGAGATCTCGAGGAGACGGGCACGTTCCAAGGGGTCAACCCGGGAAGGAGTCAGCCGAAAGGTAAAATCACGCTACCCGTTACATTTGGGGGCGAGTTGAACTACAGGACGGAGAAGATGGTTTTTATGTTGACGAGAGATGGGCACCGGAGGCCTGTCAGGGGGCCCACAAAGCCCTAGGGGCGCGCCCAGGGGGTAGGGCGCACTCCCAGGCCTGTGGCCACCTGGTGGGTGATACGTCTCCATCGTATCTACTTTTCCAAACTCTTTTTCCCTTGTTTTGGACCCTAATTTGCATGATATGAATGGAACTAACCCGGACTGACACTGTTTTGAGTAGAATTGCCTTGGTGTTATTTTTGTGCAGAAATAAAAGTTCTCAGAATGACCTGAAACTTCATGGAGATCATTTTTGGAATACATAAAAAATATCTGCGAAAGAATCATCCAAAGGGGACCCACACCCTATCCACATGGGTGGAGGGCGCACCCACCCCCCTAGGGCATGCCCTCTGGTCTTGTGGGTCCCACAGACCTCCACCGACCTCAACTCCAACTCCATATATTCACGTTCGGGGAAAAATCAAGGAGGACTCATCGCATTTTACGATACAGAGCCGCGCCACCTCTCTTTCTTCCTCAGGAGGGCAGATCTGGAGTCTGTTTTGGGCTCCGGAGAGGGAAATCGTGATGCTCACTGCCGTGCGTGAGTAATCCCATCATAGGCTTGCTGGACGGTGATGGGTTGGATGAGATTTACCATGTAATCGAGTTAGTTTTGTTAGGGTTTGATCCCTAGTATCCACTATGTTCTAAGATTGATGTTGCTATGACTTTGCTATGCTTAATGCTTGTCACTAGGACCCAAGTGCCAGGATTTCAGATCTGAACCTATTATGTTTCCATGAATATATTTGTGTTCTTAATCCTATCTTGCAAGTTATAGTCACCTACTACGTGTTATGATCCGGCAACCATAGAGTGACAATAGTCGGGACACTTCCCGGTGATGACCGTAGTTTGAGGAGTTCATGTATTCACTGAGTGCTAATGCTTTGGTCCGGTACTCTATTAAAAGGAGGCCTTAATATCCCTTAGTTTCCAATAGGACCCCGCTGCCACGGAAGGGTAGGACAAAAGATGGCATGCAAGTTCTTTTCCATAAGCACGTATGACTATATTTGGAATACATGCCTACATTATATTGATGAATTGGAGCTAGTCCTGTGTCACCCTATGTTATAACTGTTGCATGATGAATGCCATCCGACATAATTATCCTTGCTAGGTTACTTTTCTGTTGCCACTGTTATGATTGATACAAAACTGCTACTATTACTTTTACCACTGTTATTGTTACTTCCATACTACTTTGCTACTAAATACTTTGCTACACATGTTAAGTCTTTTAGGTGTGGTTGAATTGACAACTCAGCTGCTAATACTTGAGAATATTCTTTGGCTCCCCTTGTGTAGAATCAATAAATTTGGGTTGAATACTCTACCCTCGAAAACGGTTGCGATCCCCTATACTTCTGGGTCATCAAGACCTTTTTCTGGCGCTGTTGCCGGTGAGCATAGCTCTATTCACTGAGTCAATTGGGATTTATATCTGTTGATCACTATGAGGAATTTGAAAGATCAAAGAACCAAGATTTTCCCCTCAACTACGAGGGGAGGTAAGGAACTGCCATCTAGCTCTGCACTTGATTCTCCTTTTGTTTTGAGTAAACTTGCAACACCTACACCTGCTATTGTTTCTGATATGTCGCATTTTATTGATGATACTACTTCTGTGCTTGATACACTGTGCCACTAGGTGAATTTCTTGATGCACAACTTGCTAGGGTTAGAGAGAATGAAATTGTTGAAACTGATGATATTATTGAAACTGAAGATTATGATGCTCCCCCTAGATATGAATTACCTGTTGTACCTGAGGGTTATATTATGGATGAGGAAACTGCTAGAGACTTTCTTGCTTGTAATGATAGAAATGATCTTAAGAAACTGTTAGCTAAGCTGAAAGAAAAGTCTTTGAATGCTAGAATGCAATATGACCCTATGTTTGCTACTTCACCTATCTTTGTTACTGATAAGGATTATGAATTGTCTATCAATCCCGAGTTAATTACTTTGGTTGAATCTGATCCTTTCTATGGTTATGAATCTGAAGCTGTTGTGTCACATCTTACTAAATTGAATGATATAGCCACCCTATTTGCTCATGAGGAAAAAAATCACTATTACTATATTCTTTAGTTGTTTCCTTTCTCATTAAAGGGTGATGCTAAGTTATGGTTTAATTCTCTTGCTCCTGGTTGTGTGCGTAGTCCCCAGGATATGATTTACTACTTCTCTGGAAAATATTCCCTTCTCATAAGAAACAAGCTACCCTAAGGGAAATATTTAACTTTGTGCAAGTTGAAGAAGCGAGTCTCCCAGAAGCTTGGGGGAGGCTTCTCCAATTACTTAATGCTTTGCCTGATCATCCTCTCAAGAAAAATGAAATACTTGATGTCTTTTATAATGGACTAACTGATGCTTCCAGAGACCACCTGGATAGTTGTATTGGTTGTGTTTTCTGGGAAAGAACTGTTGAGCAAGATGAATTGCTATTGAATAATATATTGAGTAATGATAATGATTGGACACTTCCTGAACCAACTCCTAAGCCAACTCCGAAGAAAAGGGGTATTCTATTTCTTTGTCCCGACGATATGTAAGAGGCAAAGAAATCTATGAAAGAAAAATGTATTAAAGCTGAAGATGTTAAGAATTTACAACCTATTGAAGAAATACATGGTCTTGATAACCCAACACAGGTAGTAGAGGTAAACTCTCTCCATAGATTTGATGAAGGTGATATTCCTCATAATACGTCTACTAGTCAATGCTTGGATTAGTTTGATAATTTTATTGTTAAACAATAAAACTTCAATGCTTATGTTAGTAGACAATTGAAACGTAATGCTTACATGTTTGACCACCTGGGTGATTATATGAGTAGAACTGTTAATGATCTTAAGCTTATTAGTAAACATGTTTGCATGGTTACAACTCAAGTAGAACAAGTACTTAAGGCACAAGATGAATTGCTTAATGAGTTGAATAGTAAGAATGATGATAATGTTGTTAGGGTTATGACTAGAGGTGGTAAAATGACCCAGGAACCTTTGTATCCCGAGGGTCATCCTAAGAGAGTTGAGCAAGATTCTCAAAGAATTAATACTGATGCACCTAGTCCTTCTAATAAAAAGAAAAAGAAAACTGATAGGACTTTGCATGCTTCTAGTGAACCTGTTATAGACACACCTGAGAATCCCAATAATATTTCTATTTCTGATGCCGAGACACAATCTGGTGATGAACATGAACCTAGTGATAATGTTAATAACAATGTTCATGTTGATGCTCAACCTAGTAATGATAATGATGTAGAGATTGAACCTGATGTTGATCTTGATAACCCACAATCAAAGAATCAACGTTATGATAAGAGAGAATTCATTGCTAGGAAACACGGAAAGAGAGAGGACCATGGGTTCAGAAACCCATGCCCTTTCCACCTAAGCCATCCAAGAAAAAGGACGATGAGGATTTTGAGCGTTTTGCTGAAATGATTAGACCTATCTTTTTGCGTATGCGTTTGACTGACATGCTAAAAATATCTCCTTATGCTAAGTATATGAAGGATATTGTTACAAATAAAAGAAAGATACCAGAAGCTGAAATTTCCACCATGCTTGCTAATTATACTTTTAAGGGTGGAATACCAAAGAAGATTGGAGATCCAGGAGTACCAACTATACCATGCTCCATTAAAAGAAACTATGTTAAAACTGCTTTATGTGATCTTGGAGCTGGTGTCATTGTTATGCCTTTCTCTTTATATCATAGACTTGAATTGAATAAGTTGAGACCTACTGAAATTTCTTTGCAAATGGCTGATAAATCAACTGCTATACCCATCGACATTTGTGAGGATGTGCCTGTTGTGGGTGCAAACTTTACTATTTTAACGAACTTTGTTATTCTTGATATTCCTGAGGACGACAGTATGTCGATCATCCTTGGTAGACCCTTTTTGAATACTGCAGGGGTTGTTATTGACTGCAACAAAGACAATTTCACTGTTCATGTTAATGGTAAGGAGCATATGGTACACTTTCCGACGAAACAACCTCAAGTTCATAGTATCAATTCTATTGGAAAATTTTCAACTATTACTATCGGAGGTTTTCAATACTGTCAAAAAGAAATATGATATTCTTATTATTGGGGACATGCATATCCCTGTTGAGGTAACCTAGTGTTATTCGAAAGTTCTCCGGTTCCATGTCGTTTGTTAATAAGACTTGATCAACCTTGTTAATGGATTCCTTTTTGATAATCATGAGATGGATGAATTTAGAAGGCACAACTCTCTGTACCCACCTTTTACTTTCTGTTATTTAGACTAAATAAAGCAAAAATAGTATTTTCTGTCTGTTTCCTGAATTATCCATGCAATAAAAAAATGTCCCGAAAATAAAAGTTCTCCAAATGCCCTGAACATTTAGTATGATTTTTTATAGAATATTTGAGAATTTCTGGCATTGAACATGCACCAAGGGGCTGCACCAGTGGGCCACAAGGGTGGAATGCGCTCCCTACCCCCTGGGCGCGCCCCTGCCTTGTGGGTCCCCTTCACTTATTCCAGCACCCATCCACTTCTTCTTCCTCTAGAAAAATCATCCCATAGCTCAAACCCGTGTTTTAGCTCATCTTGCTGCCATTTTCGATCTCCTTGTGCAAAGCTCCATTTGCAAAACTGTTTTGGGGGATTGTTCTTTGGTATGTTACTCCTCCAATGGCCCAATTAGTTTTTATTCTAGTGCTTTATTTATTGCAAATTTTTGCTGCTTTGGTGACCTTGTTCTTGAGCTTGTATGTAAAAAAATTATGGTCCAAAGTAGTTTTGATGCATGATATAGCCTCTAGGCACTTGTAGGAGTAGTTGCTATCAATTTTGTTTAGTTTGGTTCACTTTTATTTTGAGTCACTAAATTTTTTAGAAATTTTCAGAGAAAGAAAATGATGAGGAGATTGTTGAGAGGCTCCTCGAGCCAGGGTTCGAAGGAAAAATAAAATGAAGAGAAGGAAAAGCCCAAGTATAATCTTCCTCGCACCGCGGAGATTCGGCCATGTGATGCATTCTTGGAGTCGGCCGGAATTTATGAGGATTTTTATCATTTGGCTGAGAATGCACGCATCACCGACTTCCTCCATGACCAATGTGATTAGTATCTCCTACTCACTAATACTTTCATGGAAAATTTTCATTTTCATGCTAGGAGATCACCACCCACGGTAGAGTTTCACATATACGATGAGCAGAAGGAGATGACGCTAGATGGCTTTTGTGAGGTTTGTAAATTACCTTATGAGGGTAGCGTCGAGGAACCACGTCCTAGAGATGTGGAAGATTTTATAGATGAAGTTACCGTAGGGGAAAGGAGAAAGGTGTCGGAAGCGAGAGTGTCTAGTTTACATTTTCCTGTTTTGCGCTACTACTCATTATTTGCGGGGAGATGTTTAATTGGTCACAGGGACAGTGGAGGCCTTAGTTCTCCAGACCTCGCCATTTTGCGCCATGCTTTACTTCGTGATAGAACTTCCAATTTAGGCACTATGGTTGCTAGACGGTTGAGTTTAAACCATACTAAGGGTCCTATTTTTGGAGGTATCTTCGCCTCCCGCCTTGCTAGACGCTTCGAGATACCCATTAGGCACGAGGAGAAAGAGGAGAAACTGCTACCCACTATATACTTAGATTATGAAAGCATGGTAGCACATATGTTTATTCACTATGATGAGGAAAAGAGACTCATTTATAACTTGATATTTAGCGAGGATACATTTCAGATTATTACCTTGCCTGCACTTACTTTGTTTGATATTCATTCAGGAAGATACTTCATATTTCCCATGGACATTCATGCATACTAGGAGGGGACACGATCCCTAGTTCCTGAGCCAGATCCATCACCTGACCCATATCAGGAGTCTATTTATTAGTGGGAGCCACAGGAGCTCGCCAACCAGTGGAACTCCCAGGATCCTCCTCAGTACACCGGAGAGGACTACTTTGATCCATGGGCATAGACCAACTTAGGCCAAAATCCTAAGCTTGGGGGAGACGTATTTCTCACCCACATTACATTCATGTTCACACATTCATTCTAGTTGTCGGTGTTCATACTTTCTGTATTATCCATGTTAGTTTATTTTCTTTTTCTCACTTTCTTCTTGTGTGCTTAAAAAACCTTAATAAAAAAATTAGTTGTAGTTAGTTTACTTTCCATGCTTACTAGAAATATTAAAATAAAACTCCAAAAGATCTCGTTCTTTTTTACTTGTTGGGAGCTTTCCCGTGTAAATAGTTTTTCTCGTTCTTGTTTTACTTCCTTTAGAAATAAAACTCCAAAAACATTTTAGTGTGTTTCTTTGAAATTCTTTTCTTTGGGGTTTGAGAGGAGAAGACCACGATGAAAATGTTGAGTGGATCTCATATGCATTATTGTTGATCTAATAAAGAGCCCATATTACCTTGTCTTCTCCTTTGAATAAATGTTTGCAGATTCCAGTGTAGTCAAATGCACATGCACTATTATTATTATCCACACTGTTCAGTCGTGCAAGTGAAAGGCAATAATGACGATATATGATGAAATGATTGAGATGAGGAAAAGCTGGTATGAACTTGACCTATCTTGTCTTTGTAAATATGATTAGTTCATCGTTCCTGATTCAGCCCATTATGAATGAAACATGTTTGCAATGACAATTAGAGATTATAGTTATTCATGCCATGCTTAATTAGCTAGGAGTTTATAATGGTTTACCTTGCGTGCCAACATGCTTTTAAAATGGTTGTGATGTAGTATGATAGGATGGTATCCTCCTTTGAATGATTCAAGTGGCTTGACTTGGCACATGTTCACGCATGTAGTTGAAACAAAATCAACATAGCCTCTACGATATTTATGTTCATGGTGATTTATATCCTACTCATGCTTGCACTCAATGTTGGTTAATCTAAATGCATGTTTATGACTGTTGTCGCTCTCTAGTTGGTCGCTTCCCAGTCTTTTTCTAGCCTTCACTTGTACTAAGCGGGAATATTGCTTGTGCATCCACTTCCATAAACCCAAAGTTGTTCCATATGAGTCCACCATACCTACCTATATGCATTATTTACCTGCCGTTCCATGTAAATTTGCATGTGCCAAACTCTAAACATTCAAATGATAATCTGTTTTGTATGCTTGAATCGCTCATGTAGCAACTAGGGTTGTCAATATTTTCCATGCTAGGTGGGTTATTCTCACAATGAGTGGACTCCGCTCATCATTCACGAGAAAATGGCTGGTAACCGGGATGCCCAGTTCCATGCCCAACTCAAATCAAAATATAATTGCAAACAAATCTCCCCAGGACTGTTGTTAGTTGGACGGTACCCGTTGTTTTGGACGAGCTGTGGAATGTGCTTGTTGGTGGTGGGGGAGTAGAAACTTTACCATTCTGTTTGGGAACCATTGTTCAAATGCTCCTTCTGACGAGAAGATAGACTGGACTTCTTCATCCTAGCATAATCAGAACTAGTCACTTCACGTACTCCATATTCTTCTTCAGAGGAGGATGATCCTGTTGTGCAAAGACAAGAGGACAACTAAATGCTAGCAACCCTGTTTGCTCGAAAAAAAGGAAAGGAAATATTAAAAACAACACAGATGAAGCAGTTCTCAAGGACAATACCAATTTCTCATGACAGTATCTAAATAGTAGCACAAAACCAATAGAGATGACAAAGCTCAATCATATGGATGAAATCCGTGGACGAGTACCAACCTTTGTCAAGAGGCTTATTGTGTAGAGCATACAGATCAAGCACTTCTCCGAAACCATTTGTTGTTATCTACTGTGGTTGCCATGCTTACTGTATACTCATCGATTAGTTTAATGTTTCCAACATCTTCTTTTGCAGTTCCACTAAAATATATGGTATCTCAAAGAAGATCCCTGTTTGCACAAGTAGAGATAATTACACATTACATTAAGAGTGGCATCAAATTAGTGGCAAAACAATTGCTCGTTCCAGCCATAGCAATAAATTAAGACACAAAACTATATCATTACTTGTGTCATCACAGTTTTAGTGCTTCATTACAGCACCGAAAGTTGATTTTTTTCTTCCGCTTGTTCTTCCCCTTCATCACTTGGTTCAATAACAGACAAACTTCGCCTTCAATGTAAGATTTGGCATGTCAATTAGGGATCACAAGTATAGCACTAAACAACGACATTTGTTTTTTGATGAAAGTGGCAAAATACATGCCAACAGTTGTGAAATATCCTTATCTTACCTCAATGGGATATTATGGTGCACATATAGATTGGAAGTCTTGTCTCCATTTGTGTAGTTCACTAAAATCAAGCAACATTACCGTATAAGTAGCACAACACATGAAAGCACACTGCACAATCATGTGAAAGAAGGCTAGTACTGACCTCTCATGACACATAATTCAAATAACTCACAAGAAGAAGATCTGAACCAAATTTGCCCACACGGATAGGAAGTAAGATCTCCTCTTGTGCAGTTCCACTAAGATCAAGCAATCAAGCAACGTTGTCGGTGTGACATTTTGGTTGAACTGCACAAAACACTCTTAAAACAAAAGTGTTTTGTGCAGTGCAACAAAAGGTCACAATAGCAACGAGGTGAAGTAGATAACCCTGTTTACACAGAGGTGCAAAGGAAACAACTAGTGGTCAATGACGGCGGATGACACAGAAGCCAACAAAAAGAAGCATCTAACTTATCTAAATGGGAAAGAAAGTAATACAATAGCATTTCTCAAACGGTGGCATTGATTCATATTAACGGAGAGATTATATTAACAATAAAATTCGTTAAACATGTAATATGCTTTTAACTGTGGCATTGCATCAATTTTCCAGCGGCATTATTAAAGGGTGTTTGTTTACAGGGACTTTTTGGTGTAGGGACTAAAGAAAGTCCCTTTAAGTCCCATCTAAACAAAATAGGAGGGACTTTTAGGGACTAAAAGTGGGCATTTGGGACTAAAGAAAGAAGACCCTGAGGGAGAGTCTTCTGGGGACTTTCTCCAACAGTTGCCCTGCCTCGCATCACACCTTATCTCTATTAGTTCATTACTAGGGGTAACATGGTCTTTTAGCATGTCATTTAATAACCTCTAGTCCATGTTTAGTCCCTGGAACCAAGCAGGTAGGGACTAGGGATTTTTTAGTTGGGACTAAAAAAAGTCCTAGGACTTTTTAACCAAACAGGGCCTTAGATTAGCAACAGCTAAAGAGTTGCATGAGACAATGGACGCACCAGCACCATGTGCATCTATCGATGTATGAAGGGGTGACGCACAGTCTGTTGCAACAAAGAACAAACAACCAAGGAGCATATTTGTGTTGGTCCCAGTTTTGTTATCTTTAGACACCTTTCCCTATGTGAGAGCAGCAAATCTAGTCTTGCTCAAACTCTACAACCTTGTCCCCCAAAACAAAAAGATCAGTTTGTTACAGATGTGCATACTGCGTTTGTCATTGTTTTCCCTTTTCGACCAACGTAGGTGCTGGATAGCCAGTCTGTACTAGTACTTTCCCCCCTTCCTTTCCTCTTTGAACCACATCCTAGATTCATGCTATACAACTTTCCCCCCTTCCTTTCATCTTTGAACCACGTCCTAGATTCATGCTATACAACTTTCCCCACTACTTTCCTGTTTGATCCAACACCTAGATTCAAGTGCAGAAGTGGAAAAAGCCCACATGCAGCT
The DNA here is from genome assembly GCA_032464435.1 of Aegilops umbellulata. Taxonomy (NCBI): domain Eukaryota; kingdom Viridiplantae; phylum Streptophyta; class Magnoliopsida; order Poales; family Poaceae; genus Aegilops; species Aegilops umbellulata. Next base: position 265,850,906 of record CP136056.1, read on the forward strand.
AGAGCAATTACTTTAAGGTTCTTGGGGTGTGGTTCGGTGCGCGACCGGAGGCTATTCTTCCCACACTATGTACGACAGCGAGGAAGAAGGGGTCGGAGGCCCTCCCGCGCCGCCGCTGGGTGAAGAACATCTATGCCGGTAGTGGATTCCCTCCCTCGCTGACGGCGACAGCGTTAAGCCTCCTTCCCTTCCTGGCGGACGGATCCTGCCGGCTCTTTGACCAGCAGTGAGGGGAGAGAGAGAGAGACCAACGAAGTCTTGTTTAGATCTGGGGAGGGTGAGAGAGTGTGAAGAGAGCAACTACAAGCGCTGAGGCTCCAGCGTGTATATATATAGTGGAGAGAGAGTGTGAAGAGTGCAAACCCTAGAAAACATGTGCCGAGGCTGCAGCTTATACATGATGAGGTGATTATACAGTCACTACGAGATAGTATAGCTCCGTATCCATCCATTTTGACCAGTCAAAGAATCCTCCTGGCACCGCCTAGATCACATTCTCTCTCTGTCATGTGGGGCCTACCTATCATTGGGTGGAAGAAAGAAGTCGAACAAAAACATAATTATGCTCAAGTGCGGTTATCAAACCCAAGACCTCAAGTTTGATGAGCGAACAGGCTAATCAGCTACACCACCCTCACGTTATGTTTAACGAGAGGAAAATAACCTTCTATACATTCCTGCATTCGTGTGACAAGCATGCTGTGTTTTTTTGTGTGGGAGTCATTGGGATTTAAATCATAATCGTGTCATGTGGCGTTGGTGGTAAGGTCTTTTGGGATTTAAAGCAGTGTTGGTAGTACAAAAATAGTGCAGCCTTAGTCACCTTACCTCTCTCCACGTAGTACGTTGGGTCCCACCAGTCAAAGGGTGAAACAAACAAATTAATAAGAAAAATTAAAAGCGCCAGCGGTGTATCTTACCTCACACATCTCACTACTGCTCGTGAACACTGTCCAATTGATCCCTCTGTTCGCTCACGTACTATTTTAAGTGAATCCTTATTATAACATGCACACAATACACATGCATGCACTCGCACACTAGCACGCAGCGGGCAGACAAACACTAGTTAGCACACAACACGCACACACCAGCGACCGGCGACGAAGTTGAGGCTGCGGGGTCGTACTTCGGCAGCCGCAGGACAATCATGCGCAGAAGGCGAGTAGAGCGACCTAGTGTGGGTGTCATCATAATCATCATTGATGGCCATGTCATCTCACGTAGATGGAGTTCATATGCGTTGTGCCACAAGCAGCGGGAGCTCGGACTTGGCGTAGTGGTAGAGCAACGGGTCAACAACCTCAGGTGACAGGGTCAACAATGGGAACGGCGGACAATAGGCGAGGTACTACACGAACTTGCGGCAATAGAGGCCAGCGTACGACTTGAGTCCGTGCGAGTGCGTGTGCATGCACTGCAAGCTATGTGCTGCATGCGTGTGCCTCTACTAAAGGTAGAAAACTATATTTGCCACTAGTTAACCACAACTGGAGGTTGGTGTAGCTAGTTAGCCTGTTTGCCCATATAAAGCGTGAGGTCTAGGGTTCGAACCACGCTCCCATGCTTATTTTTATTTTCGTTCAACTTCTTTCTTCCACCCAATGACAGGTAGGACCCGCATGACAGAGAGAGAGAACTGATCTGACAAGGCGCCAGGAGTATTCTTTGATTGGTTATAAAATGGATGAATACAGAGCTATACGATCTCGCAGTGACCGTATAATCACCTCACCGCGTATATAGTGACCGTATCGACCGTATTCTTTAGTGAAGTGACCAAAGTGAACTTATATGATAAGTTCAATGACCAACAGTGCATTTACTCTTTTAATTATTTAGTTTGTACACTTTGCTCTCTTCCAATAATTTTGGGCACTTGTATTCGTCCTAAGTCAGTGTGCCACCATATGTCGTACTACTCCCCCCGTCTAGGTGTAATAAGTCACGTTAGATGGTGCAGCGGGACCATGGTGCAAGCAGATTGGAGGAGAAGGAGAAACTTGACCGGTCCTTCCTCCAATCAAAGCCTTGATTTCTGTCTCTAAATGCAACAATTAATCACAAAAACTAAGAGATGCCGTTTAGCTACCATGCAGGGCCACGTATTAACTCGCATGTAAGCTGACTTTGATTTCTTGACTGATCAACGTGTAGTTGCGCTCCATGCATTGGGTTTCCGGGGGAGATAACAAGGCAGGGTAAGGAGCGCTTGGTTGCATTGCTTAGGCTGGTAATAGTGGTGAGTAACTTGGACTAGTAACATGCATATGTTGCTACCTTCATAGTGGGTAGTAACATATGGATGGTAACATGCAAGTCTTCATTAATTGAGATATGGACTCATTTTACCTCGGGGTGTGTTTGTTACAGTAACATATTATGTTACCACAAGCATCTCTTTCCTCATTAACTCACTACAAAAAAAAGACACATCCGTGACATTGTGGGCCGAACGAAAAAAATTCTGTCATACTGATGACACTTCTATGACAATAATTGTGACAAAACATGGTATCATCATAGATGTGGTGGGGTCCTACTTCTATGACAAAAAATCATGACAGAAAATGGGCTTTTCATCTTGGGCGGGCTGGAGACGCAGCTGCATGACATTCTTTGGGCCATCCATGACGGAAAAAACCATGGTAGAAGCGAGGGCGAGGAAACTATCGGGGAGTTCCCGGTTACGGTGGGTGGTCGGGGGCCAAGCGATGCACATTTCTCTTATACGTACGTGCGTGTGTGCAAGGCGTTGGGCTCTAACTGAACCCGAGCGATTGCACTGTAGGCTACGCATTACTGAACCTGAGCGATCGATCGATCCCTTCGCTACCGCTGCTAACTGAAGCTGATCGAACACTGCTGCCTCCTTCCCTGGATGAACAATGAGCGTTGTTGAGGGGGTTTGGATGAACAGTTCCCCGTGGGGGGTTGGATGAACAGGACCCCGTGGTAGTAGAGGCCGTTGCCGCTGGATGAACAATATCCCAATCGATCGAGCCGGTGGATGAACAGGATCCCGTGGAGGGCTGGATGAACAAGACCTCGTGGAGGGCTGGTTGAACAGTAGCCGGTGGAGGACTGGTTGAACAGTAGTCGGTGGAGGGCTGGATGAACAGTAGCCCATGGAGGGGTGGTTGAACAGGACCCTGTGGAGAGGGCTGGCTGAACAGTAGCCGGTGGAGGAGCGGTGGAGGCTGGATGAATAGGAGCCCGTGGATGAACAATCGCAGGTGGAGGCTGGAGGAGGTCGACTGTGGATGAACAGTAGCCCGTGGAGGCAGTCGACGGTGGAGATGAACAGTATCCCGTGGAGTCCTGTTTTGCGGTACGCCACACCCCTCCCGATGAATAGGACCCCCGTTTCGACCGTAGCGCTCCAACACAAGTCCGTTTACTCCGTTTTGCGGTACGCCACACCCCTCCCGATCAACAGGATCCCGTTTCGACCGTAGGAGGTCCGTTTCCTCCGTTTTGCGGTACGCCAGACCCCTCCTGATGAACAGGATCCCGTTTACACCATGGCCAGTCGAACACAAGGCCGTTTCCTCCATTCTGCGGTACGCCAGCCCTTATTTCCATCGGCTATTCCGTCCAAGCCGGTTGGCTCCCGATGAACACGACGACGCATTCCGTTCTGACCCAGCCGGTTGCCTCCCCATGAACACGACGATGGCGCAGCTTCTCCGTTCCGACCTAGCCATGTACACGAGCCCTGGCTGTACGTATGCGCGAGTAGGCGTTCGAGACCCCGCCCGTAAGTACGTACGTGGCCGTATTTTCTTTCTTGCACCCTGGTCGCTGTACGTACGTGTACATGCTACGTGCGTGCCTCTACTACGACATGTGCGCGCCTCAATATTGACCAGTATGTACGTACACGTTCGCGTCCAGAATGACAACGCTACGTACGGTTCGACCAGGTGGGTCCCGACTGTCAGGCCCTTCCTTGCGTGCGAAGACGTAGCTGGTGGGTCCCAGCAGTCAGGGGGCGATTCATTTTTTGCCCATAATATGGACACACTTCCTTGCATGCGAAGATGTAGCTGGTGGGTCCCAACAGTCAGGGGGCGAATATTTTTTTGTCCGTAATATGGACGCACTTCCATGCGTGCGAAGATATAGCTGGTGGGTCCCAACAGTCAGGGAGGAAACATTTTTTCGCAAAATATGGTGGCCCATCTGGTGGGTCCCTATTGTCAGGTGGAGGAATAATTATTTTGCGCGTAATAAGGAGGCACTTCCTTGCTGCGGCCGTGGACCTAGCTATCAGCCTCTCAACGTACAGTACTCTTCCGATGGAAGTCGTTCGTTGACCACATTCACCATGCCGTTCCGAGAGCACCAAGGCGGTGGATGACAATGAGGCCTAGGAAGGGAATGACGTGGAGCCGGACGGGGAAGACACGATAGTGGATGCCCACGTGGAGAGGAGTACGAGGGTTCACTGGTTTGGCTGCGGTGTGAGGCTGCCGTCGCTGCAGGGCCTGGCCAGCGGTGGGAGTAGTAGGGGGTGGTGTGGCCTGCGTGGCAGCACAGCCGGCCACGGGAGGCAAGAGCACACGGTGGTTTGGATGGCTGGAGCAAGAAAATCAGAGGTTGAAGAAGCAGGACGACCATTGGATGTTAACAATCCAACGGTAACTGGTGATATAATCGTTTGTTGACTAAGTTGACAAAGCCCTCCGTCCGCGTCAACTTAGTAGCCCACAAGTCAGCCTCCCACTATGGTGGGTCCCAGCTAGCAAGGGGAGTATTCATTTTTTGTGCGTAATAAGGAGGCACTTCCTTGTGTGCGAAAATATAGCTGGTGGGTCTGAGCTGTCAGCGGGAGTATTCATTCTTTTTGGTGTAATAAGGAGGTACTTGCTTGCGTGCGGCCATGGACCATGTGGGTCCCAACTGTCAGCCTCTCCATGTACGTCCGTCTTCTAATGTTGTCGTTTGTTGACAACGTTGACCACGCCGTGCCGAGAACACCAGCACGATGGACGACGGCGAGACCCATGAAGGGAATGACCCGGAGGTGGCGAAGCCACAACAGTGGAGGGATGTGGGTGAGTAGAGGGATGGCCTAGCCAGCGGTGGAAGTAGTATGGGGTGGTGAGGCCTGCAGTGCAGCACAGCTGGCCACAGGAGGCGGGAGCAGGCGGTCCCGCCGGTGCTGGATTTGGTGGCTCGAGCAAGAAGATCAGAGATTGAAGAAACACGACGGCCGTTGGACGGTTACGTCTGCTAGAATTGTTTGTTGTCGTATATGATAAGTAAAAAAAATCTTGCATACGAGTCAACTTAATAGGCCCACAAGTTAGACCATTCCCTATTTTTTTAATAATTTATATTTAGCTCATTGCAACTTCTTATGCAATTTATTGCAGTTCCTTTTTTTGTTGGCCAGGGCCAGGGTTAAAAATTTAGATGAAATTTCACATATTTCTGTGGGTTCCAAACTATTTTTAATACCTAAATGTCGAGCCAGATTTAAAGTACTTTGAATATATATTTGAATTAGGTTAAAGCCCAGTGAAATTGGAACCTGAAAATGTGAAAAAAATCAGAAATTATAAAGTAATTGCCAATTTGTCATTTGTTTTTTATATTTACAGACCATTTCATATTACTTTCAAGATTTGTAGGCGTCTTGAAAGAGTTGCAGCCCATCAGGGCGTAGAAAAATAAGTAGGCATGGATTCGGTATTCTTCAGAAAAAATAAACTGGGCTCATTTTCACAAACAAAAAATAGCTGGGCTGGTCATGTGGTGAACATAAAATATAAGCCTGGGCTAGACGGGCCACAGCCCAGTTGAAACCCTGCTCTGTCTCAACAACAACAACAAAAATACTACTTGAGTAGCTACGTCCCAGGTGTCAGCCGATCTTGTGTTGTTCTCTTGTCTATTGACTATATACGCTGACAATGCCGTGGGTCCCAGATGTCAGGAAACCACTAGCAGGAAGCATTTTCTTTTCCATACGCTGACAATGGAGTATATATATATAACGAAAAATGAGGAACTTCCTTGCGTCCGGCCATGGACATGGTGGGTCCCTACTGTCATCCTCTCCACGTACAGTCCTCTGCCGATTCCTCTTGTTTGTTGACCATGTTGACAACACAACAGGGCAGCGCCGCGGCGAGTGCAGCAAAGCGCGCAGAGGATGATGGCGAGGCCTCAGAGGTCGGCGTTAATCATTTAGGAGACGGTGGGGCGGCGATGCATGCGCTGAGGCGCAGCCAGCCGTGGAAGGCGGAAGCAGGCAGCCTCGCCGGCGCTGGTTTGGTTTTGGCGTCTGGAGGAAGACAGGACTGAACAAAACACGACAGACTGTAAAAGCAGCAAGAGTACTTAACAACCTTAACTGAAACCTACAGGGGCACTTAACAACCATAGCTAAAAGCAGTATGAGTACTTATACATGTTCAACCGTACAAAGCACGCCTCGAACAATGCTACTTTTCCTACAGTTAACCAAAGGGTGAGGCCGCCAAGCCCCAGGACAAGGCCCAGGTGAGGGAGTCCTGGACTAAGGCGTCCTTGGGCGTCCGTCTTGTTATCCCTGGGCCAGACTGATGGGCTGTGAAGACGTGAAGGCCGAAGACTGTACCCGTGTCCGGATTGGACTCTCCTTGGCGTGGAAGGCAAGCTTGGCGACCCATTATGAAGATTCCTTCTTATGTAACCGACTCTTTGTAAACCCTAGATCCCCCCGGTGCATATATAAACCGGAGGGGGTAGTCCGGAAAGGATATATTCATTACCATAGTCATACATGCTAGACTTCTAGGGTTTAGCCATTACGATCTCGTGGTAGATCAACTCTTGTAATACTCATATTCATCAAGATCAATCAAGCAGGAAGTAGGGTATTACCTCCATCGAGAGGGCCCGAACCTGGGTAAACATCGTGTCCCCCGTCTCCTATTACCGTTGATCCTAGACGCACAGTTTGAGACCCCCTACTAGAGATCCGCCGGTTTTGACACCGACATTGATGCTTTCATTGAGAGTTCCACTGTGCCGTCGATGAAAGGTTTGATGGCCCCTTCGAACGTCTATAGTGACGCTGTCCAAGGAGAAATCTTCCTCTCCGGACAGATTTTTGTGTCCGGCGGCCTCGTACTGCGGACCAACTCACTTGGCCGTCTGGAGCAGGTCGATGGCCACGCCCCTGGCCATTAGGTCATATGTGGAAGCTTGAACTACGTCGACGATATCCGTGGGGACTTGATCTTCAACGGATTTGAGACCGCGGGGATCGCTCCCCGTCGCTCCGATAAACATGACTTAAATCTGTCATCGGATCACATACAGGAGATGATTCGTGTCGCTGCAACGACCTTAGAACCAAAGCAGATCGTGCCATCCGAAACCATGGAGTCCGCGGCGTTGGAGCCGCACACGGACTCGACACCCTGCAATATTTGCGTCAACGGAACTCCGGACTTGTCTCTGGCTATAAGTTCCGGACCATGTACACCTACGGACACCGAGCTAGATCGGTTATCGATCTTCGAATTCGGCACCGCAGACGTTTTCCAGCACTCACGTTTGGGCGATGTGCTGAAATCTTTAAAAAATTTGTCCTTAGAGAAGGACTCATAGCCGAACTATGTTTGGTTCGAGCTAGAGGCCGATGATGGGGAATTTCGCTTCCCACCCACCACCCACTTCATAGCCACTGTCGATGACTTAACCGATGTGCTTGATTATGACTCCGAAGACATCGACGGTATGGACGACGATGCCGACAAGGAGCAAGGACAAGACCCGCCATTCACTGGACGTTGGACGGCCACCTCTTCATACGATGTGTACATGGTTGACACACCTAAAAAGCTAGCAACGACGACAAAGACCCAGTTGCGAATAAACCTTTTGAGACACAGTCCAAGCGCCGGCGCCCTAAACGCCGTTTTAAGCCCCGTCGCTCAAAAGACGGCAACACTGGCACCGGAGAAAAAAGTACTCTGGGCGACGCCGAAAACAATGAAGACCCTGTCGGGGCTGCATCCGAACAGGAGGAACAAGACAATGGGCAAGATAACCCTGATAATCATGCCATGCTGTCGGTGTACTAAAGTAGGGGTACCCTAGTATCCCGAACTTGTGCACGGGCAGTCGCAGCACCCCGCGGCAAGGCCCGCCAGGTGATCACCAAGGCTCTCTATGGTTCTTTTGGAGCCATTCGAGAACAAAGTATTTAAGCCAAGGAGACAAGTCCCCGGCAAGAGGAGCTTGACGGGAAGGCCGCTCGAGGCACAAGACCCCGGCAAGAGGAGCTTGCCGGGAAGGCCAACCAGAGCATCTCAAAGAACCTGCCGCGACGCGCCACACGTCCCGGCAGGACTCGGTGAGCAACAAGCTCCCGGACGTAGCAAGACAACGGCCGCGGCAAGGCACTTGCCGCGGCAGGCAACCACTCTGTACCCGTGCTCCAGCTCACCCACCTACGTGTCGCTCCGGGACCCTTCCCGCGTACGTGGCGGTAGGCTGTGCAGCCAGGGGTACACTCTGGCATGCAGCGCTGACAAGATTGCCATCGTGGCAAGCGGTGGCGCCCCCGACGGTCCCTTTTCTGCACCGTCTGGGCGACGTAGATAGGCATTTAATGCCTTTGTCCCCTGCCGTCAGGGTTAGGTATGATACACTATGTAGGTAGCTGTACCTACCACATCATATTTCCATTTTTGCCCTTACCTACGTTGCCACCTGTTGGAGACCCCTTGAACATATAAAAGGAGGCCCATGCACAACGTAGGGGGGGATCGGACCCCGGAGAGCGATCTCTGAGAGGAAAACAGAAGAACGCTCGGTCTCGTTAGCTGCTTGAGTGTACTGTAGCACTCAACGCTCCCGAGCAAGAACTCAATACAATCCACAAAGCAACAGTAGGAGTATTATCTCTCAGGAGAGCTCCGAAGCTGGGTAAAAAAACCCCGTGTGCTTCGCCTCGGTCCGCTCTTCGCGCGACCTCTGCCCCCCGCCGAACCGAGAAGGGGCTCCGTCCCCGTAGGTGCTCGGGGAGCCAGAAAACCCCGGCATCTTTGGCGCGCCAGGTAGGGGGCGTCGAGGTTGTGTGAACCTGATCCGGCGTTTACGCGAGCTAAGTCTTCATCAACTTCATCGACATGCCGCCAAAGAAGAAGGCTTCGGAGGCGGCTGCGCCGTCCGCGTCGAATGCACCGCCACCGCAGCAAACGGCCGGTGGGGAGGAAGCTGGCGTAAGAACGGGCGTCGACGAGGGAGCCCACGGTGCCACCAAGTCCAAGGACAAGACCGCGCTGCCCGTCGGCGGCGTAGTCGGCTCCGACGACGACCGGGCGTCCGTAGACGCACCGCGCCCATCTCAAGAGGCGCAGGACCGGCAGCATCGTGGTACTCACGGTACCATACGCTCGCTGGACCCAAATCGAGCTGGCGGATCCCGGGATGCTCAAGGCCAACATGCACGCCAACGTGCTGGCGCGAGCGAGGCACAGCCGCCTGGACGGAATACTGCTCCTTCTAACATCGTTGGAAGTCCGAGCATATCCCGCTCCTCGCACCGTTCGCCACCGCTACCCGCCACTCCAGCAGAAGCTTTGGCACGAGCTCAACTACTCCTGGACTCCCCTCCAACGCCAGACAAGATCGACGACTGGAGGGCCACCATTCAGAGTCTCATCGGCTTCGCCAACGGCGACACTCCACGGCCGGCGACCACATCGCAGCCGCGACAGGCCAGCCAAGTGCAAGCAAATGGCGACAAAACCGGTGGGGGTGCAACTACCGTGCACTCTCCGCCCCAAAGGCCAAGATCGCCGACTCGCCGGGTCCGCCACAACAGCGACTCCACTGCTTCCTCAGATCCGCGGACTCGTCGCGATCAGCGCCACGTTCTTCACGAACGGCAGCAAGAAGACGCTCGTACCCGCATCGAGCGCCGAAGAGAAACGCGACGTCAATCAGACCGACGCGCTGGCCTCGCTATCGACATGCAAGCGCCAGGGGAACCAGGCGACCTGCCGTACGCGGTAGGTTGCCCTGCGTTTACTCGTGAGCTGCGACAAGTCTAGTGGCCCAGCACGAAGAATTTCAAGCCAGACGTACCAGAGAAGTACGACGGCAGGATGCATCCGTCGGAGTTCCTCAGCATCTACACCATCGCGGTGCAGGCTACTGGGGGGCGAGACGACAAGATCGTCGCCAATTACTTCCCTCTGGTGCTCAAGCCCAACGTCAGGTCCTGGCTCATGCACTTGCCGGAAAACTCCAGATCTTCCTGGGCAGACCTATGCCATCAGTTTGTTGGCGCCTTTACAGGCGGCCACAAACCTCATAGGCAGGAGAGTGATCTTCACCTGCTTGCCCAGAAGGAAGGGGAGCCTCTACGCAAGTACATCCAGAGATTCAGCCAAGTGCAACGCAACATCCCAGACGTCCACCCTGCCGCAGTCATCAGTGCGTTCCACTAGAACGTGCGTAACCGCAGGATGCGGGAGGAGATGGCGATGTGCAAGATTAGAGACGTCAGTGAGCTGTATGCCCTGGCCGACAGATGTGCACGTGCTGAGGAAGGGAGGAAACTCCCCGGAGAGAACGTAGGAACAGGGGGATCTGACAGCGATGATGCCACCCCGGCAAGCAAAAACCGGCGGCGGAACAACAGGAAGAGGAAAGGCAAAGATGTGCTAGTTGTCGAGCAGTCCGGCAACGAGGGTGGCGCCAAGACAGCAAGGACTGGTAGCTCCGGCAAGGAGGTTGCCGCATGCGCCAACTGCCAGGCTGTAGCGGCCGCCGATAAGCAGGACGGCACCAACAAGCAGTACTGCAAGATTCACCGCACCAAAGGCCATGACCTCCAGAGCTGCAAGAAGGTCGAGCAGCTCGTTGAGCTGCAAAAGGCCGAATACGAGCGACGCGACAAGGAGAAGGCCCAAGGAGGTGCTGGAGGATCCGATACGAAGCGCACCGGTCGAGGGGGACGCCGCGGCAACGCCAAGCAGCGGCAAGGCGACAGACCTCCCCGCGGCCGTGACAAGGATGAAGATGACGACGACGATGAAGACATGGATGACGCCGAGACCAGCGAGAAGGAGTTCCAGAAAGCCACAGAAGTTTTGTGCGTTGATGGCGGTGCTTCTCTGCATACTTCACACCGCCAACTCAAGCAGTGGGTGCGGGAAGTCAATGCAGCAGAACCACCCGTTGAGTCACGCAAGCTTCTGAAATGGTCCAGCACGCCTATCATCTTTGATATTGAGGACCACCCCGATCGCACAACTGCTGTCGGGTGTTTGCCAATGTTAGTCTCACCAACTATCTGCCACCTCAAGGTCACTAAGATGCTAGTTGACGGCGGGGCCGGCTTAAACCTGATCTCCTCCGCTATGCTCCGGAGACTCCAAGTCCCTGACAGCGAGCTCGAAGAGACCGGCACGTTCCAAGGAATCAACCCGGGAGGGAGCAAGCCAAAGGGGAAGATCACGCTGCCGGTGATGTTTGGCAGCGAGCTGAACTTCAGGACTGAGAGGATCACTTTCAACGTTGCCGATTTTCCATTGCCTTACAATGGAATTCTCGGCCGTCCAGCGCTCGCCAAGTTCATGGCGGCCCCTCACTACGCGTGCAACATGCTGAAGATGCCAGGCCCGATAAGTGTCATCTCTGTACATGGCGACAAGAAAGACGCTCTTATCTGTGCCGACAAGATCTACCGGGAAGCAGCAGCCGCTGTAGACCGCGAGGCACTTGCTACTGAAGCTCCCGGGGGGAAGAAGAAGACCAAGTCCGGCAAGAGCTCTGATGCGCACTCCGGCAAGCGCACCTCTTCGGAGTGCTGCGCTACCGTCGAGGAGGCACCATCGAGCTCCACCGGCAAATGTAAGAAGACGATGGCAGCTCCGCCGGCGACCAAGAAGGTGTCCGCCAAGGAGGGCGGCACTGGTGGTACCTTCACCATCAGTGCCACTCTCGACACTAAATAGGAAAGCGCACTCGTTGCTTTCCTGCGGGTTAATGTCGATGTGTTTGCGTGGCAACCGTCTGACATCCCCGGCGTTCCCAGGAAAGTAATCGAGCATCACCTTGCCGTCTGTCCTCATGCGCGTCCCGTCAAGCAGAGAGTCAGGAAACAAGCAGTGGAGCGCCAAGAGTTCCTCGCCGAAGAGATCAAGAAGTTGGAAGCAGCAGGCCTCGTCAGAGGAGTGCTCCATCCTACGTGGTTGGCCAATCCTGTAGTCGTGCGCAAGGCAAATGGGAAATGGAGACTTTGCATCGACTTCACCGATGTCAACAAAGCTTGTCCCAAAGACCCATTTCCCTTGCCGCGCATTGACCAGATTGTCGACTCCACAGCCGGATGCGACTTGCTTTCATTTCTTGACACATACTCAGGATACCATCAGATCTTCATGGCAGAAGAGGACGAGGAGAAAACCGCGTTCATCACTCCATGTGGCACGTACTTTTTCGTACGAATGCCTTTCGGTTTGAAGAATGCTGGTTCAACATTCGCAAGGGTAGTCCATACTGCTTTTGAGCCGCAAATACACAGAAATGTGGAAGCCTACATGGACGACATAGTGGTCAAGGGCAGGGACAAAGCAACTCTGATTCAAGACCTAGAAGAGACTTTTGCAAATCTACGCAAGATCAGCCTCAAGCTCAACCCCGAGAAGTGCGTGTTTGGAGTCCTGTCCGGCAAGCTTCTCGGATTCTTCATGTCTCAGAGAGGAATTGAAGCAAATCCCGACAAGATCAAGGCCATTGAGCAGATTGAAGCACCGAAGCGCGTCAAGGATATACGAAAACTTGCCGGCTGCGTGGCGGCTCTCAACAGGTTTATCTCTAAGTCTGCTGAGCGCGCCCTGCCGTTTTTCAAAATCTTGAAAAAGGCAGGTCCAATGAAATGGACTCCGGAAGCGGAGGCTGCGCTGCAAGACTTGAAGAGATACATGTCCTCCACTCCAATACTTGTCGCACCTAAACCACAAGAGAAGTTACTGCTATATCTGGCAGCAACCAATCAAGTGGTTAGTGCTGTGTTAGTAGCGGAGAGAGAGGCAGATGATGAGCCAGCGACCGCGGCAAGCACATCCAACGACAAGCAGGGGGCTTACCCGACGAGCTCTGGTCCCGACAAAGATGGATCTGCGCAGATGTGCGAAGAGATACAAAAGAAGAAAATGGTGCAGCGCCCAGTCTACTTTGTCAGTTCCCTTCTGCAGGGGGCTAGGTCAAGGTACTCTGGTGTGCAGAAGTTGCTTTTCGGCCTTCTTATGGCCTCGAGAAAGCTGCGCCATTACTTCCAAGCACATGAGATCACAGTTGTCACTCGCTTTCCGCTGAAGAGGATACTGCAGAATCCAGAAGCAACCGGCAGGATTGCTGAGTGGGCACTGGAACTGTCAAGCTTTGGCCTCAGGTTTGAGAGCACTTCAACTATTCAAAGCAGAGCATTGGCAGAATTCATAGCAGAGTGGACGCCAACACCAGACGAAGAAATTCCAGAGACAAGCATCCCCGTCAAGGAAGCAAACAAAGAGTGGCTGATGTACTTTGATGGTGCGTTCTTGCTGCAAGGCGCCGGTGCTGGCGTGCTGCTTGTCGCACCCACCGGAGAGAACCTCAAGTACGTGGTCCAGATGCACTTTCCCAAGGAGCAAGCAACAAACAATACTGCAAAGTATGAAGGATTGCTCGCCGGTCTCAGGATCGCGGCAGACCTCGGGATCAAGCAACTCATTGTCAGGGGTGACTCACAGCTTGTTGTCCGCCAAGTGAACAAGGATTATCAGAGTCCGTTGATGGAAGCTTACGTTGATGAAGTGAGGAAGCTGGAAGAGCGCTTTGTCGGCCTACAGATGGAACATGTTCCAAGAGCTCAGAACGACATCGCCGACGGCCTGTCAAAGTGCGCGGCATTTAAGTTACCTGTGGAACCAGGGATCTTTGTGCTCAAGCTGACTCAACCATCCGTGACGCCATCAATTGCACAGAGCAAGAAGTGGAAGTTGTTTTCTGGTGAATATCTTCCGGCAGAGCTTCCCGAAGCCGCCGCCAAGAAGGTCCCCAAGATCAACGCCAAGAGTGCTGAGGAGCAGTCCGCTCCGACAAGCCCCAGGGTTTGTTTCGTTGAAGCAGACGTTCCCGACAAGTTTTGCTCCGGCAAGCTTGCCGGGGAACGTCAAGCTCCGGCTGAACCGCAGGTTCTCGCCGTAGAAGCGGATGTTCCCGCAGCAGCAGATATGCCTTTAGTCCTTGTTGTCGAGCCGCAGGCTCCAGCATGGGCACAGCAGATCGTCCGTTTCCTCCAGTCAGGAGAACTTCCCGAAGAGCCAGAAGAAGCGGAAAGAGTAGCCCGGCAGTCTAGTATGTACCAGTTGGTTGACAATGCACTGTACAGAAGAAGACTCAACGGAGTGAAATTGAAGTGTATCCCCCGGGAAGATGGACAGAAGCTGTTGGCAGAGATACATGGAGGCATTTGTGGTCACCACATTGGCGCAAGAGCGCTTGCTGGCAAAGCATTCCGGCAGGGCTTCTTTTGGCCGACAGCCCTCCAGGATGCAGCTGCACAAGTAACCAAGTGTGAAGCGTGCCAGTTCCATTCCAAGCAGATACACCAGCCAGCTCAAGCTCTCCAGACGATCCCTTTATCCTGGCCCTTTTCGGTCTGGGGGCTCGACATCCTCGGCCCCTTGCCCCGAGCAGTCGGGGGCTTTGAGTACTTGTACGTCGCAATCGACAAGTTCACAAAGTGGCCGGAAGTGGAACCAGTGAGGAAGGTGATAGCACAGTCAGCAGTCAAGTTCTTCAGTTTGATTGTTTGCCGCTTCGGAATCCCTAACAGGATCATCACCGACAACGGTACACAATTCACGAGTCGCACCTTCATGCAGTACGTCCAAGACCTTGGCGCCAAGTTCTGCTTCGCTTCTGTTGCTCACCCCAGGAGCAACGGTCAAGCAGAGAGGGCAAATGTTGAAGTGCTGCATGGACTCAAGACCCGGACTTTCGATAGGCTGCACAGGTGCGGAAGAAACTGGATCGAGGAGCTGCCGGTGGTTCTTTGGTCGATCAGGACGACGCCAAATCGAGCCACTGGCCAGACACCTTTCGCTCTAGTCTATGGAGCAGAGGCAGTTATCCCCACGGAACTCGTATACGGGTCACCTCGAGTGCTCGCTTATGATGAGCTTGAGCAAGAGCAGCTGCGACAAGATGACGCGCTACTCCTTGAGGAAGACCGTCTTCAGGCTGCTGTATGAGCTGCTCGATACCAGCAAGCTTTGCGCCGCTACCATAGCCGCAAAGTTAAAGCCAGAAGTCTCGAGGAAGGCGACCTTGTTCTTCGGCGCGTTCATTCCGCCAAGAATTCCAACAAGTTGACACCGAAGTGGGAAGGCCCTTACCGGGTGAAACGAGTCACTAGGCATGGCGCTGTCCGCCTTGAGACCGAGGATGGCTTTCCGGTGAGCAACTCCTGGAACATCGAGCATCTTCGTAAGTTTTACCCGTAAGGCGCGGTTGTCGGACCATGTCCGGTAACCACCATTTTGTACAAGTCTTGCCGCTGTTGCATGTAATCCTTTGTACAAAGCCAGGCGCAGACCCTGTGCATAAATAAAACTCACGTGCTCCGCACACCTTTCAATTTCATGCCTTTCTGCATGAATTATCTGACACTTTGTGCAGCGAGCCCCCTCGGTAAGCAATAACGAGCCATAAGGCTCCATACTATTGTTTTCTCTTTTCTCTTTTTCTCAAGGAAAGGAAGGATCCTTCGCCCACAAGTTGACCGGGGGGGGGGGGAGGAGAAGATAATGGTGTGGACCCGACGTCGTTCAGGAAAAATTTAGCCTTGCTGGGGAGCAAACGACAGGAAAGCTAAGTACCAAAGTTCGAGCAATAAGATCTTTTAACTTTAAGTTACTTTCCTTGAACGACCATGCTTTGTATGGAAAACCTGTGCGTGGAGGAACCAGCTCGTGGCTAGTTGCGCCCTTACTTTGTTTCGAGTTCGCTCAACAGTTTAAGTGTGCTGCGACTAGAGTCGCGCCCTTACTTTGTTTCGAGTTCACTCAGCAACTTAAGCGAGCTGCGACTAGTCGCGACAAGGTTTCTTGTCGGTAACGGCACCGCCAGCAGGCCGCTGACGTCCCGCACTCAGCGCTCGCGGCAAAGGTGCCTACACCGGCAGGTTCCCTAAAAGCGTAGGGCAAAAACATACAAAGGAAGGAATTGAGTAAAGGAAGTAGCATTGCAACCATGACCTGAAACAGAGTTATATTACAAGATAGTTTGTCGCGGCTCTAATAGACTGTTTTCATAACATGACCAGTGACAAAAAAAAGGGAAGAAGAAAATAGGAGGCCTAGTCCGCGCGGTCGCCCTCAACCCTCTTGATCCCGCTCACCTTGTCCACAATGGGTGCGACGAGGGTCTCGAGCTCCTCCAGATCAGCTTCCGGCGGCAGGGACCTGAGGATGTTAGTGAGGCGGAGGCCCGGGTTGCGGAAGGCCACCTTCATCAGCACATTTTTGAGAGCTCCCGCGCAGATCTCGCGCGACTCGTCGGCCAGCTGCTTTGGGATCCTCTCCCGGAGTTGCTGGAGGGCCGTCGCCATGCCTCTGAAGAACAAGGTGAGCTTGGCGCTGGATGGGAGGCTCCCGTCAGAGGAATACCCGAGATCCTCCACCCCCAGCAGCGCCAACTCCTTGTCGATGTCTACGGCAGCATTCACAAGGCCCTCCGTCCACCGCTCCACAGTTCCCCTGAAATCGTTCTGGGTGGTGGCAATGCTCTCCAGCAGCTCCTTGTCGGCCTTGATCTCCTTCTTCAAGGCCGCCTCCTGCTCCCTGGCGCCGTCCAGCGTCTTGGTCAAAGCAGCCAGCTTCAGCTCAAGATCCACCTTGGAGTCCTTGGCGGCGTCAAGCTCCTTGACCTTCTCGGCGAGACGACCCTGCAGATCGCCAAAGGTGTAGGCGTCCTTCTCGCGCTCATGCTTGAGCGCGGCAAGTGCTTCACCGCTCGCCTTGAGATCAGTCTCCAGCTGTGCCACTTTCGCCTCCAGCTCCTTCTTGGCGGCCTCGGCGGCTGCGGCAGCGTCCTTTGCTTCCTTGAGGGCTCCGCTGAGTGCTTGCTCGCGCACAACTAGCTCCTCTTCGTGGCTGTCCAGGCTGGCCTTCAGCTGCACCAACTCACCGTCCCGCGCAGCCAACTCCTCGGCGGCAAGCCGCTGTTGCTCTGCAATCTCTGCCTTCTCAAGGATGAAAGCCTTCTGCGCCTCATCAAGCTACACCCGCTCCGCCGCCAGCGACTGGAGAGCTGCCTGGTTGAGGCCTTGGAGCTCCTCCGCGCGCTTCTCCACGTCCACCCCTGCCTTCGCGACAAGCGCTTCGCGGGACTCCAGTTTGGCCTGGCAGGCGCGGTAGAGCGACACCAGCTTCCGCAGCAGTCGCTCCTCCTCGGGCTCGTCACTGCTGCTGCTTGGTGCGTCGACCAACGTCAGCCCAGCGAAGGCAGGCACCTCCACGTCAAAGCTCTCTCCTTCGACCGGCGCCCTGGACGTTGACGCCCAGGGGAGGTTGATGAAGATGCCAGCGCCAGTCTTCAAGTAGACGCCTGGCTGGGGTTCTTCGGAGCCTGACGCTGCGGCAGTGGCAGGAGGATCGGTGGTCGGTGTAGCGCCTGTCGCTCCTGCGGCCCCAGGGTCATTAGTACGATCGCCGGCCCCCTCGTCAGCTGCTGCGGCGGCAGCCTTGGCGGCCTCTTCACCGGCGGGATCTTCAGCGCCGGCCGTTTCTTCGGTGGCAGTGGCGTCATCAATAACAACCTCGGTCTCCATCGGCTCCACAGTGGATGGATCTGACGACCGGAAAAGGAAGAAAAGTCAAGCAAATATCCCAACAAAAAAGGAGAATCCAAGGGAAGTTTATAAGCAAGGAGTACCTGTACCAGGCTCGGTAGTTGGGATCTCCGCTGCCGGGGGGTCGCCGATACTGTCCCTTGCCGGGGAGCTCTCCCTCGTCGGGGGACTCCCCCTTGCCAGGGAACTCTCCCTCGACGACGTAGTCGAAGCAGGTGGCACGTCAGGGGTGGCCTCTGGGCGCTCCTGGTGGAGCTGCTCTGCTCCTCCACAAGCCAATGATCATATATCAGCAAGCAAATTGTATCCATGCGCGCCTAACAGCTGGAAGTAAACCATATACTTACGCTGGGGGCTGCTCTTAGGAACAGCTGCCGGGTCCGACAAGTTTGGCTCAGGCGCGCCCCCTGCTGCCACGGTGGGATCATCCTCGATGACAATCACCGGGACCTTGGCTCTCTTTGCCATTCTCTGGGCCAGCGTCCTAAAAAGGAATAAGTTCAGAGTAAAGCAAATGAGATACAAGACAAGATGGCAAGTATTGAAGATATGCAAGTACAACAAGAATCTTACTCATCTTCTTCCTCGTCGGAGCTGAGCGCAGAGAAGTCAAAGCCTGGCCCACCTCCGGCGCGAGGAGGCGGAGGAGTAGGATCCCTTGGCCGCTTGGCGGGAGCTGGAGCGGCAGGCCGAGAGGACCCCGCCCCAGTTGCCGCAGCAGCAGGAGGTGTATTCGCGGCAACAGAACTCACCGCGGTGGAGCGTGTCGTGTGGCACGGCGGGGGTTGACTCGCCCGCCGTTCCGCTACGTCCCCGGCCTTGCGAAGACGCCTTCTTGATGGAGCCGGGGGCTCCGCTTGAGGAGCCGGGGGCTCTACTCGTGGAGTCAGGGGCTCTGCTTGCGGCAAGCTGTCCGAAGAGGAAGAGGAAGAGGAGCCGATCTCCAACGAGCCACTCGTGTCCTCGGCGGGCCCGCTCGGCCCGACGTCGTGCTCGGCGGACCTCTTCTCGCCGGCAAGCTCCTCTCGGTCAGCAAGGCTTGCCGCCTCCGCTGCCTCTGCCTCCTCCACGGTGAACCCGAACTTGCCCGCAGCGGCAGCTGCCGCCGCCTCTTCCATCCTGGTGGCGATGCGCTTGAACTCATCGTCGGTGGTGTCCCAGGTGAGGCCCTTTTTCTCGTCGGCGTCGACCGGCACTTCTATCAAGTTGTCGAAGAACGCCCGCACGACATCATCCGCAGGCTCTATCCAGGCTGGATCAATTCCATGCGAGTCGCACAGCGGCATTATCGCACGGATACGATCGAGCGTGGAGTTGTTGCACAGCGGGACGACGCCCCTCGGCAACCAGAACACTTCGAGATGCTGTGGGTCCTGCTTGAACAGCTCCTGGAGCATCGCGTTGAGCTCCAGGACAGTGAAGTTGAAGTTGAGGCCTGGCCGCAACCTCATGATATCCGCCGCGTTCTGAAACTCCCAGGCGGGTCTCCCCCTCTCCTGCAGGGGGGCGATGCGGCGGCGGAGGAAATCTGCGCCAACCGCTCCTACGGTAAGCCCGGCAAGCCTGAGGCGAAGGATCCGGGTGACGGCGATCCTTAGTCTGCCATCTTCCAGGGCCAGGCTACTCCAATCACTGCCGCGCACTACTGGGGTTTCGCGCAGAGCAGTAAACGGCTGCGGGTTCTCCTCAACGATCAGACACCAGTCCGCCCTCCACTCCTCCCACTTGCTGCGGAGCTCTCCCTCCAGATAAGCATCCTTCTTGCCGGCTTTCGAGATCCAGGCGATTCCGCCGGATAAAGTTTCTCCTTTCTCAACCCGAGGCGAAAAGAAATGGCGGAAAGGAGCTACGTTTGGATGGATCCCGACAAAGTTTTCGCAGAGATGTGTGAAAACTGCCATGGTCAGGACAGCATTGGGGGTGAAATCAAGAAGGTGGAGCCCGTAGGTGTTCATGACATCGCAAAAGAATTCTGAAAAGGGCGGGCAGAGTCCGCAATAGAAGAACAAGGCAAAGAAGGGATACCCAATGGGATACTTATCCCAAGCAGTGGCTGGGAGTACCTTCGTGCGCGGATGCGCTCGCGTCCCCGTCGACCAGAAGAGGTAGAAGTCCTCCTTCAGCTCCACCGCCTCAAGCCTCGGAGGGAAGAGTGCCCGCTCCTTCCGCAGCGCCGCGAGCCGCTGCGCCTCGGCCGACTTCGCCTTTTCGGCTATCGGAGCCATGGCGGAAAGGGGGAGTGAGGACGGCGACGTTGGCGGTGCTGGTGGCGCTGGGGGCAGGGCGCTGCTCTCCTTCGGCTTTGGGAAGAAGGAGAGTGGCGGAGATTCTCGAGGAGGGAATAGCAACGGGCAGATGGGCGAACTGCCCCTGTTCCTCCCTGCTTGTAAGGAGGGAGGGGGCGGACGTTTCGCCTTTTTGAATAAAGAAACCACCCACGACCTCTCCCACGACGCCGCAATCGACGCGTGCCGTTCGGGGAGGGCGTGGTGGATGCGGAGCAAGGTGCGACGTGACCCAGGCCGTGCGTGCCCGTGCCTTGTTTTGGGCCTGGCCCAACAGCGCTCGGCACCGTGTGTGGCCCAGGCCCGGGTGCTCCTGTCGGTGTACTAAAGTAGGGGTACCCTAGTATCCCGAACTTGTGCACGGGCAGTCGCAGCACCCCGCGGCAAGGCCCGCCAGGTGATCGCCAAGGCTCTCTATGGTTCTTTTGGAGCCATTCGAGAACAAAGTATTTAAGCCAAGGAGACAAGTCCCCGGCAAGAGGAGCTTGCCGGGAAGGCCGCTCGAGGCACAAGACCCCGGCAAGAGGAGCTTGCCGGGAAGGCCAACCAGAGCATCTCAAAGAACCTGCCGCGACGCGCCACGCGTCTCGGCAGGACTCGGCGAGCGACAAGCTCCCGGACGCAGCAAGACAACGGCCGTGGCAAGGCACTTGCCGCGGCGGGCAACCACTCTGTACCCGCGCTCCAGCTCACCCACCTACGTGTCGCTCCGGGACCCTTCCCGGCGTACGTGGCGGTAGGCTGTGCAGCCAGGGGTACACTGTGGCATGCAGCACTGACAAGATCGCCATCGTGGCAAGCGGTGGCGCCCCCGACGGTCCCTTTTCTGCACCATCTCGGCGACGTAGATAGGCATTTAATGCCTTTGTCCCCTGCCGTCAGGGTTAGGTATGATACACTATGTAGGTAGCTGTACCTACCACAGCATATTTCCATTTTTGCCCTTACCTACGTTGCCACCTGTTGGAGACCCCTTGAACATATAAAAGGAGGCCCATGCACAACGTACGGGGGGATCGGACCCCGGAGAGCGATCTCTGAGAGGAAAACAGAAGAACGCTCGGTCTCGTTAGCTGCTTGAGTGTACTGTAGCACTCAGCGCTCCCGAGCAAGAACTCAATACAATCCACAAAGCAGCAGTAGGAGTATTATCTCTCCGGAGAGTTCCGAAGCTGAGTAAAAAAACCCCGTGTGCTTCGCCTCGATCCGCTCTTCGCGCGACCTCCGCCCCCTGCCGAACCGAGAAGGGGCTCCGTCCCCATAGGTGCTCGTGGAGCCAGAAAACCCCGGCACATGCCCAATGACCGAAGTAGTGATAGTTGTCGTCTAGTCTCCGAGGATGATGAGAGCCTCGGTAATGAGGACTTCATCGTGCCTGAGGCACCCCCTCGAGCAGGAGCGCTTCAAGCGCCAGCTCATAGCCACTGCAAGAAGCCTGAAGAAGAAGCAACGACAGCTCCAAGCTGATCAAGACCTGCTCATTGACAGGTGGACTGATGTCGTGGCAGCCGAAGAATACGGCCTCGAGCGCCCAGCCAAGAGTTACCCAAAGCGCATACTGCTACCTCAGTTCGATGAGGAGGCACCAGATCGTATACCTCCCTCACGCAATGCGGACCGACCACCACGTGGTCGAGATAGTGCGGCACACCGACCACCCCGCGGTCGGGATAAAACGACAACTCAGGCCGAACAACAGCCCGCCCCACCGCCTCGCAAAAACAAGGACATAATAGCTCGGGACCACACATACGACCTTCGACAGGACCTGGAGAGTAGACCAGGACACACCAGATCAATCTACAGATCGTGAGGATGCTTCCCTACTCGGGATGACAACTACCTAATCGGACGTGACAAACTTAATCATACCCGGGCCAATAACCGCAGACGGACTTCATCGGAGGTGCGCTGTGACGCGGCCCGCTATAGAGGCGCCGCACACCCTCTCTGCTTCACAGGTGAGGTGCTGGATCACGAATTCCCCGAGGGGTTCAAGCCCGTCAATATGGAATCATACAACGGATCAACCGATCCCGTAGTGTGGATCGAAGATTTTATTCTCCACATCCATATGGCCTGAGGAGATTATCTCCAGGCTATCTAGTACCTCCTATTAAAGCTGAAAGGACCAACTCGACACTGGCTAAACAGCCTACCTGAAGATTCCATCGACAACTGGGAGGACTTGGAAGAAGCTTTTCTTGACAACTTCCAAGGC
Source organism: Aegilops umbellulata (assembly GCA_032464435.1). Taxonomy (NCBI): domain Eukaryota; kingdom Viridiplantae; phylum Streptophyta; class Magnoliopsida; order Poales; family Poaceae; genus Aegilops; species Aegilops umbellulata. The sequence goes on from CP136056.1 coordinate 265,873,269, forward strand.
ACTTATGTCCGTCCACCTGACGCTGATGACTTAAGTCACATAGTTCAACAACCTGGAGAGTCCGCCAGAAAATTCTGAACTAGGTTCCTAACCAAAAAGAACCAGATCGTCGACTGTCCAGATGCCGAAGCCCTAGCGGCCTTTAAACATAGCATCCATGACGAATGACTCGCCCGCCACCTCAGCCAAGAAAAGCCGAGGTCCATGACAGCCCTCACGACACTTATGACCTGCTTTTGTGCGGGAGAGGATAGTTGGCTGGCTCGCAGTACAAATACAGCCAACAAAGCAGGCCCCTCCGAGGCCAAAAACAACACCTACAAGCTCCGGCGCAACAGACACAAATGCCGGAGCAATGGCGACAACACCGATGACACTACAGTTCACGCTGGATTCAGTGGCTCCAAGTCCGGCCAGCAGAAGAAGCCCTATAAAAGGAACGACAGAGGACCATTTAGCTTGGACCACATACTTGATCATCCGTGCCAGATACATGGCACCCCAGACAAACCGGCCAACCATACTAACAGAGACTGCCGGGTCTTTAAGCAAGCCAGCAAGGTAAATAGCGGAAACAAGGAAGGGGAATCGCAGAGCGAGGACGATGACGAGGAACCCCGGCAGCCGAACACTGGGGGGCAGAAGAAATTCCCGCCTCAAGTCAAAATGGTGAACATGATATAGGCTACACACATCCCCAAAAGGGAGCGCAAGCGCGCACTCAGGGACGTCTATGCGGTAGAGCCAGTCGCCCCAAAATTCAACCCATGGTCGTCATTACCGATCACCTTTGATCGTCGTGATCATCCAACTAGCATTTGTCATGGCGGTTTGGCCGCATTGGTACTCGACCCAATCATCGACGGATTTCACATGACTCGAGTCCTAATGGACGGTGGTAGCAGCCTCAACCTGCTCTAACAGGATATAATACGCAAAATGGGTACTAATCCCTCACTAATCAAGCCCACGATAACCACCTTTAAAGGCGTTATACCAAGCGTAGAGGCCCGTTGTACGGGCCCGATCACGCTGGAGGTGGTCTTCGGTTCCCCGGATAACTTCCGAAGCAAAGAGCTAATCTTCGATATCGCCCCCTTCAGCAGCGGCTGCCACGCACTGCTCGGACGAACCACGTTGAATAACTTCCGAAGCAAAGAGCTAATCTTCGATATCGCCCCCTTCAGCACCGGCTACCACGCACTGCTCGGACGAACCACATTTGCTAGATTCAACGCGGTGCCACATTATGCTTATCTCAAGCTCAAGATGCCCGGTCCACGCGGCATCATTACAGTAAATGGAAACACGAAACGTTCCCTCTGTATAGAGGAGCATACCGCAACCCTTGCAGCAGAAGTACTAAGCGGCCTTCTCAAGCGGCACCATAATCCGGCTGCCGAGCCCCTGGACATCGTTATGAAGGTTCGGACTACACTACAACAGGGCAGCTCGGTTCGTCAAGAACGGAATTAGTAAATTAGGCCTCTGTCCCAGCCCCGATGAGGAAGGGGCATCCGTACCACGCGTACATAATTACGCACTCAAAACCCCATGGGTACCGACGGAGGCATAACTCGCTCGCGATCCACAATGCGGCTTGACCGACCCAGGCATTCGCACGCCTTTACCTTTTCTTTTTATTATGGTTTTTTTCTCTTTTCGAGGTCTATGCGGACGACCCGCTTGCAGAACACACCAAGGAGGAAAGGGGCTCTGGCATACAAGGGAATCCCCAGGTGGTCTCTACTAACTGATTGCCATACTTGTTTTACATACCTGCATGCAGCTTGCCCTTGGTTGCGGCATGTTAAATAGCTTTACTTGCTTATCGCATTGCCTACACAAAGTACGCCTCGACGTACTAATTACATCATAATGGTGAATAAATGGTGGCGTCGGCTTATTACTTAATTTTCCTGTTTCCTCACGTTTGTATATATTACTTATTGCACACGTACACCATGGTACGTATTACTACGCAAGGGGCTTCATTACACCCCGCATTACGGCAATAAAAGTGCAAACACTTTTCCAGTATAGTTCGGCACCCCGAACTTATAACATTATATGCATCGGCTCCGAATCATGTCTTTGGTCAATAGTTGGGTTGCCCGGCTCCTGTGTTTACTACCTTACGTTCTGCTATATCGGCTAGGGTAGTAAAGGGAGAACTACTGCGATTGTGTCCCAGTTCTTCCGGACGAGCACCTCAGTAGAGAAAGCCGAAAACTGACTGTCATGATGTGGCGAGAGCTGGTCAGCTGTTCGAGTGGTTCCAAATTGTTAGAGATTTTTTCCACTTCTTGCGAAGAATTGGTTCCTTCGATTAGGCATGTACAACGCCCCTAGTTCGGCCTTCCGAATACCAGGGGCTTCGCCAACTTTTTTAATTGTCAAACTCCTATGACTAAGTGAGGGCGGTAAAGGCTGCATTGTCTGATTGCCTTGTTCGTTGCGCTAAACACCTCCTTTAAGGACCAGAATGTGGAGTAAAGAGTGTTTAGATTTATCCCGAACACCCCCGTACTACCTACATGGGGGTAGAAGCCGACGACTAGTCAACCCTCAGATTTCATAAACGGCCGCACAGGAGGTAAAATGTAAACCGCAAACATTATAATACATAACATCATTGTTCCATATTACAGGACAGGATAATACAAAAGTTCTCATGGGAATATGACATCCTTCGAACATTGCTCCGCCACAAGGTGGGACCCCTCCAGGACACCATCAAAATAGAGCTTGGGTCGACGATGCTCCTTGCCCTCCGGCGGCCCCTCGGTCATCAGCTTCTTGGCATCCAGCTTTGCCCAATGCGTCTTGACGCAGACAAGTGCCATATACGCACCTTCAATACAGACCGACCGCTTCACGCCTTCAAGCCGCAGACGGGCACTTACAAGCCGCTTAACAAGTCCGAAGTAGCTGCTAGGTATAGGCTTGGCAGGCCACAACCGGGCTATCAGGTCCTTCATGGCTAGCTCTGCCAACCTGTGCAGCTCGACCAACTGCTTTAGCTGGTCGCTGAAGGGCACCAGATGTTCGGGTCCAAGATATTGGGACCAGAATAGCTTCTCCGTAGACATCCCTTCTTCGGCTCTATAATGCTCGATAGCATCTGATATACTGCGCGGCAGATCCGTCAACGCCCCTAGAAAACCCAAATTCGGATAAGTACAAGGAACGTTTCTTCTACATACTTGCTTTGCAAGGTGAAAGACTTACCCGCCACAATCTTCTTGGCCGCCTGAATTTCCTGGAGGGCATTCTGGCCATCGGCTCGTGCATCCTGTGCGCTCTGGTGGGCCTTTGTCAGTTCAGACTCTTGCGCCTTACAATCGCGCTCCAAGGACTCAAATCTCTCGATCGCGCCCTAGAGCTGTTACTGCGCCTCGCCAACCCGGGCCTCGTGCTTCTCGCGCGCGGCGCGTTCCTTGGCCGCTTTGTCCTTGGCCTCGTCCAACGCCTTCTTGAGGGCTGCCACCTCGGTCGTGGCCCCTAATAAAGTTTATGACACCTTAGTCCGGACGGACTATTCATCTTTTCTTAAAATGTACCCGCAGGTTACTGCATACCTTGGCTATCCTCCAGCTGCTTCTTCACGAGGCCGAGCTCCTCCTCGGCCCGGTCCAGTTTCCGCTTCAGTCCAGAGACCTTCGTAGCATGAGCGGTGGCAGCCTGCAGCGACACCTGCTTATTCACATAGAAACTTATGTTAGACTCCTGCGATATTTCTTCTTGAACCTTTGTTCAGCTTTTTCTTCTCGAACACCAAACAGAGCATCAGGGGCTACTATCTATACTGTGATATTCTTCCTACAAACACATTACTTACCTCAAAGCCCGATAGAAGGCTAGTGCAGGCTTCGGTCAGTCCGCTTTTAATGAACTGAACCTTCTCTATTACCGTGGTCATAAGGGCGCGGTGTTCATCTACAATAGAGGCGCCTTGTAGCGCCTTCGACAGATTATCCGGTGCCTCTGGTTGGATAGAGGTCACCGGCGGAACATGCACATTCCCTCCTTTTGGGGAATGCCGTTCGCTGGACTCCGGAGCCGCGTAGATCTCCGGAATGGTATCCGGCAAAGGTTCGAAGGGAACTCGGCCCCCGTCACCAGTCCCCATAGTGGTTTTTTCCCCATGTTTCCGGCGACTGAGGAATCATCCTGGGGCACCACCCAGGCGATCTCCGGAAGCTCCCCTGGTCGGGGAAGGTCTTTTGCGACACCACCTCGTCATCAGCCTTGGGGGAGATGGAATGTGCAGGTGGCAGAGACATGCTAGCCATCTCCTTTGAGTCTAGCGATCCCTCTGTCGAGGATCGCCGGGAGCCATCGCGTGCCGGACTGCAATGACAAGGTTTGAGATATATCAATATTACAAAACCAGGAAAGCCAGACATTTTCGGATTCTGGTACTTACGAGGTGGCCCGAGGCTTGGTCTGACGAGGTCGCTCCGGACTGCTATCAACATCCCACGTGAGGTTATCCGCGAGGGAGCCTTTAACCCTCATAGACGCTTTCGCCTCCGGGCTTGTGGGGGCCGTTCTCTTCTTCCTCCCCACTTCAGGTGGGGAGTCATTTTCTTCTTCCTCTTCGTCATCGTCATCAGCAGACAAAGAGGAAGTCTCGCTTTCGGACGTCACGTCCGGAGCGCCTTTTCGGCGAGGGCCCTTCTTGGCCCTTTTGGCAGCCTTCTTGGCCGTCTTCTCTGGCACCTCATAAGGTGCAGGGAAAAGCATTTTCGTCAGTAATGGGAATTCTTGCTCTTCGGGCAGCGTAGCCGGACAGTTAATCTCCTCTGCTACCTTGATCCAGGCATGAAAACAGGGGTAGGAGAGCTTAGGCTTTTTCCCAAAATATGCTAGTAGAGGGTACTCCTTGAAAACATTAAAGGAACTTACCGAGTTAGCCTGGCGTTTTAAGCTAAGCCCGCGATCTTCGGTCGTGGGCGGTGGCTGATAACCCAGAAGTATAGGGGATCACAACAGTTTTTGAGGGTAGAGTATTCAACCCAAATTTGTTGATTCGACACAAGGGGAGCCAAAGAATATTCTCAAGTATTAGCAGTTGAGTTGTCAATTCAACCACACCTGGATAACCTAGTATCTGCAGCAAAGTGTTTAGTAGCAAAGTAATATGATAGTAGTGGTAACGGTAACAAAAGTAATATTTTTGGTGTTTTGTAGTGATTGTAACAGTAGCAACGAAAAGTAAATAAGCGAGAACCAATATAGGAAAAGCTCGTAGGCATTGGACCGGTGATGGAAAATTATGCCGGATGCGGTTCATCATGTAACAAGCATAACATAGGGTGGCATAGAACTAGCTCCAATTCATCAATGTAATGTAGGCATGTATTCCGAATATAGTCATACGTGCTTATGGAGAAGAACTTGCATGACATCTTTTGTCCTACCCTCCTGTGGCAGCGGGGTCCTAATGGAAACTAAGGGATATTAAGGCCTCCTTTTAATAGAGAACCGGAACAAAGCATTAGCACATAGTGAATACATGAATGTCACATCCCTAGTTCTGGTATGCTCAAGGCTAGCTAGACATGTGTGCATCATGTTGAAATTTCATTTGAATTTGAAATGGGGATTTGTGAAACCCTCAGAAATCATTTCTGGGAAGGACCCAGATAAAAATTGCTTCAATTTGGCCCAAGAAAATGTTCCTGATTTTCTCTAAACCAACATCCTTTAGAGAAAATCAGGAACATTTTCTTGGGCCAAATTGAAGCAATTTTTATCTGGGTCATTCCCAGAAATGATTTCTGAGGGTTTCACAAATCCCCATTTCAAATTCAAATGAAATTTCTACATGATGCACACATGTCTAGCTAGCCTTGAGCATACCAGAACTAGGGATGTGACAACTCGCCCCCACTTGAAAGAATCTCGTCCCGAGATTCAGGGGTCGATGGAAAGAAGGTGGGGTACTCCAGTCAAAGACGATCTTCTCGCTCCCAGGTAGCTTCTCTCTCAGAATGATGAGACCACTGAACTTTGAGAAACTTGATGTTCTGACGTCGAGTAACACGCTCTGCTTGATCAAGAATGCGAATAGGGTACTCTCGATATGTGAGGTTATCTTGGAGATCAAGCGTTTCGTGGTCCACTCCGCGGATGGGATCCGAGAAGCAACGCCTGAGTTGAGAGACGTGGAAGACATCATGAACTCGAGAAAGATGTGGGGGTAGCTCCAACTGGTAGGAAACCTCTCCTCGTTTAGCGAGAATGAGAAAGGGACCAATATAACGAGGAGCCAACTTGCCCTTGATACCGAAACGATGGGTACCCTTCAAGGGAGTAACCCGAAGGTAAGCCTTGTCGCCAACTTCATAAGACACTTCCTTATGACGACGGTCATACTGGCTCTTTTGACGAGATTGGGCTGTTTTTAAATTCTCACGAATGATGCGAACTTGCTCTTCTACCTCCTGGATCATATCCGGTCTAAAGAATTGTCTTTCACCGGTTTCTGACCAGTTCAAAGGTGTTCGACATCTTCGTCCATACAGAACCTCAAAAGGAGCTTTCTTGAGACTGGATTGGTAGCTATTGTTATAAGCAAACTCAGCGAAAGGAAGGCACTTCTCCCAATCCATACCGAATGAGATAACGCAAGCTCTAAGCATGTCTTCGAGGATTTGGTTGACCCTTTCCACCTGACCACTTGATTGAGGGTGGAAAGCGGTACTGAAGGAAAGATGGGTGCCCATGGCAGTTTGGAAACTCTCCCAGAAATGAGAAGTGAAAAGACTACCACGGTCTGAATTGATCTCTAGTGGAACACCATGAAGTGAAACTATTCGAGAAATATATAAGTCAGCGAGCTGACTAGCGGTGATATTCTCTCGAACAGGTAGGAAGTGAGCCACTTTGGCAAGACGATCAATGACTACGAAGATAGCATTATTCCCTTTGTTGGTCCTGGGAAAGCCGGTGATGAAGTCCATACCAACTTTATCCCATTTCCACTCAAGAATAGCTAAAGGCTGAAGGGTGCCAGCAGGTCTTTGATGTTCTGCCTTAACGCGACGACAAACGTCACAGTTAGCAATGAACTGAGCGATTTCTCTCTTCATCCTAGTCCACCAGAACCTCTGGCGTAGGTCCTGATACATCTTAGTACTACCGGGATGAATTGTGAGAGGAGATTCATGAGCCTCCTTAAGGATCAGTTGTCGCAGATGTTGATTCTTGGGAACTACCAAGCAATTCTCAAAGAAAACAACACCTCGATCATCTATAGAGAAACTCCCACCAACTCCCTTCTTAATGTTCCTCTTAATGCGGATAACACCCCTATCAAACTTCTGGTCAGAGATGATCTGATCCTCAAGGGTAGGTTTCGCCACCAAGGTAGAAAGGAATCCTTGAGGAGCAATGTGAAGATTAAGCTTACAAAATTCCTCATGAAGAAGTGGTTGGCCCTGCTGCAACATAAGATTGTTGCAATAGGACTTACGACTCAGTGCATCAGCCATGACATTGCCCTTGCCTGGGGTGTAGGTAATCCCTAAGTCGTAATCTGAGATCAACTCCAACCAACGTCTTTGCCTAAGGTTCAAATCTGGTTGGGTGAAGATATACTTGAGACTCTGGTGATCGGTGTAAATCTCTCAACGCTTACCAAGAAGGTAATGTCGCCATGTCTTAAGTGCATAGACTACGGCTGCAAGCTCTAGATCATGTGTAGGATAATTATCCTCATGTGGATGCAAATGTCGAGAGGCATAGGCAATCACATGACGATCCTGCATAAGAATGCAACCCAGTCCCTGTCGTGAGGCGTCACAATAGATAACAAAGTCCTTAGTGAAATCCGGTGGCACAAGTATGGGAGTAGAAGTCAGGCATCTTTTCAGTTCCTGAAAACTGTACTCACACTATGGGGGCCACTCAAACTTTTTATCTTTCTTGAGAAGTTCCGTGAGAGGTTTGGCCACTTTAGAGAAGTTTTCAACAAAGCGACGGCAATAACTGGCTAGACCAAGGAAACTCCTAACTTGCTTAACTGTTTCAGGTGGAGTCCAATCAAGAACGGCCTGAACTCTCTCGGGATTGACAGCAATGCCCTTACCAGAGCTCACGTGGCTGAGATAGGTCACTTCTGGCAACCAAAATTCACACTTGGAGAACTTGGCATAAAGGCGGTGCTCTCTGAGTTTTTCTAGCACAAGTCTAAGATGTTCGGCATGCTCTTCCTCGTTCTTCGAGTAAATAAGAATATCATCGAGGTAAACCACGACGAACTTATCTAAGTACTCCATGAAGATCGAGTTCATCAAGCGGGAGAATGTAGCTGGAGCATTGGTTAGACCAAAGGACATGACGGTGTACTCGTACTGGCCATAACGAGTGACAAAAGCCGTTTTAGGAATGTCCCCGTTTCTAATCTTAATTTGGTGGTAGCCTAACCTCAAATCCATCTTAGAAAAGACTGAGGATCCAGCGAGCTGATCATACAGGTCGTTGATCCTGGGGAGCGGATACTTGTTCTTTATCGTGACCAAATTAACAGGACGATAATCTACAACCATCCGGTCCGTACCATCCTTCTTCTTGACGAAGAGGACGGGGAAAGCCCAAGGAGAAGATAGGACGGATGAAACCCTTTTGCAAGGACTCATCAAGTTGTTTCTTAAGCTCGGCTAGTTCTAAGGGTGCCATCTTGTAAGGTCTCCTAGAAATTGGGGCGGTTCCTGGGAGAAGATCTATGACAAATTCTACATCTCTGTCAGGTGGAACACCTGGCAGTTCTTCTGGAAAGACATCCGGAAAGTCACGGACTACCGGGATATCCTCAAGGTCTGGAAGAGGGCTGGCATTAAGAGAATAAAGCTGACGCTTTGCAATTCTGGTGGAGACAGTGACTATCTTGCCAGAGGGGTGTGTAAGCTGAACAGACCTAGTGTAACAATCAATCTTGGCATAATGAGCTTTCATCCAGTCCATACCCAAGATGATGTTAATATCAGTAGACTTGAGGGCTATGAGTGACGCAAGGAATACGAGTCTATCGACAAGGATTTCATTACCATGGCTTATTCTGGTAGTTTGCCATCTAGACCCCGGAGTTTGGATTTCAAGTGGAGTTGGCATATCACAAAATGACATGTCATGCAAACGAGCATAGCCTTCAGAGATGAAGGAGTGAGATGCTCTGGTATCGAATAGAACCGAGGCGGGATGGCAATTGACAAGGAGTGTACCAAGAACGACATCTGGATCATCATGAGCGTCTTTAGCTGAGACGTGATGCACACGTCCACGTTCAGTGGGAGCTGTCTTGACACTGATCGTCTTGCATGATGGCTTACCATGGCCAACAGACTTCTCAGGCTGGGGTGGAGCATAGCTGGCTTGAGAGCAGTCACGTGCATAGTGTCCTGGCTCTCCGCATGTGAAGCAAGTCCCTGAAGTAGGGCGTGGACCCGCATTGGCAGGCAGTCTACCAATAGGCCTGGGTGGAGCATGTAACTAAACTGGGTGAGGCGCCACATAAGATGGCCTCGGTGTATAACCGGGTGGAAGAGTGGAGTTTGGAATCCAGATCCGGCGCTTCTGCGAACTAGAACGGGAGGAAGAACCCAAATCACGGGTGTGCTTACGAGACTCCTCATAGGTGAGCTGAGATGTCTCTGTGTTAATGGTCTTGTTCACAAGAGCCTGGAATGTATTGCAATGGTGCAAGTGGAGATCACGACGCAACTTGGGGTTGAGACCCTTCCGGAACCTAGCCTGCTTCTTGGCGTCTGTGGACACTTCTTCTGTAGCATAGAGGGCGAGGTTCTCAAACTCTCTACTGTAAGCATCAACAGCCATCTTACCCTGGGTGAAACTACATAACTCTTCTCTCTTGCGGTCAATGAGAGCTAGAGGAATGTGATGCTCGTGAAAGGCTTTAGTGAAATCTCTCCAGGTAGGTATCTGACCAGCTGGAAGCATAGCCTCATAGTTCTGCCACCAAAGACTAGCAGGACCTTCCAGGTGATATGCGGCATAGGTGACCTTGTCACCTTCAGCTACATTCGCAGAACGGAGCTTGTGAGTAATACTATGGAGCTAGTCATCTGCATCGAGTGGCTCAATGGAATGATGGAAGGTAGGTGGTTTTAGATGAATGAAGTCATAGATGGTCGCTGACTCTTTGTGCTGATGGGAGGTGTTCTCCTCAATACGTGCTAACAAGCAGTTAGACTCTCGCTTGTTCTTCTCCATCTCTAACATGAACTCTGCCAATGAAGACTGGTCGGGAGGATCCTCATCCCTACCATCTCCGTGGTTCCGGCTACGAGCAACAGAACTTCGGTTAACTGGCAGCATCCTGAAGAACGAAACCAAGAAAAACAAGGATGGATTCAGCATCAACTATAGGATGCAGAAGGTAGCACAAGAATTTAGTATCTCTCAAACTCCTAGGACAATTCCGGCAACATAACGGCAGTAAAATGCTCAAAATGAGACATCCTGCTAAAATGGGGTAGTAACATAATCAACATCATCACTCAAGGTTCTGAAATATTACTAAACAGGCTACACGGAGGTACTCAAACTGGGATATGACTCTGATCAACCAATCCTAAAAGACTACGGAGTAGTAACACGTGATCCTGACAGATAGAAGTGGAAGCCTAGTTCCTTAACCCCGTAGGAAAGATAGGATGACTTAGATCAGAAGGGCATGAGATATAAGGAGTAAAAAGAGCCTTACGTTCCCTTCCACAATCAATTCCCTTACATAACTAAAGAATTTCTAGACTCAGCTTCGACCAGGTTGGCTTGGAAATCCTACAGGCAGTCAGGCTCTGATACCAAAGCTGTCGGGACCCCGATCCTAAGTCACACCAATCTAGCATGTAACACATCATATCACTTTGCGGCCTCACGCACGGTATTCCTAGGGGTGCCACCTTACCTGGCCCGGGACCGTTTGCGCCTTTTGGCTCATGTATATGATAGTGTCGCTAGCATCCAGTATGACAAAGAACCCGGGCCGACATGGCTAGTCGCGAATCCAAAGCGGCACTAACCCATGAGGACAGGCATACATGAATCACATCAAGCATGTCAGTCATCAACGTGTGAATCCGGGCTGTAGCACTGGGCTAACAGGACTCCGGTAACCCGGGCTGTAGCAGGCTAGGTAGGACTCGGGATGTCACCGCGTGACATTTCCCTGAAGGGACAGACATAGGAACGAAGTGAAACACATGCCGGCCAGTCAAGTGTTCCGAGCAGTAGTGCTGGGCTAGCAGAACTCCGGTGAACCGGGCTGTAGCGGACTACTATCGCTTAGAAAGCACTAGACTACATTTCCCCATATGATAGGCTGCCAAGGATAAACAACTAGATTGTCGGATCCCACACATAGCAATACACGTTACACGTACGCATAACATGCAAGTATGTGCTGTACAACATGGCATCACAACATAACGCAAACTCATATAGATAAAGGCTCAGAAGAGCCACATAGCATTAAATACAAGCAAGGGTCACATGACCCATCATTCAGAGCATACAAGCAACAAGCGGAAGCATTACATGTCTGAGTACAGACAACTATAAAAGAAAAAGGCTGGGAAGCCTGACTATCTACAAGACCCTCCAAAGGTATAAGATCGTAGCTGAGGTAACAAGCTACTCATCGAAGTCCAAGCGGAATTACTAGAAAGACCAAAGTCTCCGCTGCAAAACATAGATAAAGCAAACATGAGTACAAAGGTACTCAGCAAGACTTACATCAGATCCTATCATACATGCATTAGTATCAAGGAGGTAATGTGGGGTTTAGTTGCAGCAAGCCAGCTTTGACTTAATGGCTATCCTGTTCTACGACTACAAGAAACTTCTTTGGGGTGAGCAGCGCACACGAGTCCACTAATCACCACATCAATACACTACTATGGATTCATCCCCGTCTCACTACGAGAAGGCCATCCATAGCACTCACACTTGTCTTGAGCATTTTAGAGTATCCACTTTAAGTTGTCTATGTACCACGTAAGCATCCAAGAAGTCCATAACCGAGGACACGGCTATTCGAATAGATCATGATAACCCTGCAGGGGTGTACTTCTTAACACACGCTCTCACCACTTATCACCATGTACACGTCATGTAGCTCGGCAACCTTCAAGCGGAAGCCTGGCGAGGGTGTCGGCCACGACCTGACTAACCACACAAGACTCTAGTCCAGGTTTATCGCCTATTCGGGTTCCATCCGCAAGGAGATCCGGCCGGGGTGTCGCTCACGGCCCCAAACGATGTGTACAGGGTTCCCGAGCCCACCAACCGGGTGCCACTCGGTACACCGGGCCACGTGTGCCTAGTCTGTCCCAAGCCCACCCTGCCGGGTGCCACTCGGTAGAAAAATAGCACTACCTACAAACACCAGAAACTAGTTGCGACTCCTGGACAGAGACCGAGGTGATTAATAAGTCGAGAGGGGCACTTAAGCATTCCAATGCGTGGTAGTAGCTAGTCATTGGACGACATACACGGAACTCAGTGCTTAGGGACGGTTCCAATGAGACAACCCACCATGTACTCCTACATGGCCTCTCACCACTACCTTTACCAAATCGTGTTCACACGCTTAACTCTCAGCATCAGAACATATCATAACACTCCAATCCATTCCCAATGAATCAGACCTGACACAACTCTAAGCAATAGCAGGCATGGCATGGTAGAAACACAACATGGCTCAATCAACTCCTACACATGCTAGTGGGTTTCAACTATTTACTGTGGCAATGACAGGTCATGCAGAGGAATGGGTTCAACTACCGCAGCGTAAAGTAGCAGTTGATTCGCGGTTGTCCTAATGCAATAAAAGAGAGCAGGAGCGAGAGAGTGGGATCATATCGAAATGAACAAGGGGGTTTGCTTGCCTGGTAGATCAACAAGGGAGGCACTGCTTCACAGACAGGTACTCTGGAACGGTCTCCGGAGCAGGACCTATCGAGAAGGAATGGTGCCAACAATCAATTCACAAGCATATGCAACAATATGATGCATGAACATGGCATGAAGATGTGATGCTGTTTGAGCTAATGCAACTAGTATTCAAATTGAATGAAGTCCATTTGAACCAAGGGTTCAAATGCAACTAAAAATTAAGCTCTTATATATGCCATTTATATGTTTCACCTATACAACAGGTATAAGTTGTTTTGTCATGCATGAAACTGGTACAGATTGTATTTTTTTGATAATTTTTTAGAGAAAATCAGGAACATTTTCTTTGGCCAAATTGAAGCAATTTTTATCTGGGTCATTCCCAGAAATGATTTCTGAGGGTTTCACAAATCCCCATTTTAAATTCGAATGAAATTTCAACATGATGCACACATGTCTAGCTAGCCTTGAGCATACCAGAACTAGGGATGTGACATTGCAGGGTTATTTAGAGAAAATCAGGAACATTTTCTTGGGCCAAATTGAAGCAATTTTTATCTGGGTCATTCCCAGAAATGATTTCTGGGGGTTTCACAAATCCCCATTTCAAATTCAAATGAAATTTCAACATGATGCACACATGTCTAGCTAGCCTTGAGCATACCAGAACTAGGGATGTGACAATGAACTCCTCAAACCAAGGTCACTTCGAGGTTGCCGGGTCATAACACATAGTAGGTGACCATAGACTTGCAAGATAGGATTAAGAACACACATATATTCATCAAAACATAATAGGTTCATATCTGAAATCATGGCACTCAGGCCCTAGTGTCAAGCATTAAGCATAGCAAAGTCATGGCAACATCAATCTGAGAACATAGTGGATACTAGGGAGAAAACCCTAACAAAACTAACTCGATTACATGATAGATCTCATCCAACCCATCACCGTCCAGCAAGCCTACGATGGAATTACTCACGCAAGGTGGTGAGCATCATGAAATTGGTGATGGAGGATGGTTGATGATGACGACGGCGACGAATCCCCCTCTCCGGAGCCCCGAACAGACTCTAGATTAGCCCTCCCGAGAGGTTTTAGGGCTTGGCGGCGGCTCCATATCGTAAAACGCGATTATTTCTTCTTCTTGATTTTTTTCTCCCTGAAAGCAAATATATAGAGTTGGAGTTGGCATCAGAGGAGCCTCAGGGGGCCCACGAGGTAGGGGGGCGCGCCCTAGGGGGGACGACGCGCCCCCACCCTCGTGAACAGGGTGTGGCCCCCCTGGTCTTCATATTTGGCAAGGATTTTTTATTATTTCCGAAAAGATGTTCCGTGAAGTTTCAAGTCATTCCGAGAAATTTTGTTTCTGCACGTAAATAACACCATGGCAATTCTGCTGAAAACAACGTTAGTCCGGGTTAGTTCCATTCAAAAGCATGCAAGTTAGAGTCCAAAACAAGGGCAAAAGTGTTTGGAAAAGTAGATACGACGGAGACGTATTAACTCCCCCAAGCTTAAACCTTTGCTTGTCCTCAAGCAATTCAGTTGATAAACAGAAAGTGATAAAGAAAAACTTTTACAAACTCTGTTTGCTCTTGTTGTTGTAAATATGTAAAGCCAGCATTCAAGTTTTCAGCAAAGATTATAACTAACCACATTTGCAATAATTCTCAGGTCTCATGTTTACTCATATCAATAGCATAATCAACTAGCGAGCCATAATAATAAATCTCGGATGACAACACTTTCTCAAAACAATCATAATATGATATAACAAGATGGTATCTCGCTAGCCCTTTCCGAGACCGCAAAACATAAATGCAGAGCACCTTTAATGTTCAAGGACTGACTAGACATTGTAATTCATGGTAAAAGATATCCAATCATAGTCATACCCAATATAAATTAATAGTAATGGATGCAAATGACAGCTGCGCTCTCCAGCTAGTGCTTTTTATAAGAGGGTGATGACTCAACATAAAAGTAAATAGATGGGCCCTTCGCAGAGGGAAGCAGGGATTCGTAGAGGTGCCAGAGCTCGGTTTTGAAATAGAGATAAATAATATTTTGAGCGGCATACTTTCATTGTCAACATAACAACTAAGAGATGGCGATATCTTCCATGCTACACACATTATAGGTGGTTCCCAAACAGAATGGTAAAGTTTATACTCCCCCTCCACCAACAAGCATCAATCCATGGCTTGCTCGAAACAATGAGTGCCTCCAACTAACAAGAGTCCCCGGGGAGTTTTGTTTGCAATTAATTTGATTTAGTTTGCATAAAGCATGGGACTGGGCATCCCGGTGACCAGCCATTTTCTCGTGAGTGAGGAGCGGAGTCCACTCCTCTTGAGAATAACCCGCCTAACATGGAAGATAAGGGCAGCCCTAGTTGAGACATGAGCTATTCGAGCATACAAAATAGAATGTTTATTTGAAGGTTTAGAGTTTGGCACATAAAAATTTACTTGGAACGGCAGGTAAATACCGCATATAGGATGGTATGGTGGACTCATATGGAATAACTTTGGGGTTTAAGGGATTGGATGCACAAGCAGTATTCCCGCTTAGTACAAGTGAAGGCTAGCAAAAGATTGGGAAGCGACCAACTAGAGAGCAACAACAGCCATGAACATGCATTAAAATTAATAAACATTGGATGCAAGCATGAGTAGGATATAATCCACCATGAACATAAATATCGTGAAGGCTATGTTGATTTGTTTCAACTACATGTGTGAACATGTGCCAAGTCAAGTCACTTAAATCATTCAAAAGAGGATACCACCCCATCATACAACATCACAACCATTTTAATTGCATGTTGGCACGCAAGGTAAACCATTATAACTCATAGCTAATCAAGCATGACATGAGCAACTATGATCTCTTATTGTCATTGCCAACATGTTTATTCATAATAAGCTGAATCAAGAATGATGAACTCATCATATTTACAAAAACAAGAGAGGTCGAGTTCATACCAGCTTTTCTCATCTTAGTCAGTCCATCATATATCATCATAATTACCTTTCACTTGCACGACCAAACGATCTGAATAATAATAAGAGTGCACGTGCATTGGACTAAGCTGGAATCTGCGAGCATTCAATAAACAGGAGAAGACCAGGCAATATGGGGTCTTGGTTAAATCAACAATAATGCATATAAGAGCCACTTCAACAATTTAATTATGGTCTTCTCCTATCGACCCCCAAAGAAAAGAAAAGAAAAGAAAGACTATTTACACGGAAAATCTCCCAACAAGCAAAAGAGGAACGGGAAATATTTTTGGGTTTTCTTTTAATTATTACTACTATAGCAAGAAAGTAAACTAGCTAGAAGCTATTACTAATTATTTTTTGGTTTTTCTTAAGGTTTATCAAACACACAAGAAGAAAGCAGGAAAAAAGAAAATAAACTAGCATGGATATTACAGTGAAAGAGTATGAGCACCAACATCTAGCAATGAGTGTGTGTGAACATAAATGTAATGTCGGTGGGAAATACGTACTCCCCCAAGCTTAGGCTTTTGTCCTAAGTTGGTCTATTGCCAGGGATGGCCTGGCGAATACCCGTAGGTGTAGCTGGGGTCGTACTGCGATGCGGCGGCTATCGCCTCCTGAGCTGCAGCGTGGCGTCGAGCTGCCTCCGCCCTCCTCTCGTACTCGTCTGCCTCCTCTCTAGTAATAATATATCTTCCTTTTGCCTGATAATCAAAGAAGGCAGGAGCAGGGAGAGTAATACAGACAACACGCCATTTGTCAAAGATTAGTCGATATTGGAGAGGTGATTCATTCCTCTCAACAAACTGGTGGTGGACCATAGAATTAAAATCTAAACAAGTAGGAGTCAACTCCATATCATCCTCACAAACATCCACATCAAGAAAATCAGCTAAGCGGGTTGCATAAATTCCTCCAAAGAAATCTCCATTAAATCTATTGTGATGCAACCTATGTGCTACAATGGCTCCCATATGATAAGATTGGTCTCCTAACATAGCACTCCTAAGAATACTGAGGTCAAGCACACACATATGACATGCTTCATCCTTACCATTTATGCACCTACCTATGAAAAAGAGCAAAATAATGTATAGCAGGAAAGTGAATGCTCCCTATGGTAGCTTGTGTTATATCTCTAGATTTCCCTATAGTTATACTAGCAAGAAAGTCTCTAAATTCAGATTTACGGGGATCACTAGCATTACCCCATTGTGGAAGTTTGCAAGCAAAAAAAAATCCTCTAAGTCCATGGTATAAGATTTGTCATAAAGATCAAACATGACAGTTGGAGAATTACGTGAAGATGAAAATTCAAACCTCCTCACAAATGAACTAGTGATATCATGGTACTGTGGGCATTTGTCTGCCTCAAAGCTCACGAGATCGACGTTACACAAATATGCGTTAAATTCCTCTTTGATTCCCGCTCGATCCATAAAATTTTCTAAAGGCCACTCACAAGGCCGTACTGGAGCGTCCCTCGGGGGCTCCTCATCAGCATCACGCATGGCAAGCCTGGGTCCTTGCTTCCTTGAAGAACCACCTTGGAACATTTTCTTAAGCATATTGTTTTCTCAAGGAACAATCTCCCCAAGCAGTTTTCTGAGAGGTGCTTTGAGCAAGGAGGTCGAAAATCACAGCAAAGTGAGCGAGAACTCATGCTTGAGCTAGATATTCGTGTTTGTGGGAGGAATAAGAAGAAGATCGGTGCAGGAATAAGTAGAGGAGGGCCACCGTGGGCCCACGAGGCAGGGGGGCGCACCCTGGGGGTTAGGGCGCGCCCTCCACCCTTGTGGCCAGGTGGTTCACTCCCCTGGTGTGTTCTCAGTTCCATAAATCCTCAAATATTCTAGAAAAAATTATATTAAATTGGCAGGGCATTTGGAGGACTTTTATTTTTGGGGTATTTTTTATATTGCATGGATAAATCAGAAAACAGATAGAAAAATACTATTTTACATTATTTCAACTAAATAACACAAAATAGAGAGAGGGTACAGAAGGTTGTGCCTTCTAGTTTCATCCATCTCATGATCATCAAAAGGAACCCACCAACAAGGTTGTTCAAGTCTTGTTAACGAACTCATTCCGAATAACATGAAACCGGAGAAATTTCGAATAACACTATGTTACCTCAACGGGGATATGCACATCCCCAATAATAAGAATACCATATTTCTTTTTGACAGTAGGAAGAGGAAATTCAAAACCTCCAATAATAATTGATGGAAATTTTCCAATAGAGTTGATACTATAAACTTGAGGTTGTTTCCTCGGAAAGTGTACCGTATGATCATTACCATTAACATGAAAAGTGACATTGCCTTTGTTGCAATCAGTAACAGCCCCTGCAGTATTCAGAAAAGGTCTTCCAAGAATAATAGACATACTATAGTCCTCAGGAATATCAAGAATAACAAAGTCCGTTAAAATAGTAACGTTTGCAACCGCAACAGGCACATCCTCACAAATACCGACAGGTATAGCACTTGATTTATTAGCCTTTTGTAAAGAAATTTCAGTAGGTGTCAACTTATTCAAGTCAAGTCTACGATATAAAGAAAGAGGCATAACACTAACACCGGCTCCAAGATCACATAAAGCAGTTTTAACATAATTTCTTTTAATGGAGCATGGTATAGTAGGTACTCCTAGATCTCTAAGTTTCTTTGGTATTCCACCCTTAAAAGTATAATTAGCAAGCATGGTGGAAATTTCAGCTTCCGGTATCTTTCTTTTATTAGTGACAATATCTTTTATATATTTAGCATAAGGATTCATTTTGAGCATATCAGTCAATCGCATACGCAAAAAGATAGGTCTAATCATTTCACCAAAGCGCTCAAAATCCTCATCGTCCTTTTTCTTGGATTGTTTGGGAGGAAAAGGCATGGGTTTCTGAACCCATGGTTCCCTTTCTTCACCATGTTTCCTAGCAACAAAGTCTCTCTTATCATAACGTTGATTCTTTGATTGTGGGTTATCAAGATCAACAGTAGGTTCAATTTCTACATCATTATCATTACTAGGTTGAGCATCATCATGAACATCATCATTAACATTTTCACTAGGTTCATGTTCATTACCAGATTGTGTTTCTGCATCAGACATAGAGATATCATTTGGATTCTCAGGAGTTTCAGCAATAGGTTCACTAGAAGTTTGCAAAGTCCTATCATTTTTCTTTTTCTTCTTTTTAGAAGAACTAGGTGCAGGAGTATTATTTCTCTGAGAATCTTGCTCAATTCCCTTAGGGTGGCCTTCAGGATACAAAGGTTCCTGAGTCATTCTACCAGTTCTAGTAGCCACTCTAACAGCATAATCATTTTGTTTACTTTTCATTTCATTGAGCAAATCATTTTGAGCCTTAAGTACTTGTTCTACTTGGGTGGTAACCATAGAAGCATGTTTGCTAACAAGTTTAAGTTCACCTCTGATATTAGCCATATAATCACCTAAGTGTTTAATCATATAAGCATTTTGTTTTAATTGTCTACCAAAATAAGCATTGAAATCTTCTTGCTTAAACATAAAGTTATCAAATTCATCCAAGCATTGGCTAGCAATTTTAGTAGGAGGGATTTCAGCTCTATCATATATATAGAGAGAATTTACCTTTACTACCTGTGTCGGGTTATCAAGACCAGGAGGTTCTTCAATAGGTAATGGATTAAGATCATATGTTTCTTTAGCAGGAGGAATATTAAGACCATGTATTTCTTCAATAGGAGGTAAATTCTTAACATCTTCAGCTTTAATACCTTTTTCTTTCATAGATTTCTTTGCCTCTTGCATATCTTCAGGACTGAGAAATAGAACACCTCTCTTCTTCGGAGTTGGTTTAGGAACAGGCTCAGTAATTGGAGCAGGAGCTGGCTCAGGGAGTGCCCAATTATTTTCATTTTTCAACATATTATTCAATAGAATTTCAGCTTCATCCGGTGTTCTTTCCCTGAAAAGAGAACCAACACAACTATCCAGGTAATCTCTGGAAGCATCGGTTAGTCCATTATAAAAGATATCAAGTATTTCATTTTTCTTAAGAGGATGATCGGGCAAAGCATTAAGTAACTTGAGAAGCCTCCCCCAAGCTTGTGGGAGACTCTCTTCTTCAATTTGCACAAAGTTGTATATTTCCTTTAAAGCAGCTTGTTTCTTATGAGCAGGGAAATATTTAGCAAAGAAGTAATAAATCATATCATGGGGACTACGCACACAACCAGGATCAAGAGAATTAAACCATATCTTAGCATCACCCTTTAATGAGAACGGAAATATTTTAAGGATATAAAAGTAGCGAGATCTCTCATCATTAGTGAATGGAGTGGCTATATCATTTAATTTAGTAAGATGTGCAACAACAGTTTCAGATTCATAGCCATGAAAAGGACCAGATTCAACCAAAGTAATTATATCAGGATCAACAGCGAATTCATAATCCTTATCAGCAACACAAATAGGTGAAGTAGCAAAAGCAGGGCCAGGTTTCATTCTATCTTTAAGAGATTGCTTATTCCATTCAACTAATAAGCTTTTTAGTTCATATCTATCTTTACAAGCTAAAATAGTTGCAGAAGCTTCCATATCAAAAACATAACCCTTAGGAATAACAGGCATATCTTCTTCATTACTTTCATCAATATTATCAGTTTCAATAATTTCTTTCTCTCTAGACCTAGCAATTTGTTCATCAAGAAATTCACCAAGTGGCACAAAAGTATCAAGCATATAAGTAGTTTCATCATAAGTATCATGCATAGCAGAAGTGGCATCATCAATAACATGCGACATATCAGAATGAATAGCAGAAGCAGGTTTAGGTGTCGCAAGCTTACTCAAAACGGATGGTGAATCAAGTGCAGAGCTAGATGGCAGTTCTTACCTCCCCTCGTAGTTGAGGGATAAATTGTTGTCTTAGCGTCTTTCGAGTTCTTCATAGTGTCCAACACATATAAATCCCAAGTGACTCAAAGAATAGAGCTATGCTCCCCGGCAACGGTGCTAGAAAATAGTCTTGATAACCCACAAGTATAGGGGATCGCAACAGTTTTCGAGGGTAGAGTATTAAACCCAAAGTTGTTGATTCGACACAAGGGTAGCCAAAGAATATTCTCAAGTATTAGCAGTTGAGTTGTCAATTCAACCACACCTGGATAACTTAGCATCTGCAGTAAAGTGTTTAGTAGCAAAGTAATATGATAGTAGTGGTAACTGTAACAAAAGTAAAGAAGCAAAAGTAATATTTTTTGTGTTTTGTAGTGATTGTAACAGTAGCAATGGAAAGTAAATAAGCGAGAACCAGTATAGGAAAAGCTCGTACGCATAGGTGTAAGTGCATCTCGTGCCACCCCTAGTTGGTTTTGGAGTATTGACGACAAACCTGGTTGAGGGACTAATGTGTTTGTGAGAATTACAGAATAACACAGGTAGTAGTCCCTCATTGATTTGGTTTACCTACCGGAGATGACCCCTAAAAATGTATGAAGACAGTGGTGATATATGAAGATATTCACATTGGATACTATGACATGAGAAGACATTGAGTGAAGACTGTGGAGCACGAAGACTTAGTTGTTTTGTTGTTTCCTTTTCTTCTTTGTTGAGTCATAGGAACCACCGTACTATTAAGTGGGGTCCAAGTGAACAAAGTTAGAGTGACTGAAGTGATGCTCAACCAAATCCTATGTCTTCGAGTGAAGACAATGAGAGCAAATCTTATCCAGAGCTGGATGAGTCAGCTTTGCTTGTAGCGCAAGTAAAGTTGTCGTGTGTGTTTGAAATCTGACCGTTGGAACACGTGTTAGTTCCTTAGTGACCCAGGGTCATTTCAGACAAATCAGGTCGGGTTGCCTCGTGGCTATAAATAGCCCACCCACCTACACCATAAATTGGTGGCTGCTCAGAGTTAGTGCACGGCTTTTGTCATTTTGAGAGCAACCCACCTCAAAGCTTTTGAGAGAGAGAAATCCTTGCGAGGACAAAGCCCAAACACGCAGAGCCAAAGAGTGTTAGGCATCACTGAAGTCTTTCTGTCTGCGTGACCTGAAGACTTATTACACTTGAGGAATGTGAATCCTCCAGCCGGTTAGGCGTCGCGTTCTGAGCATCCAAGAGTCATTGTGGATCGTCGGTGAACGAAGTCTGTGAAGGTTTGCAAGTCTACCTTGAAGACTTACCAGAGTAATTGGGCGAGGACTGGATGTCCTTAGCTCAAGGGGAATAAGGTGAAGACGCGGTCTTCTAAGTTGAATCTCAGCCTCCCTAACCAGACGTACAATTGTCACAACAACTGGAACTGGTCCAACAAATCATGTGTCCTCAACAAGTGACTGGTTCTATCCTCTCCCTCTCTTTACTTACAGTTTGTCTTTGTCGGTGTACTAAAGTAGGGGTACCTTAGTACCCCGAACTTGTGCACGGGCAGTCGTAGCACCCCGCGGCAAGGCTTGCCAGGTGATCGCCGAAACTCTCCATGGTCCCTTTTTGGGCCATCCAAGAACAAAGTATTTGAGCCAAGGCCCCGGCAGGAGGAGCTTGCCGGGAAGGCCACCCGAAGAGAGCAAGGCCCCGGCAAGAGGAGCTTGCCGGGACGGCCGCTCGAAGCACAAGGCCCCGGCAAGAGGAGCTTGCCGGGAAGGCCGACCAGTGCACGACAAGAGACTTGCTGCAACGCGCCACGCGTCCCGGCAAGGACCGGTGAGCAACAAGCTCCCGGGCGCAACAAGGCATCAACCGCGGCAAGGCGCTTGCCGCGGCAAGTCACCACCCCGCGCCTGCGTTCCAGCTCATCCACCAACGTGTCGCTCTGGGGCCATTCCAGGCGTACGTGGCGAAAGGCTGCGCAGCCAGGGGCATGCGATGGCGAAGCAACGCTGACAGGATAGCCGTCGTGGCAAACGGTGGCGCCCCTGACGGTCCCTTTTCTGCACTGTTTGGGGACCTAGATGGGCATTTAATGCCCTTGTCCCCTGCCCTCAGAGTTAGGTATGATAGCACTGTGCAAACAACTGTACCCAACACAGCGTTTTCCAGTTTTACCCCCGCCTACGTTGCCACCTGTGGGTAACCCCTTGCGCATATAAAAGGAGGCCCCATGCGCAACGTAGAAGAAAAGGAAGGAGGAGGCCACTCACGCTCGGTCTGATTAGTTGCCTGAGTGTACTGTAGCACTCAGCGCTCCCGAACAAGAACACAATACAAACCACAAAGCAGCAGTAGGGTTTTACGCATCCGTGCGGCCCGAAGCTGGGTAAACCCCTTGTGTGCATCGTCTTGATCCACTCTTCGCGCGACCTCCGCCCCCCGCTGAACCAGAAAGGGGCTCGGTCCCCATAGGTGTTCGTGGAGGCAGATTTCCCCCGACATCTTTGGCGCGCCAGGTAGGGGGCGTCGAGGTTGTGTGAACCTGATCCGGCGTCTGCACAGGCTAGATATCCATCGTCTTCATCGACATGCCACCAAAGAAGAAGGCTCCGGAGGTGGCTGGTCCGTCCGCGTCGAACCCACCGCCCTTGGAGCAAACGGGTGGTGGGGACGGCACCGGCGGCGGAACGGGCGTCGCCGAGCCAGCTCATGGTGCCACGGTGTCCGAACATGCACCGCGCCCCTCTCAGGAGGCACGGGGCCAGCAGCGTCTTGGCACTCACGGTACCGTACGCTCGCTGGACCCAGATCGAGCTGGCGGATCCCAGGGTGCTCAAGGCCAGCATACACACCAACGTGCTGGCGCGACTGCCTGGTCCGAGTGCTGCTCCTTCTAACATAGTTAGAAGTTCGAGCACATCCCGCTCCACGCGCCGTTCGCCACCGCTGCCCGCCACTCCAGCAGAAGCTCTAGCACGAGCTCAACTGCTCCTAGACTACCCTCCAACGGCGGACAAGCTTGATGACTGGAGGGCCACGATACAGAGTCTCATCGGCTTCGCTAACGGCGACACCCCGCGGCAGCACAGTGCGTCACAGCCACGGCAGGTCGGCCAGGAGAGAACCGATGGTGCCAAGACCGGTGGGGGTGC
This sequence comes from Aegilops umbellulata, assembly GCA_032464435.1. NCBI lineage: Eukaryota > Viridiplantae > Streptophyta > Magnoliopsida > Poales > Poaceae > Aegilops > Aegilops umbellulata. Next base: position 265,897,223 of record CP136056.1, read on the forward strand.
GACCACCGTGCATTCCCCGCCCCAAAGGCCAAGATCGCCGACTCGCCGGAACCATCACGACAACGACTCCACCGCGTCGTCAAATCCGCGAACTCGTCGCGATCAACGCCAAGTTCTTCACGAACGAAAGCAAGAGGACGCTCGTACTCGCATCGAGCGTCGAAGAGAAGCACGGCGTCAATCAGACCAGTGCGCTGAGCCCTCTGTCGACATGCATGCGCCGGGGGGACCAGGCGACCTGCCGTACGCGGTAGGTTGCCCTGCGTTCACCCGTGAGCTGCGGCAAGTCCAGTGGCCCATCACGAAGAATTTCAAGCCAGACGTACCAGAGAAGTACGACGGCAAGTCGCATCCGTCAGAGTTCCTCAGCATCTACACCATTGCGGTGCAGGCTGCTGGAGGGCGAGACGACAAGATCCTTGCCAACTACTTCCCGCTGGTACTCAAATCCAACGTCAGATCCTGGCTCATGCACTTGCCGGACAACTCCATAACCTCCTGGACAGACTTGTGCCATCAGTTTGTTGGCGCCTTTACAGGCGGTCACAAACCCCATGGCCAAGCGAGCGACCTTCATCTGCTCGTGCAGAAAGAAGGGGAACCCTTGCGCAAGTTCATCCAGAGATTCAGCCGCGTACACTACAACATCTCAGACGTCCACCCTGCCGCGGTCATCGGCGCGTTCCATCAGAACGTGCAAAACCGCAGGATGCGGGAGGAGATGGCGATGTGCAAGATCAAAGACGTCAGCGAGCTATATGCCCTGGCCGACAAGTGTGCATGTGCTGAGGAAGGAAGGAAACTCCCCGAAGAGAACACTGGAGAAGGAGAATCTGACAGTGAGGATACCGCCCCGGCAAGGAAGAACCGGCGGCGGAGCAACAGGAAGAAGAAGAGCCAAGAAGTACTGGTTGTTGAGCAGTCCAGCGATGAAGGCGCCGCCAAGAAGGCCCAGGCTGGTAGCTCCGGCAAGGAGGTTTCCGGATGCACCAACTGCCAGGCTGTGGCGGTTGCCGACAAGCGGGACGGCACCAACAAACAATACTGCAAGATCCACCACACCAAGGGCCATGACCTCCAGAGCTGCAAGCAGGTCGAGCGGCTCGTCGAGCTGCAAAAGGCCGAGTACGAGCGATGCGACAAGGAGAAAGCCCCGGGAGGTGGCGGAGGATCCGGCACGAAGCGCCCCGGCCAGGGAGGACGCCGCGACAAGGACAAGCAGCGGCAAGCAGACAGACCTCCCCGCGGCCGCGACAAGGACAAAGACGACGACGAAGACGAAGACATGGATGATGTCGAGACCAGTGAGCAGGAGTTTCAGAAAGCCACGGAGGTCTTGTGCGTAGACGGCGGTGCTTCTCTGCATACTTCTCGCCGCCAGCTCAAGCAGTGGGCGCGGGAAGTCAATGCAGCGGAACCACCCGTCGAGTCACGCAAGCCTCTGAAATGGTCCAGCACGCCTATCATCTTCGATATTGAGGACCACCCTGACCGCACAATTGCGATCGGGTGCTTGCCGATGTTGGTCTCGCCAACAGTCCGCAACCTCAAGGTCACTAAGATGCTAGTCAACGGCGGGGCCGGCTTGAACCTGATCTCCTCCGCTATGCTCCAGAAACTCCAAGTCCCCAACAGCGAGCTCGAAGAGACCGGCACGTTCCAAGGAATCAACCCGGGAAGGAGCAAGCCGAAGGGGAAGATAACATTGCCAGTGACATTTGGCAGTGAGCTAAACTTCAGGACAAAGAGGATCACTTTTGACGTTGCCGATTTTCCATTGCCCTACAATGGAATTCTCGGCCGTCCACCGCTCGCCAAGTTCATGGCGGCCTCTCACTACACATACAACATGCTCAAGATGCCAGGCCCGATAAGCGTCATCTATGTCCCCGGCGACAAGAAGGATGCCCTTATCTGTGCCGACAAGATCTACCGAGAAGCAGCAGCCGCAACGGATCACAAGCCACTTGCCGCTGAAGCTCCCAGAGGGAAGAAGAAGACCAAGCCCGGCAAGTGCTCTGGTGCCCACTCCGGCAAGTGCGCCTCTTCGGAGTGCTGCGCTACCGTCGAGGACGCGCCATCGAGCTCCACCGACAAGAGTAAGAAGTCAATGGCAGCCCCGCCAACAACCAAGAAGGTGTCCGCCAAGGAGGACGGCACTAGTGGTACCTTCACCATCAGTGCCACTCTTGACCCCAAATAGGAAAGCGCGCTCATTGCTTTCCTGCTGGCGAATGTCGATGTGTTTGCCTGGCAACCATCTGACATCCCCGGCGTTCCCAGGAAAGTGATTGAGCACCACCTCGCCGTCTGTCCTCATGCGCGGCCCGTCAAGCAGAAAGTCAGGAAGCAAGCGGTGGAGCGCCAAGAGTTCATCGCAGAAGAGATCAAGAAGTTGGAAGCGGCAGGCCTTGTCAGAGGTGTGCTCCATCCGACGTGGTTGGCCAATCCTGTTGTCGTGCACAAGGCAAATGGGAAATGGAGGCTTTGCATCGACTTTACTGATGTTAACAAAGCTTGTCCCAAAGATCCCTTTCCCTTGCCGCGCATTGACCAGATTGTTGACTCCACGGCCGGATGTGACCTGCTTTCATTTCTTGACGCATACTCAGGATACCATCAGATCTTCATGGCTGAAGAAGATGAGGAAAAGACCGCATTCATCACTCCATGTGGCACGTACTGTTTCGTACGGATGCCTTTCGGTTTGAAGAATGCTGGTTCGACGTTTGTGAGGGTTGTCCATACCGCTTTTGAGCCGCAAATCCACAGAAATGTGGAAGCCTACATGGATGGCATAGTGGTCAAAAGCAGGAACAGGGCAACCCTGATTCAAGATTTAGAAGAGACCTTTACGAACCTGCGCAAGATCAGCCTCAAGCTCAACCCCGAGAAGTGCGTGTTTGGAGTCCCTTCCGGCAAGATTCTCGAGTTCTTCGTGTCTCAGCGAGGAATCGAAGCCAATCCAGACAAAATCAAGGCCATCGAGCAGATTGAAGCACCAACACGCATCAAGGATGTACGAAGGCTTGCCGGCTGCGTCGCGGCTCTCAGCAGGTTTATTTCCAAGTCTGCAGAACGCGCCCTGCCATTTTTCAAAGTTTTGAAAAGGGCGGGTCCAGTGAAATGGACTCCGGAAGCGGAGGCTGCGCTGCAGGACTTGAAGAAATACCTGTCCTCCGCTCCAATACTTGTCGCGCCTAAACCACAAGAGAAGTTGCTGCTGTACCTGGCGGTAACCAATCAAGTGGTTAGTGTTGCGTTAGTAGCGGAGAGGGAGGCAGATGATGAGCTAGCAACCGCGGCAAGCGCGTCCAGCGACAAGCAGGAGGCTTCCCCGACAAGCTCTAGCCCCGACAAGGATGAATCTGCGCAAGAGCGAGTGGAGGTGCAGAAGAAGAGAATGGTGCAGCGCCCAGTTTACTTTGTCAGCTCCCTTCTGCAGGGGGCTAGGTCAAGGTACTCTGGTGTGCAAAAATTGCTTTTCGGCCTTCTCATGGCCTCGAGAAAGCTGCGCCATTACTTCCAAGCACATGAGATTACAGTTGTCACCCGCTTTCCGCTGAAGAGGATACTGCAGAATCCGGAAGCAACAGGCAGGATTGTCGAGTGGGCACTGGAACTGTCAAGCTTCGGTCTCAAATTCGAGAGCACTTCAACTATCCAAAGCAGAGCATTGGCGGAGTTCATAGCAGAGTGGACACCGACACCAGACGAAGAGATCCCAGAGACGAGCATCCCCGTCAAAGAAGCAAGCAAAGAGTGGCTGATGTATTTTGATGGTGCCTTCTCGCTGCCAGGCGCCGGTGCTGGCGCGTTGTAACGCCCTCGATGCGGCTATATCTCCCACGTGTCGAGGCACGACTTAGAGGCATAACCGCATTGAAAGCAATGTCGCAAGTGAGGTAATCTTCACACAACCCATGTAATACATTAAGGGAAAGAGATACATAGTTGGCTTACAGTCGCCACTTCACACAGTACATAAATAAACATACATCATTCAAATTACACTCAAGGTCCGACTACGGTACCAAAATGAAAGAAGACTACCCCAAATGCTACATAGATCCCTGGATCACCCAACTGGGCTCCACTACTGATCATCTGGAAAAGAAACATAGTAACGGCCACGTTCCTCGTCGAACTCCCAAGTGAGCTCGGTCGCGTCATCTGCACTGACATCGTTGGTAGCTGCAACTGTTGTGGTAGAATCTGTGAGTCACGGGGACTCAGCAATCTCACACCCGCGAGATCAAGACTATTTAAGCTCATAGGTAGGAAAGGGGTTGTGAGGTGGAGCTGCAGCAAGCGACTAGCATATATGGTGGCTACAACGCAAAAGAGAGCGAGAAGAGAAGGCAAAGCACGGTCGTGAAGCTAGAAGTGATCAAGAAGTGATCCTGAAACGACCTACGTCAAACATTACTCCAACACCGTGTTCACTTCCCGGACCCCGCCGAGAAGAGACCATCACGGTTACACACATGGTTGATGTGTTTTAGTAAGGTCAACTTCGGGTTTTCTACAACCGGACATCAACAAATTCCCATCTGCCTCATAACCGCGGGCACGGCTTTCGAAAGATAATACCCTGCAGGGGTGTCCCAACTTAGCCCATGATAAGCTCTCACGGTCAACGAAGGATATTCCTTCTACCGGGAAGACCCGATCAATCTCGGAATCCCGGACTACAAGACATTTCGACAGCAATAAAACAAGTCCAGCAAAGCCGCCCGATTGTGCCGACAAATCTTGATAGGAGCTGCACATATCTCGGTCTTAGGGCACATCCGGATAAGTCAAGCTACGAGTAAAACCAGGCCTCGAGTTGCCACGAGGTGGCCCCGCAGGTTGCTCGGTTCGGGCCAGCACTTAGAGAAGCACTGTTCCGGGGGGGCTAAAATAGACCCTCGGGCTCGCGAAAACCCGGGGGAAAAAGGGGTAGGTGGTGGCAAATGGTAAAACCAATGTTGGGCCTTGCTGGAAAAGTCTTATTCAAAGCGAACTGTCAAGGGGGTCCCATAAATAACCCAACCGTGTAAGGAACGCAAACTCCGGGAACATAACACCGGTATGACGGAAACTAGGGTGGCAAGAGTGGAACAAAACACCAGGCATAAGGCCGAGCCTTCCACCCTTTACCAAGTATATAGATGCATTAATTAAATAAGAGGTATTGTGATATCCCAACAAGTAAACATGTTCCAACAAGGAACAACAAGTCCATGTTCCAACAAGGAACAAACTTCATCTTCACCTGCAACTAGCAACGCTATAAGAGGGGCTGAGCAAAGCGGTAACATAGCCAAACAACGGTTTGCTAGGACATGGATGGTTAGGGGCTGACATGGCAATATGGGTGGCATGAAATAGCAAGTGGTATGTATCGCAGCATAGGCATAGCAAAAGAGCGAGCATCTAGCAAGCAAAGATAGAAGTGATTTCGAGGGTATGGTCATCTTGCCTGCAAGGTTCTCAGAGTTGTCGAAAGCTTGGTCCTCGAAAGCGTTCTCAACAGGTTCCTCATTCACGTACTCGTCTCCCGGCTCTACCCAAAGCAAGAAAACAAGTAAAGGGGACAAATATCAATCACGATGCAATGCGCAAGCAACATGATGCAAAACATGGCATGATATGCGAGATGTGATATGCAATGCATATGCATGCTCCGGAAGGAAAAGGATGAACAAGGCATAATCTTGGCAAACCAAGTATGCCACTGGATAGGTGAGGTGATTTCGGTTGAAATTGATATAAAGATCACCGGAATCGGATGCACGGTTTGCAAAAGACAAGCAAAACAAGAATGACGATAATCTGCCATTAACAGCATGATGCTACTTAGCAAGCAACAAGAAAATAATCTACTGCACCCAAACATATCAACAAAGCATATGACAGTAATCTACTCAAGATGCTTGACAAAAATGAACACTGAGCTACGGCTAAATCACATCATAACAGGTTCAAACAAGCATGGCAAAAGTGCAAAAGATAACAGGTTCACAGACTTAGTGAAATAACAACATAGCAGAAATTAACATCAGGATGACATGTTTAGAGCAATGAGACAACATGCTACAGGAACAGGACATAGCAAAGTAAGGCATCTCATGAATCTACTCAAAGCACTTGACAAAAGTCCCTTACTGACCATAAGTCAAAAAGGATCAGAAAATATGATTACACCCATGTCAATTAAGCAAGTTTCGTTACAGGTTACAGACTTAGCAGAAAACTGGACATGTCAAAAAACAGATAACGAGTAGGCATGTTCATGAGCTTGATGCACTCACTGCAGAGCATTGCATGATAAACTAAGCATACATACATCAAGAAGACATGGCATAGGAACTAGACATGGCAAGAACAACATCATATCATGTAAGGATCAACTACACCAAGCTTGGCAAAATCGAAAAACATGTAAACAATCTGCCAGCAACATTTTGAAGCAAAAGTAGAGCTCAATTGACTCAAGCTATGGCACACCATAATTACAAAAAAAGGCACGGATGGATAGAGCAAATACACAAGTTCAAAACACTCTTACTTCTCATGCTCAAAATATGCATAGATCTCTCGGAAACAACATGAACACATGGCATAAAATAACAGCAGTCAGGGACTTAGTGAAATTACTAAGTCTCTGAAATCAGCAACATCAAGTGCCCTAGTTTGCATGCTCGTGCTAGTCACCACATGGATCACAAAAATACATGGCATAAATCTCTGGAAAGGTAACATGGCATATTACAAAACTCATGTAGGACTCAACTTCATAGTAGGTACACAACAATCATGGCAAAAATGACAAAAGTGCATGTTCAGATAAGATCCAGCCACTAACATCAATCTAGCCCTCTTCTAACAGTATTTCGGGCATCAAGATGACCTCAAATGAAAATCATGCAATGGAAGAAAATGATGTACTCTTCGAGGCGAACAATTTACATATTATACGTGCAAAACGGAGCTACGAATGCAAAACTATGGCATGATGAAGATGTGATGTTGATGCAAAAATTCCTGGGACTTAGAGAAATTTGAGAGGGGGAAAGTCAACCGTCGGGTTTGACCAGATCGGATCTGGCGCGAGCTCGGGCTCGAGGCGGGCCGCGGATCCACCGAAGAGGCGGGAGGCGGCGGCGACGGCGACGACGGCGGCGGCGCTGCGCGGGCGAGGGCGGCGCGGCCGGCGAGCGCGTTGCCCGGCGCGGTGGCAGCGGTGGCCGGTGGGCGCGCGGCTCGGCTCGGGGGAAGCCGGGGCGGCGGGGAGCCACGGACGGAGGCCGGGAGGCGGCGGCCGGAGCGCTGGGCTCGGGGCGGGGGAAGCCGGGCGCCGGCAGGCGGAGCGCTGGGCGCGGGGTGGCGGATCCGGGCCCCGCGGGCCTGGCGTGGGCCCCGCGGGCCTCGGCGGCGGCGGCGGACCAATGGGGGAGCTCCACGTGGCGGCGGCGGGACGACCCGGACGTGTCCGGCCCGGAACGGACGCGTCCGGCGGCGGCGGGGAAGAATTTTTAGGGTTAGGGGAGAGATAGATCCGCAAATGGAGGAGGGGGAGGCCTTTTTATAGATAGGAGGAGCTAGGAGGCTCCAAATGGAGAGAGGTTTTCGGCCACGCGATCGTGATCGAACGGCGGAGGACATGGGAGTGACTTAGATGGGTTATTGGGCTGTTTTGAAGGGGTGTTGGGCTGCAACACACACGAGGCCTTCACGGTTACTCGGTTAACCGTTGGAGTACCAAACGAACTCCGGTTGACCCGAAACTTGACAGGCGGTCTTCCGGTGCTATACCGAGGCCACATGTCAAACCTCGGTCCATTCCGAGAATGTTTAATACCCGCTCATGAAGAAATGTAAACGGGGACGCCGGGAGACATAGGAGCGCCGGATTGCAAAACGGACAACGGGAAAGATGCTCGGATTTATGAGACGAACACGTATGCGATGCACATGATGACATGATATGAAATGCATGACATGACCAAAATGCAAAACGAAGGGAAACCCAACCATGGAGGGAAATCATAACACATAGCCGAAAATGGCAAGAGTTGGATTACAAATATGGCAAGTTACATCTGGGGCGTTACACGCGTTGCTTATCGCGCCCACCGGAGAGCATCTCAAGTACATAGTCCAGATGCACTTCCCCAAGGAGCAAGCAACCAACAATACTGCAGAGTATGAAGGATTGCTTGCCGGTCTCAGGATCGCGGCAGAACTTGGGATCAAGAAGCTCATTGTCAGGGGTGACTCGCAGCTTGTCGTCCGCCAAGTGAACAAAGATTACCAGAGTCCGTTGATGGAAGCGTACGTTGATGAAGTGAGGAAGCTAGAAGAGCACTTTAACGGCCTGCAAATGGAACACATTCCAAGAGCTGAGAACAACATTGATGATGGCCTGTCAAAGTGCGCAGCACTTAAGTTACCTGTGGAGCCAGGAACCTTTGTGCTCAAGCTGACTCAGCCATCCGTAACACCATCAACCGGACAGAGCAAGAAGAGGAAGTTGGTCTCCGGTGACTATCTTCCGGCAGAGCTCCCCGGAGCCGCCACCAAGAAGGTCCCCAAGATCGACGCCAAGAGTGCTGAGGAGCAGTCTGCTCCGGCAAACCCCAGGGTTTGTTCCGTAGAAGCAGGCGCTCCCGACAAGTTTTGCTCCGGCAAGCTTGCCGGGGAACATCAAGCTCCGGCTGAGCCCCAAATCCTCGCCGTAGAAGCGGACGTTCCCGCAGCAGCAGATGTGCCTTCAGTCCTTGTTGTCGAGCCACAGGCTCCAGCATGGGCACAGCGGACTGTCCGTTTCCTCCAGAACGGAGAACTTCCCGAAGAACAAGAAGAAGCGGAAAGAGTAGCCCGACGCTCAAGTATGTACCAGTTCGTCGACAACACACTGTACAGAAGAGGGCGCAATGGGGTGAAATTGAAGTGTATTCCCCGGGAAGATGGACAAAAGCTGTTGGCAGAGATACATGGAGGCATATGTGGTCACCACATTGGCGCAAGAGCACTTGCCGGCAAAGCGTTCCGGTAAGGTTTCTTCTGGCCGATGGCCCTCCAGGATGCAACTGCACAAGTAACCAAGTGTGAAGCGTGCCAGTTCCATTCCAAGCAGATACACCAACCAGCTCAAGCTCTCCAGACGATCCCTTTATCCTGGCCATTTTCGGTCTGGGAGCTCGACATCCTCGGCCCCTTCCCCCGAGCTATCGGGGGCTTTGAGTACTTGTACGTCGCAATCGACAAGTTCACAAAGTGGCCGGAAGTGGAACCAGTGAGGAAGGTGACAGCACAGTCAGCAGTCAAGTTCTTCAGGTTGATTGTTTGCCGCTTCGGGATCCCCAACAGGATCATCACCGACAACGGTACGCAATTCACGAGTCATGCCTTCATGCAATACGTCCAAGATCTCGGCGCCAAGGTCTGCTTTGCTTCTGTTGCTCATCCCAGGAGCAACGGTCAAGCGGAGAGGGCCAATGCCGAAGTGCTGCGCGGGCTCAAGACCAGAACTTTCGACAGGCTGCACAAGTGCGGAAGAAACTGGATCGAGGAGCTGCCGGTGGCTCTTTGGTCGATCAGAACGACGCCAAATCGAGCCACTGGCCATACACCATTTGCTCTAGTCTATGGAGCAGAAGCAGTTACCCCCACGGAACTCGTATATGGGTCACCTCGAGTGCTCGCTTATGATGAGCTTGAGCAAAAGCGGCTGCGTGAAGATGATGCGCTGCTCCTTGAGGAAGATCGTCTTCAGGATGCTGTGCGAGCCGCTCGCTACCAGCAAGCTTTGCGTCGCTACCATAGCCGCAAAGTTAAAGCCAGAAGCTTCGAGGAAGGCGACCTTGTTCTTCGGCGCGCTCCGTCTGCCAAGAATCACAACAAGTTGACACCAAAGTGGGAAGGCCCTTACCGGGTGAGGCGAGTCACGAGGCCCGGCGCTGTCCGCCTTGAGACCGAAGATGGCACTCCGGTGAGCAACTCCTAGAATATTGAGCATCTTCGTAAGTTTTACCCGTAAGGCGCGGTTGTCGGACCCCGTCCGGCAACCACCCTTTTGTACAAGTCTTGCCGCTGTTGCATGTAATCCTTTGTACAAAGCCAGGCGCAGACCCTGAGCAGCAGTAAATGAAGCGCTGGCGCCCTAAGTTTTAGCATGCATGCTGAGTCGAGTCTCGTCCTTGGTTAGGGTTGATAGTGCCTAACAGCTGCTAACCCCTAGCTTAGAGGCCGGGTCTGCATCCTTTTTTCCTGTTCTTTCGTTTCCCTTGGTTCGCAGGGTTTTGCATATCCTAGCCAGACCGCTTAAGGACGAAGAAGAGAAGAAGGGCGGACCAGCATCTGGTCCCCGGCAAACCAGTGTTGCCGGGGGCTGCAAGTACAAAGATTTGCCCGCGGCAAGCCAAAGTTGCCGGGGGCTGCAATCCCAGATAAGTTTTTCATCCCTTGTCATGCATTCTCTTATGGACTGAGGAATGCGAAAACCTTGTTTCTTCCTAAAAAGCTACCGTGCTCCCTTAACTCTGTGCCCCAGAGCACGTTCCTGGGGCCAGTTTTGGTAGTAGCCGCGGCGGCAAAGGGACGGAATGAGGAGCCCGAACCCGCCTCATCCCTACCTCCGCCAAAGGCGTGAGAAAGGTCGAGTGGCGCGGGAAGACGGCAGGGCCTGTTGCCGGGCAAAGAAGTGTCTATCTTAACGATATAAAGGATTCGCTCCTTGGCATGGGTTTTACCCGTGGAACAAATGGCCCGGCAAACATCCCCTTTTCATTAAAAAAAAAACGTTCCGCTCAGATACAGTTCAGAGGGAATGAAAAACATGAGAGATGGGATTACAAGCTTTAAATGCAACTAAAGCCCGAGGGCCTACGAGTTAAAAAGAGATAAGGTGCCCGTAATCCCTTTCTTGCCTCTCTCCTCAGGAGGTAGGACAAGGAGGCGAGAAGGGCAAAAGGGGCGCCTAGGCGAGCTACGGGTGGCAGAAGACACCAAGAGAACACCCCGGGGGCCGTCGGAAAGCTGGACGGTGACGGCGGCGACGGAATCAGGGCTCGATGAGGCGGCAGGACGTCAGCACGCTATCGAGGGTGCCGTGCTCCCGTACTCCGAGTTGACGGCCTTGCTGCCCGCCCTCTTCCTCTTCCGCAGCCTCCCTACGCGAGCCGCCAAGGAGACGACCCCGAGAAGCTCAAGGAGCCGGCGACACGGATGATGGGGTCGCCGGTGCCACACGGAGCCGCAACCGACGCCTAGTTGGACCCGTCATCCCGATGACCGCTATCCTCGTCGTCGCTGTCGCTCCCCTCCTCGACGCTCTCGCTCGAGGAGGAGCCTTCGCTGTCGGAGGAGCTATCCACGTAGCACCGGGCCCGGGTCCCGTAACACCCGAAGACCTTGACAGAGAGGAGATCGCCCTCCATCAACTTAAAATGGAGGGTGAACCCCTCCATCAAGCTGTGGATACTGGCGAACGACTTCCACCCTCGACCAAGATACATCACGCTGGGGCTGGGGACTCAACGTGGACCCGCATGCCGCTGATCCCGCAGCCCCTCATGCGCAGTCTTAGCGTCTCGGGTTGTTCCATCTCCATCACGCTTGCGAAGGGAGCCGGGAGACGGAGGCGACGACGAGGCGCCCGGCTCAGCCTGACGAAGAACTTGCAAGGGTCGTCCCCGATGTGGACCGCCGTGAGAAGAGGAGCCGCCGGTGGAGGCGAGGCCGGCGCGTCGCCCCGTCCGCCTCGTCCCCGAGCGCCTCGGCCTCGTCCACGACCTCGCCCCCTCCCCCTTCCCCTTACGGTTGGCTCTGCCACCACGGGTGCAAGGGGAGGAGGCGCGCGTTGCCTAGCGGCGACCCTCGCTGCCACCGATGAAGGACCAGGGTTCCCTTTCTCCATGGCGAATGGAGAGAGGGGATCAGAAGCTGAAGGGTAGAAAAGATGAAGGAGTGTGGATTTCCGTCGCCCCCTCTTGCTCTTTATAAAGGAGCAGGGTGGGGGCTCGATCGCCCCGCTCAGCCAATCAAGACGCAGGAAGAGCAGGCGACTGGGACCGGCCTGCTGCCTCGACCTGTGACGGCCCGGTTTCCTGCCTCCACCGTCCGCAACTCCAGGTGCATGGAAGCCGCGTGGCTGGCGTGCAGGACCAAGGCGACGGATGAGGCGACCTCCCCCGCCCCATGATCGTGGGGAGCGGACGCCTCGGAAATCGTGCCTCGGCCCCGTCCAGCAAACGAGCCACGCCTCCACGCCTCCCTCCACTTATGGAGATGGCGCGAACCGCCCCCCCTTTTTTGCGACGTGACACATGCCTGCGGGGATCAGCCCCGCGCACGCCGCCCACGTCACGCACACCTCTCCCCACGATGCCGCGTTCGACGCGTGCCGTTCGGGGAGGACGTGGTGGATGCAGAAGAAGATGCAGCGTGACCCAGGCCGCGCGTGCCCGTGCACTGTTTTGGGCCTGGCACAACAGCGCTCGGCACCATGTATGGCCCAGGCCCGGGGGCTCCTGTCGGTGTACTAAAGTAGGGGTACCTTAGTACCCCGAACTTGTGCATGGGCAGTCGTAGCACCCCGCGGCAAGGCTTGCCAGGTGATCGCCGAAACTCTCCATGGTCCCTTTTTGGGCCATCCAAGAACAAAGTATTTGAGCCAAGGCCCCGGCAGGAGGAGCTTGCCGGGAAGGCCACCCGAAGAGAGCAAGGCCCCGGCAAGAGGAGCTTGCCGGGACGGCCGCTCGAAGCACAAGGCCCCGGCAAGAGGAGCTTGCCGGGAAGGCCGACCAGGGCACGACAAGAGACTTGCTGCAACGCGCCACGCGTCCCGGCAAGGACCGGTGAGCAACAAGCTCCCGGGCGCGACAAGGCATCAACCGCGGCATGGCGCTTGCCGCGGCAAGTCACCACCCCGCGCCTGCGTTCCAGCTCATCCACCAACGTGTCGCTCTGGGGCCATTCCAGGCGTACGTGGCGAAAGGCTGCGCAGCCAGGGGCATGCGGTGGCGAAGCAACGCTGACAGGATAGCCGTCGTGGCAAACGGTGGCGCCCCTGACGGTCCCTTTTCTGCACTGTTTGGGCGACCTAGAAGGGCATTTAATGCCCTTGTCCCCTGCCGTCAGAGTTAGGTATGATAGCACTGTGCAAACAGCTGTACCCAACACAGCGTTTTCCAGTTTTACCCCCGCCTACATTGCCACCTGTGGGTAACCCCTTGCGCATATAAAAGGAGGCCCCATGCGCAACGTAGAAGAAAAGGAAGGAGGAGGCCACTCACGCTCGGTCTGATTAGTTGCCTGAGTGTACTGTAGCACTCAGCGCTCCCGAACAAGAACACAATACAAACCACAAAGCAGTAGTAGGGTTTTACGCATCCGTGCGGCCCGAAGCTGGGTAAACCCCTTGTGTGCATCGTCTCGATCCGCTCTTCGCGCGACCTCCGCCCCCCGCCGAACCAGAAAGGGGCTCGGTCCCCATAGGTGTTCGTGGAGGCAGATTTCCTCCGACAGTCTTCGTGAAGTCATTGCCTACTTGCACTACCTGTTTGACTTCATAGTGTGACTACTATCATTGTTTGGCTTCATACTATCTTCCATCCTGATCTTTACTACCAAGCTATTATTAGTCATCGTGATTTAACTTCATTGCTTACTGGAATATGGCTTGCTTTTTGTAGTCTACCTTCCATTGCATATCAATAGGTTATTTCTATTGTTTGTCTTTGAAACTTCCATGTTTTGAAGACTTTCATAAAAATCGCCTATTCACCCCCCCTCTAGTCGATAACTAGCACTTTCAATTGGTATCAGGGCAAGGTACTCCCTTGTTCTCTGTGATTCGGTTTAACCAACTAGAGTTTTAGCTATGTCGACTGCAGGGATAATCAAAGTCTCCATTGCTTGCCCCGTCTTCGATGGAACTGGATATCCCTACTTGAAGAATAAGATGCACATGCATCTTTAAGCCATTGATGTCGACCTCTGGTATGTCGTCAAGAATGGCGTTCCCAAGACTGGTGAAGGTGTCACCCCTGCTGATGTCAAGAAGTTCATTCAACTGGATTCTACTGCCAAGAACATCATCTATGGTCATCTGACCAAAGGACAGTATGGCCGTGTGAATGCTTTGGAAACATTGAAGCTAGTCTAGGACTGGCTCTCCAAGGTCAACGAAGGCGTCTCAACCCAGAGAGATCAAAGGATCAGTGTTCTTCACAACCTCTTCCACCGTTTCAAGAGAAACGACAATGAAAATGTACAGCTCACGTTTGATCGCCTCACTGACATCACGAATGAGCTTCGTGCTCTCGGCGCTACTGAGATTACCAAGCATGAAATCATCAAGACGCTACTGAGGTCACTTGACAGCTCCTTTGACAACCTTTCCCTCATGATACAAGAACACCCTGACTTCAAGACACTCGATCCATCTGATATACTTGAGAGGCTCAACACACATGAGTTCCAGCTATCTGAGAAAAGAGATATCTATGGTCCCAATTATGGCCGAACTCTCGCTTTGAAGGCAAAAGCTATTTCCTCATCTGAAGAAGAATCTGACTGCAATTCTAATGATCTTAAAGACATTGGAAAGGAACTTGCTATGCTTGTGAAGAAGTTCCAGAATTTCACTAAGAAGAAGGGCTTTAGAAAGTCTTCATGATCCAGCTCAAGAAATGATGAAGCTTCCAGTCATGACTACAAGAAGAGAACATGTTGTAACGCCCTCGATGCGGCTATATCTCCCACGTGTCGAAGCACGACTTAGAGGCATAACCGCATTGAAAGCAATGTCGCAAGTGAGGTAATCTTCACACAACCCATGTAATTCATAAGGGAAAGAGATACATAGTTGGCTTACAATCGCCACTTCACACAAAACATGAGTAAAGCATTACATCATACAGATACAATCAAGGTCCGACTACGGAACCAAAATAAAAGAAGGCTACCCCAAATGCTACACAGATCCCCGATCGTCCCAACTGGGCTCCACTACTGATCAAATGAAAAAAAACACAATGAACGAGATCTTCATCGAGCTCCTCCTTGAGCTCGGGTGCGTCACCCGCACGGTTTCATCGGCACCTGCAAACTGGTTTTGGAAGTATCTGTGAGTCACGGGGACTCAGCAATCTCACACCCGCGAGATCAAGACTATTTAAGCTTATAGGTAGGGTAAAAGGTATGAGGTGGAGCCGCAGCAAGCGACTAGCATATATGGTGGCTAACATACGCAAATGAGAGCGAGAAGAGAAGGCAAAGCACGGTCAATGAACTATGATCAAGAAGTGATCCTAGAACAACCTACGTCAAGCATAACTCCAACACCGTGTTCACTTCCCGGACTCCGCCGAGAAGAGACCATCACGGTTACACACGCGGTTGATGTATTTTAATTAAGATCAACTTTGGGTTTTCTACAACCGGACATTAACAAATTCCCATCTGCCTCATAACCGTGGGCACGGCTTTCGAAAGATAATACCCTGCAGGGGTGTCCCAACTTAGCCCATTATAAGCTCTCACGGTCAACGAAGGATATTCCTTCTACCAGGAAGACCCGATCAGTCTCGGAATCCTGGCTATAAGACATTTTGACAATGGTAAAACAAGACCAGCAAAGCCGCCCGCTGTGCCGACAAATCCCGATAGGAGCTGCACATATCTCGTTCTCAGGGCACACCGGATGAGCCAGACGTTGGGTTGGCATAGACCCTAGTTGCCCGAGGGGCGCCGGACATCGCTCGGTTTGGACCAGCAATCGAAGGAGCACTGGCCCGGGGGTTAAAATAAAGATGACCCTTGAGTCTGCAGAACCCAAGGGAAAAAGGCTTAGGTGGCAAATGGTAAAAGCAAGGTTGGGCCTTGCTGGAGGAGTCTTATTCAAAGCGAACTGTCAAGGGTGTCCCATAAATCACCCAACCGTGTAAGGAACGCAAAATCCGTGAACATAATACCGATATGACGGAAACTAGGGCGGCAAGAGTGGAACAAAACACCAGGCATAAGGCCGAGCCTTCCACCCTTTACCAAGTATATAGATGCATTAATAATATAAGAGATATTGTGATATCCCAACAAGTAAACATGTTCCAATCAAGGAACAACATCTCCATGTTCCAACAAGGAACAAACTTCATCTTCACCTGCAACTAACAATGCTATAAGAGGGGCTGAGCAAAGCGGTAACATAGCCAAACAACGGTTTGCTAGGACAAGGTGGGTTAGAGGTTTGGTTTAACAATATGGGAGGCATGATAAGCAAGTGGTAGGTATCGCAGCATAGGCATAGCAAAAGAGCGAGCAACTAGCAAGAAAAGATAGAAGTGATTTCGAGGGTATGGTCATCTTGCCTGAGATCCCGCTAGGAAGAAGAACGAGTCCATGAAGAAGACAAACGGACGTAGTCGAACAAATCCTCACAACTCCGGAACGAAACCAAAGCTAACGAGAGAAGCAACCCGGAAACAAACAAACAACATAGTAAACAACCATCACATAAACATGGCATGATGAACAACCAAGTATGATGCATGTCTGGTTTAAATATGCATGGCATGGCAAAGTGCACAAACAACACTACAAATTAAGTGGAGCTCAATATGCAACGAGTTGCATATTGATGAAACACCACAACAATTGTTTAGTTCTCTCCCGTTTATGTACTCAACAATATTAAATGTTGTTAAGCATGGCAAGGGGTGAAGCATATGAAAAACTACATATCTAGGCAAATTTAAATGAGGCCGGAACAACAAACAACAAGTCCGGAAGAACCTCATGTGCATATTTTAGATTAGGTACTGATCTGTCCTAAAGCATATCTTAATGTTTTTAAACAGGAAAAACAAAGTACACCATGTTAAACTATGCATTTTTCTACCCCATTTACATATAAAGTTTATTAAATTCTGAGCTACGGTTATATAGTTATGAATTAAACCATTTTAACAAGGCATTCAAGCAAATTAATGGAAACAACAAATTAACCATACTTGAAGTTGTTATCATGATGCGGATGACATGAACAAGTTATATGCAATTATTATTAAAAGTTGACAATAGCATTAAGAAGCATTTGTCATCGTGGCGGAAACGAAAGGGGTGCCACGGCAACGACAATGGAAATGGTGCCACGGCAACATTCCAATGATCCGACAACTCATTGAGATACCGGTGCAAAAGAGCAAGTGTGCGGATGTGTGGAGCATGCAAAAGATGATGGGGTGATCCCAGCTACCGGGTTCCCACGGGTCAACGGCACGGCAAACGAGGAGGAACGTGCATGAAGCAAACGGGCACAGTGCCAACATACGGCTCATTTCAAACAACAAGCATTCGTCCACGGGTCATCGTTCTCAGCGGTTATACCTTTGAAGCGTGTATTTCGGAGCGGATCAAGTTCAGCGGAAGTAGTCGTTCTCGCAACGGTAGTGGAAGTAGTGGTACACGTTTCGTAGATGTTCGGGGTCACGGCGAGGACTTGCCAGTCCCGTTCTTGCGATGGTAGTCGTTCACGTTCGTTCGGCGAGGTACTTGATGACTCCAACGCCTTCGGGGTGACGGTAGTGGTACACACGAGGGTAGTCAAACTTGACGGATCCGAGGGCTCCGGACGTCGTGGTACTTGTCGGTCCGGGTCTTGAGACATACTAGGCATCGGTGGCCTTCGAGGAACTCGGCATGTCCCAAACGTAGCAGAACAAGGTCCCAGTTGCGGTCGTGTGGACGTTCGGTGAAGAGGAACTTGCCGGTCAAAACCAAATTGAAGCAAGACCAAGGAGGCCTCGGGTGGATAGCAGCAAGGCAAGCTACAGCACACATCTGTGGCCCACAGAGAGGTCGAGCAGGACGTTGAGGAGGGCAGCAGAGGCGACGGGCGGAGCAGAGGGGCCAAGGCCATGGCGCACGGAGGAGAAGTAGGGCCTGGGGCGCGTCGAGATGGTGTAGCAACTGCTGCTACTGCCGACGGCGAGGTACTTGGTGGCGACGAGGAGAAACAGGAGGAGGAGCGCGCGGGAGAAGAGCTGCTCCAGCGGGACTGCTTGCTGACGACGGTGGCTCCGGGTAGACGAGGAGGCGGCGAGGAGGTCCTGGCACGGCTGCGGGAGGCGAGGCGCTTGAGGGCACGGCGTGGCTGTCGTGGGAGGACGGCGACGAGGCGGAGGTGAGGGAGTTGCTCGGCGGCGCTCGATTCCGGCGAGGTCGAGGGGGGAGCGGGCGGCGGCCTTGGCGTGGAGCAAGGGAAGCAGTGCCTCAACGTGCAGAACGGGGCAGGGGAAGAACGGGTGAGGGGGAGCTCTCCCGGTGGAGGCGACGAGGGGATCGGGCGCAGTGAGCTCCTCTCCCTGGCTCGATGTGTGCGTGTGTGTGAGTGGCGGCGGGCAGAGGGAACGAGAGGGAGAGGTCAAGAGGAGGGGTCGGGCCTAGGGTTAGGTTTAGGTGGGGCGGCTGGGTTGCTGGGCCAACTTGGTGGACAGGAAAAAAAAGGCCTAGAGGAGTTGGGCTGCGCTGGAAACTCTCTCTCCCTCACACACATGACAGAAGAGAGAAAAAAAATAAAGAAAAGGAAAGAAAGAAAAAGGTTAGAGAAGGGACTTGTGCATGGGGATTATTTTCCCGGACTCACAAAAATGCGCTTGTCCCAAGAAAATAGAAGTGAGCATGATTGCAAGATTTAAATTCAAATTCATTTGAATTTAATTCAAATGGTTTGAGTAAGGACTAGGAATTAGAGGTTTCCAAAAATGTTGGGATTTTTGGTGGAGCTCCGGAAGATGATGAAAGAATAAATGGCAAAGTTGGAGATCAAGAATTAAGACAACAAAGGCATTAGGATATTTTGTAAGTGTGTTTGCGGTAATTACAAATAATTGGAATATTTACTATAGCTCTCTATGTTGGGGAACGTTGCAGAAAATTAAAATTTTTCCTACGGTTTCACCAAGATCCATCTATGAGTTCATCTAGCAACGAGTATTCAGATTGGATAGCATCTACATACCACTTTGTAGATCGCAACGGAAGCGTTCGAGTGAACGTGGATGAGGTAGTCGTACTTGCCGTGATCCAATTCACCGATGATCTAGTACCGAACGGACGGCACCTCCGCGTTCAACACACGTACGGGACGGGAGACGTCTCCTCCTTCTTGATCCAGCAAGGCAAAGGAGAGGTTGGGGAAGAAGGCTCCAGCAGCAGCACGACGGCGTGGTGATGGTGGAACTGCAGTACTCCGGCAGGGCTTCGCTGTGCACTTACGGAGGAGGAGGATGTGTTGGAGAGGGAGAGGGAGGCGCCAATGACCAGGGGTGCGGCTGCCCCCTCCCCTCTCCCCTTTATATAAGAGTGCCAAGGGGGGCGCCGGCCCTAGGAGATCCAATCTCCTTGGGGCGGCGGCCAAGGGGAGGTTTCCCTCCCCCCAAGGCACCTAGGAGGTGCCTTCCCCTTGTGGGACTCCTTCCCATTGAAACCCTAGGCGCATGGGCCCCTTGGGGCTGGTTCCCCTTGGCCCAAGTGGGACAAGGCGCACCCCCTAAGGCCCATGTGGCCCCCCGAGGTAGGTGGCCCCACCTGGTGGACCCCCGGGACCCCTCCGGTGGTCCCGGTACAATACCGATAACACCGAAACTTGTCCCGATGGCCGAAATAGCACTTCCTATATATAATTCTTTACCTCCGGACCATTACGGAGCTCCTCGTGACGTCCAGGATCTCATCCGGGACTCCTAACAACATTCGGGTTACTGCACATACATATCCCTACAACCCTAGCGTCACCGAACCTTAAGTGTGTAGACCCTACGGGTTCGGGAGACATGCAGACATGACCGAGACGGATCTCGGGCAATAACCAACAGCGGGATCTGGATACCCATGTTGGCTCCCACATGCTCCACGATGATCTCATCGGATGAACCACGATGTCAAGGATTCAATTAATCCCGTATACGATTCCCTTTGTCAATCGGTATTTTACTTGCCCGAGATTCGATCGTCGGTATCCCAATACCTCGTTCAATCTCGTTATCGGCAAGTCACTTTTCTCGTTCCCGTAATGCATGATCCCGTGATCAAACACTTTGATCCAATTGAGCTCATTATGATGATGCATTACCGAGAGGGCCCGGTGATACCTCTCCGTCAAGCGGAGTGACAAATCCCAGTCTCGATCCATGTAACCCAACAGACACTTTCAGAGATACCCGTAGTATACCTTTATAGTCACCCAGTTACGTTGTGACGTTTGGCACACCCAAAGCACTCCTACGGTATCCGGGAGTTACATGATCTCATGGTCTAAGGAAAGGATACTTGACATTGGAAAACTCTAGCAAACGAACTATGCGATCTTATGCTATGTTTAGGATTGGGTCTTGTCCATCACATCATTCTCCTAATGATGTGATCCCGTTATCGATGACATCCAATGTCCATAGTCAGGAAACCATGACTATCTGTCGATCAACAAGCTAGTCAACTAGAGGCTCACTAGGGACATGTTTGTTGTCTGTTATTCACACATGTATTACGATTTCCGGTTAACACAATTATAGCACGAATAAAGACAATTATCATGAATAAGGAAATATAATAATAATGCTTTTATTATTGCCTCTAGGGCATATTTCCAACAGTCTCCCACTTGCACTAGAGTCAATAATCTAGTTACATTGTGATGAATCGAACACCCATAGAGTTCTGGTGCTGATCATGTTTTGCCTTAGGGAGAGGTTTATTCAACGGATCTGCGACATTCAGATCCGTGTGCACTTTACAAATTTCTATGTCTCCATCTTGAACATTTTCACGAATGGAGTTGAAGCGACGCTTGATGTGCCTTGTCTTCTTGTGAAACCTGGGCTCCTTTGCAAGTGCAATAGCTCCAGTGTTGTCACAGAAGAGCTTGATTGGCCCCGACGCATTGGGTATGACTCCGAGGTCGGTGATGAACTCCTTCACCCAAATTGCTTCATGTGCTGCCTCCGAGGCTGACATGTACTTCGCTTCACATGTAGATCCCGCCACGACGCTTTGCTTGCAACTGCACCAGCTTACTGCCCCACCATTCAAAATATACACGTATCCGGTTTGTGACTTAGAGTCATCCAGATCTGTGTCGAAGCTAGCGTCGACGTAACCTTTTACGACGAGCTCTTCGTCACCTCCATAAACGAGAAACATCTCCTTGGTCCTTTTCAGGTACTTCAGGATATTCTTGACCGCTGTCCAGTGTTCCTTGCCGGGATTACTTTGGTACCTTCCTACCAAACTTACGGCAAGGTTTACATCAGGTCTGGTACACAGCATGGCATACATAATAGAACCTATGGCTGAGGCATAGGGGATGACGCTCATCTCTTCTATATCTTCTGCCGTGGTCGGACATTGAGCTGAGCTCAATTTCACACCTTGTAATACAGGTAAGAACCCTTTCTTAGATTGATCCATATTGAACTTCTTCAATATTTTATCAAGGTATGTGCTTTGTGAAAGACCTATGAGGCGTCTCGATCTATCTCTATAGATCTTGATGCCAAATATATAAGCAGCTTCTCCAAGGTCCTTCATTGAAAAACTTTTATTCAAGTAGGCCTTAATGCTGTCCAAGAGTTCTATATCATTTCCCATCAAAAGTATGTCGTCTACATATAATATGAGAAATGCTACAGAGCTCCCACTCACTTTCTTGTAAACACAGGCTTCTCCATAAGTCTGTGTAAACCCAAACGCTTTGATCATCTCATCAAAGCGAATGTTCCAACTCCGAGATGCTTGCACCAGCCCATAAATCGAGCGTTGGAGCTTGCACACCTTGTCAGCGTTCTTAGGATCGACAAAACCTTCCGGCTGCATCATATACAATTCTTCCTTAAGGAAACCATTAAGGAATGCCGTTTTGACGTCCATTTGCCATATCTCATAATTATAGTATGCGGCAATTGCTAACATGATTCGGACGGACTTCAGCTTCGCTACCGGTGATAAAGTCTCATCGTAGTCAACCCCTTGAACTTGTCGATAACCCTTAGCGACAAGCCGAGCTTTATAGATGGTCACATTACCATCCGCATCTGTCTTCTTCTTAAAGATCCATTTATTTTCTATGGCTCGCCGTTCAACGGGCAAGTCAGTCAAAGTCCATACTTCGTTTTCATACATGGATCCTATCTCGGATTTCATGGCTTCCAGCCATTTGTCGGAATCCGGGCCCGCCATTGCTTCCTCATAGTTCGAAGGTTCACCGTTGTCTAACAACATGATTTCCAAGACAGGGTTGCCGTACCACTCTGGTGCGGAACGTGTCCTTGTGGACCTTCGAATTTCAGTAGGAGCTTGATCAGAAGTATCTTGATCATCATCATTAATTTCCTCTCTAGTCGGTGCAGGCACCTCAGGAACGATTTCTTGAGTTTCGCCATTTTCCGGTTCAAGAGGTAACACTTCATCAAGTTCTACTTTCCTCCCACTTACTTCTTTCGAGAGAAACTCTTTCTCCAGAAAGGATCCATTCTTGGCAACAAAGATCTTGCCTTCGGATCTGAGGTAGAAGGTATACCCAACAGTTTCTTTAGGGTATCCTATGAAGACGCATTTTTCCGACTTGGGTTCGAGCTTTTCAGGTTGAAGTTTCTTGACATAAGCATCGGATCCCCAAACTTTTAGAAACGACGGCTTAGGTTTCTTCCCAAACCATAATTCATACGGTGTCGTCTCAACGGATTTCGACGGAGCCCTATTTAAAGTGAATGCGGCAGTCTCTAAAGCATAGCCCCAAAAAGATAGCGGTAAGTCGGTAAGAGACATCATAGATCGCACCATATCTAATAGAGTGCGATTACGACGTTCGGACACACCATTACGCTGAGGTGTTCCAGGCGGCATGAGTTGTGAAACTATTCCACATTTTCTTAAGTGTGTGCCAAATTCGTGACTCAAGTATTCTCCTCCACGATCTGATCGTAGAAACTTGATCTTTCTATCACGTTGATTTTCAACCTCACTCTGAAATTCCTTGAACTTTTCAAAGGTCTCAGATTTGTGTTTCATTAAGTAGACATACCCATATCTACTCAAGTCATCAGTGAGGGTGAGAACATAACGATAGCCTCCGCGAGCCTCAACACTCATTGGACCGCACACATCGGTATGTATGATTTCCAATAAGCTGGTTGCTCGCTCCATTGTTCCTGAGAACGGAGTCTTGGTCATTTTACCCATGAGGCATGGTTCGCACGTGTCAAATGATTCATAATCAAGAGACTCTAAAAGTCCATCCGCGTGGAGCTTCTTCATGCGTTTGACACCTATGTGACCAAGGCGGCAGTGCCACAAATATGTGGGACTATTGTTATCAACTTTAACTCTTTTGGTACTCACACTATGAATATGTGTATCATCACGTACCAGATTCATTAAGAATAAACCATTAACCATCGGAGCATGACCATAAAACATTTCTCTCATATAAATAGAACAACCATTATTCTCGGATTTAAATGAGTAGCCATCTCGAATTAAGCGAGATACAAACACAATGTTCATGCTCAAACTTGGCACTAAATAACAATTATTGAGGTTTAAAACTAATCCCGTAGGTAAATGTAGAGGCAGCGTGCTGACGGCGATCACATCGACCTTGGAACCATTCCCGACGCGCATCGTCACCTCGTCCTTTGCCAGTCTCCGTTTATTCCGCAGCTCCTGCTTTGAGTTACAAATGTGAGCAACTGCACCGGTATCAAATACCCAAGAGCTACTACGAGTACTGGTAAGGTACACATCAATTACATGTATATCACATATACCTTTGGTTTTGCCGTCCTTCTTGTCCGCTAAGTATTTGGGGCAGTTCCGCTTCCAGTGACCACTTCCCTTGCAATAAAAGCACTCAGTTTCGGGCTTGGGTCCATTCTTTGGCTTCTTCCCGGCAACTTGTTTACCGGGCGCGGCAACTTCCTTGCCGTCCTTCTTGAAGTTCTTTTTACCCTTGCCCTTCTTGAACTTAGTGGTTTTATTCACCATCAACACTTGATGCTCCTTCTTGATTTCTACCTCTGCTGATTTCAGCATAGCATATATTTCAGGAATGGTCTTTACCATCCCCTGCATATTGTAGTTCATCACAAAGCTCTTGTAGCTAGGTGGAAGCGACTAGAGGATTCTGTCAATGACCGCTTCATCCGGGAGATTAACTTCCAGTTGAGTCAAGCGGTTGTGCAACCCAGACATTTTGAGTATGTGTTCACTGACAGAACTATTTTCCTCCATCTTATAGCTAAAGAATTTGTCGGAGACTTCATATCTCTCGACCCGGGCATGAGCTTGGAAAACCATTTTCAGCTCTTCGAACATCTCATATGCTCCATGTCTCTCAAAACGCTTTTGGAGTCCCGGCTCTAAGCTGTAAAGCATGCCGCACTGATCGAGGGAGTAATCATCGCAGCGTGACTGCCAAACGTTCATAACGTCTTGTTCTGCAGGGAGAATAGGTGCGTCACCCAGCGGTGCTCTTAGGACATAATCTTTCTTGGCAGCTATGAGGATGATCCTCAGGTTCCGGACCCAGTCCGTATAGTTGCTACCATCGTCTTTCAGCTTGGTTTTCTCTAGGAACGCGTTGAAGTTGAGGACTACGTTGGCGATTTGATCTACAAGACATATTGTAAATATTTAGACTAAGTTCATGATAATAAAGTTCATTTAATCAAATTTAATGAACTCCCACTTAGATAGACATCCCTCTACTAGTCATCTAAGTATTACATGATCCGAGTCAACTAGGCCGTGTCCGATCATCACGTGTGACGGACTAGCCAACATCGGTGAACATCTTCATGTTGATCGTATCTTCTATACGACTCATGCTCGACCTTTCGGTCTTCTCTGTTCCGAGGCCATGTCTGTACATGCTAGGCTCGTCAAGTCAACCTAAGTGTTTTGCGTGTGTAAATCTGTCTTACACCCGTTGTATGCGAACGTAAGGACCTATCACACCCGATCATCACGTGGTGCTTCGGAACGACGAACCTTAGCAACGGTGCACAGTTAGGGTGAACACTTTCTGGAAATTATTATGAGGGATCATCTTATTTACTACCTCGTTCTAAGTAAAAAATATGCAAAACATGATAAACATCACATGCAATCAAATAATAAACGTGACATGATATGGCCAATATCACATAGCTCCTTTGATCTTCATCTTGGGGCTCCATGATCATCTTGTCGCCGGCTTGACACCATGATCTTCATCATCATGATCTTCATCATCGTGTCTCCATGAAGTTGCTCGCCAACTATTACTTCTACTACTATGGCTAACGTGTTTAGCAATAAAGTAAAGTAATTTACATGGCGATTCTCAATGACACGCAGGTCATACAAAAAATAAAGACAACTCCTATGGCTCCTGCCGGTTGTCATACTCATCGACATGCAAGTCGTGATTCCTATTACAATAGCATGAACATCTCATACATCACATATAGATCATTCATCATACATCACAACTTTGGCCATATCATATCACAAAGCACTTACTGCAAAAACAAGTTAGACGTCCTCTAATTGTTGTTGCAAGTTTTACGTGGCTGTTATAGGTTGCTAGCAAGAACGTTTTCTTACCTACATAATAACCACAACGTGAATTGTCAATCTCTATTTACCCTTCATAAGGACCCTGTTCATCGAATCCGATCCAACTAAAGTGGGAGAGACAGACACCCGCCAGCCACCTTATGCAACTAGTGCATGTTAGTCGGTGGAACCGGTCTCACGTAAGCGTACGTGTAAGGTTGGTCCGGGCCGCTTCATCCCACAATACCTCTGAATCAAGATTGACTAGTAACGGCAAGAAGAATTGACAACATCTACGCCCACAACAAATTGTGTTCTACTCGCACAAGAAGAACTATGCATAGACCTAGCTCATGATGCCACTGTTGGGGAACGTTGCAGAAAATTAAAATTTTTCCTACGGTTTCACCAAGATCCATCTATGAGTTCATCTAGCAACGAGTATTCAGATTGGATAGCATCTACATACCACTTTGTAGATTGCAACAGAAGCGTTCGAGTGAACGTGGATGAGGTAGTCGTACTTGCCGTGATCCAATTCACCGATGATCTAGTACCAAACGGACGGCACCTCCGCGTTCAACACACGTACGGGACGGGAGACGTCTCCTCCTTCTTGATCCAGCAAGGCAAAGGAGAGGTTGGGGAAGAAGGCTCCAGCAGCAGCACGACGGCGTGGTGATGGTGGAACTGCAGTACTCGGGCAGGGCTTCGCTGTGCACTTACGGAGGAGGAGGATGTGTTGGAGAGGGAGAGGGAGGCGCCAATGACCAGGGGTGCGGCTGCCCCCTCCCCTCTCCCCTTTATATAAGAGTGGCAAGGGGGGGCGCCGGCCCTAGGAGATCCAATCTCCTTGGGGCGGCGGCCAAGGGGAGGTTTCCCTCCCCCCCAAGGCACCTAGGAGGTGCCTTCCCCTTGTGGGACTCCTTCCCATTGAAACCCTAGGCGCATGGGCCCCTTGGGGCTGGTTCCCCTTAGCCCAAGTGGGCCAAGGCGCACCCCCTAAGGCCCATGTGGCCCCCCGAGGTAGGTGGCCCCACCTGGTGGACCCCCGGGACCCCTCCGGTGGTCCCGGTACAATACCGATAACACCGAAACTTGTCCCGATGGCCGAAATAGCACTTCCTATATATAATTCTTTACCTCCGGACCATTCCGGAGCTCCTCGTGACGTCCAGGATCTCATCCGGGAGTCCGAACAACATTCGGGTTACTGCACATACATATCCCTACAACCCTAGCGTCACCGAACCTTAAGTGTGTAGACCCTACGGGTTCGGGAGACATGCAGACATGACCGAGACGGATCTCGGGCAATAACCAACAGCGGGATCTGGATACCCATGTTGGCTCCCACATGCTCCATGATGATCTCATTGGATGAACCACGATGTCAAGGATTCAATTAATCCCGTATACGATTCCCTTTGTCAATCGGTATTTTACTTGCCCGAGATTCGATCGTCGGTATCCCAATACCTCGTTCAATCTCGTTATCGGCAAGTCACTTTTCTCGTTCCCGTAATGCATGATCCCGTGATCAAACACTTTGTTCCAATTGAGCTCATTATGATGATGCATTACCGAGAGGGCCCGGTGATACCTCTCCGTCAAGCAGAGTGACAAATCCCAGTCTCGATCCATGTAACCCAACAGACACTTTCAGAGATACCCGTAGTATACCTTTATAGTCACCCAGTTACGTTGTGACGTTTGGCACACCCAAAGCACTCCTACGGTATCCGGGAGTTACATGATCTCATGGTCTAAGGAAAGGATACTTGACATTGGAAAACTCTAGCAAACGAACTATGCGATCTTATGCTATGTTTAGGATTGGGTCTTGTCCATCACATCATTCTCCTAATGATGTGATCCCGTTATCGATGACATTCAATGTCCATAGTCAGGAAACCATGACTATCTGTCGATCAACAAGCTAGTCAACTAGAGGCTCACTAGGGACATGTTTGTTGTCTGTTATTCACACATGTATTACGATTTCCGGTTAACACAATTATAGCACGAATAAAGACAATTATCATGAATAAGGAAATATAATAATAATGTTTTTATTATTGCCTCTAGGGCATATTTCCAACACTCTAAATATCGAGAGGATATGTTTTAAAGAGAATCACCATGTGAAATCCCTCGATTTAAATGGATCAAAGATCCATGCCATTTATTTAGTTGAGTTGCAAAGATTTATGAGATGATGGCATGATGACATGATGCAATGCAAAAATAAAAGGGCAGGCACAAATGAAACACACAACGAAACCCGGAATATATGGAAGTCTTCTCGAGCATCGGTCTCGGGGCGTTACACATGTCACAAGTGCAAGAAACTTGGACACTACATCTCTGAGTGTCCATAGTGGGACAATGAGAAGAAGAAGAACAAGAGAAAGGAATATAATTCTGATGACAAGAAAAAGAAGAAATCCTCAAAGTCTTCTTCCAAGTCCTCATCCAAATCTTCATCCCATAAGAAGAACTCATCTGACAAGGCCCGTGCTTTTGTTGGCAAGGAAATGGATTCAAAAGAGGAGTCTGCTTCATATGGGGCAGAGGTGGAGTCTGAGGAGGAGTCCGACCCTGGTGAGGGAGTCCTGGATTAGGGGGTGTCCGGATAGCCGGACTATACCTTCAGCCGGACTCCTGGACTATGAAGATACAAGATTGAAGACTTCGTCCCGTGTCCGGAGGGGACTTTCCTTGGCGTGGAAGGCAAGCTTGGCGATGCGGATATTCAGATCTCCTACCATTGTAACCGACTTTGTGTAACCCTAACCCTCTCTGGTGTCTATATAAACCGGAGGGTTTTAGTCCGTAGGACAGAAGTTCAACATACAACAATCATACCATAGGCTAGCTTCTAGGGTTTAGCCTCCTTGATCTCGTGGTAGATCTACTCTTGTACTACCCATATCATCAATATTAATCAAGCAGGACGTAGGGTTTTACCTCCATCAAGAGGGCCCGAACCTGGGTAAAACATTGTGTCCCTTGTCTCCTGTTACCATCCGCCTAGACGCACAGTTCGGGACCCCCTACCCGAGATCCGCCGGTTTTGACACCGACATTGGTGCTTTCATTGAGAGTTCCTCTGTGTCGTCGCTTTTAGGCCCGATGGCTCCTTCGATCATCAACAACGATGCGGTCCAGGGTGAGACTTTTCTCCCCGGACAGATCTTCGTCTTCGGCGGCTTCGCACTGCGGGCCAATTCGCTTGGCCACCTGGAGCATATCGAAAGCTACGCCCCTGGCTATCAGGTCAGATTTGGAAGTTTAAACTACACGGCTGACGTCCGCGGGGACTTGATCTTCAACGGATTCGAGCCACAGCCGAGCGCGCCGCACTGTCTCGATGGGCATGATCTAGCTCTGCCGCCGAACAGTGCCCTGGAGGCCACACACACTTCGGTTCCGACCCTTAATTCGGAGCCTACTGCGCCAATCGAGGATGAGTGGTTGGACGCCGCCTCGGGGGCTGTGATCTCAAAGGCGATCGAGCCGAACACCAGCCCCGCACTCTGCAAGGCTTGTGACTCCGAGGGGCCGAATTCCTCTCCGGACTCCAAGCCCTCCGCGCGCCTGCCGATCGAATCCGATTGGGCGCCGATCATGGAGTTCACCGCCGTGGACATCTTTCAGCACTCGCCCTTCGGCGACATTCTGAAATCGCTAAAGTCTCTCTCTTTATCAGGAGAGCCCTGGCCGGACTATGGTCAGCAAGGTTGGGATACGGACGATGAAGAAATTCAAAGCCCACCCACCACCCACTTCGTAGCCACTGTCGATGACTTAACCGACATGATCGACTTCGACTCCGAAGACATCGATGGTATGGACGACGATGCAGGAGACGACCAAGAACCAGCACCTGTAGGGTGCTGGAAGGCCACCTCGTCATATGACATATATATGGTGGACACTCCGAAAGATGGAGAGGGCGATGGAACAGCGAGGGATGACACATCCAAGAAACACCCCAAGCGCCGGCGTCAGCGGCACCGCTCTAAATCCCGCCAAAGCAAAAACGGTGATTCCGGCACGGGAGATAATAATACTCCGGATAGCGCCGAAGAACACCCGCTCCAGCAAGATTCAGCACAGGAGGATGGAGAAGCCAGCCCTCACAAGAGAGCGGCAGACAGAGAGGTTGAGGATGATAACTACATGCCTCCCTCCGAAGACGAGGCAAGCCTCGACGACGACGAATTCGTCGTGCCAGAGTATCCCGCCGAACAAGAGCATTTTAAACGCAGGCTTATAGCCATGACATGCAGCCTCAAGAAAAAGCAGCAACAACTTAGAGCTGATCAAGATTTGCTAGATGACAAATGGACTGAAGTCCTTGCGGCCGAAGAGTATGAACTCGAACGCCCCTCCAAGAGTTACCCAAAGCGCAGGATGCTACCCCGATTAGAGGAGGAAGTACCTACATCACCAACGCATGACATGGCCGGCCGGCCACCTCGTGGATGCGACAGAGAGGCCTTTCGGCCCTCCACTCAAGCCGTGCCCCAGCGCCGCTTAAAACATACTAAGGCACGGGAAAATGCGCCAGACCTGCGAGAGATACTGGAGGACAAGGCAAGACAAACAAGATCGATCTACGGATTGCGTGGGCGCCCTACGGCACGTGACGGGGATCGTCACTCCAGACATAATAAATCAGGCGGGGTCGAACACAGTAGACAAAGCTCATTCGAGCTGCGTCGTGATATAGCCCAATACAGAGGCGCCGTACACCCACTATGCTTCACAGATGAAGTAATGGATCATAAAATCCTTGAGGGTTTCAAACCCGTCAACATCGAATCATATGATGGCACAACAGATCCTGCGGTATGGATCGAGGATTATCTCCTTCATATCCACATGGCCCGCGGCGATGATCTACACGCCATCAAATACCTCCCACTCAAACTTAAGGGACCAGCCCGGCATTGGCTTAACAACTTGCCAGCAGATTCGATCGGTTCTTGGGAGGACCTAGAAGCCGCATTCCTCAACAATTTCCAGGGTACCTATGTGCGACCACCGGATGCTGATGACCTAAGCCACATAATTCAGCAGCCAGAGGAATCAGCCAGGCAATTCTGGACACGGTTCCTAACAAAGAAAAACCAAATAGTCGACTGTCCGGACGCAGAGGCCCTAGCAGCCTTCAAGCATAATATCCGCGACGAGTGGCTTGCCCGGCACCTGGGACAGGAAAAGCCAAAATCTATGGCAACCCTCACGACACTCATGACCCGCTTTTGCGTGGGAGAAGACAGCTGGTTAGCTCGCAGCAACAACTTAACCAAAAACCTTGGTAATTCAGATACCAAGGACAAAAGTGGCAGGTCACGCCGGAACAAGCAAAAACACCACGTTAACAGCGACAACAACGAGGATACGACAGTCAATGCCAGATTCCGAGGCTATAAATCCGGTCAACGGAAAAAGCCATTCAAAATAAATACTCAGGGCCCGTCCAGTTTGGACCGAATACTCGACCGCTTGTGCCAGATACATGGCACCCCCGAAAGGCCAGCCAATCACACCAACAGGGATTGTTGGGTGTTCAAGCAGGCAGGCAAGTTAAATGCCGATAATAGAGACAAGGGGCTGCGTAGAGACGACGAGGACGAGCCCAGGCCGCTGAACAACAGTGGACAGAAGGGTTTTCCCCCGCAAGTGCGGACGGTGAACATGATATACGCAACCCACATCCCCAAGAGGGAGCGGAAGCGTGCATTACGGGACGTATATGCGCTGGAGCCAGTCGCCCCAAAGTTCAACCCATGGTCCTCCTGCCCGATCACTTTTGATCGGCGGGACCACCCCACTAGCATCCGTCATGGCGGGTTCGCCGCATTGGTTCTAGACCCAATTATTGACGGATTTCATCTCACAAGAGTCCTTATGGACGGCGGCAGCAGCCTGAACCTGCTTTACCTGGATACAATGCGGAAAATGGGCATTGATCCCTTGAGGATTAAGCCCACCAAAACGACCTTTAAAGGCGTCATACCAGGTGTAGAGGCCAACTGTATAGGTTCAGTCACACTTGAAGTGGTCTTCGGATCTCCGGATAACTTCTGAAGCGAGGAGTTAATCTTCGACATAGTCCCGTTCCACAGTGGCTATCGCGCACTGCTCGGAAGAACCGCATTCGCAAAGTTCAATGCGGTACCGCATTATGCATAACTCAAGCTCAGGATGCCAGGCCCTTGAGGAGTAATCACGGTCAACAGAGACAACGAACGATCTCTCCGAACGGAGGAGCATACGGCAGCGCTCGCAGCAGAAGTACAAAGCAGCCTCTCCAGGCAATTCTCTAGTCCGACATTCAAAAAACCAGACACTGTCAAGCGCGCCCGGAGTATCCTACAACAAGACTGCCTGGCATGTTCTGAGTAGGCGTAGCAATGCGGCCCCAACCCCAACCCTCGTGAAATAGAAAAACCAGTGCTTCGCGTACATAACTACGCTCTCAAAGTACCATGGGCGTAGGGGAAGGGGCACCACCACGGCACGCCCAGAACATGGCTTAAACCATACTAGGGGCTGCCGAATTCTTTCTTTATCTTCTCTTACTTTCAGGACTCCATACTTTGGATGACCTGTTCGGCAATTCAACTGCCGCACAAACGATGCAAGAACCAGGGAAGCAGACAAGCCATGCCGCATTATGGAACTCCCAGGTGGTCTCTATTACGAACAACATACCTATTTTAAATACAATTCCGCGGCCTGCCCCTGGACATGACATGTTAAATAGTCCGATTTCTTTTGCTTATTGCACTATTTGTATCGTTCTGCTTGATAGCAGCCTTCTTATAAACAATGCATAGCTTTTTTGTCTATCTTATGCATTACTCTCTTTTTATATATATGTTCATTAATGACATGTTGCACCCGTACACTGTGGTATGGCGAACACGCCAAGGGCTTCAGTACCCCTTAAATACGGTGTGAGAAGTCCGAACACTTTCCCAAGTGCGGCACCCCGAACTTATAGCATTATATGCATCGGCTACGAATCATGATTTGGGTCAATAGTTGGGTTTGCCTGGCTCCTATGTTTTGGTGCCTTACGTTCCGCTATATCCGCTAAGGTAGCACTAGGAGAACTACTGCGATTGTGCCCCAGTTGAGCTGGGCTGAGCACCTCAGTAGAGAAAGCTAAAACTGACTGTCATGATAAGGCCAGAGACCGATCGCTGTTCGAGAGGTTTTTCGGGTCCTTAAAGACTTATGCCTCTTAGAGCGAGGAACCGGATTCTGTCCGGCCAAGGCGTCGATAGCGCCCCGAACTCGGTCTTCCGAATACTAGGGGCTTCGCCGAAATTTAAAATTATAGAGTTCTATGGCTAAGTGAGAGTGTTCAAGCATTATAGTCCGATTGCTTTGTTCGTTGTGCTGAGCGCCTCCCTCGAAGGACCCAAACATGGGAAAAAGAGCGCTCATGTTTATCCCAAACACCCCAGCACTAGTGGCATGGGGGCAGAAGCCGACGACTGGCCATCTCTCAATTTTCGATAAACGGCCGCACAGAAAGTAATATTTTAAATTCAACAAGCATTGCTTAGCGCAAATGAACAAGTTTTCAGCGCACAGGATAATACGAGCGAGTTCATTCAAAAATTACATCTTTGGTACATTCAACCGCCACAAGGCAGGCACCCTTCAGAACATCCTTATAATAGTTCTCGGGTTTGCGATGCTCTTTCCCCGGCGGAGGCCCGTCCTTCACAAGCTTCTCGCCATCCAGCTTGCCCCAGTGCACCTTAGCACGGGCAAGGGCCCTCCGGGCTCCTTCGATGCAGGCAGAGCGCTTGATGACCTCGAGCCTTGGACAGGCCTCCACCAGCCGCCGCACCAGTCCGAAGTAGCTCCCAGGCAGGGCCTCTCCAGGCCACAGCCGAACTATGAAACCCTTCATGGCCTGTTCGGCCGCCTTGTGGAGCTCGACCAGCTGCTTCAGCTGGTCGCTCAAGGGCACAGGGTGTCCGGCCTTAGGATACTGAGACCAGAACACCTTCTCCGTCGAGCTGCCTTCTTCGGCTCGATAGAATGCGGCGGCATCAGATACGCTACGGGGAAGATCTGCGAACGCCCCTGGAGAGCTCCGGATTCGGGTAAGTAACAAGTAGCTTACTTTTGTATGTTTGCTTCGCATAAAGAATGCCTTGCCCACTGCTATCTTTTTCACCACATCCAATTCCTGGAGGGCCTTCTAGGCTTCGGCCTTGGCAGACTTGGCAGTCTCGATGGCCGCGGCAAGCTCGGACACTCGTGTCTTTGAGTCAAGCTCCAAACTCTCATGTTTTTTCATGAGAGCCTGAAGCTCTTGCTGCGCCTCGCCGGCCTGCGCCTCAAATTTCTCCCGCTCGGTGCGCTCTGAAGCCGCTCTCTTCTCGGCCTCGGAAAGCGCCTGCTTGAGGGTCGCCACCTCAGTTGTGGCCCCTGCAATAAATAGCATAATCCTGTCATTTTTTGCAATTGCATCTTTTTATATATTTCTATTAGGTATCTCTTACCTTCTTTCTCCTCGAGTTGCCGCTTGGCAAGGCCGAGCTCTTTCTCGGACTGCTCGAGACCCTGTTTCAGGGTGCCTACCTCCGCAGTCAGTGCGACGGTCGCAAGCAGCGAAGCCTGCACATGCATATTGACTCTTTTTTTGTTAGACTCCTGCGAAATTTATTTGATCCTCTATTCGGCTTTTCTTTCCGAACGCCAAACATAGCATCAGGGGCTATTGTCTATGCGGTAATACTTTTACATATTTTCACTTATCTCGAAGCCTGTTAGAAGGCTGGCACAAGCTTCAGTCAGTTCGCTCTTGGCGGACTGAACCTTTTGGATCACCGTACTCATAATAGTACGGTGCTCCTCGTCGATGGAGGCGCCGTTAAGCACCTCCAGCAGATTGTCCGGCACTTCCGGTTGGATGGAGGCCGCCGGCTCAGGAAGGAGTTCGCCTACCGTGGCCTAGAACCGTTAAAGATTCCGGCGTGGTGTCCGGCTCGAAGCCGGACTTGGAGCCCTGGGGGTCTTGTCCCCTTTACTCCCGGAGTCTGGGAGGTCGCCTCGCGGCTCCTCCAGGACCACCTCCTCTTGGCCCGGAGCTTGTCGCGACGCCACTTCAGCGTCGTCCGCAGTGCGGGGGGAGGCAGCGGGCGGAACTGAGTTCACGTCTGATGAATGCAGGGAGCCGCTCCACGACTCGTTGAGCCCGGCCTTGGGCGGACTGCATAATTACATTCGACATAAGGAACAGCTGTGCAACAAGGGAATGCTATGAGTTACTCTGGTATCCGAATACTTACGATCCCGTCGGGCGCCTGGCCCTTTGCGGCCACTCCTCTTCGCCCTCGTCGGCGTCGGGGGAGTAGTCCGGAGGAAGGGTCTTCCCCTTCTTGGACCCTTCGGCCTCCCCTGTTGGGGCGGCCTTCCTCTTCTTTCCTCCCCCCGCTGGAGGGGGAGAGGTTTCTTCTTCCTCCTCCTCGTTTTCACGGGAGGAGCACGTCTCG
This sequence comes from Aegilops umbellulata, assembly GCA_032464435.1. Classification (NCBI taxonomy): domain Eukaryota; kingdom Viridiplantae; phylum Streptophyta; class Magnoliopsida; order Poales; family Poaceae; genus Aegilops; species Aegilops umbellulata. The sequence goes on from CP136056.1 coordinate 265,932,349, forward strand.
CATTCGTCGGATGAAGAATCCGACACCTCCTGGCGCTGGGAACTCTTTCGAGTCCCCGTGGCCTTCTTCTTGGCCTTCTTCTCCGGCACCGCATAAGGTGCCGGAGCCAGCAGCTTCGATAAACGAGCATCTACTGGGTCTTCGGGCAAAGGGGCCGGACAGTTGACTTGTCCGGACTTCGCCTGCCACTCCTGTCAAAGGTAAGGGAGTTTAGATCCCGCATAGAGTCAAACTATGAGAAACAAATTTCCTGTAAAAGGTAAAGATAAGTCACCGCACTAGCTGGACGCTGCGTGTTGAATCTGCGGTCCTTGGATGCGGATGCGGGAGCTTCAGCGCCCTTGAATAGCACCTTCCAGGCATCTTCGTACGTTGTGTCGAAGAGCCTGCTCAAGGTTTGGTGCTGCATCGGATCGAACTCCCACAGAGTGAAAGCCCGTTGTTGACACGGGAGGATCCGGCGGACGAGCATCACCTGGACTATATTGACAAGCTTGAGCCGCTTGTTCACCAGGGATTGGATGCATGTTTGCAGTCCGATCACCTCTTCCTCGTTGCCCCACGACAGGCCCGTCTCTTTCCAGGACGTGAGCCGCATAGGGGGTCCAAATCGGAACTCGGGGGCTGCGACCCATTCAGGGTCGCGCGGCTCGGTGATGTAAAACCACCCCGATTGCCACCCCTTCAGGGTCTCCACGAAAGAGCCCTCGAGCCAAAGGACGTTGGCCATCTTGCCCGCCATGGCACCTCCGCACTCCGCCTGGCTGCCGCGCACCACCTTCGGCTTGACGTTGAAAGTCTTGAGCCAAAGGCCGAAATGGGGGCGGATATGGAGGAAAGCCTCACACACGACGATAAACGCCGAGATGTTGAGGACGAAGTTCGGGGCCAGATCGTGGAAATCTAGGCCATAGTAGAACATGAGCCCCCGGACAAATGGGTGGAGAGGAAAACCCAGTCCGCGGAGGAAATGGGGAAGGAATACAACCCTCTCATGGGGCCTTGGGGTGGGGAGAAGCTGCCCCTTTTCGGGAAGCCGGTGCGCGATGTCGTTGGACAAGTATCCGGCCTTCCTTAGCTTTTTGACATGGCCCTCCATAATGGAGGAGACCATCCACTTGCCTCCCGCTTCGGACATTGCTGGAGAAGGTTGAGGTGGGAAGTGCGGACTTGGGTGCTGGAGCTCGGGTGTGCAGGAGATGGATAGGCAGAGGAGGAAGAAGGCGTAGGTAAAAAGATGGATCCTTATCCCCTTATATGGGCGGATGCGGCTAGGCGTCCCCACCAGCCTGGTAAAACTCGCTTATCTCCCAAGCGCCGTGATAAATGGCACGGTTGGGTTACCCACGTCCGTATTGATGAGAATCCCGTAAGTGGGGGAAACGATCTCTGCTTCGACAAGACGTGCCAAGGAAACCGCCTCGCGAAATGCGCTGAGGTGGGGAAGTAAATATGAATAAAGGCTTGTCCGTAGTGTGATGTCACACTACGGAATATGTCAGCAGATTAGATTTGTGTTAATATTATTCTCTCTATGGCAATATGTGGAAACTTATTTTGCAGAGCCGGACACTACCCTTGGTGTTTACAAACTTTTATGAAGAACTTGGAGGAGGAACCTGCCATGCAATGCCGAAGACAATCTGTGCGCCGGACTCGTCGTCATTGAAGCCTGGTTCAGGGGCTACTGAGGGATTCCTGGATTAGCGGGTGTCCGGATAGCTGGACTATACCTTCAGCCGGACTCCTGGACTATGAAGATACAAGATTGAAGACTTCGTCCCGTGTCCGGAGGGGACTTCCTTGGCGTGGAAGGCAAGCTTGGCGATGCGGATATTCAGATCTCCTACCATTGTAACCGACTTTGTGTAACCCTAACCCTCTCCGGTGTCTATATAAACCAGAGGGTTTTAGTCCGTAGGACAGAACTTCAACATACAACAATCATACCATAGGCTAGCTTCTAGGGTTTAGCCTCCTTGATCTCGTGGTAGATCTACTCTTGTACTACCCATATCATCAATATTAATTAAGGAGGACGTAGGGTTGTACCTCCATCAAGAGGGCCCGAACCGGGGTAAAACATTGTGTCCCTTGTCTCCTATTACCATCCGCCTAGACGCACAGTCCGGGACCCCCTACCCGAGATCCGCTGGTTTTGACACTGACACCTGGTGTAGCAAGTCTGGCTCTAGCCACAGCCTATGTTGCCAAGTCAATATTCAACATTGAATATAATGGCTCCGTCACCAACGCTGAAGCTAATGACAAGGACGACTCTGCTCCCACCTACTGCTTCATGGCACACGGTGCCAAGGTAAAATCACGCGATGCTTACTTTCAAACATAAAGTGAAGATGACTCTGATTGTGAATCCAAACCCAGCTACAAAACACTTCCTAAAATTGCAACTGAACAACAAAAAGCTATGGAACATACTCAAAAACTGTTAGACAAAAGTGATGACCTGTTGGACGCGGAAATGACCCGTTCACAGTCCTTAGTTGAAGACATACAAAATCTTCATGCTAAGTACAAAGAACTTGAAAGTCGTCATGAAACACTCTCAACCAATCATGAAAAGCTCTCCTACGATTATCTTCAAAGGAAGCAAGAGCTTGAGAAATTGAGAGTGGATCATGAAGATCTTCATAAAGAGAATGAGTCACTTCGTGCTCAACAGATCAGTTTCGCTCAGGAAGGATTTGAACCACCATATCTAAAATGCCTTGAGCGTGACAATGCTACCTCTGTTGTTGAATGTTCTACTGCTGCTACTGTTGCAATATCTTCAACTGCTAATGTGGTAACTAACCCCTCTGCAGAAGATACCACTACTATTGCTGATGAAAATGCTAGGTTGAAGACATTGCTTGAAACAGGGATGTACAAAAGTCTGAAAGGGCATCATACACTGTGTGATGTCCTCAAAAAGCAGATACTGAACCGAAACCCTAGGAAAGAGGGTGTTGGGTTCGAGTGGAAAATGAATGTTAATGGTTCCTACTGGAAGCCTGAGCAGTATCCCAAAACCACATGGGTGGCTGCAAAGGGACCTTCAGTGGATCCATCCACCTTATCTGGCTTTACCTGTGCTAACCCTGTTATCATTGATGAATCCTTTGATGCAAACTATAAACTGTTTAAGAATCAGTAAGGTGAAGTGTTTGCCACGTATATTGGTACTAACTGCAGGAATGGGCCACCTATGAAGAAGATCTGGGTACCAAAAGCTGTCTTGAGAATCTTCAAGTGAATGTCATCATGACACCACCTGGGAAGAAGACAAACCCCAGGCCTAAGGCTTCATATGGCCCAAAGGCTTCATACAGACAGATGACTCACCTGAGTCACCCTAACGCCAATGTTTTGCAGGGAAATCATGTTGGGGAACATTGCAGAAAATTAAAATTTTTCCTACGGTTTCACCAAGATCCATCTATGAGTTCATCTAGCAACGAGTATTCAGATTAGATAGCATCTACATACCACTTTGTAGATCGCAACGGAAGCGTTCGAGTGAACGTGGATGAGGTAGTCGTACTTGCCGTGATCCAATTCACCGATGATCTAGTACCGAACGGACGGCACCTCCGCGTTCAACACACTTACGGGACGGGAGACGTCTCCTCCTTCTTGATCCAGCAAGGGGGAAGGAGAGGTTGAGGAAGATCCAGCACGACGGTGTGGTGGTGGATGCAGCAGAACTCCGGCAGGGCTTCGCTAAGCAACTACGGGAGGAGGAGGAGGTGTTGCAGGGAGGAGGGAGGAGCCAGGGCATAGGGTGCGGCCACCCCTCCCTCCCCTCCCTTTATATAGGTGCATTAGAGGGGGGAAGGGCGCAGCCTTGCCCCTTCCTCCAAGGAAGGGGTGCGGCCAGGAGGGGGGAGGAGTCCATCCTCCCCAAGGCACCTCGGAGGTGCCTTTCCCCCTTTGGACTCTCCCCTCTCCAAGTTTACTTGGCGCATGGGCCCTTGGGGCTGGTTCCCCTTGGCCCAAGCAGGCCAAGGCGCACCCCTAAGGCCCATGTGGCCCACCAAGGCAGGTGGCCCCACCTGGTGGACCCCCGGGACCCCTCCGGTGGTCCCGGTACAATACCGATAACCCCGAAACTTGTCCCGATGGCCGAAACAGCACTTCCTATATATAATTCTTTACCTCCGGACCATTCCGGAACTCCTCGTGACGTCCGGGATCTCATCCGGGACTCCGAACAACATTCGGGTTACTGCACGTACATATCTTCACAACCCTAGCGTCACCGAACCTTAAGTGTGTAGACCCTACGGGTTCGGGAGACATGCAGACATGACCGAGACGGCTCTCGGGCAATAACCAACAGCGGGATCTGGATACCCATGTTGGCTCCCACATACTCCACGATGATCTCATCGGATGAACCACGATGTCGAGGATTCAATTAATCCCGTATACGATTCCCTTTGTCAATCGGTATTTTACTTGCCCGAGATTCGATCGTCGGTATACCAATACCTCGTTCAATCTCGTTATCGGCAAGTCACTTTTCTCGTACCGTAATGCATGATCCCGTGATCAAACACTTTGATCACCTTGAGCTCATATGATGATGCATTACCGAGAGGGCCCGGTGATACCTCTCCGTCAAGCGGAGTGACAAATCCCAGTCTCGATCCATGTCAACCCAACAGACACTTTCAGAGATACCCGTAGTATACCTTTATAGTCACCCAGTTACGTGACGTTTGGCACACCCAAAGCACTCCTACGGTATCCGGGAGTTACATGATCTCATGGTCTAAGGAAAGGATACTTGACATTGGAAAACTCTAGCAAACGAACTAAGCGATCTTATGCTATGTTTAGGATTGGGTCTTGTCCATCACATCATTCTCCTAATGATGTGATCCTGTTATCGATGACATCCAATGTCCATAGTCAGGAAACCATGACTATCTGTCGATCAACGAGCTAGTCAACTAGAGGCTCACTAGGGACATGTTTGTTGTCTGTTATTCACACATGTATTACGATTTCCGGATAACACAATTATAGCACGAATAAAGACAATTATCATGAACAAGGAAATATAATAATAATGCTTTTATTATTGCCTCTAGGGCATATTTCCAACAGTCTCCCACTTGCACTAGAGTCAATAATCTAGTTACATTGTGATGAATCGAACACCCATAGAGTTCTGGTGCTGATCATGTTTTGCCTTAGGGAGAGGTTTAGTCAACGGATCCGCGACATTCAGATCCGTGTGTACTTTACAAATTTCTATGTCTCCATCTTGAACATTTTCACGAATGGAGTTGAAGCGACGCTTGATGTGCCTGGTCTTCTTGTGAAACCTGGGCTCCTTTGCAAGTGCAATAGCTCCAGTGTTGTCACAGAAGAGCTTGATTGGCCCCGACGCATTGGGTATGACTCCGAGGTCGGTGATGAACTCCTTCACCCAAATTGCTTCATGTGCTGCCTCCGAGGCTGCCATGTACTCCGCTTCACATGTAGATCCCGCCACGACGCTTTGCTTGCAACTGCACCAGCTTACTGCCCCACCATTCAAAATATACACGTATCCGGTTTGTGACTTAGAGTCATCCAGATCTGTGTCGAAGCTAGCGTCAACGTAACCTTTTACGACGAGCTCTTCGTCACCTCCATAAACGAGAAACATTTCCTTAGTCCTTTTCAGGTACTTCAGGATATTCTTGACCGTTGTCCAGTGTTCCTTGCCGGGATTACTTTGGTACCTTCCTACCAAACTTACGGCAAGGTTTACATCAGGTCTGGTACACAGCATGGCATACATAATAGAACCTATGGCTGAGGCATAGGGGATGACACTCATCTCTTCTATATCTTCTGCCGTGGTCGGACATTGAGCCGAGCTCAATTTCACACCTTGTAACACAGGTAAGAACCCTTTCTTAGATTGATCCATATTGAATTTCTTCAATATCTTATCAAGGTATGTGCTTTGTGAAAGACCTATGAGGCGTCTCGATCTATCTCTATAGATCTTGATGCCTAATATATAAGCAGCTTCTCCAAGGTCCTTCATTGAAAAACTTTTATTCAAGTAGGCCTTAATGCTGTCCAAGAGTTCTATATCATTTCCCATCAAAAGTATGTCGTCTACATATAATATGAGAAATGCTACAGAGCTCCCACTCACTTTCTTGTAAACACAGGCTTCTCCATAAGTCTGTGTAAACCCAAACGCTTTGATCATCTCATCAAAGCGAATGTTCCAACTCCGAGATGCTTGCACCAGCCCATAAATCGAGCGTTGGAGCTTGCACACCTTGTCAGCATTCTTAGGATCGACAAAACCTTCCGGCTGCATCATATACAATTCTTCCTTAAGGAAACCATTAAGGAAAGCCGTTTTGACGTCCATTTGCCATATCTCATAATCATAGTATGCGGCAATTGCTAACATGATTCTGACGGACTTCAGCTTCGCTACCGGTGAGAAAGTCTCATCGTAGTCAATTCCTTGAACTTGTCGATAACCCTTAGCGACAAGCCGAGCTTTATAGATGGTCACATTACCATCCGCGTCTGTCTTCTTCTTAAAGATCCATTTATTTTCTATGGCTCGCCGTTCAATGGGCAAGTCAGTCAAAGTCCATACTTTGTTTTCATACATGGATCCTATCTCGGATTTCATGGCTTCTAGCCATTTGTCGGAATCCGGGCCCGCCATTGCTTCCTCATAGTTCGAAGGTTCACCGTTGTCTAACAACATGATTTCCAAGACAGGGTTGCCGTACCACTCTGGTGCGGAACGTGTCCTTGTGGACCTTCGAATTTCAGTAGCAGCTTGATCAGAAGCATCTTGATCATCATCATTAATTTCCTCTCTAGTCTGTGCAGGCACCTCAGAAACGTTTTCTTGAGTTTCGCCATTTTCTGGTTCAAGAGGTAACACTTCATCAAGTTCTACTTTCCTCCCACTTACTTCTTTCGAGAGAATCTCTTTCTCTAGAAAGGATCCATTCTTGGCAACAAAGATCTTGCCTTCGGATTTGAGGTAGAAGGTATACCCAACAGTTTCTTTTGGGTATCCTATGAAGACGCATTTTTCCGATTTGGGTTCGAGCTTTTCAGGTTGAAGTTTCTTGACATAAGCATCGCATCCCCAAACTTTCAGAAACAACAGCTTAGGTTTCTTCCCAAACCATAATTCATACGGTGTCGTCTCAACGGATTCCGACGGAGCCCTATTTAAAGTGAATGCGGCAGTCTCTAAAGCATAGCCCCAAAAAGATAGCGGTAAGTCGGTAAGAGACATCATAGATCGCACCATATCTAATAGAGTGCGATTACGACGTTCGGACACACCATTACGCTGAGGTGTTCCAGGCGGCATGAGTTGTGAAACTATTCCACATTTTCTTAAGTGTGTGCCAAATTCGTGACTCAAGTATTCTCCTCCACGATCTGATCGTAGAAACTTGATCTTTCTATCACGTTGATTTTCAACCTCACTCTGAAATTCCTTGAACTTTTCAAAGGTCTCAGATTTGTGTTTCATTAAGTAGACATACCCATATCTACTCAAGTCATCAGTGAGGGTGAGAACATAACGATAGCCTCCGCGAGCCTCAACACTCATTGGACCGCACACATCGGTATGTATGATTTCCAATAAGCTGGTTGCTCGCTCCATTGTTCCTGAGAACGGAGTCTTGGTCATTTTACCCATGAGGCATGGTTCGCACGTGTCAAATGATTCATAATCAAGAGACTCTAAAAGTCCATCTGCATGGAGCTTCTTCATGCGTTTGACACCTATGTGACCAAGGCGGCAGTGCCACAAATATGTGGGACTATTGTTATCAACTTTCACTCTTTTGGTATTCACACTATGAATATGTGTATCATCACGTACGAGATTCATTAAGAATAAACCATCAACCATCGGAGCATGACCATAAAACATATCTCTCATATAAATAGAACAACCATTATTCTCGGATTTAAATGAGTAGCCATCTCGAATTAAGCGAGATCCAGATACAATGTTCATGCTCAAACTTGGCACTAAATAACAATTATTGAGGTTTAAAACTAATCCCGTAGGTAAATGTAGAGGCAGCGTGCCGACGGCGATCACATCGACCTTGGAACCATTCCCGACGCGCATCGTCACCTCGTCCTCCGCCAGTCTCCGTTTATTCCGCAGCTCCTGCTTTGAGTTACAAATGTGAGCAACTGCACCGGTATAAAATACCCAAGAGCTACTACGAGTACTGGTAAGGTACACATCAATTACATGTATATCACATATACCTTTGGTTTTGCCGGCCTTCTTGTCCGCTAAGTATTTGGGGTAGTTCCGCTTCCAGTGACCACTTCCCTTGCAATAAAAGCACTCAGTTTCGGGCTTGGGTCCATTCTTTGGCTTCTTCCCGGCAACTTGCTTACCGGGCGCGGCAACTTCCTTGTCGTCCTTCTTGAAGTTCTTTTTACCCTTGCCCTTCTTGAACTTAGTGGTTTTATTCACCATCAACACTTGATGCTCCTTCTTGATTTCTACCTCTGCTGATTTCAGCATAGCATATACCTCAGGAATGGTCTTTACCATCCCCTGCATATTGTAGTTCATCACAAAGCTTTTGTAGCTAGGTGGAAGCGACTGGAGGATTCTGTCAATGACCGCTTCATCCGGGAGATTAACTTCCAGTTGAGTCAAGCGGTTGTGCAACCCAGACATTTTGAGTATGTGCTCACTGACAGAGCCATTTTCCTCCATCATACAGCTAAAGAATTTGTCGGAGACTTCATATCTCTCGACCCGGGCATGAGCTTGGAAAACCATTTTCAGCTCTTCGAACATCTCATATGCTCCATGTCTCTCAAAACGCTTTTGGAGCCCCGGCTCTAAGCTGTAAAGCATGCCGCACTGAACGAGGGAGTAATCATCGCAGCGTGACTGCCAAGCGTTCATAACGTCTTGTTCTGCGGGGAGAATAGGTGCGTCACCCAGCGGTGCTCTTAGGACATAATCTTTCTTGGCAGCTATGAGGATGATCCTCAGGTTCCGGACCCAGTCCGTATAGTTGCTACCATCGTCTTTCAGCTTGGTTTTCTCTAGGAACGCGTTGAAGTTGAGGACTACGTTGGACATTTGATCTACAAGACATATTGTAAAAAATTTAGACTAAGTTCATGATAATAAATTTCATTTAATCAAATTATTTAATGAACTCCCACTTAGATAGACATCCCTCTTCTAGTCATCTAAGTATTACATGATCCGAGTCAACTAGGCCGTGTCCGATTATCACGTGAGACGAACTAGCCAACATCGGTGAACATCTTCATGTTGATCGTATCTTCTATACGACTCATGCTCGACCTTTCGGTCTTCTGTGTTTCGAGGCCATGTCTGTACATGCTAGCATCGTCAAGTCAACCTAAGTGTTTTGCGTGTGTAAATCTGTCTTACACCCGTTGTATGCGAACGTAAGGACCTATCACACCCGATCATCACGTGGTGCTTCGGAACGACGAACCTTAGCAACGGTGCACAGTTAGGGAGAACACTTTCTTGAAATTATTATGAGGGATCATCTTATTTACTACCGTCGTTCTAAGTAAACAAGATGCAAAACATGATAAACATCACATGCAATCAAATAATAAACGTGACATGATATGGCCAATATCACATAGCTCCTTTGATCTTCATCTTGGGGCTCCATGATCATCTTTTTACCGGCTTGACACCATGATCTTCATCATCATGATCTTCATCATCGTGTCTCCATGAAGTTGCTCGCCAACTATTACTTCTACTACTATGGCTAACGCGTTTAGCAATAAAGTAAAGTAATTTACATGGCGTTTCTCAATGACACGCAGGTCATACAAAAATAAAGACAACTCCTATGGCTCCTGCCGGTTGTCATACTCATCGACATGCAAGTCGTGATTCCTATTACAATAGCATGAACATCTCATACATCACATATAGATCATTCATCATTCATCACAACTTTGGCCATATCATATCACAAAGCACTTGCTGCAAAAACAAGTTAGACGTCCTCTAATTGTTGTTGCAAGTTTTACGTGGCTGAATTAGGGTTGTAGCAAGACCGTTTTCTTACCTACGTAAAACCACAACGTGATTTGTCAACTTCTATTTACCCTTCATAAGGACCCTTTTCATCGAATCCGCTCCAACCAAAGTAGGAGAGACAGACACCCGCCAGCCACCTTATGCAACTAGTGCATGTTAGTCGGTGGAAACGGTCTCACGTAAGCGTACGTGTAAGGTTGGTCCGGGCCGCTTCATCCCACAATACCGTTAAAGCAAGATAATACTAGTAGCGGCAAGAAAAGTTGACAACATCTACGCCCACAACAAATTGTGTTCTACTCGCGCAAGAAGAACTACGCATAGACCTAGCTCATGATGCCACTGTTGGGGAACGTTGCAGAAAATTAAAATTTTTCCTATGGTTTCACCAAGATCCATCTATGAGTTCATCTAGCAACGAGTATTCAGATTAGATAGCATCTACATACCACTTTGTAGATCGCAACGGAAGCGTTCGAGTGAACGTGGATGAGGTAGTCGTACTTGCCGTGATCCAATTCACCGATGATCTAGTACCGAACGGACGGCACCTCCGCGTTCAACACACGTACGGGACGGGAGACGTCTCCTCCTTCTTGATCCAGCAAGGGGGAAGGAGAGGTTGAGGAAGATCCAGCACGACGGTGTGGTGGTGGATGCAGCAGAACTCCGACAGGGCTTCGCTAAGCAACTACGGGAGGAGGAGGAGGTGTTGCAGGGAGGAGGGAGGAGCCAGGGCATAGGGTGCGGCCACCCCTCCCTCCCCTCCCTTTATATAGGTGCATTAGAGGGGGGAAGGGCGCAGCCTTGCCCCTTCCTCCAAGGAAGGGGTGCGGCCAGGAGGGGGGAGGAGTCCATCCTCCCCAAGGCACCTCGGAGGTGCCTTCCCCCCTTTGGACTCTCCCCTCTCCAAGTTTCCTTGGCGCATGGGCCCTTGGGGCTGGTTCCCCTTGGCCCAAGCAGGCCAAGGCGCACCCCCTAAGGCCCATGTGGCCCACCAAGGCAGGTGGCCCCACCTGGTGGACCCCCGGGACCCCTCCGGTGGTCCCGGTACAATACCGATAACCCCGAAACTTGTCCCGATGGCCGAAACAGCACTTCCTATATATAATTCTTTACCTCCGGACCATTCCGGAACTCCTCGTGACGTCCGGGATCTCATCCGGGACTCCGAACAACATTCGGGTTACTGCACGTACATATCTTCACAACCCTAGCGTCACCGAACCTTAAGTGTGTAGACCCTACGGGTTCGGGAGACATGCAGACATGACCGAGACGGCTCTCGGGCAATAACCAACAGCGGGATCTGGATACCCATGTTGGCTCCCACATACTCCACGATGATCTCATCGGATGAACCACAATGTCGAGGATTCAATTAATCCCGTATACGATTCCCTTTGTCAATCGGTATTTTACTTGCCCGAGATTCGATCGTCGGTATACCTATACCTCGTTCAATCTCGTTATCGGCAAGTCACTTTTCTCGTACCGTAATGCATGATCCCGTGATCAAACACTTTGATCACCTTGAGCTCATATGATGATGCATTACCGAGAGGGCCCGGTGATACCTCTCCGTCAAGCGGAGTGACAAATCCCAGTCTCGATCCATGTCAACCCAACAGACACTTTCAGAGATACCCGTAGTATACCTTTATAGTCACCCAGTTACGTTGTGACGTTTGGCACACCCAAAGCACTCCTACGGTATCCGGGAGTTACATGATCTCATGGTCTAAGGAAAGGATACTTGACATTGGAAAACTCTAGCAAACGAACTAAGCGATCTTATGCTATGTTTAGGATTGGGTCTTGTCCATCACATCATTCTCCTAATGATGTGATCCTGTTATCGATGACATCCAATGTCCATAGTCAGGAAACCATGACTATCTGTCGATCAACAAGCTAGTCAACTAGAGGCTCACTGGGGACATGTTTGTTGTCTGTTATTCACACATGTATTACGATTTCCGGATAACACAATTATAGCACGAATAAAGGCAATTATCATGAATAAGGAAATATAATAATAATGCTTTTATTATTGCCTCTAGGGCATATTTCCAACAAATCATACTCAGACTTATGAATATGAGCGTGTGTCTTCAAACCGCTATGTTCATAGAACTAAGAACTTTTCTGCTTATTCATATGAGTATCATTCATCTCCTGCAAGGCTATTTGCTAGGGCCCCAAAGCCGACGTTCTCAGATGCTGCACTTAGACTCATTGCTTCTAAACCACCCCTGAAGATGCGGGTGGTTAAGAAGAACTAACTCTCTCTTGCAGGGAAAGGTCTCCAGCCTGAAATCAAAGGCGTCTGATGCTATTGCTGGGGACCTAAAACATCTTGTAGGGCGCAAGATCAAATGCCCAAATGGTCTTACTATGTATTTTGTTCCTGAATCGTTTGCCATTTATCCCATCACTCCTAATCTTGATCTGAGCTTCAATAATCCTCTTGTCCGTCAAATGTTTATGCTTCACACATCTCTTGGTGAGGCCTATCCCCCTGACTCTACTGTAGGGTATGACACCTCATGCTTCAGAATGGATTATGGATAGCGGATGCACTAATCATATGACTGGTGATCGAAGTCTTCTCATGGACTCAACCTTACGTCCATCTGACAAGAGTCACATCACATTTGCTGACACTGATAAAAGCAAGGTATTGGGTCTAGGTAGAGTTGCAATCTCAAAGGATCAGCACATGGATAAAGTGATGCTTGTTGAATCCCTTGGTTTCAACTTAATGTCTGTCTCAATGCTTTGTGACTTGAACATGATTGTGATATTTCGAAAATATCGTTGCCTTTTACTAATGGAATCGGACAAGTCTCTAGTCTTTGAAGGGTACCGGAAAGATGATCTGTACATGGTACATTTCTCAGCAGGGCCACAACTTGCCGTATGTCTTCTTGCAAAAGCTTCAGAATGTTGGCTCTCGCATCGGAGGCTAGGGCATGCTGGCATGAGGAACTTACACACTCTCGTCAAGAAGAAGCATGTCATAGGCATCGAGGGCGTCAAGTTCAAGAAGGATCATTTGTGCGGTGCCTGCGAAGCTGGAAAGATGACTAGGGCGAAGCATCCCTCGAAGACAATCATGATGACATCTCAACCCTTCGAGCTGCTACACATGGACTTATTTGGCCCTACTCACTACTCTACTCTCACTACAACTGCTTGTCTTTATGGCTTCATCATTGTTGATGATTATTGAAGATATACATGGGTTCACATAATTCTCTACAAGACTGAAGTGCAGGATGTGTTCACACGCTTCGCCAACCGTGCCATGAACAACTATGGCGTCAAGATCAAGCATATCAGGAGCGACAATGGCACTGAGTTCAAGAAGACCGGCCTCGATCTTTACTTGGATACAATGGGAATCACCCATGAGTTCTCAGCTCCATACACACCTCAACAGAATGGCATCATGGAGCACAAGAACATAACCCTTATTGAGATGGCTCGAACGATGCTCGATGAATACAAGACACCAAGAAAATTCTGGTCTGAAGCTATTGACACCGCATGCCATGTCATCAACCATGTTTATATTCACAAGGTTCTGAAGAAAACATCCTATGAACTCCTCACCGGCAAGAAGCCAAATGTCAGTTACTTCAGAGTGTTTGGTGCAAAGTGCTGGATCAAGGATCCACATCACAAATCAAAATTTGCTCCGAAAGCACATGAAGGTTTTATGCTCGGCTATGGAAAAGACTCGCACTCCTACAGAGCTTTCAACCTCTTCCTCTATAAAATTGTTGAAACTGTGGATGTACGGTTCGATGAAACCAATGGCTCGCAAAGAGAGCACTTGCCTAATGTGCTAGATGAAGCTTTACCCAGTGAATCTATCAAGCTAATGGGAACCGGTGAAATCATGCCATCTGAAGCACAGCCTAAAGAGGAACTTATCATTTCAGCACCTAATCAACCTGAAGACAATGCTCAGCCTGAAGAAAATTCTCCAAACGATGACAATGATCAGCAAGAGCAAAATCTTCGTCCAGTCCATCCGCGTGTTGCAAATGAAGTATAGATTGAGAGGACAATTGACAGCATCAATGCGCCTGGTCCACTTACTCGTTCAAGAGCAACACAACTAGCAAATTTCTGTGGGCACTTTGCATTTGTCTCGATATCTGAACCCAAGAAAGTTGCTGAAGCCTTGATGGAACCAGAATGGATTCAAGCCATGCAAGAAGAGCTTCAACAATTCAAGCTGAACAATGTCTGGGAATTTGTCAAGTGTCCTGATCTCGCAAGCACAACATAATAGGCACAAAATGGATATATCGCAACAAACAAGATGAGCATGGTCAAGTTGTCAGAAACAAGGCTCGTCTCGTTGCTCAAACATACACTCAAGTTGAAGGGATTGACTTCGATGAAACATTTGCTCCTATGGCTAGGCTTGAAGCTATTCGCATACTGCTAGCCTATGCAAATCATCACAACATCTTGCTATATCAAATGGATGTGAAGAGTGCATTTCTCAACGGCAAGATCGAAGAAGAAGTGTATGTTGCACAACCTCCTGGCTTTGAAGACCCAAAACATCCTGATATGGTGTACAAGCTGAACAAAGCACTGTATGGCCTCAAACAAGCTCCTCGCGCTTTGTATGACACACTCAAAGACTTCCAGAAAGAGCAAAGGCTTCAAACCTGGTTCCCTGGATCCCACACTCTTCACGAAGACATATGATGGTGAACTGTTTGTGTGCCAAATATATGTGGATGACATTATCTTCGGCTGCACCAACCAGAAATACAGTGATGAGTTTGGACACATGATGCAAGAGCAATATCAGATGTCCATGATGGGTGCGCTGAAGTTCTTCCTTGGCCTTCAAATTCGTCAGCAAAGAAATGACATCTTTATATCTCAAGAGAAATACCTTAAAGATTGCCTAAAGAAGTTTGAAATGCAAGATTGCAAAGGTTACACGACGCCAATGCCAGCCAAACACCATCTGGGTCCCGACGACAATGGTAGAGAGTTTGATCAAAAGGTATAGCGCTCCATGATTGGTTCTTTACTTTATCTATGTGCATCTAGGCCAGATATTATGCTTAGTGTTTGCATGTGTGCTCAATTCCAAGTGGCACCAAAGGAATCGCATCAATTAGCTGTGAAGCGAATTCTTCGATATTTGGCTTACACCCCAACGTTAGGATTATGGTATCCAAAGGGCTCAGAGTTTGATCTGGTTGGATTATCGGATGCTGATTATGCTGGTGACAAGGTGGATCGCAAGTCTAAATCAGGCACATATCATTTGCTGGGACGATCACTTGTCTGTTGGTCTTCAAAGAAGCAGAACTGTGTATCACTCTCCACCGCTGAATCCGAATACATTGCTGCTGGATCTTGCTGCGCTCAGCTTCTATGGATGAAGCAAACTCTCAAGGACTACAACATCCATCTGAAACAAGTACCACTCTACTGCGACAATGAAAGTGCCATCAAGATTGCCAACAACCCCGTTCAGCACTCGAAGACAAAGCATATTGAAATTCGTCATCACTTTCTCAGAGATCATGTCATGAAGGAAGATATTGACATCATGCACGTCAACACTGAAGAGCAACTAGCAGATATCTTCACAAAGCCCTTGGATGAGGAAAGGTTTTGCAAGTTACGGTGTGAGCTAAATATCTTGGAATCCTCAAATGTCCTGTGATCAGGCACACATCCTAACACTTATGCATATTGATGACTTAGATGTGAAACACACGAAGTAAAGTATATCTTCAATCAATGAAGACTTACATTCTGAGTGTGAATACATTAATGTGGAATTTTACTTGGAGCGCCACGATAACTGTGCGCCGTGTCTGGGTCTAATACTTCCTATACGGCGGGTAACGCCACCACCAAATTCTTCTGTTTGAAGTGTTTTTCTCATGGCGTTACTTTTGCTATGTCTTCACATTTGGTTTGTCTTCGACATCATCGTGTCTTATTGATTATCTTCACTATGTTGATTTGGTTGTATTCTGATATATATAGTGTTTTGTCCTCTACATCATTCACTTATAGCTATGTCTTCTCTGCTGAATCTTTTGAATTAAGTGAATGTGATCATACCCTCATCTATCTATGCTCTCTATCTCGAACTCTATCTATCCAAATCATATGCATTCTATTGAAATTGTCGAATGTCTTCTTTGCGTCCCTGTTAGCAGAAGATACATAGACAAACATTAAATCTGTTTTAAATGCTCTATTCTCTTTTCCTGAAATGGGGAGAAGCCACAAGTGTGTTGCATGTACGCCACGTGTCCCTCAAAAGTGAACCGCCAGGGGCACCTGCGTAATTGCGCTGTGCCGTCCCTTTCCTTATAAATACATGTCCCCTCATGGTCAAAAATCCTTCTTCCACCTCTCCACCTCGTCAAAACCCTAGCGCCTCCGTTAGCTCTCGACGACGCCGGCGACGAAGGGCTTAGCTATCGCGACCTCACCGACGCTGTCCTCACGCCGGCCACGGACATCGTCCTCTCCGCCGTCGTCGTAGGTGTCCTCCGTCGCCAAGTTAGGGCACGGTGGATTGAACTGCTCGGTCTCCTACTCTTTCCATCTAGCAGTTCATTGTGTGGTAATTAAAATCTCACTTTTTACTGTCTTTTGATCCTAAAGATTCATCCTTTTTACCAAAAGTGGTTTCTGTGACTACAAACTTGGATCTGTCTAGTTCTGCATCTCATACTATGCCTAGCATCTTCACTTATGCATCTAAACTAATTAGATTCCTCACTTGTACCTATTCTTGGATTCGTACAAATCTGGAACCAACTTCAAACACATAAGTGAATGTCTTCGCATTATGAGGTCAATTCTTCAAACTGATTTATCTTCAAAATCTTCTGAGAATGCATATGACCTCTTCCCCTTCCCTCGCATCTTTAATGCTGTCACGGGTACATGCCCGTGGGAGAATCCCTTGGTTCTCATAGCCTGCATTCATTTGCAGAATTCTTACAACATCATATCAATTCTCCCGAAGCGAGTTCTTGTCTTACCAAGAAGCCTTTGTTAGTGTTGAAGCCATACCGTCTGAACTTCATGGCTTCGCAAAAGTCATTGAGGAAGGGCGGCCGACAGCACCGCGGGGAAACATCAAAGGATTTGCCAGCTGATCTGCATGAACTGTACAAAACTGATCCTGAAGAAACCTATAATGAATGCAAAACTCGAATCCAATGGATTCAAAGATATTGGGCTGAACAATGGTACAAGTACATGTTCGTGACCCAGGAGTATGCTGAGAAGAATGCCATCAAGCGACCATGGGGAGATATTTTGTACAAAGATCTTCCTCCCAGGTCAAGAGATGAAGCTATTGAACAAGGTTTCTTCCCTTGCATGGTCCGTGGACCTCAACCTACTGACACTCATCCCACATCTCTGCTATGGTGTCGTGATGACAATCTATTCAAGCGCAACTTTCAGTCAGCCATGCACTCTGCCAAGGAGAACAAGAAATCGTGGGGATTAGAGTTCAATCCTGGCCCCTCTGCGCCTTGTGCCGATGGCACACGCGAAGCTGAACCAAATCTGGTTGGGCCCTTCTATGACTTAGAAGGTCTCATCACCCATATCAGGGTTCAAGGGGCAGATGTGGATCGACCTGCAGATGACGCTGACACTAATGAAGCGCCTGCACCTCCGAAGCCGAAAAAGCAGAAGAAACCCAAGGCTCTGAAACCCTATTCTCCACCAAAAGCTTCACGAATGAAGCCCTTGGCCACCGCTCGACCTGCACCAAGTGTGCAGTCTGAAGATCTCTCTCACGTCGCCAAGACCGAGATGAAGAAGAAGAAGCCGATTCACTCCTCCAGTCCTGATCTGACCCCTGCTGCCATTCTGAGAAATGAAGCTATTGATCTATCAAGTGACGACGATCTTACTAATGACGCTCTAGAGATGTTGATTAAGAGCAAGCAGTAGGCGGAAATCTTCAATGATCTTCCCCTCTTCGATGTTGAGATTCTGAACAAGTTCATCGATGACTGGTTTGAAAATCCAGAACTCAGTTTTGACGATCTACAACTTCCAATTGGCCTCAGCGTCTCCTTCCACGGCGCCATTGCTTCTGAGTTAGCTCTTGCTTAGAAAATTGTTGAGCTAAAGCACAAGATAGATTTTGAAAAGGCTTAGTTCAAGAAGCATATGGCCAGGCTCAGTGTGAAGGATGTGCAGAACTTCAAGATCATGCTACACGAGCTCAAGGAAGCCTTTCGCAAGAAACATGATGAAGCCCACGGTTCTCGTGAGCGCATGAAGCTTTCGGCTGCCAAATGTGTGCAAGCCTACAATGAAGAAGAAAAGCGCAAGGCCCTTGGACAACCTGGCATTGACCCTAGAATGGATTCAAAGAGGAAGTCCAAGAAGCCTGCAGCAACTCCTACTCCTGCACCTCGGCAAGACGCGCCAACCATTGTCTTCCCAAGCAGCATGACCGGCTCGAAGCCAAAGGTCAAGTCAGCTGCTTCAGAACTGAAGAAGACGAGGGCTGCCGAGGCTGAAGCCAAAAAAGGGAAAAAATTGAAGCATCTGATGATGCACCCTCCAAGACGAAGCGCAAAACCAAGAAAAATCGGGCTGCTCCCACATAGCCCCTTGTTGTCGAGCCCATTTCTGTTGCTCGTCCTGGATCCACACAACAAGAAAGACGTATGATAGTTCATGAGTCTGCTTCCACAGAGGCTCCTAAAGCTGAAGATATTCCAGCTGTTGACCCCACCACAGTTGAAGATATTGGTCACCACAACAATGTAGAAGATGATGAAGTTCTTCCTCAGATCGAACACAACGTGGTATCATCGCCTGTGCTCACGCACAGCGAGCTCATCAACATTGGTCGTCCTCTGACGCCAATTGCTCAGGATGCATCATGGACTGATCACCCACAACAACAAATCACCCCACCAGAGCAAGATGATGATGACTTTGAGGCCCAGCCAACTCCATCTCCACAGGCGTCGCCAGCGCTATGCAGGCTTCGCAAAGGACCAAGACCTCAAGTCACTCTTTCGAGCGTTCCAGAAGGAGAAGTGCACCACCAATCTGTTGCACGTCAAGTGTTCCCTGCAGAAAATCCTTCTGTGACAGTCCCAGTGTCTGAAGCTAATGTTATTGAAGACAATCCGACTGCATCAGCCGAAGAAAGACAAGAAGAAGAGCGTGTCGCTAGTCCCCCTACCAATGAAGAAGTTGTTACAGAAGAGAACGTGTCTGTGCCCGACCCTCCAGCTCCTCAAGTGGAGGTTGAGAATCCTGAGGCTGCCACCACTAACACCACTGAAGCCAATGACGTGGTCACGGCTGAAGACAATGTGGAGCCTGCACTAAACACTGTGCCAGAAGCCAATGAAGCTAATGATGCACCTGCAACAGATGTGCAGCCTGACGCCTCTGCTGATGCCACTGCTCCTGTTCCGCCACCAAGGCCACATACTATCGAGCAAGCATACAACTATGGCCAGCTTATCACTTTCAAATGGCCTCTTCTTGTTCCTCCACCTGCTGCTGGTCCCCAATTTGACCATCATGTCGAGCACAGGCCTCAGGTTCAGAAGCCAATGCCAAGGCTGCCTAGGTTTCCAGGCACTGCATTTGCACCCGCATCATTCAATATCAATGGCTTCAAAGCGCACAACACCTTCTTTGATAGCGCCAAGAACCCCTACTCTAAGGCAAGGATATCATCTGATCGGTTCTGGAGCTATCAACAGTGCAGTTATTACTCATGCATTTTATACAATCAAGGTCGCATTTTCCCACATATGCATCTTCACACTGAAGCCATAACTGGCCTGCCCTGTTTGGAAGAAGCGCTGGATGCTTCAGAGAGTCTGGCTTATTGCAGTTCGTCACTGACAAGGGGCACTAGAGTGAAGAATTGTTGCTCCAATTCTATGCCACTCTTCATATTCGTGGCTACAACAGTGATCCAAAGACTTGGGTCCTTGGGTGGATGACAGGCAATGTCCATCATGAAGCCAAAGCCTTTGACATCATTGAGCTCACTGGCCTGCCCACTCCAGGTGATCTATATGAACCTGGTTGTCAGCTTCACAGTGCTGCTATGGAGAGCATTTTTCACAAGCCTGAGCCCACATGATCCAGATGCTTAGCATGATGAAGCCTTTGCCTATAGATGCAGAATATCCTAAGGAGTTATTTGTTGAAGACCTTGAGTATCTGCCACGTACCATCTATCACATTATAAGGCGAACTCTCTGGCCCATCAAAGGACATTCTCCACATGCTAAGCTAGAAGGTGCAATGAAGACTTTAGTCTTCCATATTCTTCACGGCAAAAGCTTCAATGCACAAGACTTATTTATCCGCCAACTTGCTGCATCAGGCTCTGATCCTTTTGGTTTGAAGTTCTACGCTCCATGGATCATGCGTCTAATCAAACTACACTCAGCAGTCAACTATCAGCCCTCTGCCCGCAATCATCTGATTTTTCTGCCTGAGGTTGATATGTCAGTTGAAGCCATATACCCAGAGGCTGCCAAGGAGCCCCTTTGTCTTCAAAATGCTGATAATCAAAGCTTCTCACAAACCATTGAAGGCGTCCAAGCAGTCACTCGTGTTTATCCCGTGGCTGGTACTACCCGTGCACCTCACTGTGCCCACACTGAAGCCATTGAAAGCACCATTGCTCAACGGCCTAGGAAGCGATCTCGTGTTCTCAATGACCGAGAGATTCTTGTTGCACTTCATCAGAAACAGGATAAGCATCATGACTGGCTGAAGCGCCAGATGAAAAGCCTCTTGGTGGACGTAAACAGGATTTGCAACCTTGCCACCAAGAATGCCTTTGTCGCCCAAGAAACCTGTCGGCGTACATGAAAAGGGCTGACGCTTATGTGTTCTGAAGATGATCTTCAAGACGATGGCTTCTCTGAACGTTTCAAGTTTGACACAGCACCTCCCAGAAAGACTGTACTGCGGTGCACCCCATCTCTTGAAGACTCTGAGTTCTCCTCTTCTGCTGCAACAGTGAGTGCCCGTGTCATTAATGATGAAGACGATGCTACTTCGCCACCTCAAGCACGAATCGACACTGCACCACATTCGTCTGCACCGCCGAACCTCAACACCGACCCTGCATCCTCATCTACTCCTCATGGGAACGAGTAGAAACTCTATGTCTTCAAACCATTTTGGTCCTTACTGACAAAAGGGGGAGAAGCATATGAGTTGATAGTCTTCAAGCGGGTCCATATGGGCGGTTGCTTTATATTTTGCCTAGTGTTTACAACTCTCGCTTTTGATACATTTGGTTCTTTGAGTTGTAACACTTAAACTCGATGGTCATCTGCTACTTATTTACTATTCTGTGATGCGATGATAAATTCCGCATGTGCGATGATAACTTCCGCACTTAGGTCATTCTGCAGACGTCCATTTTTCATTATGCATGTCATTATCTTCGTTACATCAAATCATGCATGATGAATTGCCATCATAAGTCGAAGAGGATCTCCACAAGTACAACCTGTCATGTGCATTTTCATTCCAAAAGCAAAATTCTCATATGCACATCTTCAGGGGGAGCCTTTGCCACTTATGAGGACAATACCTTTATCCTTTACAATTTCACATACTTTATCCCCGTTGAAAACATCAACCAGTTTGTCATCAATCACCAAAAAGGGGGAGATTGTAAGTGCATCTAGTGCCACCCCTAGTTGGTTTTGGAGTATTGACGACAAACCTGGTTGAGGGACTAATGTGTTTGTGAGAATTGCAGGATAACACAGGTAGTAGTCCCTCATTGATTCAGTTTACCTACTGAAGACGACCCCTAAAAATGTATGAAGACATTGAAGACAGTGGTGGTATATGAAGATATTCACATTGAAGACTATGACATGAGAAGACATATTGAGTGAAGACTGTGGAGCACGAAGACTTAATTGTTTCGTTGTTTCCTTTTCTTCTTTGTTGAGTCATAGGAACCACCATACTGTTAAGTGGGGTCCAAGTGAACAAAGTCAGAGTGACTGAAGTGATGCTCAACCAAATCCTATGTCTTCGAGCGAAGACAATGAGAGCAAATCTTATCCAGAGCTGGATGAGTCAGCTTTGCTTGTAGCCCAAGTAAAGTTGCCGTGTGTGTTTGAAATCTAACCGTTGGAACACGTGTCAGTTCCTTAGTGACCCAGGGTCATTTCGGACAAATCAGGTCGGGTTGCCTAGTGGCTATAAATAGCCCACCCCCTACACCATAAATTGGTGGCTGCTCAGAGTTAGTGCACGGCTTTTGTCGTTTTGAGAGCAACCCACCTCGAAGCTTTTGAGAGAGAGAAACCCTTGCGAGGACAAAGCCCAAATACCCAGAGCCAAAGAGTGTTAGGCATCACTGAAGTCTTTCTGTCTGCGTGACCTTAAGACTTATTACACTTGAGGACTATGAATCCTCCAGCCGGTTAGGCGTCGCGTTCTGAGCATCCAAGAGTCATTGTGGATCGCCAGTGAACGAAGTATGTGAAGGTTTGGAAGTCTACCTTGAAGACTTACCAGAGTAATTGGGAGAGGACTGGGTGTCCTTAGCTCAAGGGGAATAAGGTGAAGACGTGGTCTTCTGAGTTGAATCTCAGCCTCCCTAACCAGACGTACAGTTGTCACAGCAACTGGAACTGGTCCAACAAATCCTATGTCCTCAACAAGTGACTGGTTCGATCCTCTCCCTCTCTTTACTTACAGTTTGTCTTCGTGAAGTCATTGCCTACTTTCACTACCTGTTTGACTTCACAGTGTGACTACTATCATTGTTTGGCTTCATACTATCTTCCATCCTGATCTTTACTACCAAGCTGTTATTAGTCATCGTAATTTCACTTCATTGCTTACTGGACTATGGCTTTCTTTGTGTAGTCTACCTTCCGCTGCATATCAATAGGGTTATTTCTATTGTTTGTCTTCAAAACTTCCATGTTTTGAAGACTTTCATAAAAATCACCTATTCACCCCCCCTCTAGTCGATAACTAGCACTTTCAATTGGACCGGTGATGGAAAATTATGCCGGATGCGGTTCATCATGTAACAAGCATAACATAGGGTGACATAGAACTAGCTCCAATTCATCAATGTAATGTAGGCATGTATTCCGAATATAGTCATATGTGCTTATGGAAAAGAACTTGCATGACATCTTTTGTCCTACCCTCCCGTGGCAGCGGGGTCCTAATGGAAACTAAGGGATATTAAGGCCTCCTTTTAATAGAGAACCAAAACAAAGCATTAGCACATAGTGAATACATGAACTCCTCAAACTAAGGTCATCACCGGGAGTGGTCCCGATTATTGTCACTTCGGGGCTGCCGGATCATAACACATAGTAGGTGACTATAGACTTGCAAGATAGGATCAAGAACACACATATATTCATGAAAACATAATAGGTTAAGATCTGAAATCATGGCACTCGGGCCCTAGTGTCAAGCATTAAGCATAGCAAAGTCATAGCAACATCAATCTCAAAACATAGTGGATACTAGGGATCAAACCCTAACTCGATTACATGATAGATCTCATCCAACCCATCACCGTCCAGTAAGCCTACGATGGAATTACTCACGCAAGGCGGTGAGCATCATGAAATTGGTGATGGAGGATGGTTGATGATGATGACGGCGACGAATTGTCGGTGTACTAAAGTAGGGGTACCTTAGTATCCCGAACTTGTGCACGGGCAGTCATAGCACCCCGCGGCAAGGCTTGCCAGGCGATCGCCAAGACCCTCCGTGGCCCCTCTTTTTGGGCCATCCAAGAAGAAAGTATTTGAGCCAAGGCCCCGACAGGAGGAGCCTGCCAGGAAGGCCACCCGAAGAGAGCAAGGACCCGGCAAGAGGAGCTTGCCGGGACGACCGCTCAAAGCACAAGGCCCCGGCAAAAGGAGCTTGCCGGGACGGCCAACCACGGCACGACAAGGACCTCGCCACGGCGCGTCCCGCGCTTCGGCAAGGCCCGGCGAGCGACAAGCTCCCGGGCGCGACAAGACATTCACCGCGGCAAGGCGTTTGCCGCGACAAGTTACCACCCCGTGCCTGCGCTCCAGCTCACCCACCAACGTGTCGCTCTGGGAGCATCCCAGGCGCACGTGGCGGGAGGTTGTGCATCCAGGGGCATGCGGTGGCGAAGCGAAGCTAACAGAGTAGCCATCGTGGCAAACGGTGGCGCTCCTGACGGTCCACTTCCCTGCACCGTCTGGGCGACGCGGACGGGCATTTAATGCCCTTGTCCCCCGCCGGCAGAGTTAGGTATGATAGCACTGTACAGCCACTGTGCAGGCAGCTGTACCCACTACAGCATTCTCCCATTTTTGCCCCCACCTACGCTGCCACCTGTGGGTAACCCCTTGAGCATATAAAAGGAGGCCCCATGCGCACGTAGGAGGAGGAGGACACCCATCGCCATGCCCGGCCTCGCCAGCAGCCCGTGTGTAATGTAGCACCGCGCGCTCCCGAGCAAGAACACAATACAATCCACAAAGCAGCAGTAGGGTTTTACGCATCCTTGCGGCCCGAAGCTGGGTAAAATCCCTTGTGTGCATCGCCTCGATCTGCTCTTTGTGCAACCTTCGCCCCCCGCCGAACCAGTAAGGGGCTCGGTCCCCATAGGTGTTCGAGGAAGCCGATTCCCCCCGACACGAATCCCCCTCTCCAGAGCTTCGAACGGACTCTAGATCATCCCTCCCGAGAGGTTTTAGGGCTTGGCGGCGGCTCCATATCATAAAACACGATTATTTCTTCTTCTTGATTTTTTTCTCCCCGAAGGCAAATATATAGAGTTGGAGTTGGCATCGAAGGAGCCTCAGGGGGCCCACGAGTTAGGGGGGTGCGCCCTAGGGGGGAGGGCGCGCCCCCCACCCTCGTGGACAGGGTATGGCCCCCCTGGTCTTCATATTTGGCAAGGATTTTTTATTATTTTCGAAAACATGTTCCGTGAAGTTTCAGGTCATTCCGAGAACTTTTGTTTCTGCACATAAATAACACCATGGCAATTCTGCTGAAAACAGCGTCAGTCTGGGTTAGTTCCATTCAAATCATGCAAGTTAGAGTCCAAAACAAGGGCAAAAGTGTTTGGAAAAGTAGATATGACGGAGACGTATCAGTGGCGTCACACCGGCCTTGAAGAGCACTTTCCAGATTTCTTCGTGCATCGTGCCGAAGAGCTGTAGCAGCGTATGGTTCTTGGCTGGATCGTACTCCCATAGATAGCAAGTCCGGCGTTGGCATGGAAGGACCCGACGAATGAGCATGACCTGGACCATGTTGACGAGCTTGATCTTCCTGTCTATCATATTCTAGACGCATGTCTGGAGCCCAGACAGCTCGTCCGAGGGACCCCAGGTTAGGCCCCTCTCTTGCCAGCCGGTGAGCCGCATCGGGACTCCAGATCGGAATTCGGGGGCCGCTACCCAGTTGGCGCCGCACGGCTCGGTGATATAGAACCACCCCGATTGCCACCCCTTCACCGTCTCCGTGGATGTGCCTTTGGGCCAGGTAACGTTGGGCATCTTGCCCAGCATGGCGCCTCCGCACTCTTCTTGTTGGCCGCTCACCACCTTTGGCTTCACATTGAAGGTCTTCAGCCATAGGTTGAAATGAGGCGGGATGCGGAGAAAGGCCTCACACATAACAATGAATGTCGTGATATTGAGAATGAAGTTAGGGGCTAGGTTGTAAGTGCATCTAGTGCCACCCCTAGTAGTTTTGGAGTATTGACGACAAACCTGGTTGAGGGACTAATGTGTTTGTAAGAATTACAGGATAACACAGGTAGTATTCCCTCATTGATTCGGTTTACCTACCGGAGATGACCCCTAAAAATGTATGAAGACATTGACGACAATGGTGGTATGGGAAGATATTCATATTGAAGACTATGACATGACAATACATTGAGTGAAGACTATGGAGCGCGAAGACTTAGTCGATTCGTTGTTTCCTTTTCTTCTTTGTTGAGTCATAGGAACCACCGTACTGTTAAGTGGGGTCCTAGTGAACAAAGTCAGAGTGACTGAAGTGATGCTCAACCAAAATCCTATGTCTTCGAGCGAAGACAATGAGAGCAAATCTTATCCAGAGCTGGATGAGTCAACTTTGCTTGTAGCCCAAGTAAAGTTGCCGCGTGTGTTTGAAATCTGACCGTTGGAACACGTGTTAGTTCCTTAGTGACCCAGGGTCATTTCGGACATATCAGGTCGGGTTGCCTAGTGGCTATAAATAGCCCACCCCCTACACCATAAATTGGTGGCTGCTCAGAGTTAGTGCACGGCTTTTGTCGTATTGAGAGCAACCCACCTCGAAGCCTTTGAGAGAGAGAAATCCTTGCGAGGACAAAGCCCAAACACCCAGAGGCAAAGAGTGTTAGGCATCACTAAAGTCTTTCTGTCTGTGTGACCTGAAAACTTATTACACTTGAGGACTGTGAATCCTCCAGCCGGTTAGGCGTCGCATTCTGAGCATCCAAGAGTCATTGTGGATCGTCGGTGAACGAAGTCTGTGAAGGTTTGGAAGTCTACCTTGAAGACTTACCAGAGTAATTGGGCGAGGACTATGTGTCCTTAGCTCAAGGGGAATAAGGTGAAGATGTGGTCTTCTGAGTTGAATCTCAGCCTCCCTAACCAGACGTAAAGTTGTCACAGCAACTGGAACTGGTCAAACAAATCCTGTGTCCTCAACAAGTGACTGGTTCTATCCTCACCCTCTCTTTACTTAAAGTTAGTCTTTGTGAAGTCATTGCCTATTTGCTTTACCTATTTGTCTTCACTGTTTGACATCTATTGTTGTTTGGCTTAATATCTTCTTCCATTCTGATCCTTACCACCTAGCTGCTATTTATCTTCGTAGTCTCATTGCATACTTGACTATGGCTTGCTTAGCGTAGTATATCCTCCGCTGCATTTCAATAGGTTCATTTCTATTGTTTGTCTTCGAAACATCCATGTTTTGGAGACTTTCGTTAAAATCGCCTATTCACCCCCCTCTAGTCGATAACTAGCACTTTCAATTGGTACCAGAACAAGGTACTCCCTTGTTCTGTGTGATTCGGTTTAACCACCTGGAGTTTTAGCTATGTCGACTGCAGGGATAATCAAAGTCTCCGCTGCTTGCCCCGTGTTCGATGGAACTGAATATCCCTACTGGAAGAATAAGATGCACATGCATCTTAAAGCCATTGATGTCGACCTCTGGTATGTCGTCAAGAATGGCGTTCCCAAGACTGGTGAAGGTGTCACCCCTGCTGATGTCAAGAAGTTCATTCAACTAGACTCCACTGCCAAGAACATCATCTGTGGTCATCTGACCAAAGGACAATATGGCCGCGTGAGTGCTCTGGAAACATCGAAGCTAGTCTGGGACTGGCTATCCAAGGTCAATGAAGGTGTCTCAACCCAGAAAGATCAAAGGATCAGTGTTCTTCGCAACCTCTTCAACCGCTTCAAGAGAAACAACAATGAAAATGTCCAGCTCACGTTTGATCGCCTCACTGACATCACAAATGAGCTTCGTGCTCTCGGCGCTACTGAGATTACCAAGCATGAAATCGTCAAGACATTACTGAGATCACTTGACAGCTCCTTTGACACCCTTGCCCTCATGATACAAGAACGTCCTGACTTCAAGACACTCGATCCGTCTGATATACTTGAGAGGCTCAACACACATGAGTTCCAGCTGTCTGAGAAAAGGGATATCTATGGTCCCAACTATGGCCGAACTCGCGCTTTGAAGTCGAAAGTTGTTTCCTCATCTGAAGAAGATTCTGACTGCAGTTCTGATGATCTTGAAGACATTGGAAAGGAACTTGCTATGCTTGTGAAGAAGTTCCAAAAGTTCATCAAGAAGAAGGGCTTCAGAAAGTCTTCACGATCCAGCTCAAGAAATGATGAAGCTTCCACTCATGACTACAAGAAGAGAACATGTCACAAGTGCAAGAAACCTGGACACTATATATCTGAGTGTCCACTGTGGGATAACGAGAAGAAGAATAAGAAGAGCAAGGAATATGATTCTGATGACAAGAAGAAGAAGAAGAAGTCTTCAAAGTCTTCTTTCAAGTCCTCATCCAAGTCTTTATCTCATAAGAAGAGCTCATCTGGCAAGGCTCGTGCTTTTGTTGGCAAGGAGATGGATTCAGAGGAGGAGTCTGCTTCTGAGGAGGTGGAGGTGGAATCTGAGGAGGAGTCTGACCCTGGCGTTGCAAGTCTAGCTCTAGCTACAGCCTATGTTGCCAAGTCCATCTTCAACACTGAAGACAATGACTTCCACACCAACGCTGAAGCTAATGATCAGGATGACCCTGCTCCCACCTACTGCTTCATGGCACGTGGTGCCAAGGTAAAATCACGCGATGCTTACTTTCAAACACCTAGTGAAGATGACTCTGATTGTGAATCCAAACCCAGCTACAAAACACTTGCTAAAATTGTAACTAAACAACAAAAGGCTATGGAACATACTCAAAAACTGTTAGACAAAAGCGATGACCTGTTGGATGCGGAAATGACCCGTTCACAGTCCTTAGTTGAAGACATAAAGAAATTAATGCTAAGTACCAAGAACTTGAAAGTCGTCATGAAACGCTCTCAACCACTCATGAAAAGCTCTCCTATGATTATCTTCAAAGGAAGCAAGAGCTTGAGAAATTGAGAGCGGCTCATGAAGATCTTCAAAAAGAGAATGAGTCACTTCGCGCTCAACAGATCAGTCCCTCTCAGGATAGATTTGAACCACCATGTCTAAAATGTCTTGAGCGTGATACCGCTACTTCTGTTGCTGATTGTTCCACTGCTGCTACTGTTGCATTGTCTTCAACTACTAATGTGGTAAATAACCCCTCTGTCGAGGATACCACTACTATTGCTGATGAAAATGCTAGGTTGAAGACATTGCTTGAAACAGGGATGTACAAAAGTCTGAAAGGGTATCAAACACTGTGCGATGTCCTCAAAAAACAGATCCTGAACCGAAACCCTAGGAAAGAGGGTGTTGGGTTCGAGAGGAAAATGAATGTTGATGGTTCCTAATGGAAGCCTGAGCAGTACCCCAAAACCACGTGGGTTGCTGCAAAGGGACCTTCAGTGGACCCATTCACCTTATCTGGCTTTACCTGTGCTAACCCTGTTGTCATTGATGAATCCTTTGATGCAAACTATAAACTATTCAAGAATCAGAATGGTGAAGTGTTTGCCAGATATGTTGGTACTAACTGCAGGAATGGGCCACCTATGAAGAAGATTCGGGTTCCCAAAAGCTCTCTTGAGAATCTTCAAGTGAATGTCATCATGACACCACTTGGGAAGAAGACAAACCCCAGACCTAAGACATCATATGGTCCAAAGGCTTCATACAGACCGAGGACTCACCTGAGTCACCCTAACACCAATGTTTTGCAGGGAAATCATACTCAGACTTATGAATATGAGCGTGTGTCTTCAAACCGCTATGTTCATAGAACCAAGAACTTTTCTGCTTATTCATGTGAGTATCATTCATATCCTGCAAGGCTATTTGCTAGAGCTCCAAAGCCGAAGTTCTCAGATGCTGCACTTAGACTCATTGCTTCTAAACCACCCCTGAAGATGCGGGTGGTTAAGAAGAACTAACTCTCTCTTGCAGGGAAAGGTCTCCAGCCTGAAATCAAAGGCGTCTGATGCTATTGCTGGGGACCTAAAACATCTTGTAGGGCGCAAGATCAAATGCCCAAATGGTCTTACTATGTATTTTGTTCCTGAATCGTTTGCCATTTATCCCATCACTCCTAATCTTGATCTGAGCTTCAATAATCCTCTTGCCCGTCAAATGTTTATGCTTCACAATGCTCTTGGTGAAGCCTATCCCCCTAACTGTACTATAGGGTATGACACCTCGTGCTTCAGAATGGATTATGGACAGCGGATGCACTAATCACATGACTGGTGATCGAAGTCTTCTCATGGACTCAACTTTACGTCCATCTGATAAGAGTCACATCACATTTGCTGACACTGGTAAAAGCAAGGTATTGGGTCTAGGTAGAGTTGCAATCTCAACGGATCAGCACATGGATAAAGTGATTCTTGTTGAATCCCTTGGTTTCAACTTAATGTCTGTCTCAATGCTTTGTGACTTGAACATGATTGTGATACTTGGAAAGTATCGTTGCCTTGTACTTATGGAATCTGACAAATCTCTAGTCTTTGAAGGGTACCGGAAAGATGATCTGTACATGGTAGATTTCTCAACAGGTCCACAACTTGCCGTATGTCTTCTTGCAAAAGGTTCAGAGTGCTGGCTATGGCATCGGAGGCTGGGGCATGCTGGCATGAGGAACTTACACACTCTTGCCAAGAAGAAGCATGTCATAGGCATCGAGGGCGTCAAGTTCAAGAAGGATCATTTGTGCGGTGCCTGCGAAGCTGGAAAGATGACTAGGGCCAAGCATCCCTCGAAGACAATCATGACGACATCTCAACCCTTCGAGCTGCTACACATGGACTTATTTGGCCCTACTCACTACTCTACCCTCACAACAACTGCTTGTCTCCATGGCTTCGTCATTGTTGATGATTATTCAAGATATACGTAGGTGCACATAATTCTCTACAAGACTGAAGTGCAAGATGTCTTCAGACGCTTCGCCAACCGAGCCATGAACAATTATGGCGTCAAGATCAAACATATCAGAAGTGACAACAGAACTAAATTCAAGAACACCGGACTTGATCTCTATCTGGATACAATGGGAATCACTGATGAGTTCTCAACTCCGTACACACCTCAGCAGAATGGCATCGTGGAGCGCAAGAACAGAACCCTCATTGAGATGGCTCGGACGATGCTCGATGAGTACAAGACACCAAGAAAGTTTTGGCCTGAAGCTATTGATACAACATGCCATGTCATCAACCGTGTATACATCCATAAGCTTATGAACAAAACATCCTATGAGCTCCTCACTGGCAAGAAGCCAAATGTCAGTTACTTCAGAGTATTTGGAGCTAGGTGCTGGATCAAGGATCCCCATCACAAGTCAAAATTTGCACCTAAAGCTCACGAAGGCTTCATGCTCGGTTACGGAAAGGACTCCCACTCTTACAGAGTCTTCAACCTCTATCTCTACAAGATCGTCGAAACGGTGGACGTACGGTTCAATGAAACCAATGGTTCACAAAGAGAGCTCCTGCCAAGTACACTAGACGAAGCTTCACCCAGTGAATCTATCAAGCTAATGGGAACTGGTGAAATCATGCCTTCTGAAGCACAGCCTGAAGAGGAACTTATCATCTCTGCACCTAACCAACCTGAAGACAATGCTCAGCTTGAAGACAATCCTTTCAATATTGATAATGATCGGCAAGAGCAAAATCTTCGTCAGTTGATCCTCGTGTTGCAAACAAAGTACAGATTGAGAAGATAATTGATAGCATCAATGCACCTGGTCCCCTTACTCGCTCAAGAGCAATACAATTAGCAAATTTCTGCGGGCACTTTTCTTTTGTGTCAATATCAGAACCCAAGAAAGTTGCTGAAGCCTTTATGGAACCTGAACGGATTCAAGCTATGCAAGAAGAGCTTCAACAGTTCAAGCTTAACATGTTTGGGAACTTGTCAAGCGTCCTGACCCTCGCAAGCATAACATAATTGGCACAAAATGGATATATCGAAACAAGCAATATGAGCATGGTCAAGTCATCAGAAACAAAGCACGCCTCGTCACTCAAGGATATACTCAAGTTAAAGGGATTGACTTCGATGAAACATTTGCTCCTGTGGCTAGGCTTGAAGCTATTCGGATACTGCTAGCCTATGCAAATCATCACAACATCTTGCTATATCAAATGGATGTGAAGAGTGCATTTCTCAACGGCAAGATTGAAGAAGAAGTATATGTCGCACAACCACCTGGCTTTGAAGATCCAAAACATCCTAATATGGTGTACAAGCTAAACAAAGCACTATATGGCCTCAAACAAGCTCCTCACGCCTGGTATGATACGATCAAAGACTTCCTGAAGAGCAAAGGCTTCAAACCTGGATCCCTCGATCCCACACTCTTCACGAAGACATATGATGGTGAACTGTTTGTGTGCCAAATATATTTGGATGACATTATCTTCGGCTGCACCAACCAGAAGTATAGTGATGAGTTTGGATACATGATCCGAGAGCAATATCAGATGTCCATGATGGGAGAGCTGAAGTTCTTCCTTGGTCTTCAAATTCGTCAGCAAAGAAATGACATCTTCATATCTCAAGAGAAATACCTCAAAGATTGCCTGAAGAAGTTTGGAATGCAAGATTGCAAAGGTTACACGACGCCAATGCCAGCCAAACACCATCTGGGTCCCGACAACAATGGTAAAGAGTTCGATCAAAAGGTATACCACTCCATGATTGGTTCTTTACTTTATCTATGTGCATCTAGGCCAGATATTATGCTTAGTGTTTGCATGTGTGCTCGATTCCAAGCGGCACCAAAGGAATCGCATCACTTAGCTGTGAAGCGAATTCTTCGCTATTTGGCTTACACCCCAACATTAGGATTATGGTATCCAAAGGGCTCAGAGTTTGATCTAGTTGGATTCTTGGATGCTGATTATGCTGGTGACAAGGTGGATCGCAAGTCTAGATCAGGCACATGTCACTTTCTGGGACGATCACTTGTCTGTTGGTCTTCAAAGAAGCAGAACTGTGTATCACTCTCCACTGCTGAATCCGAATACATTGCTGCTGGATCTTGCTGCGCTCAGCTTCTATGGATAAAGCAAACTCTCAATGACTATGGCATCAATATGAAACAAGTACCTCTCTTCTGCGACAACGAAAGCGGCATCAAGATTGCCAACAACCCAGTCCAGCACTCGAAGACAATGCACATTGAAATTCGTCATCACTTTCTCAGAGATCATGTCATGAAGAAAGATATTGATATCATTCACGTCAACACTGAAGAGCAACTGACAGATATCTTCACAAAGCCCTTGGATGAGAAAAGGTTTTGCAAGTTGCGGTGTGAGCTAAATATCTTGGAATCCTCAAATGTCCTGTGATCAGGCACACATCCTAACACTTATGCATATTGATGAATTAGATGTGCAACACACGAAGTAAAGTATATATTCAATCAATGAAGACTTACATTCTAAGTGTGAATACATTAATGTGGAATTTGACTTCGGAGCACCACGATAATAGTGCATCGTGTCTGGGTCTAATACTTCCTATACGGTGGGTAACGCCACCACCAAATTTTTCTGTTTGAAGTGTTTTACTCATGGCGTTACATTTGCTATGTCTTCACATTTGATTTGTCTTCAAATTTCAACCTGTGTTCATGATTATCTTCACTATATTGATTTGACTGTCTTTCTCATATATATATATATATATATATATATATATATATATATATATATATATATATATATATATATATATATATATACTAGTGTTCTGTCCTCTACAGCATTCACTTATAGCTATGTATTCTTGTTGAATCTTTTGCACTAAGTGAATGTGATCGGACCCTAACCTCTCTTTGCTTTCTATCTCAAACTCTATCTCTCCAAATCATATGCATTCTATTGAAACTGTCGAATATCTTCTCTGCGTCCTTGTCAGCAGAAGATACAAAGACAAACATTAAGTCTGTTTTAAATGCTCTATCCTTATTGCCTGAAATCCGGAGAAGCTGGAACGACCATCCGACAAACCTGGCGGGTGTGGGAACGTGGGACAACTCTGAGTATGTTGCATGCTTGCCACGTGCCCCTCAGATGTGAACCGCCAGGGGCACCTGCATAACTGCGCTGTGCCGCACACTTCCTTATAAATACATGTCCCCTGCGGTAAAGAAAACCTTCTTCCACCTCTCCACCTCATCAAAACTCTAGCGCCACCACTAGCTCTCGACGACGCCGACGACGAAGCGCTTAGCTGCCGCGACATCTTCGACGCCGTCCTCACGCCGGCCGCGGGCATCGTCCTCTCCGCCGCCGCCGTAGGTGTCCTCCGTCGCCAAGTTAGGGCACGATGGATTGAACTGCTCGGTCTCCTACTCTTCCCATCTAGCAGTTCTTCGCGTGGTAAATACAACTCTATTTTTACCATCTTTTTGATCCTCAAAGATTCATCCTGTTTACCAAAATAGGTTTCTGCCTATACAATGTTAGATCTATCCTGTCTGCATCTCATACTGCCTAGTATATTCACTTAAGCTTCACATCTAGTTAGATTCCTCACTTGTACCTATTCACGGATTCGTACAAATCTGGAACCAACTCTCAACATATAAGTGAATGTCTTCGCATCATGAGGTCAATATCTTTAAACTAATTCATCTTCAAAATCTTCTGAGAATGCATATGACCTCTTCCCCTTCCCTCGCATCTCTAATGCTGTCATAGGTACATGTCCGTGGGAGAATCCCTTGGTTCTCATAGTCTGCATTCGTTTGCAGAATTCTTACAGCATCACATTAACTCTCCCGAAGCCAGTTCCTGTTTGTCCAGCAAGCGAAAGCCTTTGAACGTGTTGAAGCCATTCAGTTTGAAGTTCATGGCTGCAGAGAAATCAGTAAGGAAGGGTGGTAGACAGCGTCGTGGGGGAACATCAAGAGACTTGCCTGATGACCTCTCAGATCTTTACAAGACAGATCCAGAAGAGGATTATAATCAGCGCAAGATCCAATGGATTCGAAGATATTGGGCAGAGCAATGGTTCAAGTACAACTTCGTCACCAAGGAGTACGTTGAGAAGAACGCTATCAAGCGGCCTTGGGGCGATATTTTGTACAAAAATCTTCTACCCAAGACCAGATCTGAAGCCATTGAGCAAGGCTTCTATCCTTGCATGGTCAGGGGACCTCAACCTGCCAACGCTGACCCCACTTCTCTCTTGTGGTGTCGAGATGACGATCTTTTCAAATGGAATTATCAGTTTGCAAAAGCCTCAGCAAAAAGAGCAAAGATTCTTTGGGATTAGACTTCAATCCTGGTCCTCCTGCTCCCCGTCCTGATGGCACACGCGATGCAAAATCCAATATCATCGGACCCTTCTACAACCTTGATGGCCTCATCACCCACATCTCTGTTCAAGGTGCCAAAGTGGATCACTCTGATGATGATGCTGACACAGATGAAGCCCCTGCTCCTACTCCAAATCCGCAGAAGCAGAAGAAGACTAAGGCTTCAAGGTCAGCTCCTCCTCCTAAAGCTTCACGTGCGAAGCCATTGGCTACTGCACCTCCTGAAGATAGTGTGCAGTCTGAAGATCTATCACGTATCTCCAAGAAGATGGAGATGAGAAATAAAATCGTCATGAATACTGATCAGACCTTGACCCCTGCTGTCGTTCTGCAAGATGAGCACATTGATCTGTCCAGCGATGAAGATCTTGCAGACGACGCTCTTGAGCAACTGATCAAGAGCAAGGAAGAAGCAGAAATCTTCAATGACTTGCCTCTCTTTGATGTGGCAATCATCCACAACTTCATTGATGAGTGGTTTGACACCCCAAATCTCAGCTTTGAAGATCTGCAACTTCCCATTGGCCTCAGCGTTTCCTTCAATGGCGCCATTGCTTCTGAGCTAGCTCTTGCTCAGCGAATCGTTGAACTGAAGCACAAGATCGACTATGATAAAGCTCAGTTCAAGAAGCACATGGCAAAGCTCAGCGTGCAAGATGTCAAAAACTTTAAGGTTATGCTGCACGAGCTCAAAGAAGCTTTTCTTAAGAAACGCGAAGAAGCTAAAGGTTCTCGTGAGCGCATGAAGAATCTGGCTGATAAGTGCATGCAAGCCTATAATGAAGCTGAGAAGCGCAAGGCTCTTGGTCGTCCTGGCATTGACCCCAGAATGGCTGCAAAGAAGAAGAATCCATCGACTGATCAATCTGCACCATCTAGGTGGGAAGAGCCATGTATTGTCTTCCCAAGCAGCATGACCGGCTCGAAGCCAAAGGTCAAGTCAACCGCTTCAGAACTGAAGAAGACAAGGGCTGCCGAGGCTGAAGCCAGAAAGCGGAAAAATCCTGATGCTTCTGATGTCGCTCCCTCCAAGAAGAAGCGCAGAACCAAGAAAGATCGGGCTGCTCCCACAGAGCCCCTTGTTGTAGAACCCATCTCTGTTGCTCGTCCTGACTCTTCGCATCAAGAACGACGGATAGTAGTTCATGAGCCTGCTTCCCCAGAGGCTCCTGAAGCTGAAGATATTCCAGCAGTTGACCCCACCGCTGCTGAAGACATTGGTCACCATGACAATGTTGAATATGATGTAGTTCTTCCTCAGATCGAACACAACTTGGTATCATCACCTGTTCTCACGAACAGCGAACTCATCAGCATTGGTCGTCCTCTGACGCCAATTGCTCAAGATGCTTCATGGGCTGATCACCCACAACAATAAGACACTCCAAGTACTCCCCAACAACAAGTCACTCCACCAGTGCAAGATGAAGAGGATGACTTTGAGGCCCAGCCAACTCCATCTCCTCAAGCATCGCCAGCGTTACGCAGGCTTCGCAAAGGACCAAGGCCCCAAGTCCCTCTTTCGAGCGTTCCAGAAGGAGAAATGCACCACCAATCTGTTGCACGTCAAGTGTTTCCAGAAGCCACTCCTACTGTGAATGTCTCCGAGTCTGAAGCTAAAGCTGCCGAAGACAATCCGACTGCATCAGTCGAAGACAAACAAGCAGAAGAAGATCGTGTCCCTACTCCCCCAATCTCTGAAGAAGTTGTTCCTCCAATGAACGTGTCTGTGCCCGACCCCCCAAATCATCAAGTGGACGTTGAGAATCTTGAGTCTGCCACCACCAACACAAATGAAGCCAATGACGTAGTCATGGCTGAAGCAAATGTGGAGCCTGCACCAACCAATGTGCCACAAGCTAATGAATCCAATGATGCATCTGCACCTGAAGCCTCTGTTGTGCAGCCTGATGTCTCTGTTGATGCCACTACTCCTCTTCCGCCACCAAGGCCACACACTATCGAGCAAGCATTCAACTATGGCCAACTTATCACTGTCAAATGGCCTTTTCTGACTCCTCCGCCTGTTGCTGGTCCTCAGTTTGATTACCACGTTGAGCACAAGCCTCAGGTTCAGAAGCCATTGCCAAGGTTGCCCAGATTTCCAGGTACTGCATCTGCACCCGGATCTTTCAATATCAATGGCTTCAAGGCACACAACACCTTCTTTGATAGCGCCAAGAACCCCTACACCAAGGCAAGAATATCTTCTGATCGGTTCTGGAGCTATCAGCAGCGCAGTTATTACTCATGCATCTTATACAATCAAGGTCGCATTTTTCCACATATGCATCTTGACACTAAAACCATAACTGGTCTGCCCTGCTTGGAAGAAGCGCTGGATTGCTTCAGAGAGTCAGGTTTGCTGCAGTTAGTCACTGACAAGGAGCACTGGAACGAAGAATTGCTGCTCCAATTCTATGCCACTCTTCATATTCATGGCTACAACAGGGATCCGAAGACTTGGGTCCTTGAGTGGATGACAGGCAATGTTCATCATGAAGCCAAAGCCTTTGATGTCATTGAGCTTACTGGCCTGCCCACTCCAGGTGATCTTTATGAACCTGGTTGTCAGCTTCACAATGCTGCGAAGGAGAGCATCTTCCATAAGCCTAAGCCCAATATGAGTCAGATGCTTAGCATGATGAAGCCTTTGCCTCCAGATGCTGAATATCCTAAGGAGTTCTTTGTTGAAGACCTTGAGTATCTGCCCCGCACCATCTATCACATTATCAAGCGAACTCTCTGGCCCATCAAAGGACATTCTCCACATGCCAAGCTGGAAGGCGCAATGAAGACTTTGGTCTTTCATATTCTTCATGGCAAAAGCTTCAATGCACAAGACTTCTTTATCCGCCAACTTGCTGCATCAGGATCTGACATATTTGGTCTGAAGTTCTATGCTCCCTGGATCATGCGTCTGATCAAGCTTCACTCTGCCTTCAACTATCAACCCTCTGCACGCAATCATATCATCTTTTTGCCAGAAGTTGATCTGTCTGTTGAAGCCATATACCCAGAGCCTACCAAGGAGCCTCTTAGTCTTCAGAATGCTAATCATCAAAGCTTCACGCAAAACATTGAAGGAGTTCAGGCTGTTGCACGTGTCTATCCGTTAGCTGGAATTACACGCTTGCCTCACCGTGCGCACACTGAAGCTATTGATAGCACCATTGCCCAAAGGCCTCGCAAGTGCTCTCGTGTTTTGAATGATCGAGAACTTCTTGTGGCACTGCATCAGAAACAAGATAAGCATCATGACTGGCTCGAGCGACAGATGCAGAGTCTATTGGTGGACATCAAACGCATTAGCGATCTTGCCACAAAGAATGCTTTTGTCACTCATGAGACCTGTCGACGATCATGGAAGAGTTAGACACTGCTCAGTGCTGAAGCAGATCTTCAAGACGATGGCTTCACTGAAAAATTCAAGTTTGACTCCACTCCTCCACAGAATGTTGTCCTACATCGAACTCCATCCCTTGAAGACTCTGACTATTCTTCCTCTGCTGCAACTGTGAATGCCCGTGTCATCGATGATGAAGACGATGCTACTTCACCACCTTCAGCGCGCATCGACACTGCACCAAGTTCGTCTACACCGCCAAACAACACCGTCGACCCTGCTGCTTCGCCTACTCCTCATGGGAACGAGTAGATGCTCTATGTCCTCAAACCTTTTTGGTCCTTACTAACAAAAGGGGGAGAAGCATATGAGTTTGATAGTCTTCAAGCGGGTCCATATGGGCGGTGGTTTTATATGTTGCCTAGTGTTTACAACTCTCGTTTTGATACATTTGGTTCTTTGAGTTGTAACACATAAACTCGATGGTCGTCTGCTACTTATTTGCTACTTTGTGATGCAATGATAAATTCCGCATGTGCGATGATAACTTCCGCACTTAGGTCATTCTGCAGACGTCCATTTTTCATTATGCATGTCATTATCTTCGTTATATCTTATCATGTATGATGAATTGTCGTCATAAGTTGAAGAGGATCTCCATAAGTACAACCTGCCATGTGCATTTGCATTCCAAAAGCAAATTACTTATATGCACATCTTCAGGGGGAGCCTTTGCCACTTATGACGACAATACCCTATCCTTCAAATTTCACATACTTTATTCCCGTTGAAAACTTCAACCAGTTTGTCATCAATCACCAAAAAGGGGGAGATTGTAAGTGCATCTAGTGCCACTCCTAGTAGTTTTGGAGTATTGACGACAAACCTGGTTGAGGGACTAATGTGTTTGTGAGAATTGCAGGATAACACAGGTAGTAGTCCCTCATTGATTCGGTTTAGCTACCGGAGATGACCCCTAAAAATGTATGAAGACATTGACGACAATGGTGGTATGAGAAGATATTCATATTGAAGACTATGACATGAGAAGACATTGAGTGAAGACTATGGACCGCGAAGACTTAGTCGATTCGTTGTTTCCTTTTCTTCTTTGTTGATTCATAGGAACCATCGTACTGTTAAGTGGGGTCCAAGTGAACAAAGTCAGAGTGACTTAAGTGATGCTCAACCAAAATCCTATGTCTTCGAGCAAAGACAATGAGAGCAAATCTTATCCAGAGCTGGATGAGTCAGATTTGCTTGTAGCCCAAGTAAAGTTGTCGCATGTGTTTGAAATCTGACCGTTGGAACACGTGTCAGTTCCTTAGTGACCCAGGGTCATTTCGGACATATCAGGTCGGGTTGCCTAGTGGCTATAAATAGCCCACCCCCTACACCATAAATTGGTGGCTGCTCAGAGTTAGTGCATGACTTTTGTCGTATTGAGAGCAGCCCACCTCAAAGCCTTTGAGAGAGAAAAATCCTTGCGAGGACAAAGCCCAAACACCCAGAGCCAAAGAGTGTTAGGCATCACTGAAGTCTTTCTGTCTGCATGACCTGAAGACTTATTACACTTGAGGACTGTGAATCCTCCAGCCGGTTAGGCGTCGCGTTCTGAGCATCCAAGAGTCATTGTGGATCGCCGGTGAACGAAGTC
This sequence comes from Aegilops umbellulata, assembly GCA_032464435.1. Taxonomy (NCBI): domain Eukaryota; kingdom Viridiplantae; phylum Streptophyta; class Magnoliopsida; order Poales; family Poaceae; genus Aegilops; species Aegilops umbellulata. The sequence continues at coordinate 265,972,505 of CP136056.1, forward strand.
TGTGAAGGTTTGGAAGTATACCTTGAAGACTTACCAGAGTAATTGGGCGAGGACTGTGTGTTCTTAGCTCAAGGGGAATAAGGTGAAGATGCGGTCTTCTGAGTTGAATCTCAGCCTCCCTAACCAGATGTACAGTTGTCACAGCAACTGGAACTGGTCCAACAAATCCTGTGTCCTCAACAAGTGACTGGTTCTATCCTCACCCTCTCTCTACTTAAAGTTAGTCTTTGTGAAGTCATTGCCTGTTTGCTTTACCTATTTGTCTTCACTATTTGACATCTATTGCTGTTTGGCTTCATATCTTCTTCCATTCCGATCCTTACTACCTAGCTGCTATTTGTCTTCGTACTCTCATTGCATACTTGACTATGGCTTGCTTAGCGTAGTATATCCTCCGCTGCATTTCAATAGGTTCATTTCTATTGTTTGTCTTTGAAACTTCCATGTTTTGGAGACTTTCGTTAAAATTGCCTATTCACCCCCCTCTAGTCGATAACTAGCACTTTCATAGGTCATGAAAGTCTAGCCCGTAGTAAAACATTAGTCCACGGACGAAGGGGTCAAGAGGGAAGCCTAGCCCACGGACGAAATGTGCAAGAAACACAACCCTCTCGTGGGGCTCTGGAGTAGGGGCGATCTGTCCCTTGGCCGGGAGTCTGTGAGTTATCTCCTTGGCCAGATATCCGGCCTCCCGGAGCTCTTTGATATTGCTCTTCTTGACGGAGGAGGCCATCCACTTGCCTCCAGCCCCGGATCCGGACATCTTGGGGGTACTTTCTCGGACGAGGGAAAAACTAAAGACTTGGGCGCTGGAGCTCAGGTACGGAAGGACTGAGAAGGAACCGAGGTGTGGGAGAAGAAAGGGAATTCTCATCCCCTTATAAAGGCCATGAATATCAAGCGCCTCCTCGCTCGCCTTAAACTCGCCTATCCCCAAGGGCCATGCGAACGGCACGGTTGGGTCACCCACGCCCGCATTGATGAGAATCCCGCAATAAGGGGACACGATCTCTGCTTCAACAGGACGTGCCAATGGCAACCGCGTCTCGAAACATGGAGTGGCAGACAAAAACGGTTCGAAATTGTGACCGGTCAGGCGTGATGTCACTCTACAAAAAAGTTGTCAGCGGATGGAACTCGTGTAAAAACATATTCTCTCTGTGGTTGTGTATGGTGTGTGACAGGTCCAGATACTATCATCGTGTCCGAAGACTATCTTGGACTTCGGAAAAAGGGGAACCCGCCATGCAATGCTGAAGACAATCTGCGCGCCGGACTCCTCGTCATTGAAGCCAGGTTCAGGGGCTACTGAGGGAGTCCTGGACTAAGGGGTCCTCGAGTGTCCGGCCTGTTATCCATGGGCCGGACTGATGGGCTATGAAGACATGAAGGCCGAAGACTGTGTCCGGATTGGACTCTCCTTGGTGTGGAAGGCAAGCTTGGCGACCGATTATGAAGATTCCTTCTTATGTAACCGACTCTATGTAAACCCTAGATCCCCTCGGTGCATATATAAACTGGAGGGGGTAGTCCGGAAAGGATATATTCATTACCATAGTCATAAAGGCAATACTTCTAGGGTTTAGCCATTATGATCTCGTGGTAGATCAACTCTTGTAATACTCATTGTCGGTGTCAAAACCGGCGGATCTCGGGTAGGGGGTCCCGAACTGTGCGTCTAGGCGGATGGTAACAGGAGACAAGGGACACGAAGTTTTACCCAGGTTCGGGCCCTCTTGTTGGAGGTAAAACCCTACGTCCTGCTTGATTAATATTGATGATATGGGTAGTACAAGAGTAGATCTACCATGAGATCAAGGAGGCTAAACCCTAGAAGCTAGCCTATGGTATGATTGTTGTATATATTCTATCGACTAGCCTGGCCTCGGTTTATATAATGCACCAGAGGCCTAGGATAACAAGAGTCCTAGCCGAATACGCCGGTGGGGAGGAGTCCTTGTCTTGATCGCCAAGTCTTGTGGAATCTTCCTTGTATGCGACAGCTGTCCGAACTGGCCCATGAGTATACGGCCATGGGGGTCCTCGGCCCAATCTAACAGATCAGGAGATGACGTGGTGAGTACCCCCTAGTCCAGGACACCGTCAGTAGCCCCCTGAACCGGTCTTCAAGTTAGGGACGCTCCTCGATTCTTCCGAACCGTTCTTCATCTTCGGTCGTCGGTCTTGAAAATTGGTTCAACAAATCTTCTCATCTTCGATCTTGAGGATCGCCGAAATGCATTTGACGAGTTTACACGTCAGGTATCCGAGGAGCCCCTTTAAATTTCCGGCCTTTATCAATGCCTTGTTTATTTTTATGCCACACCTCGGGTTTGAAGTTGTTCCCGGGAGGTAGTGTCCTCTTGCGTCCGAGCTCCAACGCCGGACTGCATTCGAGGTATCCTTTGCAGCCGAGCACCAACGCCGGACCGCTTCCCAGCTCTAATGCCGGAATGTATCCGAGCTCCATCGCCGGACTATGTATTCGAGCTCCAACGCCGGACTATATCCGAGCTCCAACGCCGGACTGTATCCGAGGTGTAATAAATCACCTTGGTTCAAAGAAGTTTGAAGGAGTTTAGCCGAGCTTAATGCCGGAAATGCCCCCTATGGAGCCAGCCACTTGCGCTCGAGCTTTATGCCGGACTGCTTCCGAGGTGGTGCACCACCCTGAATGTGGGCCGATTTTCGTCATTATTTTTGATTGGTGCAATTTATTCTCTGCCGAGATATATAGCCAGTAGCCCTCAAGGTGGGTATCGGTCTAAAACCCGAGATGCACATGAAGGATGACATAAGACCGCTGATCCCAGTAGCCGCTGAGAATCAGGTTGATTTGCAAAATCGGCCTGAGGATCAAGTCCTAGCTCGGCAGAATACTTCGGGACACTGAAATCGGCGTTCTCAGTCCTCGAGACTCAGGTTGGGTGCGGCCGACCAATCTGAGGATCAAAATCTCCTCGGAAACTATATTGCACATAAAATTTTCTGCATTGGACAAGCAATACAGTAGCCCCCGAGACACTGGTCGGGTGGCAACACTAGATCAGGGGATCGATGTGCCCCTTTAATGTGTTTAAATAATAAGCCCGAAGCCCAGTAGCCCCGGAGCCTTAATGCAGGCACGGGTGGCCGAATTAAGGATCGATATCCATAGTAAAATCACAAATTGTGTTTAATGACTCTATGTATCCAAGTACTTTACGTCATTTAATGCTCGGATCCGCATTGTACACAACTTTGTTGACCGACCATCGGCTTCCACCTCCTCGGCCAGTAGCCGAGGAGTGTTTGTCTTACTTTATAAAGCCTTTATGAGGACGACAAACAGGGCAATCTGGCCATACGGTTCTATAAACAAAGGTACGCGGAGAGATATGTTATATTACTGTTTAACAGAAGAAATGTCTTCCAAAGAAAATAGTCCCGCTATCGGTTCCTTTCTTTGGGTTGTCATGCTAAGCATGATCATAAAACCTCAGCTCCAATTTAAGAGCAAAATATCGAGGATTTAGTTTGGGAGGCTAGTTAATAGCCCCCGGTAGTGTTCGGTGACAGTCGAGGTCAAGCCGTAAACACTTCGGCCAATGTTATGAACGGCATGTTATTTAACATAGTCATCGGATCGCTGACCAGTTTACTCTTATTGTGATAGTCAGTTTTCGGCTTTCTCCACTGAGGTGCTTAACCATGTGAGCTGGAAGCACAATCGCAGTGGTTCTCCCTTTGCACGCCTAGCCGAACAAAACGGAACGTAGGAAGCAAGTGCAAGAGCCGGGCAACCCAACTATTGACCGAAGACACAATTCGAAACCGATGCATATATAGCAATATCTGAGAATGTTTTTGCCGAATCCCTAAAAGGTGTCCTGCGTTGCACTGCGAGACTAATAATGGAAAAGCACAAATAGTTTATATGTGCCAAAAAGCTTGGAAAACCAAGAAACGTTAGTAAAAACATGACATCCAAACAATATCAAGTGTTCGGTGCCAATCCAAAAATTGGTCTTAGAAAAAAGAAGTGCTTCTGTCGTGCTTTAACATGATACATCCTATCTCAAGACTTCGAGTGGGTCAGCCTACGGCTTCAACCTCCTATCCCGAGGGCGGAGTACTTCTCATCAGGCCAGTTTAGCAAACTAAACTCTAGCGGCTTTGAGAGAGAAATTAGGCTCCCCGGCTAGTGACCGCACACTCGTGTTGAAAAAAGGAGTGATAAATAATAATAATAAAACTTTGCAACGACTAAGAAGAAGAACACTTATTATAAAACGGCTCAAATAAACTTAAGAGCCCCCAAGTGACTTGGGTAGGAGAATGATTGCATGTACTGAAGTACTTATATCATATCTATGTTCAACCGAACTTTAAACGCGTCTTAACCGACCGTCGGCTCTCCCTCTTCGGTCAAAGACCGAAAAGTGTTATGTACTCCATCGGTCGAGAATATCGACGGTGTTTCCAATAACCAGGCAATCAGGCCATAAGGCTGTAACAGACAAAGCGCGCTCAGGGAACTTATGCTATATTAGTGCGAAGTGTAAGAAGCATCTTCGAAGAAAATAGTACCCCCACCGATACCTTTCTTCGGTGCTCATTGTTATTATGAGACTTGTGAAATAGATTTTTTGTACTCATGAGTTCCGTTGTGTGCCGACCATAATTGAAAACTATAAGAGCGCTAGCTTTCGGCTTCACCCAGTCTGAGGTCCGGCTCGGGCGACCTGATCATGACAATCGCAGAGGTGCTCCCTTTACTCCCTAGCTGAACAATCGGGAACGTAGGGGTAAACACAGGAGCGAGGCAACCAAGCTTGCAAATCGCTTAAGTCAATATGGTGCATATTGTGGCGTAATACACGAACAAGGAACGAAGCCATACAAGTATAATCATATGCAACAGGAAAAGCTTCATAAAGGAAGCCCCCGAGTAAACGGGGTATTTGAATTTATGCGTCACAAAAAGTATAACGCTTGGTCGAACCGAACACAAGTTAGAAATTAAAGCTTTGAGCATGAAAGCGACTTAGCTGGTTAATGTGTTCGCAGTCCGAGCTTGATGTGGGACAAGGTTCTATCCCCCAAGCCGGTCCCGAGGTAGCGGAGCGGAGAGCTCGACACACCGAAGTTGTGACATAGCACGGTCGATGCAGACCGGCGAAGTGACGCCGAAGTCCCCGGATCATTTTCCTGTGCGCAAAAATAGTGCAAACGGGAGATAATAGTAATAATGATAATTAAAAAATCGTTGCATAATGAATAATTTATGCAAAGTAAGTAATAAAAGAAATATGGCCTGGCGCCAAAGTCAATGTCGATGCAGGGCGTCGGCGTGATGCGGTAAAGGCGTGGCAAAGCCCGAATTCACAGGTCAGTCCGAGCTCCGGATGCGGCCTTTGCCGGACTATGTACGGAAACTGACCGAACCACCATGCGACTGTCGTGAATGCGGCCACCATTTGATAGACCTGTGTACATATGATGGACAAACCAGAGTAATAATTCCTTGGGAAAAATGAACCCAAACAAGCAAAAAATATTAGGGATTGATAGCACCTGGTTTATTTGTTGTAGCAATCCGAAGGAAGGTGATTCCCAAAATTGGGACTCGCTCCGCACACCCATTGCCTGATGGGCGATAAAACGACGGCATGGCAATGCTGGTAAAGGTTGGCTCGCCAAGGCAAAGCCCTTGGCCCAGCTAACGTGACGGAGCTGGCCGGCTAGTGACGTCGAAGTGTCCGGAGTAGGTTGATGAAGAGATGGCGAAGCCCCCGGTCCAGCCGAGATGTTGAAGCTCCGATGTCAGCCGATGAGTCAAAGTAGGTCGGCGTGATGGACACCAACTTGAAGAAGCGATAGTGCGGCCCTGTCGATGCAGGTTGTGACGTGGTCGATGCCGGCTTGATGAAGCAACCGTGCGGCGATGTCGGTATGCCCGCTCCGTGTAATCCGTGGGGCGGCGATGTTGGTGATGATTTATCCTTCGCGATGCCGGACTCTTGTTCGGCTTGCCGAGATGATGATCCGAAGAAGTTGAGCTCGGCTCAACAAAGTGACGCCGTGTCTTAGCGTAGGTCGGCAGCCATGGAGTAATATTGCCGGACTGGTTTGACACCAGCATGATGTTGAAGATCATGTTCAAAAGATCTCAAAGTTAGTGGGATGTGTTCGGGAACAAAAACACAATACCCCATACAAAACTTCCTTCAAAAGGGATGTCCGAAATCCCATTCATAGAAAAGATGAACTCGGGTCGGATTCGTTTTCGCGCAGAAAACAGATCCGAAAAGTGATGCACTAATCAGAAGGTTCCCGGAGTTTGGACGGTCGGATCGAGCTGAAAGTTTGAGAGGTGGTAGATACAGGAATTCCGCAGACGATCAACGGTTGGATCTTCCAAAGGACGTCCGAGCGAGAAGCTGGACACCACGCCCTAAACACATCCAAATTCCCGTCCAGATTTGACAGGGCTCCGGTATATCGTGGATTGCCAGAGATTCCTCCATCGAAACTCGACGAAATTTTCCATGGTAGTTGTAGACTCAATTCCGCACAATTCCACCAAAGCGATACTCGAGGAGGTGGTGGCAGCAGATATGAGTTCGCTGTCCAGAAAAACAGCACGGTCGCTTGAGGGCAGTGTTGACGTTGATCCCCCGAGCTCCATGGATGATTCCTCCGTGATCTTGATAGAGATCGGAGTTGATGTTTGATGAAGGCCCTCGTTCGAACATGGTGATCCGAACACGGGGCGCAATTCTTGGTCGAACCAAGGTGACCAGTCGAGCTGGTGATGAAGATGCCGAAGTCGCAGTTGATCTGCATGCGAGCCATCGATCCTTTTGTCGATCACACAGCGGAACTCTCAATGAAAGCACCAATGTCGGTGTCAAAACTGGCTGATCTTGGGTAGGGGGTCCCGAACTGTGCGTCTAGGCGGATGGTAACAGGAGACAAGGGACACGAAGTTTTACCCAGGTTCGGGCCCTCTTGATGGAGGTAAAACCCTACGTCCTGCTTGATTAATATTGATGATATGGGTAGTACAAGAGTAGATCTACCACGAGATCAAGGAGGCTAAACCCTAGAAGCTATCCTATGGTATGATTGTTGTATATATTCTATCGACTAGTCTGGCCTCGGTTTATATAATGCACCAGAGGCCTAGGATAACAAGAGTCCTAGCCGAATACGCCGGTGGGGAGGAGTCCTTGTCTTGATCGCCAAGTCTTGTGGAATCTTCCTTGTATGCGGCATCTGTCCGAACTGGCCCATGAGTATACGGCCATGGGGGTCCTCGGCCCAATCTAACAGATCGGGAGATGACGTGGTGAGTACCCCCTAGTCCAGGACACCGTCAGTAGCCCCCTGAACCGGTCTTCAAGTTAGCGACGCTCCTCGATTCTTCCGAACCGTTCTTCATCTTCGGTCGTCGGTCTTGAAAACTGGTTCAACAAATCTTCTCATCTTCGATCTTGAGGATCGCCGAAATGCATTCGACGAGTTTACACATCGGGTATCCGAGGAGCCCCTTTAAGTTTCCGGCCTTTATCAATGCCTTGTTTATTTTTATGCCACACCTCGGGTTTGAAGTTGTTCCCGGGAGGCAGTGTCCTTGGGAAAAATGAACCCAAACAAGCAAAAAATATTAGGGATTGATAGCACCTGGTTTGTTTGTTGTAGCAATCCGAAGGAAGGTGATTACCAAAATTAGGACTCGCTCCGCACACCCATTGCCTGATGGGCGATAAAACGATGGCATGGCAATGCTGGTAAAGGTTGGCTCGCCGAGGCAAAGCCCTCGGCCCAGCTAACGTGACGGAGCTGGCCGGCTAGTGACGCCGAAGTGTCCGGAGTAGATTGATGAAGAGATGGCGAAGCCCCCGGTCCAGCCGAGATGTTGAAGCTCCGATGTCAGCCGATGATTCGAAGTAGGTCGGCGTGATGGACACCAGCTTGAAGAAGCGATACTGCGGCCCTATCGATGCAGGTTGTGACGTGGTCGATGCCGGCTTGATGAAGCAACCGTGCGGCAATGTCGGTATGCCCGCTCCGTGTAATCCGTGGGGCGGCGATGTTGGTGATGATTTATCCTTCGCAATGCCGGACTCTTGTTCAGCTTGCCGAGATGATGATCCGAAGAAGTTGAGCTCGGCTCAACAAAGTGACGCCGTGTCTTAGCGCAGGTCGGCAGCCGTGGAGTAATATTGCCGGACTGGTTTGACACCAGCATGATGTTGAAGATCATGTTCAAAAGATCTCAAAGTTAGTGGGATGTGTTCGGGAACAAAACACAATACCCCATACAAAACTTCCTTCAAAAGGGATGTCCGAAATCCCGTTCATAGAAAAGATGAACTCGGGTTGGATTCGTTTTTGCGCAGAAAACAGATCCGAAAAGTGATGCACTAATCGGAAGGTTCCCGGAGTTTGGACGGTCGGATCGAGCTGAAAGTTTGAGAGGTGGTAGATACAAGAATTCCGCAGCCGATCAACGGTTGGATCTTCCAAAGGACGTCTGAGCGAGAAGCTGGACACCACGCCCTAAACACATCCAAATTCCCGTCCAGATTTGACAGGGCTCCGGTATATCGTGGATTGCCAGAGATTCCTCCATCGAAACTCGACGAAATTTTCCATGGTAGTTGCAGACTCAATTCCGCACAATTCCACCAAAGCGATACTCGAGGAGGTGGTGGCAGCAGATATGAGCTCGCTGTCGAGAAAAACAGCACGGTCGCTTGAGGGCAGTGTTGACGTTGAGCCCCCGAGCTCCATGGATGATTCCTCCGTGATCTTGATAGAGATCGGAGTTGATGTTTGATGAAGGCCCTCGTCCGAACATGGTGATCCGAACACGGGGCGCAATTCTTGGTCGAACCAAGGTGACCAGTCGAGCTGGTGACGAAGATGTCGAAGTCGCAGTTGATCTGCATGCGAGCCATCGATCCTTTTGTCGATCACACAGCGGAACTCTCAATGAAAGCACCAATGTCGGTGTCAAAACTGGCTGATCTTGGGTAGGGGGTCCCGAACTGTGCGTCTAGGCGGATGGTAACAGGAGACAAGGGACACGAAGTTTTACCCAGGTTCGGGCCCTCTTGATGGAGGTAAAACCCTACGTCCTGCTTGATTAATATTGATGATATGGGTAGTACAAGAGTAGATCTACCACGAGATCAAGGAGGCTAAACCCTAGAAGCTATCCTATGGTATGATTGTTGTATATATTCTATCGACTAGTCTGGCCTCGGTTTATATAATGCACCAGAGGCCTAGGATAACAAGAGTCCTAGCCGAATACGCCGGCGGGGAGGAGTCCTTGTCTTGATCGCCAAGTCTTGTGGAATCTTCCTTGTATGCGGCATCTGTCCGAACTGGCCCATGAGTATACGGCCATGGGGGTCCTCGGCCCAATCTAACAGATCGGGAGATGACGTGGTGAGTACCCCCTAGTCTAGGACACCGTCAGTAGCCCCCTGAACCGGTCTTCAAGTTAGCGACGCTCCTCGATTCTTCCGAACCGTTCTTCATCTTCGGTCGTCGGTCTTGAAAACTGGTTCAACAAATCTTCTCATCTTCGATCTTGAGGATCGCCGAAATGCATTCGACGAGTTTACACATCGGGTATCCGAGGAGCCCCTTTAAGTTTCCGGCCTTTATCAATGCCTTGTTTATTTTTATGCCACACCTCGGGTTTGAAGTTGTTCCCGGGAGGCAGTGTCCTTGGGAAAAATGAACCCAAACAAGCAAAAAATATTAGGGATTGATAGCACCTGGTTTGTTTGTTGTAGCAATCCGAAGGAAGGTGATTACCAAAATTAGGACTCTCTCCGCACACCCATTGCCTGATGGGCGATAAAACGATGGCATGGCAATGCTGGTAAAGGTTGGCTCGCCGAGGCAAAGCCCTCGGCCCAGCTAACGTGACGGAGCTGGCCGGCTAGTGACGCCGAAGTGTCCGGAGTAGATTGATGAAGAGATGGCGAAGCCCCCGGTCCAGCCGAGATGTTGAAGCTCCGATGTCAGCCGATGATTCGAAGTAGGTCGGCGTGATGGACACCAGCTTGAAGAAGCGATAGTGCGGCCCTATCGATGCAGGTTGTGACGTGGTCGATGCCGGCTTGATGAAGCAACCGTGCGGCGATGTCGGTATGCCCGCTCCGTGTAATCCGTGGGGCGGCGATGTTGGTGATGATTTATCCTTCGCAATGCCGGACTCTTGTTCGGCTTGCCGAGATGATGATCCGAAGAAGTTGAGCTCGGCTCAACAAAGTGACGCCGTGTCTTAGCGCAGGTCGGCAGCCGTGGAGTAATATTGCCGGACTGGTTTGACACCAGCATGATGTTGAAGATCATGTTCAAAAGATCTCAAAGTTAGTGGGATGTGTTCGGGAACAAAACACAATACCCCATACAAAACTTCCTTCAAAAGGGATGTCCGAAATCCCGTTCATAGAAAAGATGAACTCGGGTTGGATTCGTTTTCGCGCAGAAAACAGATCCGAAAAGTGATGCACTAATCGGAAGGTTCCCGGAGTTTGGACGGTCGGATCGAGCTGAAAGTTTGAGAGGTGGTAGATACAGGAATTCCGCAGCCGATCAACGGTTGGATCTTCCAAAGGACGTCCGAGCGAGAAGCTGGACACCACGCCCTAAACACATCCAAATTCCCGTCCAGATTTGACAGGGCTCCGGTATATCGTGGATTGCCAGAGATTCCTCCATCGAAACTCGACGAAATTTTCCATGGTAGTTGTAGACTCAATTCCGCACAATTCCACCAAAGCGATACTCGAGGAGGTGGTGGCAGCAGATATGAGCTCGCTGTCGAGAAAAATAGCACGGTCGCTTGAGGGCAATGTTGACGTTGAGCCCCCGAGCTCCATGGATGATTCCTCCGTGATCTTGATAGAGATCGGAGTTGATGTTTGATGATGGCCCTCGTATGAACATGGTGATCCGAACACGGGGCACAATTCTTGGTCGAACCAAGGTGACCAGTCGAGCTGGTGACGAAGATGCCGAAGACGCAGTTGATCTGCACGCGAGCCATCGATCCTTTTGTCGATCACACAGCGGAACTCTCAATGAAAGCACCAATGTCGGTGTCAAAACCGGCAGATCTCGGGTAGGGGGTCCCGAACTTTGCGTCTAGGCGGATGGTAACCGGAGACAAGGGACACGAAGTTTTACCCAGGTTCGGGCCCTCTTGATGGAGGTAAAACCCTACGTCCTGCTTGATTAATATTGATGATATGGGTAGTACAAGAGTAGATCTACCACGAGATCAAGGAGGCTAAACCCTAGAAGCTAGCCTATGGTATGATTGTTGTATATATTCTATCGACTAGCCTGGCCTCAGTTTATATAATGCACCAGAGGCCTAGGATAACAAGAGTCCTAGCCGAATACGCCGGTGGGGAGGAGTCCTTGTCTTGATCGCCAAGTCTTGTGGAATCTTCCTTGTATGCGGCAGCTGTCCAAACTAGCCCATGAGTATACAGCCATGGGGGTCCTCGACCCAATCTAATAGATCGGGAGATGACGTGGTGAGTACCCCCTAGTCCAGGACACCGTCACTCATATTCATCAAGATCAATCAAGCAGGAAGTAGGGTATTACCTCCATAGAGAGGGCCCGAACCTAGGTAAACATCGTGTCCTCTGTCTCCTGTTACCATCGATCCTAGCCGCACAGTTCGGGACCCCCTACCCGAGATCCGCCGGTTTTGACATCGACCCCAGGTGCCACCCCGCGCATCCACAACCTTCTGAAAGCGGTTTCATCTCGCAATGTGGTCAATAAACAGGATATTCACTTTAGGGCCATGGAAAAGTAGGAACATAATCTTCTGTCCTATTCTCCAAGATGGACGGGCCTTCGTTATTTGAGACCACCCATGAATAAGTATATTTTCAACTCCAAGGGGAATGGAGTAGGTCGACATAAACATCATGTTGTGACCAAGCACAAGTCCGACCCGACCATGGTCATGCATCTATATAGGAAGAGTAGACCCGGGCAGTTCCTGTTTCAAGAAGATCACAACAGAAAATAGCTTGTACCATAAGTTTGTCAACACAGTTGGACCTGTTCAACGAGTGCAGCAGTGGCACACATACCCCACATGGCCTTCCACCATTGAAACGCCCCACAAGGACCTCAAGACGATCAATAAAGTGTAGGAACTTGTGGATGTCGTCCAAGTCAACTTCAGTGCCATGAGTAACAGCCGAGTTCTTATAGAATAACAAATGAGTAGCCTGCTTAACTCTGAAAAACCTACATGTGCCACCAATTATAAGAAAATATTAGTTAGAAGTAGCATCTTCGTGGGAGATTCATTGCTACTTCTAAAGTTAATTGTGATTAGTTAGACAGAATAGGTGGATTAAGAAGTAAACAAAGCAAGAAGCAAGAACCAGATACAAAACTAACATGGATGAACAATTGGAATGACGTCGGGTGGAAGATCGCAGTGAAGATGAAACCAGGTTCTGCTATTTCCATCAACATTCATGCGCCAACTTTCGGTCCGTAACACTTGAGAAAGTTTATCCAAGTTCGGCCATAAAAAAGCTGCGATCTTCTTGGTTCATGAACCCAACTCGAAACTTATATCCATGGCTTGTGTTCACTATGACCATGAAACTGGTGTATTCAGTTATGGCAAGGCCGAGCATCTTGAGTACATGTGTTCTGGCAGAGCAAGGAATGCACTGCAGGAAAAATAATATGAGAACACAATCTATTCCCTATATCCAAATCTAGAAATAATTTCCTCCTTCACGTCAGTGTTGACCATGGTACTAGTACCTTTTCTCCAAATATAGCAATCCAAATTTCCAAATTAGTCGACAGCATGTTCAAAAAACCCCACCCTCCCGGATAGAAAAGAGGATTCTAGGAACATATTGTGCGCGTTTTAAAATCCTGTGTTAGGATGAGAAGGTACAAGTGTGGCGTGTCGCCGAGGGTGCAGAAACCTGTAGGGTCCTCGCACTTTGGGCACTGCAAGTGAACCACACTAGATTCAGTAGGAAGAAAAATGCATCAACGGCGGCGGCTGCCATCCTAGGAGTACCCGCGACCAAGGGACTTGGATTTATCGGGGATGGATGAAGAATTCGTACCAGGTTCTCCATGAGAAAACCCTATGCAATCGCCGAGCGGGGGTTTTCTCTGAACAAGAAGACGAGGGAGAAGGGGATTCAGTCCCAGTGAAATATTGCCGCTTCGTCCTTCCAGCTTACTACTAAAGCTAGAAAGGTGGGGTTTTTTGTGATTTGACGGCTCATTGGGCATTACTGCGATGCTACGATCGGGGTGTGTCTACCGTGCAGTTGTGCACTCTAATTTGGTGCATATGGCACGTGGACCCCGTTGCTGGATGCCCCACATATCAGTGAAAGGAAGTAGAAAGACAAGAGTAACTAGTTACACATAAATACATTTTTGACAGAGAGATACTCCCTCTGTAAAGTAATATAAAGATCTTTTATATCACATCTTTATACATAAGAAAAATCAAGGGGAATATATATAACATACATAATTATAAAAAAACAGAGTTTTTTAACACGGTATAGATGAGTTGGTGATGATGGTGTGCCTGCCATCCTGCAATATAGGCCGTCCGATTTATATCTGACGGATAGGAAGGAAACTATGGAAGTTTTGCAAAAAGGTACCCACATACCTCTCCACATTTGCAAATAAGGCCTTCCCTCGTTCATCCTTTTCTCTCACAAGATAAAATACTCATACAAATGCATCTTGATGTTACATGCAATGCACGGGCATTATGGGGGTTCAGCTGAGAAATACTCAGACAGGCTCACGGTTCTGGACTTTGGGCCACAGGCCGGTGGGCCTGCATGTTTGGGGGCCCATGTGTTCGACCTCAGCGCTTTTCATATTGCAAGTGGTCAGTACGACGCTGGTTTTAGATGATGTCACAAGGCGAATACACAAAATTGAATAAAGCACGACAACTGTTGGAATGAAATCAAACGACAGTTCCTAACAAGCAATCAGAGTTGCAATTCTATCAAAGATATTGTCGTACTACTTATACACACAGGACACCTATTTCACCATGCCTGAGTATTACATCAAAATCTCTTGGAGGATAGATCAGTTCGGCAGTTGCACGCTGCTACTGAAGAATTTCAAAGTTGATTTGGACCAGCTCTCCTTGCCGAGAAAGTTCGACTTTGACATCATCCCCTATCGCAAGATATGATTTAGATTTGAACCTTGACCATCCTTTAGCATCAATCATCATGCGACCATCCTTTGTACTTACGGTATATTGAGCAGGTTCATTCACACCAAGGCTGAGCATGGTAAGAGAAACTTGGCCACGGTCGCCCGGATTGTTGAACGACTCCCTAGTTGCTCTAGAAATTCTTTGTTTGCAAACAAGAAGACATACACAAACAGTTAGATCAACACAGTGAATCATGTGAAACAACATGGAAAGAAAAAAGAACGAAGCACTTGGGCGGCCAATGCTTACCAAGAAGGTGGACATGTCAGTTTTTGTAAGGACTTTGGTATATGAAGTGCGAACTGCAGCCTAGTCTGTTGCCGGCGCAACTGCTGGTTCCGTTGCCGCTGCACGGGCCGGAGCAGATGCAAGTGCAACTGTTGGTGCAGGTGCCGAAGCCATTGCTGGTGCCCGTGCCGGTGCGACTGGTAGTGCCGCTGCTGCTGCCGGAGATGGTGCTCCTTGTAGAGCTGGTGTCGGTGTCGGAGCAGGTGCCGGTGTCGATGCCCGATCCTCCTGTAGATCAGCCTGATCCGCTGACGCGGTCGGTGCCCAATCCTCAGCTCGAGCCGTTGCTGAAGGTGGTACCGATGTGCGAGACAATGGCGACCGTGTCTAATCCGCTATGATCAGCTTTCTAACTTGACTAGGCTCCGTGACCGTGATCCAATCTTTTTCTTCATTTCTTTTAAACGCGAGAAGGACTAATTGTGGCGTGTTTGTTAAACCAAACTGTAGTTCATCATAGGGATTCAGCTTGTACTCAGACAATAGACTGATCCAATTTTTTCTAGTAATATAAGTGATGGACAGTGCCTTCATTACTAACACGACATAATAAGTGAAACCTGCAAAAATATCCATCGTAGAGCAAACCAAACGGTTTATTCTGTGATGAATGTCACACGGCAAAATCTGCATCGTAAAATTGCAGCAAAAGAAAGAAAACATGACATTAAATCAATAAGATCTAGACAGTAAATCAATAAGATTTACTTGATGTGACACGAGTGAATCCTTACCAGGAAATCACTATGTTGAAGTACTAAACAGAAGATTGGTCATCCAACTACGCGTGGCATGCAGGCCCCTGCCTACTCCCACAAGCAGGACAGTCCAAAGGTCGTGACAAATCGTATGGACCGAACATCCATGGGACTGGAAATACTGGTGGGTGCGATAAACCCTGCATACAAATATTGGAGTGTAACCATAATTGATAAACCGTCCTCACAAAAAAGATGATCTGGATACTTCAAAATATACAAATTAAATTGAGTGGACAGACAATAACATAGACTATTCTCAGGACTCACCACACACCAAAAGCGGCAGTACTAAACAATACAGGGTTCACAAACACAAATCAAGTACTGAACAATAGTACTTACTATAGACAAGCAAAGTTGCACTAATTAAACTCTGTAGACTATTTCTTGCCACCGACCTACGGGATGAACCCTGCATAACTGACTAGGCGATGGACTCCCTAAGAGATGTCTACCGGCACCACCACCATCTCCTCAACCTTGGAGAACCTAACAGAATGGTCTTTCCACTCATAAACATGATGATGAAGACATGC
This sequence comes from Aegilops umbellulata, assembly GCA_032464435.1. NCBI lineage: Eukaryota > Viridiplantae > Streptophyta > Magnoliopsida > Poales > Poaceae > Aegilops > Aegilops umbellulata. The sequence goes on from CP136056.1 coordinate 265,988,368, forward strand.
CGCATCAGATTTGTCAGAAAGCTTTACAAGAACCACACCCTTCGTAATCGAAGGCACAACCAGGAAATTGTTGTGGTCAAGTACAGCCTCGAGAACACGCCTGACAACAATGCTACAGGAAAACACTAGTTCAGGACACGTGGCGACAAGGACACAACAACTGGATAGTTTAGCAGTAGAACTCATCCTCAGGTCTTCCAATTCACACGACATGACTTTGATAACTTCATCTCCACCGCGGACCTGGTTCTAATTCAAACAGAAACCAAATATTTTATTACTACCTCCGTTCAGAAATATAAGATGATTTTCGATATTTTACTCCATATATGACTACATATATGCACATAAATGAGTAAACAAAGACACTAGAACATGTCTTCAAAGGCATGAGAGCAAAGGGATTACTTGCAATATCCATAACACAAGTTATTGATGCAAATTTACCCTCTTCAAAGGTAGCATTGATGTTCATAAAGTAGTTGAAAGTAATCTATAAGAAATCAATGTCAACCTATCGCATGTTTTGGTCAAAAGAGGAATTTAGAACCGCCATTTGGCACACAAAAATCACATCCAAGATCACCCAGAAAGTGGTACTACTAGTACTAGTACTGCGTGTTAGATGAAAAAACACGATCAAGATCGAGAAAAAGATTGTCAAGAAGAGATATTACCTGGACTTGCTTAATGAGGGACCCCGGAGAGGGGGGCTTGGACAGGGTGATGGCTTTGAGCTTGTCGGCGGTGGTCTCGGCGGGGTGCTTGCACTTCTTCGTACCATGAGCCTCGATGGTTTTTCCCAAAGCCATAGACATCACTTCGATCGGTGCTCCAGCGTCCATCAAGAAACTGTCAAATAGAAATAAAAGAAAAGAAACCATAATCACAAACCCAAAAGAAGAACAGAGAGGGAGTTATAGGATCAGTCTCGGGGTTGCAAGACCGGGCCTTGGCCAGAATCAACACCATTGATGCGCTCACCTTTCCTTCTTTGGGAGAAAGAATAATGGCAGAAGCAGGTCAGGATTTCCTTGAAGAAATGAGGAACAAGATGAGGGAGAAGCGAGGGTTGGGTAGAGAGGAAGCTGAGAGAGAAGAGTGAAATGATGGTTGCTTCGTCCGTCCAACTTACTGCTGGAAAGGAGGGGGTTTTGTGATTTGACGGCTCATTGGGCATTACTGCGATGCTTCGATCGGCGAAGTCTACCGTGCAGTTGGGCACTCTACTATGGAGTAATTTAGTGCATGGCTGGTGGACCCTGATGATGGCTATCCCACACGTCGGCGAAAGTGAGTAGAAAAGTTCCCGACGACCATCGAGGAGGATGCACATGGTAGAGTGAGTCCACTGTTTTTTCTAAAGAAAAAAATGATTACAGCAAGCATTTCCACTCTTATGACGGAGGAGTGCGAAACACGGTAGCCACTTGAACATACACAGTGCTCCTACTACTAGGCATGTGCAGTGGTTCATACATCAGTACTACATAATCTTGTTGCTAGTGTAGTAAGATATGACAATAACAAATGATGTTGTGCGCATGTCAACTATATGAACAATAATGTAACATAGTACCGCTTTTTCGACTGTTCGGTCGAGAATGAACTGTGAGATCAATGTTAACAGAACTAGGTCTATAGCGCACAGAGAGTACGGTGCTACAGTACTCCATGAAACATGAACCATATGAAGCACGACGACTCAGTGTTAGGCAGGGTGTATGAAGGGTGCACGAGATGGGAGCGAAAGTTCCCTTCTCGACCCACTTTTGGGTGTTTGGCAGAGTGCATGAAGGGTGCATGAGTCCACACTAGTAGGTTAACACAAATACACTAAGAGGAACAACTATATTGAGATGAGAATGCAACCAAACACACCCACACGCTTTGTGCTACAATGACTGATCTGCACCATCTGATTTTGATCCAACGGTCATGTTGCACCGAGACATGGACATGCCCATGCAGAGGACGCCTAAACACCACCGAAGTCCCTCTGCTTCTCGAGGCGCACAACGTTGGTGATGCTGGGTGCAACGGCCCGCAGAGCCCGCTCCCGGTCGACGGGAGCCAGCTCGTCAAAGATGGCGTCCAATGGCACGAATGGATTCTGGTGACGGAGCCCTGAGAGGATTCGCCCGACAACGGCGACGGCAGCCCGCAACCCCTCCTTGTCCAGCTCCGCCCCCACCATCGCGCGGAGACGGCTCAACTTCTCGGAGATATAGGTGAAGAGAAGGAGATCAGGTCAGGAAGCCGTAGCTCGTTGAAGTCGACGGGGTGGTCGAACGGGTTTAGCCCGACAGTCGGCATGGTCGCGCTTGCACAACGATAGGCATCGTGCAGCCGCAACACGTGCATGGCACCTTGGTCCACCAAGTGGAAGAGGCGATCCTGGACCTCATCACAATCGGCCCGCTCGCGCTCCAGCCGCCTCCCCTGACGGCCTATCGTATCTCCCGCTTTCTGCAACAACGCCGCCGATGCCTCCAACATCTTTGTGGTGGACGCCTGCCGCTTTTGAAGCTCCGTGAACTCCCGCACATAATGGAGGAGCATGGCACTCCTCTCCTCCTTGAGCTCACGGATCTCCACGTCCTTGGCCCTAAGCTCTGCATCCTTGGCCTCGAGCTCCTGTGTCAGGCGCCTCACCTCAGACTCCGTGATCTGCTGCGCCGCCATGGCACTAGGTAGAAGCAATGGGGAGAGGAAGCAAAGTGGGTGAAACGGCTGAAAGGCAATGCAATCTACGGGAAGGTGGAGGGAGCCAGCCGAGGAGCGGGGAATCTTTAGGTTTTCACCATGGGAAAACACCATTCGACGACTTCTCACATCAGGGAGCCGTGGGTTTTACTGGCGGAGTCATCGTGACTAATTACTACCGTGCTTGCTCCCGTCAATCAAAAAATGTAAAATCCTGTCGCGCCTGCTCCCGTCAATCAAAAAATTAAAAATCCTGTCGCACCTGCCGCACCCAAAGACTAGAGCAAAACCGCGCTGGATATTTAAATTTACCTGCCGGCAAGGAGATAAAAAACGGTGAAAAAACAAATGTGGCGGCGGCCTAGCTAATCGGTCGCACTAGCCCAACTAGCTAGCCACCGTGCTTCACTGATGTACTCGGTGGGAAAGGTGGTGTTTCGTGATTTGACGACTCATTTACTTGGTTCGGCGCTACGACCGAGGAGGACCCAGAAAATGTGCGGTAGGGCATCCCACGTCTCGGCAAGGAAGAATATATGTGTGCACCACCCGGGAGGACCCCGAAACCGCGCGGTAGGGTGTGCCACGTCTCGGCACGGAGGAAAAATGTGCGTGTAAAAATATACTGTATCAGACGTAGTAGTGCCTATGGTTCGACCTCGGGACCCAGCCGGTTGGCCGAAAACACCCCACTAGCCACACAACTTCATCATGCTAACATGGCACGGAGGATATGTGTGGTTAGCTCCGTCTCGACCAGCCACAACGTCTCTTGTTCTAGGCGATTCTTCTATTTTCCAAGATTTTTTTAGTTATAATAACACCATGGCAAGCTAGCGCCGCTCTTCGTGTGTGCCCGTGCGTCTAAAGGTTAGACGATGGAGAGGAGAGAGAGATCGCAGACCTGGGACCCACAAGTAAGTGAATCAACGGTCATGCACGTGTTGACGAGGCACTCCCTCTACTCTACTCAACATAATACTGTATAAAATCAAGTTATGGGAAAAAGCCAACAACCGTTGTTGTTTCAGGCTATCGACTTACACTTTGTAGTCTAGGTTGGCAGTTCGAATCTCGTTGTCGGCGTCCTGGGTCCCCAGACTTGCCTGCCTGCGGCACATGGCGTGGCTCCACCAGCGGCCCTGTACGGCCCATCTTCACTAGCAAACACTCAAGACCCTCACGAGGTGGACGACACAAGGGGTGGCCTCACCAGGCTGGCTCGTGAGGGGCGGAGATATCAAGGCAAGGAACACCTCATGAGGTTCTTGTGATGCAAGCCATGATGACTTGAGCCAGGAAGGCGCCAGTGCGCGCAGTGTCCTCGTTTGAGGCAGGCGCAGGCAAGGAGTCCCGAGGCATCAGGCAAAGGTTTCCATATCGGTGCAACGAGACCAAGACCAGCATAACGACAGGGATGGAGGTCACTGATACGTCTCCAACATATCTATAATTTTTGATTTCTCCATGCTATATTATCTATTGTTTTGGACAATATTGGGCTTTATTATCCACTTTTATATTATTTTTGGGACTAACCTATTAACCGGAGGCCCAGCCCAGAATTGCAGTTTTTTGCCTATTTCAGTGTTTCGAAGAAAATGACTATCAAACGGAGTCGAAACGGAACGAAATCAACTGGAGAAGTTATTTTTGGAAGGAAAGCTACCGGATGGACTTGGACCCCACGTCAGGAGATAAGGGACGTGCTCACGAGGGTGGGGGGCATGCCCCCCTGCCTCGTGGGGCCCCCGAAGCTCCACCGACGTACTTCCTGCACCCATATATACTCACGTACCGTAAAACTTCCAAAACAGAGATTAGATCGGGAGTTCCACTACCGCAAGCCTCTGTAGCCACCAAAAACCAATCGGGACCCTCTTCCGGCACCCTGCCGGAGGGGGGAATCCTCACCGGTGGCCATGTTCATCATCTCGACGCTCTCCATGATGAGGAGGGAGTAGTTCACCCTCGGGGCTAAGGGTATGTACCAGTAGCTATGTGTTTGATCTCTCTCTCTCTCTCTCTCTCTCTCTCGTGTTCTTGATTTGGCAATATCTTGATGTCTCGCGAGCTTTGCTATTATAGTTGGATCTTATGTTTCTTCTCCCCCCTCTACTCTCTTATAATGGATTGAGTTTCCCCTTTGAAGTTATCTTATCGGATTGAGTCTTTAACGGTTTGAGAACACTTGATGTATGTCTTGCCGTGCGTATCTGTGGTAACAATGGGATATCACGTGATTTACTTGATGTATGTTTTGGTGATCAACTTGCGGGTTCCGCCCATGAACCTATGCATAGGGGTTGGCACACGTTTTCGTCGTGATTCTCCGGTAGAAACTTTGGGGCACTCTTTGAGGTTCTATGTGTTGGTTTGAATAGATGAATTGAGATTGTGTGATGCATATCATATAATCATGCCCACGGATACTTGAGGTGACAATGGAGTATCTAGGTGACATTAGGGTTTTGGTTGATTTGTGTCTTAAGGTGTTATTCTAGTACGAACTCTAGGGTTGTTTGTGACACTTATAGGAATAGCCCAATGGATTGATTGGAAAGAATAACTTTGAGGTGGTTTCGTACCCTACCATAATCTCTTCGTTTGTTCTCCGCTATTAGTGACTTCGGAGTGACTCTTTGTTGCATGTTGAGGGATAGTTATATGATCCAATTATGTTATTATTGTTGAGAGAACTTGCACTAGTGAAAATATGAACCCTAGGCCTTGTTTCCTATCATTGCAATATCGTTTACGCTCACTTTTACCACTTGCTATCTTGCTGTTTTTATATTTTTCAGATTACAAAAACATATATCTACCATCCATATTGCACTTGTATCACCATCTCTTTGCCGAACTAGTGCACCTATACAATTTACCATTGTATTGGGTGTGTTGGGGACACAGACTCTTTGTTATTTGGTTGCAGGGTTGTTTGAGAGAGACCATCTTCATCCTATGCCTCCCACGGATTGATAAACCTTAGGTCATCCACTTGAGGGAAATTTGCTACTGTCCTACAAACCTCTGCACTTGGAGGCCCAACAACGTCTACAAGAAGAAGGTTGCGTAGTAGACATCAAGCTCTTTTCTAGCGCCGTTGCCGGGGAGGTTAGTGCTTGAAGGTATATATTTAGATCTTGCAATCGAATCTTTTTGTTTCTTGTTTTATCACTAGTCTAGTTTATAAAAGAAAACTACAAAAAAATGGAATTGAGTTTGTCTCATACGCTTCATCTTTTTAATATCTTTCGTGAGTATGATGGAAAGGAAAATTGTGCCAAAGTGTTAGAAGAAGAATGCATTAAAATGTTTGGCACTAAATATTTGAATGATGAGCATGATTGCAATGTTGTTAGTATGAATTCCTTGAATATCCATGATGCTAATGATATGGAAAGCCACAAGCTTGGGGAAGCTATGTTTGATGAAGATGATATTTTTTGTCCCCCAAGTTTTGATGAGCAAATTTACTATGATGAAAGCATGCCTCCTATCTATGATGATTATTGTGATGACATGTATGCTTTAAAGAATAATGGTAACCATGAAACTTTTCATCTTGATCTTAATTTTCAATCATATGATAGTTATTTGTTGTGTTTGCTCCCACTACTATTCTGAATGAGAAGAATTTACGTGGAGAGTAGTAAAAATTCTATGCTTGTAGATCATGAAAAGAATACTTTAGGTGCCGGTTATATTGTTGAATTAATTCATGATGCTACAGAAAATTATTATGAGGGAGGAACATATGCTTGTAGGAATTGCAATAGTATCAAGTTTCCTCTCTGTGTGCTTAAAATCTTGAAGTTATGCTTGTATTGCCTTCCTATGCTAGTTGATTATTGTTCCCATAAGTTGTTTGCTCACAAAATACCTATGCATAGGAAGTGGGTTAGACTTAAATGTGCTAGTCATATTCTTCATGATGCTCTCTTTATGTTTCAATTCTTATCTTTTAAGCGAGCATCATTGAAATCATGCCTAGCTAGGGGCGTTAAACGATAGCGCTTGTTGGGAGGCAACCCAATTTTATTTTAGTTTCTTGCTTTTTGGTACTGTTTAGGAATAAATAATCCATCTAGCTTCTGTTTAGATGTGGTTTTGTGTTTTAATTAGTGTTTGTGCCAAGTAGAACCTTTGGGAAGACTTGGGTGAAGTCTTTATGATCATGCTGTAAAAACAGAAACATTAGCGCTCACGAGATTAGCCAAAACGTTTTACTGGAGAGTGATATTTAGTTGATTCTTTTTGCAGATGATTACTAGACAAATTCCTCAGGTCCACCAATTTATTTTAAATTTTTTGGAGTTCCAGAAGTATACGTTTTATACAGATTACTACAGACTGTTCTGTTTTTGACAGATTCTGTTTTCTGTGTGTTGTTTGCTTATTTTAATGAATCTATGGCTAGTAAAATATTTTATAAACCATAGAGAAGTTGGAATACAGTAGGTTTAACACCAATATAAATAAATAATGAGCTCATTACAGTACATTGAAGTGGTGTTTTGTTTTCGCTAACGGAGCTTACGAGTTTTCTGTTAAGTTTTGTGTTGTGAAGCTTTCAAGTTTTGGGTAAAGATTCGATGGACTACGGAATAAGTAGTGGCAAGAGCCTAAGCTTGGGGATGCCCAAGGCACTCCAAGGTAATATTCAAGGATAACCAAGCATCTAAGCTTGGGGACGCCCCAGAAGGCATCCCCTCTTTCGTCTTCGTTCATCGGTAACTTTACTTGGAGCTATATTTTTATTCACCACATGATATGTGTTTTGCTTGGAGCGTCATTTTAATTTATTTTGCTTTGCTTGGTGTTTGAATAAAATACCAAGATCTGAAATTCTTAAATGAGAGAGTCTTCACATAGTTACATATTTATACAACTACTCATTGATCTTCACTTATATCTTTCGGAGTAGTTTGTCATTTGCTCTAGTTCTTCACTTATATCTTTTAGAGCATGGTGGTAGTTTTATTTTCAAGAAACAGATGAACTCTCAGGCTTCACTTATATTATTTTGAGATTCTTAAATAGCATGGTAATTTTCTTAATAATCCTAATATGCTTGGTATTCAAGATTTGTAAAACTTTTTTTGAGTGCGTTGAATACTAAGAAAAGTTAGATGCTTGATTATCGTTTTGAGATATGGAGATGGTGATATTAGAGTCATGCTAGTTGAGTAGTTGTGAATTTGAGAAATACTTGTGTTAAAGTTTGTGATTCCCGTAGCATGCACGTATGGCGAACCGTTATGTGATGAAGTCGGAGCATGATTTATTTATTGATTGTCTTCCTTATGAGTGGCGGTCGGGGACGAGCGATGGTCTTTTCCTACCAATCTATCCCCCTAGGAGCATGCGCGTAATACTTTGCTTTGATAACTTGTAGATTTTTGCAATAATTATATGAGTTCTTCATGACTAATGTTGAGTCCATGTATTATATGCACTTTCCCTTCCTTCCACCATTGCTAGCCTCTCTAATACCGCGCACTTTTTGCCGGTATCATACACCCACCATATACCTTCCTCAAAACATCCACCATATGTACCTATCATGGCATTTCCATAGCCATTCCGAGATATATTGCCATGCAACTTTCCACCGTTTCGTTTATTATGACACGCTCCATCATTGTCATATTGCTAGCATGATCATGTAGTTGACATCGTATTCGTGGCAAAGCCACCGTTCATAATTCTTTCGTACATGTCACTCTTGATTCATTGCATATCCCGGTACACCGCCGGAGGCATTCATATAGAGTCATATTTTGTTCTAAGTATCGAGTTGTAATTCATGAGTTGTGAGTAAATAAAAGTGTGATGATCATCATTATTAGAGCATTGTCCCAGTGAGGAAAGGATGATGGAGACTATGATTTCCCCACAAGTCGGGATGAGACTCGGACAAAAAAATAAAAAAAAAGAGAAAAAAAAGAGGCCATAAAAAATAGAAAAGGCCCAAATAAAAAAATAAAAAATGAGAGAAAAAGAGAGAAGGGACAATGTTACTATCCTTTTACCACACTTGTGCTTCAAAGTAGCACCAAGAGTCTCTCATTTTGTCACTTTCATATACTAGTGGGAATTTTTCATTATTGAACTTGGATTGTATATTCCAATGACAGGCTTTCTCAAAATGCCCTAGGTCTTCGTGAGCAAGCGAGTTGGATGCACACCCACTTAGTTTCTTTTGTTGAGCTTTCATATACTTATAGCTCTAGTGCATCCGTTGCATGGCAATCCCTACTCACTCACATTGATATCTATTGATGGGCATCTCCATAGCCCATCGATACGCCTAGTTGGTGTGAGACTATCTTCTCCTTTTTGTCTTCTCCACAACCACCATTCTATTCCACATATAGTGTTATATCCATGGCATGTATTGCGTGAAGATTGAAAAAGTTTGAGAATGTCAAAAGTATGAAACAATATCTTGGCTTGTCATCGGGGTTGTGCATGATTTAAATACTTTGTGTGGTGAAGATAGAGCATAGCCAGACTATATGATTTTGTAGGGATAACTTTCTTTGGCCATGTTATTTTGAGAAGACATAATTGCTTTGTTAGTATGCTTGAAGTATTATTATTTTTATGTCAATATTAAACTTTTGTCTTGAATCTTATGGATCTGAATATTCAGACCACAATTAAGAAGAATTACATTGAAATTATGCCAAGTAGAACTCCGCATCATCATTCTTTTTTTATCATTTACCTACTCGAGGATGAGCAAGAATTAAGCTTGGGGATGCTTGATACGTCTCCAACGTATCTATAATTTTTGATTGCTCCATGCTATATTATCTATTGTTTTGGACAATATTGGGCTTTATTATCCACTTTTATATTATTTTTGGGACTAACCTATTAACCGGAGGCCCAACCCAGAATTGCTGTTTTTTTGCCTATTTCAGTGTTTCGAAGAAAAGGAATATCAAACGTAGTCGAAACAGAACTGGGACTAACCTATTAACCGGAGGCCCAACTCTTGAATCAACTGGAGAAGTTATTTTTGGAAGGAAAGCTACCGGATGGACTTGGACCCCATGTTAGGAGATAAGGGAGGTGCTCACGAGGGTGGGGGGGCGCGCCCACCCCCCTAGGGCGCGCCCCCTGCCTCGTGGGGCCCCCGAAGCTCCACCGACGTACTTCCAGCACCCATATATACTCACGTACCCTAAAACTTCAGAACAGAGATTAGATCGGGAGTTTCGCCGCCGCAAGCCTCTGTAGCCACCAAAAACCAATCGGGACCCTGTTCCGGCACCCCGCCGGAGGGGGGAACCCTTCCCGGTGGCCAGCTTCATCATCCCGGCGCTCTCCATGACGAGGAGGGAGTAGTTCACCCTCAGGGCTGAGGGTATGTACCAGTAGCTATGTATTTGATCTCTCTCTCTCTCTCTCGTGTTCTTGATTTGGCATGATCTTGATGTATCGCGAGCTTTGATAGTTGGATCTTATGTTTCTTCTCCCCCTCTACTCTCTTGTAATGGATTGAGTTTCCCCTTTGAAGTTATCTTATCGGATTGAGTCTTTAATGATTTGAGAACACTTGATGTATGTCTTGCTGTGCGTATCTGTGGTGACAATGGGATATCACGTGATTTACTTGATGTATGTTTTGGTGATCAACTTGCGGGTTCCGCCCATGAACCTATGCATAGGGGTTGGCACACGTTTTAGTCGTGATTCTCCACTAGAAACTTCGGGGCACTCTTTGAGGTTCTATGTGTTGGTTTGAATAGATGAATTGGGATTGTGTGATGCATATCGTATAATCATGCCCACGGATAGTTGAGGTGACAATGGAGTATCTAGGTGACATTAGGGTTTTGGTTGATTTGTGTCTTAAGGTGTCATTCTAGTACGAACTCTAGGGCTGTTTGTAACACTTATAGGAATAGCCCAATGGATTGATTGGAAAGAATAACTTTGAGGTGGTTTCGTACCCTATCATAATCTCTTCGTTTGTTTTCCGCTATTAGTGAGTTTGGAGTGACTCTTTGTTGCATGTTGAGGGATAGTTATATGATCCAATTATGTTATTATTGTTGAGAGAACTTGCACTAGTGAAAGTATGAACCCTAGGCCTTGTTTCCTATCATTGCAATACCGTTTACACTCACTTTTACCACTTGCTACCTTGTTGTTTTTATATTTTCAGATTACAAAAACATATATCTACCATCCATATTGCACTTGTATCACCATCTCTTCGCCGAACTAGTGCACCTATACAATTTACCATTGTATTGGGTGTGTTGGGGACACAAGGGACTCTTTGTTATTTGGTTACAGGGTTGTTTGAGAGAGACCATCTTAATCCTACGCCTCCCACGGATTGATAAACCTTAGGTCATCCACTTGAGGGAAATTTGCTACTGTCCTACAAACCTCTGCACTTGGAGGCCCAACAACGTCTACAAGAAGAAGGTTGCGTAGTAGACATCAGTCACCGTGGAGCCCAAAACGGCGTAACCACCAGAGCCTTTGGCAGGCGAAGACCACCTTTAGTCAGGATAACTTGTACTAGTTGTCTCCCTTCGAATTTGGCCGTTGTTGGAACCCTTCCCGCTCAATATTTGGGGAGAGGACCAGGGCCTCTACAAATAGGACGAGCCACCATCGTAGCCAGGGACGAATCATTCAGATCATCCTCGACCACACAAGCTCACCAAGCACAAGAACACCTCTCCTCAGGAGGCTGTTCTTCCCTTGTAACTGTTCATCATCAGCCCAAGAGGCAATCCACCACACCACACTGGAGTAGGGTATTACACCAGATCGGTGGCATGAACCAGTATAAACTCTTGTGTCTCTCGTTCTTTGGGTTCGTTGAGCTAGGCCTTGCGATCGTTGTGAGAGCGATCAAGGGAGAGAGAGATCTTCGTGCGCACATCAGTGTTCGAACCTCAAGGGTTTTGCCGGAACCCAAAATCCGACATTTGGCGCACCAGGTAGGGGTGCGCCGAAGCTTTCCTTCCGCCGATCCGCGTCCCAACGCTTCGTCGCATCCATGGCGGAAACCCATCGAGCCCGCGCCGAGCACCGGGCCGCCCTTGCCGCCCGTGTCGCTCAGACCGCTCCTGTCAGCGGGACTCCCCGTCGTTCCCCGTCGCCCGCCGCCAACTCCGCCACTGGCCCGACGGGAAACGAACAGCAAGCTTCATCGCTGCACCCCTCTGTGCGGCGAGATGGCCGCATCGCCAATCCGTCGCTAACCCCGGCCGGCTCGTCATGCCACGCTCGTCGCACTCCCACGTACGTGCAGGCCGCGCTGCTCATGGCACGCGAGCTCCTATGCCACCGCCCAGTCGACGACCTCTACGAGGACTGGCTGGACCGCATCGCCGAGCTCATCAGCGCCGCAGGGGGCTCCCCGCGCCATCCCTCTCGTTGCCTCGTCCTCCGCCAGCTGCAGGCAACGTGGCTCACGGAGCTCCTGCACCACCTCTGCACCAAGTCAGCGCTCCGGCGCCAAGGCGCACGACCCCCAGGCGCAACCCACCGCGTCGGGCACCCGCGCGAGAAGAAGGAAGCTGCCAAGAAGTTCCCCAGCCGCAAGAAAATGCTCCCGCGCTCCCAACGCCACCATGACAGGACCACGTGCCGCCTATAGTGGCGGCGCGCGGGCATCAAGGGCCGGCTCCACACCAGCAAAGGGCCCCGGTGGCCACGGCAGGCTGCCGCGCTTTCACTCCTGAGCTGCATAGCGTCGCCTGGCCGGACAAGTTCAAGCCAGACCTGCGTCCTTGCTACGACGGCACCCCCGACCCCGCGGAGTTCTTGCAGCTCTACGAGCTGAGCATCGAGGTGGCCAACTGCGATGAGAAAGTCATGGCGAACTGGTTCCCCATGGCTCTCAAGGATGGTGCTCGCTCGTGGCTCCTGAACCTTCCCCCGGGCCCGATCTCCTCCTGGGATGAGATGCGCGACTGCTTTGTTGCCAACTTCCAGGGCACTCGCGACCGCCCTCCGGCCGCGGGTGACCTGCGCCACATCAAGCAGCAGCCAGGAGAGACTCTGCAGAAGTACATCCAGCGCTTCAACAACGTTCGCCTCAAGATCCCCAAGGTGACGGACAAGGCCGTCATTTCTACGTTTTCTGATGGCGTCCGCGACGTCAAGATGAAGGAGGAGCTCGCCATCCACGAGGAGTTGTGCACGGCTTTCGAGCTGTTCAACCTAGCGACCAAGTGCGCAAGAGTTTAGGAGGGGCGCCTTTCCCTCCTCGAGCTCCCAGCTACCAACCCGGAGGAGAAGAAAACCAAGGCCAAGGACGTGAAGCGCAAGGGGGTGGCCGTGCTCGCGGCGGATCCGGATACGAAGCGTGGCCGGGACCATCCCGAGTCGTCCAAGAGCAGCCGACCGTTCTGCGCCTTCCACAATGTACACATCCACAACACCAACGACTGTTAAGAGCTCAGGGCCATTCAAGACCGACGCTTCGGTCGATGCCTCGAGTGCAACGACCGTGGCTACGCTCGAGGAGGATGACGAGGCGGAGGACGCTGGGACGATCACAACCCCCGCCAGGAGTGGCGCGACCGGCCTCGTGAGGACCGCTAGCAGGACCGGCCTCGTGAGGGCGCCTGGAGGGATCAGCCTCGCAAGGACCGCCCTCAGGGCAATGGTGGTCTTCCTCCACTGCCGCCACCGCCAAGAAGGAACGATGACCACCATCAGGATGAGGGGGCTGGGGGCTTCCAGGAACCACATGCTATCGCCTGCATCTTGGGCGGAGCTGAGGCCCCAGCCTCTCAGCGTATCTTCAAGCAGTTTGCTCGCGACGTGAACGTAGCCCTTCCCAGGCTTGAGGCCACGCGCCCGCTCAGGTGGTCCAATTGCGTCATCACCTTCAGCTCGGCGGACCAGATCAAGTGCGCGGCCACCGCTGGCGCCCTCCTGATGCTCTGCTCACCCGTCATCAGCAACGTGCAAGTCACCAAGACCCTCATCAACGGCGGCTCAGGGCTCAACGTCCTGTCTGTCGAGACGTTCGACAGCCTCCAAGTGCCATACGATCAGCTTCAGCCCACCAAGCCCTTCTCAGGAGTGACTGACGGCTCCACCACCCTGATAGGGCAGGTCCGCCTCCCTTTCACCTTCGGACAACGCGACAACTACCACACCGAGCTCATCGACTTTGATGTTGCTCACATCCGTCTGCCGTACAATGCCATCCTTGGGTATCCGGCCGTAGCCAAGTTCATGGTGGCGACCCACCACAGCTACAACGTCCTCAAGATGCCAGGAAGCGGCGAGATCATCACAGTCCCCTGCGAAGAAAGAGATGTGGTTTGCTCCCTCGAGCGCGCCTTCCAAGCCGCAGCAATCGAAGACCCCGACAACATTGGTGCGCAGTACCCTCCTGAGGCCATCCCCAAGAAGAAGAAGCAGATACTCCGCACAGGGCCTCAGGGGAGCGGTGTCACTGGCGGTGCCACATCAGGATCGGCACCCGTGCCTAGGGCGCCTCCCTCCCTCGCATAGGAAGGCGCGCCCGGCACCCTCCTCCAGCAGGGCTCGTGGGCTCTCTTCTGGAGGGCCTCAGACCTAGCCAACATCACAAGCGAGGCGCTCAGGCACCGCATGGAGGCATGCTTTGCGGCACGTTTCCCTCAGGAGGACACCAGGCGTGGAGCGCCCGACGCTAAGGAGTTCATCACCAAGGCCACTCAGGAGCTGTTGTCCGTGTAAAAACCGGCGGATCTCGGGTAGGGGGTCCCGAACTGTGCGTGTAGGTTGATGGTAACAGGAGACGGGGAACATAATGTTTACCTAGGTTCGGGCCCTCTCTATGGAGGTAATACCCTACTTCCTGCTTGATTGATCTTGATGAATATGAGCATTACAAGAGTTGATCTACCATGAGATCGTAATGGCTAAAACCCTAGAAGTCTAGCCTGTATGACATGATTATCATTGTTCTCTGGACTAAGCCCTCCTGTTTATATAGACACCGGAAGGGGCTAGGGTTGTACAAATTCGGTTATAGAGAAAGGAATCTTCATATTTGGTCGCCAAGCTTGCCTTCCACGCCAAGGAGAGTCCTATTCGGATACGGGTAGAGTCTTCGGTCTTTGTATCTTCACAGCCCATCGGTCTGGCCCATGTCCAACATGTCGGATGGACCAGGACCCCTTAGTCTAGGACTCCCTCAGTAGCCCCTGAACCAGGCTTCAATGACGAGGTGTCCGGCGTGCAGATTGTCTTCAACATTGCAAGGTGGGTTCCCCTTTCTGAATACTCCAAGATAGTCTTCGGACGCAACGAACGTGTCCGGATATGCAACACAAGTACCACACACAACCGCAGAGAGTATAATATTTCACGAGTCCAATCTGCTGACAACTTTTTGCAATGTGACATCACGTCTGCCCGGTCATTACTTTGAACCATTTTTATATGCCGTTCCATGTTTCGATATGTGGTTTTCATTGGCACGTCTTGTCAAAGCAGAGCCGTGTCCCCTTATCGCGGGATTCTCATCAATACGGCCGTGGGTATTCCAACTATGCCATTTGTACAACCCTTGGGAACAGGCGAGTTTTAAGGCGAGTGGGGAGGCGCTAGATATTCACGGCCTTTATAAGGGGATAAGGATTCCCTTCTTTCACCCACGCCTTCTCTCTTCCTCTGCCCTTCCATTCCTGACCTCCAGCTCCCAAGTCCTCATCCTTTCCGCCTCAAGCAAGCACCCAACCATGTCCGGATCTGAAGGGAAAGGCAAGTGGATGCCCTCCTCCGTTAAGGAGAAGGATATCACCGAGCTTCGGCAGGCCACGTATCTGGCAAAAGAAATCGCTCACCGGCTTCTGGCCAAGGGGCAAGTCGTCCCCACCCCGAAGATCAATGGGAGGGTGGTGTTCATCCCTCATTTTGTCCGTGGGCTAGGGTTTCCTATCCAACCTTTCGTCCGCGGACTTATGTTCTATTACGAGCTAGATTTCCATGATCTGGCTCCAAACTCCTTCCTCAACATCTCGGCATTCAGTGTGGTGTGCGAGGCCTTCCTCCGCATTCCTCCCTACTTCGGACTATGGCTCAAGATCTTATACGTGAAGCCGAAGGTGGTGGATGGACACCACGCGGAGTGCGGAGGTGCCATGGTGAGCAAGATGCCCAATGCCACATGGCCCAAAGGTACCTTCATGGAGACTGCTACCTCTTGAGCATGCGTTGGTTTTCCCTTGAAGAGGAAAGGGTGATGCAGCAAAGTAGCGTAAGTATTTCCCTCAGTTTTTTGAGAACCAAGGTATCAATCCAGTAGGAGGCCACACGCAAGTCCCTCGTACCTAAAACAAATAAGAATCTTGCAACCAACGCGATAAAGGGGTTGTCAATCCCTTCACGGCCACTTGCAAAAGTGAGATCTGATAGAGATGATAAGATAATATGTTTGGTATTTTTATGATAAAGATTAAAAGTAAAGATTGCAAAGTAAAAAAAGATTGGAAACTTGATGGAAAATAGACCCGGGGGCCATAGGTTTCACTAGTGGCTTCTCTCAAGATAGCATAAGTATTACGGTGGGTGAAAAAATTACTGTCGAGCAATTGATAGAAAAGTGCATAATTATGAGAATATCTAGGCATGATCATGTATATAGGCATCACGTCCGTGACAAGTAGACCGACTCCTACCTGCATCTACTACTATTACTCCACACATCGACCACTATCCAGCATGCATCTAGAGTATTAAGTTCATAAGAACAGAGTAACGCATTAGGTAAGATGACATGATGTAGAGGGATAGACTCAAGCAATATGATATAAACCCCACCTTTTTATCCTCGATGGCAACAATACAATACGTGTAATTTCCCTTTCTGTCACTGGGACGAGCAACGCAAGATTGAACCCAAAGCTAAGCACTTCTCCCATTGCAAGAAAGATCAATCTAGTAGGCCAAACCAAAATGATAATTCAAAGAGACTTGCAAAGATAACCAATCATACATAAAAGAATTAAGAGAAGATTCAAATATTGTTCATAGATAATCTTGATCGTAAACCACAATTCATCGGATCTCGACAAACACACCGCAAAAAGAGTTACATCGAATAGATCTCCAAGAAGATCGAGGAGAACTTTGTATTGAGATCCAAAGAGAGACAAGAAGCCATCTAGCTAATAACTATGGACCTGAAGGTCTGTGGTAAACTACTCACACATCATCGAAAAGGCTATGGTGTTGATGTAGAAGCCCTCCATGATTGATTCCCCCTCCGGTGGAGCACCGGAAAAGGCCCCAAGATGGGATATCACGGGTACAGAAGGTTGCGGCGGTGGAATTAGGTTTTCGTGGTGCTCCTCGATGGTTTCGGGGTACGTAGGTATATATAGGAGGAAGAAGTAGGTCGGTGGAGCCACGAGGGGCCCACGAGGGTGGAGGGAGTGCCCAGGGGGTAGACACGCCCCCTGCCTCGTGGCCTCCTCGTTCGTTTCTTGACGTCCACTCCAAGTCCTCTAGATCACGTTTATTCCAAAAATAACTCTCCCAAAGATTTCATTCCATTTGGACTCCGTTCGATATCCTTTTTTGCGAAACACTGAAATAGGTAAAAAAAACAACAATTTGCACTGGGCCTTGGGTTAATAGGTTAGTCCTAAAAATAATATAAAAGTCTATAAATAAGCCCATTAAACATCCAAAACAGAATATATAATAGCGTGGAACAATAAAAAATTATAGATACATTGGACACGTATCAAGCATCCCCAAGCTGAATTCTTGCTCGTCCTCGAGTAGGTAAATGATAATAACAGAACTTTTGATGTGGAGTGCTACCTAGCATATTTCTCAATGTAATTTTCTTTATTGTGGCATGAATGTTCAGATCCGAAAGATTCAAGATAAAATTTTAATATTGACATAAAAATAATAATACTTCAAGCATACTAACAAAGCAATCTTGTCTTCTCAAAATAACATGGCCAAAGAAAGTTATCCCCACAAAATCATATAGTCTAGCTATGCTCTATCTTCATCACACAAAGTATTTAATCATGCACAACCCCGATGACAAGCCAAACAATTGTTTCATACTTTTGATGTTCTCAAACTTTTTCAATCTTCACGCAATAAATGAGCATGAGCCATGGACATAACACTATATGTGGAACAGAATGGTGGTTGTGGAGAAGACAAAAAGGAGAAGATAGTCTCACATCAACTAGGCGTAACAACGGGCTATGGAGATGCCCATCAATAGATATCAATGTGAGTGAGTAGGGATTGCCATGCAACGGATGCACTAGAGCTATAAGTGTATGAAAGCTCAACAAAAGAAACTAACTGGGTGTGCATCCAACTTGCTTGCTCACGAAGACCTAGGGCATTTTGAGGAAGCCCATCATTGGAATATACAAGCCAAGTTCTATAATGTAAAATTCCCACTAGTATATGAAAGTGATAAAACAAGAGACTCTCTATCATAAAGATCATGGTGCTACTTTGAAGCACAAGTGTGCAAAAGGATAGTAACATTGTCCCTTCTCTCTTTTTCTCTCATTCATTTTTTTATTTGGGCCTTTTTTTCCTTTTTGGCCTCTTTCATTTTTTTTCCTTTTTTTTCATTCGGAGTCTCATCCCGACTTGTGCGGGAATCATAGTCTTCATTATCCTTTCCTCACTTGGGACAATACTCTAATAATGATGATCATCACACTTTTATTTACTTACAACTCAAAGGTTAAAACTCAATACTTAGAACAAAATATGACTCTATGTGAATGCCTCCGGCGGTGTACCAGGATATGCAATGAATCAAGAGTGACACGTATGAAAGAATTATAAAGCTGGCTTTGCCACAAATACGATGTCAACTACATGATCATGCAAAGCAATATGAGAATGAGGAAACGTGTCATAATAAATGGAACAGTGGTAAGTTGCATGGCGATATATCTCGGAATGGCTATGGAAATGCCATAATAGGTAGGTATGGTGGCTGTTTTGAGGAAGGTATATGCTGGGCGTATGATACCGGCGAAAGGTGCGCCATATTAGAGAGGCTAGCAATGGTGGAAGGATGAGAGTGCGTATAATCCATGGACTCAACATTAGTCATAAAGAACTCACATACTTATTGCAAAAATCTATTAGTTATC
This sequence comes from Aegilops umbellulata, assembly GCA_032464435.1. Classification (NCBI taxonomy): domain Eukaryota; kingdom Viridiplantae; phylum Streptophyta; class Magnoliopsida; order Poales; family Poaceae; genus Aegilops; species Aegilops umbellulata. The sequence goes on from CP136056.1 coordinate 266,007,213, forward strand.
AAAACAAAGTACTAGGCGCATGCTCCTAGGGGGATAGATTGGTAGGAAAAGACCATCGCTCGTCCCCGACCGCCACTCATAAGGAAGACAATCAATAAATAAATCATGCTCTGACTTCATCACATAACGGTTAACCATACGTGCATGCTACGGGAATCACAAACTTTATAACAAGTATTTCTCAAATTCACAACTACTCAACTAGCATGACTCTAATATCACCATCTTCATATCTCAAAACAATCATCAAGTATCAAACTTCTCCTAGTATTCAATGCACTTATATGGAAGTTTTTATTATATCCAACTTGGATGCCTATCATATTAGGACTAATTTTATAACCAAGGAAAACTACCATGCTGTTCTAAAGGACTCCCAAAATAATATAAGTGAAGCATAAGAGATCAATAATTTCTATAAAATAAAACCACCACCGTGCTCTAAAAGATATAAGTGAAGCACTAGAGAAAATTGTTTAGCTCAAAAGATATAAGTGAAGCACATAGAGTATTCTAATAAATTCTGATTAATGTGTGTCTCTCCCAAAAGGTGTGTACAGCAAGGATGATTGTGGTGAACTAAGAATCAAAGACTAAAATCATACAAGACGCTCCAAGAAAAACACATATCATGTGGTGAATAAAAATATAGCTCCAAGTAAAGTTACCGATGGACGAAGACAAAAGAGGGGATGCCTTCCGAGGCATCCCAAGCTTAGGCTTTTGGTTGTCCTTTGATTTTACCTTGGAGTGCCTTAGGAATACCCAAGCTTAGGCTCTTGCCACTCCCTGTTCCATAATCCATCAAATCTTTACCCAAAACTTGAAAACTTCACAACACAAAACTTAACAGAAAATCTCATGAGCTCCGTTAGCGAAAGAAAACAAAACACCACTTCAAGGTACTGTAATGAACTCATTCTTTATTTATTGGTGTTGAACCTACTGTATTCAAACTTCTCTATGGTTCATAAACTCCATTACTTGCCATAGATTCATCAAAATAAGCAAACAACACACGAAAAACAGAATCTGTCAAAAACAGAACAGTCTGTAATAATCTGTAACTAACGCAAACTTCTGGAACTCCAAAAATTCTAAAATAAATTTATGGACGTGAGGAATTTATCTATTAATCATATGCAAAAATAATCAACTAAATAGGACTCTCCAGGTAAAAGTTGTAGCTAATCTCGTGAGCGCTAAAGTTTCTGTTTTTTTACAGCAAGATCAAAAAGACTTTCCCCAAGTCTTGCCAAAGGTTCTACTTGGCACAAACACTAATTAAAACATAAAACCACATCTAAACAGAATATAGATGGATTATTTATTTCTAAACATAACCAAAAAGCAAAAAACAAAAATAAAATTGGGTTGCCTCCGAACAAGCGCTATCGTTTAACGCCCCTAGCTAGGCATAAAGGCAAGGATAGATCTAGGTCTTGCCATCTTTGGCATGCAATCCATAAGTGGCTCGCACAATATATTCATAAGGTAATTTGATTTTATTTCTAGGAAAGTGTTCCATGCCTTTCCTTAATGGAAATTGGAATCTAATATTCCCTTCTTTCATATCAATAATTGCACCAATCGTTCTAAGGACAGGTCTACCAAGAATAATAGGACATGAAGGAATGCAATCTATATCAAGAACAATGAAATCTACGGGCACATAATTCCAATTTGCAACAATAAGAACATCATTAATTCTTCCCATAGGTTTATTAATGGTGGAATCCGCAAGTTGCAAGTTTAAAGAACAATCATCAAATTCACGGAAACCTAGCAAATCCCACAAAGTTTTTGGAATCATGGAAACACTAGCACCCAAATCACACAAAGCATAGCATTCATGATCTTTAATTTTAATTTTAATAGTAGGTTCCAACTCATCATAAAGTTTTCTAGGGATATAAACTTCCAATTCAAGCTTTTCTTCATAAGATTGCATTAAAGCAATAACGATATGTTTAGTAAAAGCCTTATTTTGACTATAAGCATGCGGAGAATTTAGCACGGATTGCAACAAGGAAATGCAATCTATTAAAGAAAATTTATCATAATTAAACTCCTTGAAATCCAAAATAGTGGGTTCATTGCTATCTAAAGTTTTGACCTCTTCCATCCCACTTTTACCAAATTTTGCATCAAGATCTAAAAACTCTGAATCATTGGGACGCCTTTTAACTAAAGTTGAATCATCTCCAGTCCCATCATTATCAAGATTCTTATTGCAAAAAAAGATTTAATAGAGGACACATCAATCACTTTTAGATCTTCATCCTTATTACCATGAAAACTAGAAGAACACGCTTTTACAAAGCAATCTTTCTTGGCACGCATCCTAGCGGTTCTTTCTTTGCACTCATAAATGGAAATTCTCATGGCTTTGAAAGACTCATTGATATCATGATTAGGTGGAATAGATCTAAGTTACAAAGAATCAACATCAAGAGAAGTTCTATCCATGTTCCTAGCCAACTCATCAATCTTAGGCAATTTTTCTTCAAGCAAAGCATTGAAATTATTTTGAGAAATCATAAATTCTTTAACACTAGTCTGAAAATCAGAGGGCATCTTATTAAAATTTCCATAAGATTTGTTGTAGGAATTACCATAATTATTAGAGGAATTACTAGGATATGGCCTAGGATTAAAATTTCCTCTATAAGCGTTGTTACCAAAATTGTTCCTACCAACAAAATTCACATCCATAGATTCATTATTATTCTCAATCAAAGTAGACAAAGGCATATCATTGGGATCAGAAGAAACACTCTTATTAGAAAACAATTTCATAAGTTCATCCATCTTTCCACTCAAAACATTAACCTCTTCAATTGCATGCACCTTTTTACTAGTAGATCTTTCAGTGTGCCATTGAGAATAATTAACCATAATATTATCTAGGAGTTTAGTAGCTTCTCCTAAAGTGATTTCCATTAAAGTACCTCCCGTGACCGAATCTAAAAGTTTTCTAGAAGCAAAATTCAATCCGGCATATTTTTTTTGTATAATCATCCATAAGTTCAAACCATGTGTAGGGCAATTACGTATCATTAATTTCATTCTCTCCCAAGCTTGTGCAACATGTTCATGATGAAGTTGCTTAAAATTCATAATATCGTTTCTAAGAGAGATGATCTTAGCGAGAGGAAAATATTTAGAGATAAAAGCATCTTTGCACTTATTCCAAGAATCAATACTATTTTTAGGTAAAGACGAAAACCAAGTTTTAGCACGATCTCTAAGCGAAAACGGGAATAACTTCAGTTTAACAATATCATTGTCCACATCTTTCTTCTTTTGCATATCATACAAATCAACAAAGCTATTTAGATGTGTAGCGGCATCTTCACTAGGAAGGCCGGCGAATTGATCTTTCATGACAAGATTCAGCAAAGCAGCATTAATTTCACAAGATTCAGCATCGGTAAGAGGAGCAATCGGAGTACTTAGAAAATCATTGTTGTTGGTATTGGCAAAGTCACACAATTTAGTATTATCTTGAGCCATCGTGACAAGCAAACAATCCAACACACAAGCAAACAAGAAGCAAGCGAAAAAGAGGCGAACAGAAAGAGAGGGCGAATAAAACGTCAAGGGTGAAGTGGGGGAGAGGAAAACGAGAGGCAAATGGCAAATAATGTAATACGATGAATAATATTTTGTGATGGGTACTTGGTATGTTTTGACATGTGTGTAGACTCCCCGGCAGCGGCCCCAGAAATCCTTCTTGCTACCTCTTGAGAATGCGTTGATTTTCCCTTGAAGAGGAAAGGGTGATGTAGCAAATTAGCGTAAGTATTTTCCCTCAGTTTTTGAGAACCAAGGTATCAATCCAGTAGGAGGCCACATGAAAGTCCCTCGTACCTACACAAACAAATAAGAACCTTGCAACCAACGCGATAAAGGGGCTGCCAATCCCTTCACGGCCACTTGCAAAAGTGAGATCTGATAGAGATGATAAGATAATATTTTTGGTATTTTTATGATAAAGATTAAAAGTGAAGATTGCAAAGTAAAAATAGATTGGAAACTCATATGATGGAAAATAGACCTAGGGGCCATAGGTTTCACTAGTGGCTTCTCTCAAGATAGCATAAGTATTACGGTGGGTGAACAAATTACTGTCGAGCAATTGATAGAAAAGTGCATAATTATGAGAATATCTAGGCATGATCATGTATATAGGCATCACGTCTGTGACAAGTAGACCGACTCCTGCCTCCATCTACTACTATTACTCTACACATCGACCGCTATCCAGCATGCATCTCGAGTATTAAGTTCATAAGAACAGAGTAACACATTAGGTAAGATGACATGATGTAGAGGGATAAACTCAAGCAATATGACATAAACCCCATCTTTTTATCCTCTATGGCAACAATACAATACGTTTCATTTCCCTTTCTGTCACTGGGATCGAGCAACGCAAGATTGAACCCAAAGCTAAGCACTTCTCCCATTGCAAGAAAGATCAATCTACTAGGCCAAACCAAACTGATAATTCGAAGAGACTTGCAAAGATAACCAATCATACATAAAAGAATTCAGAGAATATTCAAATATTGTTCATAGATAATCTTGATCATAAACCCACAATTCACCGGATCTCGACAAACACACCGCAAAAAGAGTTACATCGAATAGATCTTCAAGAAGATCGAGGAGAACTTTGTATTGAGATCCAAAGAGAGAGAAGAAGCCATCTAGCTAATAACAATGGACCCGAAGGTCTGTGGTAAACTACTCACACATCATCGGAGAGGCTATGGTGTTGATGTAGAAGCCCTCCTGGTCGATGAGGGAGTCCTGGACTAAGGGGTCCTCGGGCGTCCGGCCTGTTATCCATGGGCCAGACTGATGGGTTCTGAAGATACAATGATCGAAGATTGCACCCGTGTCCGGATGGGACTCTCCTTGGCGTGGAAGGCAATCTTGGCGATCGAATATGTAGATTCCTTTCTTTGTAACCGACCTTGTGTAACCCTAGATCCTCCCGGTGTCTATATAAACCGGAGAACTTAGTCTGGAGGGGGGATACTCATTACCATAGTCATACAGGCTAGGCTTTTAGGGTTTTAGCCATTACGATCTCATGGTAGATCAACTCTTGTAATACTCATATTCATCAAGATCAATCAAGCAGGAAGTAGGGTATTACCTCCATAGAGAGGGCCCGAACCTGGGTAAACATTGTGTCCCCTGTCTCCTGTTACCATCGACCTTAGACGCACAGTTCGGGACCCACTACCCGAGATCCGCCGGTTTTGACACCGACATTGGTGCTTTCATTGAGAGTTCCACTGTGCCGTCCCCAAAAGGTTTCGATGGCCCCTCCAATCATCAACAATGATGTCGTGCAAGGAGAAAATTTTCTCCCCGTACGGATCTTCGTATTCGGCGGCTTCGTATTGCGCGCCAACTTGCTTGGCCATCTGGAGCAGATCGATAGTTACGCCCCTGGCCATCAGTTCAGATTTGTGAGCTTGAACTACGTCGCGGATGTCCGTGGAGATTTGAGCTTCGTCGGATTCGAGACCGCGGCATCTGCTCCTGGTCACCTTGATGAACATGACCTAAATCTGTCGTCGAACCGCATCCAGGAGATAGCTCCTGTAATAGCTCTAGCCTTAGATCCGGAGCATACAGCGTCGTCCAAGGAGTGGAGGCTCAACCCCACCACGGAGGTCGCAGATTCCCCGGCGTTGGAGCCGCACATGGACTTAATCTCACACAATATTTGTGTCACCGGAACCCCGGACTCGTCTCTGGGTGTAAGTTCCGAACCACATGAGTCTGCGGATGCCGAACTTGATCGTATGTCGATCTTTGAGTTCAGCGCCGCAGACATCTTCCAACACTCGCCCTTGAGCGATGTGTTAAGCTCATTAAAGAACCTGTCCTTGGCGGGGGACTCACAGCCGAACTATGTTCGGTTCGAACTAGGGGCTGATGATGGAGAATCTTGCTTCCCACCCACCACGCACTTCATAGCCACAGTCAAGGATTTAACCGACACGCTTGATTACGGCTCCGACATCGACGGTATGGACGACGATGCCGATGAAGAGCAAGATCAAAATCCGCCATTTACTAGACGTTGGACGGCCACTTCTTCGTACGATGTGTACATGGTGGACACACCCAAAACAAGCAACGACGATGACAAAGAAAATCCAGTAGAGAATAAACCTCCTGAGACACAGCAAAAACGTCGGCATCCTCGGTGCCGCTCTAAGTCACGACGTTCAAAAGACAGCAATGCTGGCACCGGTGAAAATAATACTCCGGACGATGCCGAAAACAATGAAGACCTTGCTGAGGTAACATTCGAACAGGAGGAGAAAGAGAACGGGCAAGCTAGCCCCGACAAACAGGCCAGGCCCAACGACTCAGAGGACGGTAGCTACCTTCCTCTCTCCAAGGATGAGGAAAGCCTCGGTAGCAAAGATTTCATCGTGCCTAAGGGACCTCTCGAGTAGGAGCGCTTCAAGCGCCAGCTAATAGCTACTGCAAGGAGCCTGAAAAAGAAGTAGCAACAACTTCAAGCTGACCAAGATCTGTTCGTCTACAGGTGGACTGATGTCCTGGCAGCCGAAGAACACGACCTCAGATGCCCAGCCAAGAGTTACCCGAAGCGAAGGTTGCTACCGCAGTTCGATGAAGAGGCACCGGAGCTCATACCTCCCTCGCGTAATGCGGCCGACCGAACACTACGCGGTCAGGACAATGCGGCGGACCGACCACCTCGGGGTCGGGATAGAGCTGCAACTCAAGCTGAACAACAGCCCGCCCTGCCGCCACAAAAAAACAGAGACAAAACAGTTCAGGGTAATACATACGACCTCCGACAAACCTTGTATAGTAGAGTAGGATATACCCGATCGATCTACGGATCGTGAGGACGTTCCTCGACACGTGATGATGGCTACCTATTCGGACGTGACAAACCTAGTCACACCCGAGCCGACAACCGCAGACGGACTCCATCGGAGATGCGTTGCGACGCGACCCGATATAGAGGCGCCGCACACCCTCTTTGCTTCACTGATGAAGTAATGGATCATGAATTCCCTGAAGGGTTCAAACCTGTTAACATTGAATCATACGATGGAACAACCGATCCCGCGGTATGGATTGGGGATTTCATTCTCCACATACACATGGCCCACGGGGATGATCTGCACGCCATCAAATACCTCCCACTAAAACTCAAAGGGACAGCTCGGCACTAGTTAAACAGCCTGCCTGAAAACTCTATCGACAGCTGGGAGGACTTGGAAGGAGCCTTCCTCAACAACTTCCAATGTACATATGTCCGGCCACCAGACGCCGATGATTTAAGCCACATAGTCCAACAACCTGGAGAGTCGGCCAGGAAATTTTGGACTAGGTTCCTAACCAAAAAGAACTAGATCACCGACTGTCTGGATGCCGAAGCCCTAGCGGCCTTTAAACACAGCATCCGCGACGAATGGCTCGCCCGCCACCTCGGCCAAGAAAAGCTAGAATCTATGGTAGCCCTGACGACACTCATGACCCGCTTTTGCACGGGTGAGGATAGTTGGTTGGCTCATAGCAAAAACACAACCAGTGAGGCAGGCCCCTCTGAGGTTAAGAAAAGCAACAGCAAGCTCCAACGCAGCAGACACAAACGCCGAAGCAATGGCGATAACACCGATGGCACTGCTGTAAACGCTGGATTCAGGGGCTCCAAGTCCGGTCAGCGGAAAAAGCCGTATCAAATAAACAATCAGGGACCATCTAGCATGGACCACATACTTGACCGTTCGTGCCAAATCCATGGCACCCCACACAAACCAGCCACCCACACCAACAGAGATTGCTGGGTTTTCAAGCAAGCCGGCAAGTTAAACACCGAGAACAAGGAAAAGGGACCGCAGAGCGAGGACGATGACGAGGACCCCCTGCAGCCAACTACAGGGGGACAAAAGAAATCCCCCCAGGTCAAAACAATGAACATGATATATGCTACACACACCCCCAAGAGGGAGCGCAAGCGCGCACTAAGGGACGTCTATGCGATAGAGCCAGTCGCCCCAAAATTCAATCCATGGTCATCGTGCCCGATCACTTTTGACCGTCAGGATCACCCGAACAGTATCCAGCATGGCGGATCAGCTGCACTAGTCCTAGAACCAATCATTGATGGATTCCACATGACGCGAGTCCTCATGGACGGGGGCAGCAGCCTCAATCTGCTCTATCAGGACACAGTATGCAAAATGGGCATTAACCCATCACAGATCAAACCCACAAGGACTACCTTTAAAGGAGTCATACCAGGCGTAGAGGCCCACTTTATGGGCTCAATAACACTAGATGTCGTCTTCGGATCTCCGGACAACTTCCGAAGCGAGGAGTTAATCTTCAATATCGTCCCCTTTCGCAGTGGCTATCACGCACTGCTTGGATGAACCACATTTTCTCGATTCAATGTGGTACCTCACTACGCTTATCTCAAGCTCAACATGCTCGGACCACGCGACGTCATAACAATCAATGGAAATACGGAACACTCCCTCCGTACCAAGGAGCATACCACGGCCTTAGCAGCAGAAATACAACACAACCTTTCCCAGCAGAACCTTAATTCGGCGGCCAAAGCCCCGGACAACATTAAAAGAGTCCGGACTATTCTGCAGCAAGACAACCTGGCTCGTCAAGAGCTTAATTAGAAATTTGGCCTCCGTCCCGGTCCCGATCAAACAACGGCATTCGTACCGCGCATACATAACTACGCACTCAAAATCCCATGGGCATCGACGGAGGCATGGCTAGCTCGTGATCCACAGTGCGGCTCGACCGACCCTGGATTTGCACACCTTCACTTTTTCTTTTCATTTCGGGTTTTTCTCTTCTCGAGGCTCTTTCTGATAACCTGACCATCGGACCAATCACGACATGGACACACCAAGGAGGCAAGGAGCTTTGACGTACAAGGGAATCCCCAGGTGGTCTCTACTAACGTTTGCTATACCTATTTTACATACCTGCACGCAGCTTGCTCTTGGTCACGGCATGTTAAATAGCCTTACTTGGTTATCGCATTACTTGCACAAGTACGCCTCGACGTATTAGTCACATTACAATGGAAAATAAATGGTAGCGTCAGCTTATTACTTGATTTTTCTTTTTTTCCTTACCTTTGTATTTATTACTCATTGAACCCGTACACTCTAGTACGTTTTACTTCACCAGGGGCTTTCACGCCCCGCAGTATGACAATAAAGTCCGAACACCTTCTTCAGTACAGCTCGGCACCCCGAACTTATAGCATTATATGCATCGGCTCCGAATCATGTCTTTGGTCAATAGTTGGGTTGCCCGGCTCCTGTCCTTACTACCTTACGTTCCGCTATATCGGCTAGGGTAGTAAAGGGAGAACTACTGCGATTGTGTCCCAATTCTTCCGGACGAGCACCTTAGTAGAGAAAGCCGAAAATTGACTGTCATGATGCAGCGAGAGCTGGTCAGTTGTTCGAGAGGTTCAAATCCTTAGAGATTTCTTCTGCTTTATGCGAGCAATCAGTTTTTATCCGATCAGGCGCGTATAACACCCCAAGTTCGGCCTTCCGAATACCAGGGGCTTCGCCAAAATTCTCATTGTCAAACTCCTATGGCTAAGTGAGGGCGACAAAGGCCGTATAGTCTGATTGCCTCGTTCATTGTGCTAAACACCTCCTTGAAGGACCAGAATGTGGAGTAAAGAGTGTTTAGATTTATCCCGAACACCCCCGTACTATCTACATGGGGGCAGAAACCGACGGTTGGCCAACCCTCAGATTTCATAAACGGCTGCACGGGAGGTAAAATGTTAAAGTCACAAGCATTATATTACACAACATCATTGTTTCATATTACAGGACAGGATAATACGAATGTTTTCATGGGAATATAACATCCTTCACACATTGCTCCGCCACAAGGCGGGATCCCTCCAGGACACCATCAAAATATAACTTGGTCGGCGGTGCTCCTTGCCTCCAGGCGGCCCCTCGGTCATCAGCTTCTTGGCATCCATCTTCGCCCAGTGCATCTTGATGCGGGCAAAGGCCATCCGTGCACCTTCAATACAGACCGACTGCTTTATGACTTGAAGCTGTGGGCAGGCACTAACAAGCCGCTTCACAAGTCCGAAGTAGCTGCTGGGTATCGGCGCGGCAGGCCATAGTCGGACTATCAGGTCCTTCATGGCTAGCTCGGCCGCCTTGTGCAGCTCGACCAACTGTTTCAGCTGGTCGCTGAAGGGCACCGGATGTTTTGGTCCAAGATATTGAGACCAGAACAACTTCTCCATAGAACTCCCTTATTCGGCTCAATAGAACTCGGCAGCATCTGATATGCTGCGCGGCAAATCCGTAAACGCCCCTGGAGAGCTCCAAATTCGGGTAAGTAAAAGGAACGTTTCCTTCACAGACTTGCTTTGCATAATGAAAGCCTTACCCGTCGTGATCTTCTTGGCTGCCTGGATTTCTTGAAGGGCGCTCTGGGCTTCAGCTCAAGCCTCTTGTGCGCTCTGGCGGGCCTTCACAAGTTCGGACGCTTGCGTCTTAGAATCATGCTCCAAGGACTCATACTTCTTGATGGCGTCCTGGAGCTCTTGCTGGACCTCGCTGACCCGGACCTCGTGCTTCTCGCGCGCGACGTGCTCCTTGGCCGCTTTGTCCTCGGCCTCGGCTAACGCCTTCTTGAGGGCCGCTACCTCGATCGTGGCCCCTAATAAAGTTCATGACACTTTAGTCAGCACGAAACATTCATCCTTCCTAAATATACGCGCAGGTTACTGCATACCTTGGTTGTGCTCCAGCCGCTTCTTCATGAGGCCGAGCTCTTGTTCGGCCCGCTCCAGGCTCTGCTTCAGGCCGGAGACCTCCGCAGTATGAGCGGCAGCAGCCAGCAGCGACGCCTGCTTATTCACATAGACATCTTATGTTAGACTCCTGCAAAAATTATTTGATCCTCTGTTCGGCTTTTTCTTTCCGAACACCGAACAGAGCATCAGGGGCTACTGTCTACACTGTGATATTATTTCTACAATTACATTACTTACCTCAAAGCCTATTAGAAGGCTAGCGCAGGCTTCAGTTAGTATGCTTTTGGTGGACTGAACCTTCTCGATCATCGTACCCATAAGGACACGGTGTTCATCCACAATGGAAGTGCCTCGCAGCACTTCTAGCAGATTATCCGGTGCCTCTGGTTGGACAGAGGTCACCGGTGGAACAGGCACACCTCCTCCTTTCGAGGAAGGCCGTTCGCTGGACTCCAGAGACGTGTCGGTCTCCGGAATGGTATCCGGCTGGGTGCCGAGAACTTGGCCCCCATCACCAGTCCCCATGGGGGGCTTTTCCCCCATGTGTACGGCGGCCGAGGAGTCATCCTCGGGCGCCACCCCAATGATCTCCGGAACCTCCCCCCGGTCTGGGAAGGTCCTTTGGGACACCACCTCGTCATCACCCTTGGCCGAGTGAGCGGGCGGCGGCGACATTCTAGCCATGTCCTTTTAATCTAGCGAACCCTCTGTTGAGGATCGCGCGGAGCTGTCGCGGGCCGGATTGCAATGGCACTGTTTTAACATGTTAATATTACAAAGTGGAAGGACCAGGCATTTGGACGTGCATAAGGTTTTTGGTACTTACAAGGCGACCCGAGGCTTGGCCCGGGGCATTCGCTCCGAACTGCTATCAGCATCCCACGCGGAGTTATCTGCAAGGGAGCCCTTCCCCCTCTTGGGCGCCTTTGCCTCCAGATTTGTGGAGGCCCCCCTTTTCTTCCTTCCCCCTCAGGGGGAAGTCGCTTTCTTCCTCCTCGTTGTCATCGTCTTCGGCGGCCAAAGAATGAGTCTCATCCTCGAACGACGTGTCTGAAGCACCTTTTCGGCGAAGGCCACTCCTGGTCCCTTTGACCATTTTCTTGGCCTTCTTCTCCAGCACATCATAAGGCGCCAGAAACAAGACTTCGTCAAGAGTGGTGTTTCTTCGTCTTCGGGTAGCAAGGCCGGACAATTAATTCGCCCCGCTATGTCAACCCAGGCCTAACTGATAGGAAGGCTTAGACTCCTTCCTCAAAATATGCCAGTAAAGGCTATACCTTGAAAGCATGAAAGAACTTACCGAATTAGCCTGGTGCTTTAAGCTAAAACCGCGATCCTCGGTCGTAGGCGGTGGTGTCTCGCCAGCCTTGAAGAGCACTTTCCAGATGTTTTCGTGCATCATGCCGAAGAGCTCTAGCAGCGTCTGGTGCTTGGCCGGATCGAACTCCCACAAATAGCAAGTTCGGCGCTGGCACGGGAGGATCCGCTCAATGAGCATAACCTAGATCACGTTGACAAGTTTGATTCTCTTGGTTATTATGTTCTGGACGCACGTCTGGAGCCCAGTCAGCTCATTCAAAGAACCCTAGGTTAGGCCCTTCTCTTGCCAGGAGGTGAGCCGCATCGAAACTCCGGATCGGAATTCGGGGGCCGCCGCCCAGTTGGTATCATGCAGCTCAGTGATGTAGAACCACCCCGACTGCCACCCCTTCACCATCTCCACAAAGGAGCCTTCGAGCCAGGTGACATTGGGCATCTTGCCCACCATGGCGCCTCCGCACTCTGCTTGTTGACCGCGCACCACCTTCGACTTCACATTAAAGGTCTTTAGCCATAGGCCAAAGTGAGGTGGGATGCGAAGAAAGGCCTCGCACATGACTTTAAATACCGAGATGTTGAGGATAAAGTTGGGGGCTAGATCATGGAAGTCCAGCAAATAGTAAAACATCAGTCCATGGACAAACGGGTGGAGAGGGAATCCCAGCCCACGGACAAAATGCACGAGAAAGACAACCCTCTCATGGGGCTATGGGGTAGGGATGATCTGTCCCTTGGCCGGGAGTCGGTGAACGATCTCCTTGGCCAGGTATCCGGCCTCTCGGACCTCCTTGATATCCTTCTTGTTAACGGAGGAGGCCATCCACTTGACTCCGGCTCCGGATCCGGACATGGTTGGAGTACTTTCTCGGCCAGGGAAAGCTAGAGCTTAGGCACTGGAGCTCGAGAATGGATGGGTGGAGGAATAGTAGGCATGAGAGAATGAGCACGAATCCTATCCCCTTATAAAGGCCGTGAATGTCAAGCGCCTCCCCACTCTCCTTAAAACTCGCCTATTCCCAAGGGCTGTGTAAATGGCACGGTTGGGTTACCCACACCTGTATTGATGAGAATCCCGCAATAAGGGGACACGACATCTACTTTGACAAGACGTGCAAATGGCAACCGCGTCACGAAATGTGGAGCGGCAGACGAAAAACGGTTCAAAATTATGACCCGACTGACATGATGTCAAGTTGTAAAAAGTTGCCAGAGGATTGGACTTATAAGTTATTATGCCCTCTGTGGAAGTACATGCTGCTCGTGCTGCCAAGCCGGACTCGATCGTCCGAAGACCATTATGAAGTATCCGGAGGGAAGGGAACTCGCCTTGCAATGCCGAAGACAAATCTGCGCGCCGGACTCTTCGTCATTGAAGCCAGGTTCAGGGGCTACTGAGGGAGTCCTGGACTAAGGGGTCCTCAGGTGTCCAGCCTGTTAGCCATGGGTCCGACTGATGGGCTGTGAAGATACGAAGACCGAAGACTACACCCATGTCCGGATGGGACTCTCCTTGGCGTGGAAGGCAATCTTGGCGAACAAATATGTAGATTCCTTTCTTTGTAACTGACCATGTGTAACCCTAGATCCCCCCGGTGTCTATGTAAACCGGAGGACTTAGTCTGGAGGGGGGATACTCATTACCATAGTCATACAGGCTAGGCTTTTAGGGTTTTAGCCATTACGATCTCGTGGTAGATCAATCAAGATCAGTCAAGCAGGAAGTAGGGTATTACCTCCATAGAGAGGGCCCGAACCTGGGTAAACATTGTGTCCCCTGTCTCCTGTTACCATCGACCTTACCCGAGATCCGCCGGTTTTGACACTGACAATTGATTCCCCCTTCGGCAGAGCGCCGGAAAAGGCCCCAAGATGGGATCTCACGGGTGCAGAAGGTTGCGACAGTGGAATTAGGTTTTCGTGGTTCTTCTCAATGGTTTCGGGGTACGTAGGTATATATAGGAGGAAGAAGTAGGTCGGTGGAGCCACGAGGGGCCCACGAGGGTGGAGGGTGCGCCCAGGGGGGTAGGCGCGCCCCCATGCCTCGTGGGCTCCTCGTTCGTTTCTTGACATGCACTCCAAGTCCTCTGGATCATGTTTGTTCCAAAAAATAACTCTCCCGAAGGTTTCATTCCGTTTGGACTCCGTTTGATATTCCTTTTCTGCGAAACACTTAAATAGGCAAAAAACGGCAATTTGCACTGGGCCTTGGGTTAATAGGTTAGTCCCAAAAATAATATAGAAGTGTATAAATAAGCCCATTAAACATCCAAAACAGAATATGTAATAGCATGAAACAATAAATATATATATATATATGTTGGAGACGTATCAAGCATCCCCAAGCTTAATTCATGCTCGTCCTCGAGTAGGTAAATGATAAAAACAGAATTTTTGATGTGGAATGCTACCTAGCATATTTCTCAATGTAATTTTCTTTATTGTGGCATGAATGTTTAGATCCGAAAGATTCAAAATAAAAGTTTAATATTGACATAAAAATAATAATACTTCAAGCATACTAACAAAGCAACCATGTCTTCTCAAAATAACATGGCCAAAGAAAGTTATCCCTACAAAATCATATAGTCTGGCTATGCTCTATCTTCATCTTTTTTTTGAGCAAACACAATGGGGAAAGGCTCCCCACTGTAACTCTATTTTCTATTAATAAGGGGTGGTGTTACATGCGTTTGTACATAATAGGTACATGAAAAAAGGTAAACAAATTACAATGTATCTAACCAGGATTGCATCCCATCCTTTAAACTAGGTCTTGCTTTCTTGATAATGGTGCTAAAATGCTCTTTGAAATTTGATAAGCAGTGAGTCATACTCCTGTGATTGTTGTCAAAGATAATGCTATTCCTATGATTCCATATGCTCAAGCATCCTGGTATTATCTTTTCCTTAAATCCTTGGCTATTATCTCTGCTTTTGGCCTCCATTAGCATTTCAATTGTATTGAGATCTGTGTTCCACTC
The DNA here is from genome assembly GCA_032464435.1 of Aegilops umbellulata. NCBI lineage: Eukaryota > Viridiplantae > Streptophyta > Magnoliopsida > Poales > Poaceae > Aegilops > Aegilops umbellulata. The sequence goes on from CP136056.1 coordinate 266,022,360, forward strand.
CATACCTATTGTAGCCCAGAAATTTGTGCTGAAGTCACATACAAAAAAGAGGTGTTGTAGGTATTCATTGGGTTCATCATCACATAGGACACACCTTATGTTTTCTATTTGAAAATTCTTCCTGATTAGTAGGTCTCTGGTAGTAATCTATCAAGTAGAAGCAACGAGAAGAAGAACTTTTGTTTGGGTAGGTTGCATGATTTCCAAATCCATTAAAAAGGTGGTGCTGCCTTTGGTGGGTTTCCAATGTTGTAGATAAATCTTTCTGTTGGAATATTTGTTTCCTTTACAGAGAAACTGCCAGCAATCTTTATTGTCATTATCCTGGCGGATGTTACTTATGATTTCCAACAACTCATTGCTTTGTTGAACAGCTATAGTTGACATGGGTAAATGGAACATCTCATAAAAGTTGCTGGTTGAGGAAGCAATAGCCGAGGCAATTGTACAGCCTGCATCTTTAACAAATGAATATAGTTGAGGGAATCTGCTCTGGAGAGTGTCCTCATTCCACCTATCATGCCAGAACGAGATGGTGTTTCCTGTGGAAGGGATACATGTAGTCATATTTTTAAAATCTTGAAGGATAGAGTAGCAATCTCTCCACCAAAAGGATCCCACCCTTGTGGGATATGAGTGGATAGAGTCATTAGAATAATAATTATTCCATATTAATTCCACCCAAGGAATATCATGTTTGTTAAAAAACTTGTAGAGGAATTTAATTAGAAGAGCTCTGTTTTGAGATCTTAAATCAAGAATTCCCAATCCTCCTGCTTCTTTGGGGAGACAGACAATATCCCATTTAACCAAACAATTACCCTGCTTATTGATCTTGTTACCATACCATAGAAAACTTCTGCCAGATTTTTCAAAGTTGTCTAAGATAGTGAAAGGCACTCTGATGCAACACATTGCAAAAATTGGAATAGCAGAAACCACTGCTTTCTAATGAGTTAATCTACCAGAATATGTCATCAGATTTGCAATACCAGATAATCTTTTATCAAGCCTTGATACCATAGGCATGAGGTCATCAACTTTAGGTCTGGTGGAACCCATAGGTAGGCCAAGGTATGTGAAAGGCATAGCTTCTTTTTTGCAGCCTAAGATGTTGGCTAATTCAAGAGCTCTGATGTCTGAAATATTGATTGGCACTAGGGAGGATTTACTATAATTTACCTTGAGACCTGTGAACTCAGATAAAATAGAAAGTATGTTCATCATCTTTCTCAATTGGGTAGTTTCAGCAGGCATGATGATCAGGGTATCATCAGCATATTGAATAATTGGATATCTTCTGCTTTTATCACATTGAATTGGCAGGGATAATTCACCTTGGGTCCAAGCTTCATTTACTAATAATTGTAATAATTCTGCTACAATAACATACAATAGTGGTGAAAAAGGATCTCCTTGTCTCACTCCTCTTTTGCATTTGATCTTCTTCCCAGGCACACCATTCATTATGACAGATGCAGAAGCAATAGTTAGAATCATTTTTACCCATCTAATCCATTTGGCTGAGAAACCCAAGTGTTCCATCATGTAGTATATAGCATTGTAATCTACCTTATCGCAGGCTTTTTCAAAATCCACTTTAAAGATCACAATTGGTTTTTTGGATTTGGACACATATGAACGTATTCAAAACTCCATGCTAAACAGTCCTGGATGTTCCTGGATTTTATGAAACCATATTGGTTTTTGCCAATTCTTTTCACCACTTCTTGCTGTGCTCTGTTGGCCAGAAGCTTGGTAGTTATCTTTATGGGCATGCTGAAAAGAGAAATGGGCCTGAAATCATTGGGGTTATTAGGGCTTTTCTTTTTGGGAATGAGAGCTATGAAAGCAGAGTTTACTGGTTCGAGGGAAAATTTCTCATAGTAGAAATCATCAACAAACTTGTATATATACTCTCTGATAATGTGCCAACACTTTTTCATAAAAAGACCATTAAATCCATCAGGTCCAGGAGCTTTGTCATTAGGCATATGTTTAATTATGTTGTCTATTTCTTCCTTAGTGAAATTGTTGTCCAAAGAATCATCAATCGGAGTCATTGCAAGATGATCAATGTTGAAGAGTTTATTTGTGTTCTCAGTAATACCAATCCTCTCCTTAAAAGATTGCCAAATAATAGCTGCCTTTTGATCATGATCATAAACCTCAATATTGTCAGTGTTTTTGAGGAAAGAGATGTAATTGTGTCTAAATACCTGGGTGGAAATAGCATGAATTTTTTTGGTGTTTTCATCTCCAAGTTTTGCCCATCTTATGTTTGCTCTAATCCTCCATTATTTACTTTTTGCCTCTAAGAGTTTGTTGGTGTGAATGATAAGTGCTTTCCTGAAATTCCTTTCTATTCTTGAAAGTTGTCTCTGGTCCTCAATCCCATCAAACATTTTAACATAGAAACAACAATTTTCAATAGTTTTCTTAAGCTGAGAAATTTTTTTGCCACGTGATTTCAATCCTTTTCTGACAGCTTTAAATTTTGCCACCAGATTTTTTGCAGAATCAGCATAGTGCATGTCATTATTCCAGTGCTTCTCCATAGTCTCAATAAAACCCTCAAAATCTGTCCAAAATTCTTCAAATCTGAAGATATTGCTTTTAGGGATATTGCTGTCAATTTGTACTTTTATGGGAACATGATCTGAGCAGATTTTTGCCATAGGTAAGGCCAAAGTGTTTGGATGATCATTAATCCAATCAGAGCTGGTGAAAATCCAATCCAATTTTTCTAGTAGAGGGCATTCTTGCATATTGCTCCATGTGAAGGATCTGCCCTTTAGAGGGATTTCCATTAGGTCTAGACTAATGATAATAGAGTTGAAAGTCATCATATTGTTGTGATCACCTCCCACTTTGTTCCTATTTTCAGGAGCCCTAATAAAATTAAAGTCACCTAGAAACATCCAATATTTACATGCAGATATATTCAAACCTGTCATCCTATTAGTGAATTCCAACTTCCCCTCTTCAGAATTTGGGCCATAAACATTTGTGAAGTACCACTTGGTATTGTCCATAGTTGATATAAATTCAATGGTGATGTGAAAATATTTCATAGAGATAACTCTGCCTGAGAAATGGTTGTTGTTCCAGATAGTAATAATGCCACTAGATGACCCAATTTATGGATAGAAAACATATTGGTTGAATCTTTTTGGACAGAAATTTTTTATGTATGCCAAATCAAAATGCTCCCGTTTGGTTTCCTGAAGATCTATAATGCTGCAGGTACTTTCCTCAATCTTCAGTCTGATGTCATCCCATCTTTTCTGAGAATTTATTCCTCTAACATTACAACATAGTATGTTCCATTTTCTATTCATTGGAAAACTATTGTTAAAGAAATGAAAAACATACCAGTATTAGCTTGGTATGATGAGGAAAAACTCACAATCAGCATTGTGATTATATTGTAAACTTGATCCTTATAGTGCAAGAAATTGTGTGCGGCATTTGATGACATAGTTTTCATATGATAAGCAAAATAATTCCTGCTGCAATAACTGAAAGCAAAATACCAAGAGTGCCATAGTAACTCATTATTACAGACCAGATCTAGCATGGATGCACGCAGGCATCTCAAATACAGGTAAATGATAGCAAGAAAATGATGAAAAGGTTCTAAAAAGCATAAACCAGGGGCTATCCAGAGCTCACATCCTTGTGTGACATCTTGCAAGGTCCAGTGCCAATCGCCTGCAGGGTGCTGATTGGGATTTCTGGAGGGGGTGGGGTCTGTTTGTCAATGATAATGGCATCAAAGTTGGGCCCCAGGTTGACAGCAACTTCAGACTGTCGGCGTTCTGGGAACGGGGGTCCCCAGACTTGCCTGCCTGTGGCCTGTAGCGCGGCTCGAGTGGGGGCCCAGCGTGGCCCATCTCCATCAACACAAGGCTCAAGACCCTCGCGAGCGGCCAAGCCTCGCGAGGCGGACAACACGGCGCTTCCTCCGGCACGGCCTCCTTAGGCTGGCTCGCGAGGAGGCGGAGAGATCAAGGTGGGGTACCTCACGAGGTGCCCATGACGCAAGCCATGACGATCAAAGGTGCCTGGCGGGCGCCAGCCCGCGCAACGTCCTCCCTTTCCTCTTTGGTGCAAAGGGAACAAGCGCAGGCGAGAGGGTCAAGCAAAGGCACCCATTTCGGTGCAACGAGACCAAGACCAACTCCACGACAAGGAGGAAGTCACTGTGGAGCCCAAGCCGGCGTCATCACCAGAGCCTTTGGCAGGCGAAGACCAACTTTAGTCAGGATAAGTGTACCCGATGTTCCCCTTCAAATCGGCCAATTGTTGGCGCCCTTCCCGCTCAAATATTTGGGAAGAGGCCCAGGGCCTTTGCCTATATATAGGGACTAGCCGATCCAGGAGAGAGCATCTAGAGCAAGTGAAGAACAAGTAGAGAGGGCATCCGGGAGAAGACCTAGAGCAAGTAGAGAGAGAGAGAGAGAGAGAGAGAGAGAGAGAGAGAGAAGGGCAATCGAACTCCCCCCAGCAGTTCATCCCCTAGCCAAGAACAGACCCTTGCGAGGTCGTTCTTCCTTGTATCGTTCTTCCTCATCAGCCCCAGAGGCAATCCACCACACCACACTGGAGTAGGGTATTACACCACAATGGTGGCCCGAACCAGTATAAAACCTGTGTCTCTTGTGTTGTTCTTGCAGTAGTTTAGATTCCAGCGAGACGGAGAGGTAGAGGGCACGATCTCCGCGCGCACCCCAGAGTTCGAACCTTAAGGGTCTGTCGGAACCCGTGATCCTACATTTGGCGCGCTAGGTAGGGGTGCGCCGGAATCCGCCTTCCCATCACTCCGTCTCCCATTACGTCGTCGTCACCATGTCCGGCGACCAGGCGGGCAACCAAGGCCCATGGGTGGCGTGGCCCATCTGCGCGGAGCCTCCCGCTCCGGGCAGCCCCGCGCCATAGGCAGCTCGCGGTCCGCAGGGCGCTGCAGGCCGCGGGCGATGCGGGCAAGCTTCTACGACCCTCACACCGCGACAGGCGCGGTCGGCGGCGAGGGCCTCCAACCACGCCGCGGCTACGACACCGTACACCCGCCAAGAACAGGCAAACTCAAGGGCCGCACTCACGGTAGCGCGGGAGCTGTTACAGTGCAGGCTACTGGAAGGCGGCCGCGACGTGCTGCTGGAGCGGGTCGCCGAGTTCCTGGGCTTCGCCGCTTCGGGGGCTCACCCCTTCTGCGTCCAGCGTCCACCCCAAGTTCAGGGCGGCGCACGAGGGAGCCCCGCGCACCCGCGCGGACCTCAAGACTACCCCAACACCGGCGAATCCGCCGGCACCAGACTGGCGGTGGTGCTACCCCCGCCCCCGGCGTGTGAAGGAGAGGGGCTCAGTGCGGCCTACGGCGCCAGCGGCCAGCCACGCTACCACCACGCGGTGGGCACGACAAGCAACGCTGCATGGCGCATGGAGCACTACAGCACAGCATTCGGGGTGGCGGCGCCAGAGGAGTACATGCCCCACATGATGGACCAAGGACACGCTCACGAGGGCGAACAGGGCTCGCTCTTCAGCCCCAGCTGGGAGGACGAGACGCCAGAGGCCAAGCCCCTCCAGGAACCCCGGGACGGCTCCGTCGGTCACACTGGAGGCAACAACTATCGGGTACCATTAATTCCTCAAGAGCAGGCATACGCTAATCATGGGTCACAGGAGGTGCAGGTCACCGCGACGAGCAGCTGCCCCGCCCCTGCGGTCTCCTACCCCTCAGGAGGAGGACGCAGGGGGCTGCAGGAAAGGGGCAGAGATCCTACCTCACCACCGCGGCGTTCGGAGCAAGGCGTTCTTAGAAGATAGGCCCTCCGCTGGGGAGGCGCCCGAGGGCCTGCCCCTGGCGGAGGACCCGTGGTCGTCGGGGGAACCGCTGGCGACCGCTCTACCCCACCGGCGGCGTCCTGGTTTCCGGTCGTCGTTGGTGGCACTAGAGTGTGGCGCAAGGCGGGGCCCTCGTCTGGCGATATGAAGCAAGGCCGGTTCCTGTGAAAAAGGCCCAGTGCCTGTGAAGCTCGCCGCCCTGTGACACTCTCACATAATAATTAGTGGGGCTGTACACGCCCCGGAGTCTCAGGGGTGCCGGCGTCAGGCCCTGGGGCTCCCTCCCACGCCCAGTGGACAGCACTTAGCTCCGCGCTGGTGAGAAGACGTCGAAGACTAGATTAGGTGCCGGACGCGGCCTTTTGTTTGCTTTCATTGCCTTCTTGCCTTGGTTGTAACCTTTTTCCCCGCTGGATTTAAGTTGAATTCGAATTTGAGCTTTGCGTGTGTTCGGGGAAGGGGTGCTTGGTCTTGTCTGAATCGTTTCCCGCGTTCTGGTCACCATCTCATCACAGCTGCCTCCCCTCGCGAGCCCCTCGCGAGCCGGGCCAGGCCTAGCTTAAGCACGACCCAGATTGCCGCTGCCGCTCCCTCGCGAGGTGACCATTGGAGCCTACGGAGATTGTTTTCTCGTGAAGGCCCGGAGCCTGTGAAGAAGGCGAACGCCTGTGAAGACATCCCTCTCGGGAGAAGGCCCAGAGCCTGTGAAGAAGGCGAACTCCTGTGAAGACATCCCTCTCGGGAGAAGGCCCGGAGCCTGTGAAGAAGGCGAACGCCTATGAAGACATCCCTCTCGGGAGAAGGCCTGGAGCCTGTGAAGAAGGCGAACGCCTGTGAAGACATCCCTCTCGGGAGAAGGCCCGGAGCCTGTGAAGACATCCCTCTCGGGAGAAGGCCTGGAGCCTGTGAAGAAGGCGAACGCCTGTGAAGACATCCCTCTCGGGAGAAGGCCCAGAGCCTGTGAAGAAGGCGAATGCCTGTGAAGCCACCCCTCTCGGGAGAAGGCACAGAGCCTGTGAAGAAGGCCCTGAGCCTGTGAAGAAGGCAAACGCCTGTGAAGACGTCTCGTTCGAGAAAAGGCCCGGAGCCTGCGAAGACGGCCCATGCCTGTGAGGCTTCCTGTCAGCAACGACCCAGCCTCCCGAGGCTTCAACCACCCAGCACCTGGGGCGAGACGCCCTCCAGAAGGCAGCTCTAGAGCCTGCGAGGGACAAGGGCGAACCAGCCTACCGTTGGACACGCGTACGGTTTAATTACTGCAGATACATTATATACAAGTTCATACATGAGGGGCTCCCCCTCCCAAAATGCTCTCATGACCATCGGGCCAAACACCTGAGTTCTATCTATGCAGGGTAAAAAGGCGAGGATAGCGCATGGTCAATCTGACAAATCCCCCAATGCATCCTCGGAGGCGCCTCCCGAGCTGTCGCTGGCGTCGCTGAACTCACCTTCGTTGCCAGCGCCCCCGGCAGCGGCATTGGGGTCTTCCACCACGCCACCTTCGTCAGCGCCCACGATCACGCCATCGTCGTCCGAGGTGAAGGCCCGGACGAGCGCATCTATGTTGCTCTCCACCCATTCGGCCAGGTCGCCATGAACAGCTTGGGGAACTGGGGCGATGGCGGCGTCGAAGTCGAATTGGGGATCCATGTTTCGAAGATGGCTGAAGACGCGGGAGAAGGCGCGCCCAAGCAGGGTGCGGCTCCTCTCCTCCACCAACCTATCGGCTCTGGCCGACCGTGCCTCCAGCTGTGTCACCACGGAGGTGAAGAACTGCAGGTTGCCGCCGTAGTTAATCGTGTGCAGCTCGCCCACGGCAGCCTCACACATGTTGCCCAGGGCAATGTTGGCCCTATCACGGAGCTTGGTGAGCATGGGGCCGTGCTGGTGCTCTAGGACTTGCCGCTGGCGTATCTCGTCAGCATTCTGGCGCTCGACGGCCACGGCCTCTTCCACACGCTGGCGTAGACGGAGCACCTCGGCCTGGGAGGAGGCCAGCTCTTTCTGCGCTGCCTCAAGGGCGACCCGGGAGGCGTCCGCTCGTCGCGTCACCTCATCCTGCTGGGCCCTCAAGGCGGCAGTTCTGCCCTCAGCTTCGACTCGAATCATCCCCAGCTTCCCCTCGAACTCGTGCTCGAGGGCTTGGCGCGCTGTCGCCACCCGACGGCAAACCTCCTCCAGTACGCACGTCTCTCGCGCGGCGACATCGTTTTCCGCCCGCGTCACCAGGCGCTCCCTCGTCTCCAACTGCTTGAGCTCGCGAGCGTGCTCGGCGGCCTCCAGCACCAACGCTTCCTCGCGCTTCCGAAGCTCAGCCGGGTCGCCAGAAGCCACCTCCATTGATGCAAGGGCTGCCTCGCGCAGCTCCGCTTGCTCCTCCAACGAGCGACACCAGGCCAAGAGCTCCTGAGCCTGTTCTTCTGCTGCTCCTCGCCGTCGGTCTGCTCCCCGGGCCTCCTCAACGGCCCGAGACCGAGCCGCCAGAGAAGCCTTCAGCGACGCCTTCGCCTCTTCGTCATCAAGGACGCGCTGACGACGCGCGAGGGCAGCGGCTGCCTCCAGCTCGCGCTGCTCGACAGCCAAGCGCAAGCCCTCAGCTTCCAGGCGCGCGTCTTCCTCGGCAAGCTCCCGCCCAAGCAGGTCTACGGCACCACTCGCCCTCCGGAGGAATTTGTGGCGACGGGCGCGACGCTCCCGAGCGCGCTCAAGCATGTCTGCCGCGCCACCATCCGCCCCAGGCAGGCGTCGAGGACCTCGGATCATCGCTCCGGCCCCGGGCAAGGGGCTGGGGGCTGGCGCCTTCCCGACGGACGGCCGCGCCACATCAGAAGACCGACTTGAGTCCCACCTAACCTCAGGAGAAGGGCCCCGGAGGAGCCTCAGCCAGTCGCAGCCCGCGACCAAATGGGGAGCCCATGGCAGGCTGCCTATGTCGAGGGAAGGCCCGCGGAAGGAGATCGCAGGGGCGGGGGAGTCGCCGCGCGCTACGCGGTGGTCCGTGCCGTCACCTGCCCAAACCACAAGGGCAGTGCCGCTCGAGACACTCAAGGGTGGTGGAGGAGACGGAGTCAAGGAGGGCGCCGGCCCGACGACTTCATCGAGCTCAGTAGGCAGAGGCCTGCAGGGCAAGGATCAGCGGATGCGGCAAGCAGGATAAGAAACAGAAAGGGAGAAAACTTACTCATCAACGGCAAAGTACTTCCGGCGCTTCAGCAAGCGGCAGGGGAAGTCGTCGCCCAAGGCCTCCCTTTTTCTCCGGAGGGCCTCAAAGTCCACATGGAAACGACCCAGGAGAGGCGCGCAGGAGCCAACCTGTGAAGAGGACGGAGCGCCAGGGTCACTCGCGTCAAGGGCGCATGCCTGGAACGCACGGGAAGTTGCCTCGTCAGAAATCCCGGCTGGGGGCTCAGGATCCTCGGCCTCAAGCACCAGAGGCGGCGGCACCTCGCCCGTGGCCTCGGGAGCGCGGACCTCGTGAGCCACCCCGTCAAGAGCATCGCCAGGTACGGTCACATCGCCCGCGGCTCCCTCGACCCCCGCTGTCTCCTGCCTTCCTGCACCACCACTCCAGGAGGATTCACCCAGGCCGACCGAAAGGGAAATCACCACCACAGGGTTCTCGCGACGCCCCTGGAGGCCGACAGGGCGTAACCCCCACTTGTCGAAAGAGGGCATCTGCCTCACGAAGTCATCCCTGTTGTGGCAGAGGTACAGCAAGGCTCCCCCCTGCCGGACACCCCCGGGGTTGGGATCGCCTGTCAGGATCAAGAGCACCCTCCTCAGCACCTCGGGCGTCAGGTCTTCTCCCCGAAGCCTCATGCGGTCGCCTTGCCCGCTGAAGGCCCACATTCTACAAGAATGGCGTTGGAGAGGGGCAATGCGGCGCGATAGGAACTCCTTCACCACTTTGGGCGCCGTTACGCCAAGTTTCTTCAAGGACATGAAGCGATGCCAGACGAAGGCGAGCCGGGGACTTACGAGCGTCTCCTGACCCCAGCCCGAATTGGGCACAACAGGGGATGTCGGCTTCGCGAGCCGGGGGCTGGGCACCTCGACATCAATGTACAACCACCGCTCGCGGAACTCGGCTGAAGGTGGAGGGAGGTTGAAGTCGATACCAGAGGCAGCGGTCTGGGATGAAGCTACGAAGCTCACACATGCCGAGCATTGCATGGGGTCGACCAGATGCAGGGAGAAGAAGTGGCGCAGCAGGGCAACAGAAGGAGGGATGCCCACCATCGCCTCACAAACAAAAGTGAAGACAGAGAGAAGAGCTATGGACTCGGGACCCATATGCATCATGTGGATCTGATAATGATCAAGGACAACGTTGAAGAAATCGGAGAAGGGGGGCACCAAACCCGCCCACAAGGCGTCGGCAAAGTAATGGACCTCGGTGATTATCCTGTCAGTAGGAAGGTGGCACGTAGGCCATGTCGTCGTCCTCCCGCACTCGTTGAAGGTGGTGGCCAGAGCCGGACTGAGCTTGTCCAGGCACTCCAGGTTGAGTATGATTGAGCGCCCGACAGCAGGCACCACCGGCGGCAGCGGGCGAGACGGAGCTGCAGGTTTCTTCCCCTTCCCGTTCTTTGGAGCCATGGCGACGGGCGGACAAGAGGAGATGCTAGATGGGATTGGAAGCAAGGGTCTGAGTTCGAAGGGGGGGAGAGCAGGAGACGGTCAGGCAACAGGGAGGAAGACGACTGTGTACAACTGTGGGGCAACCTAGCACGGCGCAAAATAAGGGGCGTGGGTAAACAGTTCCGCCCACGTCCAATCAACCGCCACGCGACGCCCAAGGCCGCAGGCTGTTAGGGCCCGCGGCGCTTCGCCCTTGCCTTTTTGCCTCTCGGTGCGGCCAAGTCCATGCGCACCTTGGGCCCGGGGGCTACTGTCGGCGTTCTGGGAACGGGGGTCCCCAGACTTGCCTGCCTGCGGCCTGCGGCGTAGCTCGAGTGGGGGCCCAGCGTGGCCCATCTTCATCAACACAAGGCTCAAGACCCTCGCGAGGGGCCAAGCCTCGCGAGGTGGACGACACGGCGCTTCCTCCGGCACGGCCTCCTTAGGCTGGCTCGCGTGGAGGCGGAGAGATCAAGGTGGGGTACCTCACGAGGTGCCCATGACGCAAGCCATGACGATCAAAGGTGCCTGGCGGGCGCCAGCCCGCGTAGCGTCCTCTCTTTCCTCTTTGGTGCAAAGGGAATAAGCGCAGGCGAGAGGGTCAAGCAAAGGCACCCATTTCGGTGCAACGAGACCAAGACCAACTCCACGACAAGGAGGAAGTCACTGTGGAGCCCAAGCCGGCGTCATCACCAGAGCCTTTGGCAGGCGAAGACCAACTTTAGTCAGGATAAGTGTACCCGATGTTCCCCTTCAAATCGGCCAATTGTTGGCGCCCTTCCCGCTCAAATATTTGGGAAGAGGCCCAGGGCCTTTGCCTATATATAGGGACTAGCCGATCCAGGAGAGAGCATCTAGAGCAAGTGAAGAACAAGTAGAGAGGGCATCCGGGAGAAGACCTAGAGCAAGTAGAGAGAGAGAGAGAAGGGCGATCGAACTCCCCCAGCAGTTCATCCCCTAGCCAAGAACAGACCCTTGCGAGGTCGTTCTTCCTTGTATCGTTCTTCCTCATCAGCCCCAGAGGCAATCCACCACACCACACTGGAGTAGGGTATTACACCACAATGGTGGCCCGAACCAGTATAAACCCTGTGTCTCTTGTGTTGTTCTTGCAGTAGTTTAGATCCTAGCGAGACGGAGAGGTAGAGGGCACGATCTCCGCACGCACCCCAGAGTTCGAACCTGAAGGGTCTGCCGGAACCCGTGATCCGACACAAACTTCTTCTTACTGTTTGCTTGTTTGCTGCACTCTGGTTTGTCAGCTAGGTTTGCAGCAGTTGCTTCCTTGGTCTTGAAACCCATAGTGAGTTTAGCAATCATGTTACTCATTCTGCAAAAAGCTTCATCCACAATGACATTCTTCTTCCTCTTGTTTGTATTTTTGTATGGTTTACTCATGGCTGCATAGGTTTCTGCTTTGATCTCAACAATACTAGCAGAGCTAGACTATTGCTTTGTCTGGGTGGGATTAGAGGTCTGAAACTGCAGAATGCATTTCTTTCTGGCCCCATTTGAGCCTTCAATGTACATGACCTGACAAGCTGCATTGACAATGTTTGCCTCACCAATTTTTGGAATGACCTTATCATTGTAGGCAGCAAGATTACCAATCAGCTTCTGCGGAGCAGTGATGTGTTCAGTGTTTCCTTCAACAGTGATGTTGTTCTGTGTTTGAAACTCCTCACTAACTGCAATATTGTCATTATAGTTCATGCTAGCATTTTGAGGAGAGAATATAGGGTTGTCTGCCATAGGAACAGGTATGAGATCCTCCTCCATTGGAGGAAAAGTTTGCACCACTTCATTGGGGGCAGCATCAACTTGAGTATCTGCATCAGCACTCACATTTAGATTCAGATCCTTAATCACAGGAGCAGAAGCATCCTCATCAGCATTGTAGGGAGCCTCATTGACCACAACTGGGGCATTACCAGGAAGATTTTCATTAATAGCAACCTGAAATTGTTCCTGTATCTCTCCCACATTGAAATAGCCCTCAGCAGCATGAACATCCTCATATGGGGCACCCAGGTTCTCATTGTGAGGATTAACAACCACTTGTTCCATTGGAATGTTGCCAAGGAGCTCATCATGCCAAAAACCACCATGCACATGGGGTAGAGGGTGTGGGTTTCCTCCATCTGGAGGCAGATGATCTTCATCTCCTCCCTGCTGGCCAATGAGTTCTCTAGACAGAATATAAGTTGGGCATGTCCACGAGTCACCATAGCCAATATCATCAAGATTACGCAGTACAACAATGCACAGTGGTAATGTGTCAGGATTAATAACTCTAACTTTCACAATGATTCTGGTTTTGTTTATCTTCATCACAAAAAGTATTTAATCAAGCACAACCCTGATGGCAAGCCAAGCAATTGTTTCGTACTTTTGATGTTCTCAAACTTTTTCAATCTTCACGCAATACATGAGCATGAGCCATGGACATAGCACAATATGTGGAACAGAATGGTGGTTTTGGAGAAGACAAAAAGGAGAAGATATTCTCACATCAACTAGGCATATCAACGGGCTATGGAGATGCCCATGAATAGATATCAATGTGAGTGAGTAGGGATTGCCATGCAACGGATGCACTAGAGTTTATAAGTGTATGAAAGCTCAAGAAAAGAAACTAAGTGGGTGTGCATCCAACTTGCTTGCTCACAAAGACCTAGGGCATTTTGAGGAAGCCCATCATTGGAATATAAAAGCCAAGTTCTATAATGTAAAATTCCCATTAGTATATGAAAGTGACAAAACAAGAGACTCTCTATCATAAAGATCATGGTGCTACTTTGAAGCACAAGTGTGGCAAAATGATAGTAACATTGTCCCTTTTATCTTTTTCTCTCATTCATTTTTTTATTTGGGCCTTTTTTTTCTTTTTTTTCTTTTCGGCCTGTTTTCTTTTTTCCCCTTTTTTTCATCCGGAGTCTCATCCCGACTTGTGGGGGAATCATAGTCTCCATTATCCTTTCCTCACTTGGGACAATGCTCTAATAATGATGATCGTCACACTTTTATTTACTTACAACTCAAAGGTTAAAACTCAATACTTAGAACAAAATATGACTCTATGTGAATGCCTCCGGCGGTGTACCGGGATATGCAATGAATCAAGAGTGACATGTATGAAAGAATTATGAAGGTGGCTTTGCCACAAATACGATGTCAACTACATGATCATGCAAAGCAGTATGAGAATGAGGAAACGTGTCATAATAAATGGAACGGTGGTAAGTTGCATGGCAATATATCTCGGAATGGCTATGGAAATGCCATAATAGGTAGGTATGGTGGCTGTTTTGTGGAAGGTATATGGTGGGTGTATGATACCGGCGAAAGGTGCGCCATATTAGAGAGGCTAGCAATGGTGGAAGGATGAGAATGCGTATAATCCATGGACTCAACATTAGTCATAAAGAATTCACATACTTATTGCAAAAATCTATTAGTTATCAAAACAAAGTACTACGCGCATGCTCCTAGGGGAATAGATTGGTAGGAAAAGACCATCGCTCGTCCCCGACCGCCACTCATAAGGAAGACAATCAATAAATAAATCATGCTCCGACTTCATCACATAACGGTTCACCATACGTGCATGCTACGGGAATCACAAACTTCATAACAAGTATTTCTCAAATTCACAACTACTCAACTAGCATTCTCTAATATCACCATCTTCATATCTTAAAACAATCATCAAGTATCAAACTTCTCCTAGTATTCAATGCACTTATATGGAAGTTTTTATTATATCCAACTTGGATGCCTATCATATTAGGACTAATTTTATAACCAAGGAAAACTACCATGCTGTTCTAAAGGACTCTCATAATAATATAAGTGAAGCATAATAGATCAATAATTTCTATAAAATAAAACCACCACCGTGCTCTAAAAGATATAAGTGAAGCACTAGAGAAAAATTGTTTAGCTCAAAAGATATAAGTGAAGCACATAGAGTATTCTAATAAATTCCGATTAATGCGTGTCTCTCCTAATAGGTGTGTAAAGCAAGGGTGATTGTGCTGAACTAAAAATCAAAGAATCAAATCATACAAGACGCTCCAAGCAAAACACATATCATGTGGTGAATAAAAATATAGCTCCAAGTAAAGTTACCGATGGACGAAGACAAAAGAGGGGATGCCTTCCGAGGCATCCCCAAGCTTAGGCTTTTGGTTGTCCTTGGATTTTACCTTGGAGTGCCTTGGGAATCCCCAAGCTTAGGCTCTTGCCACTCCCTGTTCCATAATCCATCAAATCTTTACCCAAAACTTGAAAACTTCACAACACAAAACTTAACAGAAAATCTCGTGAGCTCCGTTAGCGAAAGAAAACAAAACACCACTTCAAGGTACTGTAATGAACTCATTCTTTATTTATTGGTGTTGAACCTATTGTATTCAAACTTCTCTATGGTTTATAAACTATTTACTAGCCATAGATTCATCGAAATAAGCAAACAACACGCGAAAAACAGAATCTGTCAAAAACAGAACAGTCTGTAGTAATCTGTAACTAACGCAAACTTCTGGAACTCCAAAATTTTTAAAATAAATTGCTGGACGTGAGGAATTTATCTATTAATCATATGCAAAAATAATAAACTAAATAGCACTCTCCAGTAAAAAGTTGTAGCTAATCTCGTGAGCGCTAAAGTTTCTGTTGTTTACAGCAAGATCAAAAAGACTTTCCCCAAGTCTTGCCAAAGGTTCTACTTGGCACAATCACTAATTAAAACATAAAACTACATCTAAGCAGAAGCTAGATGGATTATCTATTGCTAAACAGAACCAAAAAGCAAAAAACAAAAATAAAATTGGGTTTCCTCCCAACAAGCGCTATTGTTTAACGCCCCTAGCTAGGCATAAAGACAAGGATAGATCTATGTCTTGCCATCTTTGGCATGCAATCCATAAGTGGCTCACATAATAGATTCATAAGGTAATTTGTTTTTCTTTCTAGGAAAGTGTTCCATGCCTTTCCTTAACGGAAATTGGAATCTAATATTCCCTTCTTTCATATCAATAATTGCACCAATTGTTCTAAGGACAGGTCTACCAGGAATAATAGAACATGAAGAATTGCAATCTATCTCAAGAACAATGAAATCTATGGGAACCTAATTCCTATTTGCACAGAGAAATCCGTCATCCCGCTCCACTGCCCAAGGAACCCGTCATCTTGCTCCTGGTGAAGATGCTGGTTCTGGCGCCCTACAAGGCGCCGGAGAAGAAGGCCAAGGGGGCCAAAAGCGGCCCTTGTCGCAAGGGCACTTCGGACATGCATCCGAAGACAAGGAGACTCCCTCCTCTGCCGCCGAAGACGACGATGAGGATAAGGAAGAAAGTAGCTCTCCCCCTAAGGGGGGAGGAAGAAGAGGGCAGCCTCCACAAATCTGGAGGCGGAGGCGCCCAAGAGGGGGAAGGGCCCCCTCACGGATAACTCCACGTGGGACGTCGACAGCAGCCCGAAGCGACGCCCCCGAAGCAAGCCCCTAGCCACATCGTAAGTACTACAAACCTATATACGTCCATCTATTTGGCCTCTCCTCTTTATGGTATTAATATGGTTAATTATGCTATTGCAGTCTGGCCCACGACAGCTCCCAACGATCCTCATCAAGAGGTTCACTGGATTCAAAGGCGATGGCCAGCGAGTCACTGCCGGCCGCTTACTCTCCCACGGCCGAGGGAGACGCCGAGGTGCTGTCCCGAAGGATCTTCCCAGGCCAGGGAGAGGCTCAGGAGGCCATCAGGGTGGCGCCAGATGGCGAAACCTCGGCCGCCGGACACATGGGGGAGCAGATCTCTATGGAGACTAGCGATGGAGGCCATTTTCAGTTCGGCCCCTAACCGGATACGGTTCCGGAGACCTATACGGCTCTGGAATCCGGCGTGCAGCCTCCTTCGAGAGAAGGAGGTGTGCCTATCCCGCCGGTGACATCTGTCCAACCAGAGGCACCGGATAATCTGCTGGAAGCGCTACGAGGTGCTTCCATTGTGGAGGAACACTGTATCCTTATGGGTACGGTGATTGAGAGGGTTTAGTCTGTCAAGTGCGGACTGGCCGAAGCCTGCGGCAGCTTGCTAACAGGCTTTGAGGTAAGCGACACAAAAGAAAAAGTCCTAGTATAGGCAGTAGCCCCCGAGACATTGTCTGGTGTTCGGAAAGAAAAGCCGGACAGAGGATCAATTTATTTTTCTCAGGGAACTAACTAAAGATGTCTTATATGCATGAGCAGGCGTCGTTGGTGGCCACAACCTTTCATGCTGCGGAGGTCTCTGGACTAAAGCAGAGTCTGGAGCGGGCCGAAGAAGAGCTCGGCCTTGTAAAAAGGCAGCTGGAGGACAAGAAAGGTATGTTGCGACTTTATGTATACTCAGAAAGAATGAATGATGTGTAATGGCCGTAGTGTCATGATATTTGTAGGAGCGGCGACCGAGGTCGAGGTCCTTAAAAAGGCCCTGGCCGAAGCTGAGGAGAAAGCTTCCAAGGAACAAGCCGCCCGTAAGATGCCGTGAAAGAATGCGAGACCTAGGAGTGCGATGTTTCGGCTCGAAAGATCGAACTCGCCAAGGCTCGCCAAAACGTGGAAGAGGCCAGGGTTGAAGCCCAGGGCGCCCTCTAGGAGATCCAGGGGGCCAAGAAAATCACGGCGGGTAAGGCGTTTAGTATGCAAAAGCATGTATGCGAAGAAGAAGTATTTCTTACTAACCCGGATTTTGAGTTCCCCACGGGCGTTTGCGGATCTGCCGCGCAGTGTTTGTGATGCTGCGGAATTCTTCTGAGCTGGAGAAGGGGATTCAATGGAGAAGCTGTTCTGGTCGCAATAACTTGCGCCAGAACATCCGGTGCCCTTTAGCGATAAGCTAAAACAGTTGGTCGAGCTGCATAGGGTGGCCGAACTGGCCATGAAGGATTTAATAATCCGGCTATGGCCTGCCGAAGCTATACCCAGCAGCTACTTTGGTCTTGTGAAGTGGCTGGTGAATGCCTGCCCTCGGCTAGACATTGTCAAGCGGTCAGTCTGCATCGAGGGCGCGTGCATGGCCTTCACCCGCATCAAGGTATGGTGGGCGAATATGGATGCCATCAAGCTTGTGACCGAGGGAACGCCTGAGGGCAAGGAGCACCGCATGCCCAAACAGTATTTTGAAGACATCCTGGAGGGGTCTCGTATTGTGGCAACGCAATGTGCGCAAGACATTATTTTTGAATGAATACATTCATGTTGTCTCTGCCTTGTATGATGAAACAAAATTGTTATGTAATATAATGTTTGTTTAAAAAATTTCACCTCCTGTGCGGCCGTGTTGTATGAAATCTGAGAGTTGGCCAGTCGTCGGGTTCTGCCCCCACGTAGGTAGTACGAGGGTGTTCGGGATGTAATCTAAACACTCTTGACCCAATTGTTTGGTCCTTGAAGGAGGTGTTTAGCGCAACGAACCAGGCAATCGGACTATGCGACTTTAGCACCCTCACTTAGCCATAGGAGTTTGACAATAAAAATATAGGCGCAACCCCTAGTATCCGAACTAGTATGCTGTAAACACCTGGTCGGGTAAGTACCGATCCTTCACGTAATGCGGAAAAAATCTCTAAAGATCTGAGACCTCCGAAGAGCTGACCGGCTCTCGCCACATCATGACAGTCAGTTTTCGGCTTTCTCTACTGAGGTGCTTATCCGAGTAAACCAGGGCACAATCACAGTAGTTCTCCCTTTACTACCCGAGCCGATATAGCAGAATGTAAGGTAGCAAGCACAGGAGCCGGGCAACCCAACTATTGACCAAAGACATGATTCGGAGCCAATGCATATAGTGCTAAATTCGGGGTGCCGAACTATACTGTAAAAAGTGTTCGGACTTTGTTGCCGTATGGCGGGGCGCTATGAAGCCCCTGGCAAAATGAAACGTGACAAAGTGTACTGGTGCTATCTGATAAAGTTATCAATAGAAAAGAAAAACAGGAAGGAAGAAAGGGTAGTAAGCTAGGGCCGCAGAATTTGGGCCGCAGACTGTTTTCATCATAATTTGGTTAATACGTCAAAGCGCATTCATACAAATAGTGCAATAAGCAAAAGGCTATTTAACAAGCCATAACCAAGGGAGGGCTGCGTGCGAGTCCTGAAAATAGGTAGAGTGATCGTTAAAGAGACCACCTAGAAATTCCGCTATACGTCTGTGCTTCTTGCCATCTTGGTGTATCTATCCTTTGAAAGGACCGGTGATCAGGCCATCAGGGAGGGCCTGTGGAAAAGAAACCTGAAAAGGAGAAAAAAGGAAATAGTGAAAGTATGTGTGTCCGAGGGCGGTCAAGTCGTACTGTGTATCACAAACTAGTTATGCCTCCGCCTATGCCCGTGGTACTTTGAGTGCGTAGTTATGTACGCGCGGTACGAATGCCGCCACTTGATTGGGACTGGAGAGGAGGCTGAATTGCTAATCGAGCTCTTGACGAGCCGAGCCGTCCTACTGCAGAATGGTCTGGACTCTCTTGACAGTATCTGGGAGCTCGGCTGCAGAATTAAGGTTCTGCTTGAAAAGGCCGCTCTGTACTTCTGCTGCTAAGGCCGCTGTGTGCTCCTCAGTACGGAGGGAGCATTCCGTGTTTCCATTAACTGTTATGACACTGCATGGTCCGGGCATCTTGAGTTTGAGATAAGCATAGTGTGGCACCGCATGGAATCGAGCAAATGCGGTTCGTCCAAGCAGTGCGTGATAGCCACTGCTAAAGGGGACGATATCGAAGATTAACTCTTCGCTTTGGAAGTTGTCCAGAGATCCGAAGACAACCTCTAGTGTGATTAAGCCCGTATAGCGGGCCTCTACACCTGGTATGACCCCTTTAAAGGTAGTCTTTGTGGGCTTGATCCGTGATGGATTAATGCCCATTTTCCGCACTGTATCCTGATAGAGCAGGTTGAGGCTGCTGCCACCATCCATTAGGACTCGCGTCAGGTGGAATCCATCAATTATTGGGTCGAGGACCAATGCGGCTGAACCGCCATGACAGATACTGGTCGAATGATCCTGTCGATCAAAAGTGATCGGGCATGACGACCATGGGTTAAATTTTAGGGCGACTGACTCTATCGCATAAACATCCCTGAGCGCGCGCTTGCGCTCCCTCTTGAGGATGTGTGTAGCATATATCATGTTCACCATTTTGACCTGAGGGGGAAACTTCTTTCTATCCCCCTTTGTTCGATGGCCGAGGCTCCTCATCATCGTCCTTGCTTTGCGCACCCTTCTCCTTGTTCTCTGCATTTAACTTGCTGGCCTGTTTAAAGACCCAACAATCTCTGTTGGTATGGTTGGCTGGTTTTTTTGGGGTGCCATGGATCTGGCACGGATGATCGAGTATACGGTCTAGGCTGGATCAGCCCGAATTGTTCTTTTTGAATGGCTTCTTCCGCTGACCGGACTTAGAGCCACTGAATTCGGCATTGACTGCCGTATCGTCGGTGTTGTCACTGTTGTTTCAATGCTTGTGCCTATTGCGTCGGGGCTTGCCGTTACTATTTCTGGCTTTAGAGGTGCCGGCGTCGCTTGCATTGTTATTGTTATGCGCCAGCCAACTATCCTGGCCCGCGCAAAAATGGGTCATGAGTGCCGTGAGGGCCGCCATAGACTTCGGCTTTTCTTGTCCGAGGTGACGGGCGAGCCATTCGTCGCGGATGTTATGCTTAAAGGCCGCTAGGGCTTCGTCATCCGGGCAGTCGACGATCTGATTCTTTTTAGTTAAGAACCTAGTACAGAATTTCCTGGCTGACTCTCTAGGATGTTGGACTATGTGGCTTAAGTCGTCGGCATCCGGAGGTTGGACGTATGTACCTTGGAAGTTGTCGAGGAAGGCGTCTTCCAGGTCCTCCCAGCTGCCAATTGAATTTTCGGGCAGACTGTTCAACCAGTACCGAGCTGGTCCTTTGTGTTTTAGCGGGAGGTATTTGATGGCATGAAGATCATCACCACGGGCCATATGGATATGGAGAAGAAAATCCTCAATCCATACCGCGGGGTCCGTTGTCCCGTCATATGATTCGATGTTCACGGGTTTAAACCCTTCCGGGATGTCGGTGTACTAAAGTAGGGGTACCTTAGTACCCCGAACTTGTGCACGGGCAGTAGTAGCGTCGCGCGGCAAGGCTTGCCTGGGGAGCGACAAGAGTCTCCATAGCCCTTTTTGGGCCGGACGAAGGCCAAGTGATCGAGCCTAGAAGACCAAGCCCCGGCAAGAGGAGCTTGCCGGGCCAAGAAGGCGAAGTCCGGCAAGAGGAGCTTGTCGGGCCAAGGCGACAAGGCCCCGGAAAGAGGAGCTTGCCGGGACGACTAAGCCGAAGCACCAAGGCCTCGGCGGGAGGAGCTCGCTGGGACGGCCGAACCAAGGCACACCAAGAGAAGCCCGCCGCGGCACGCCGCGCGCCCCGGCAAGGCCTGACGAGCGGCAAGCTCTCAGCTGCGGCAAGACAACCACCGCGGCAAGCCACTTGCCGCGGCAAACCACCACCTCAGGCATGCGCTCCAGCTCACCTACCCACGCGTCACTCTGGAGCTTCCCCAGAGGCACGTGGCGGGGCGCCACGCAACCTGGGGCGCGCGGTGGCATGTGACGTTGGCAGAGTCGCCCCCGTGGCAAGCGGAGGCGCCCCTAACGGTCCGCCTCGGCACTGTTCAGGCGATCCAGACGGGCATTTAATGCCTTTGTCCCCCGCTGTCAGAGTTAGGTGCGATAGCACTCTGCGGCCACTGTTCGCACAGTTCCTTGCCATTTTTACCATCACCTGCGTCGCTACCTGTGGGAAACCCCTTAGCATATAAAAGGAGGCCCATGCGCACGTAGGGGGGACACGAGAGGAAAAAGGAGGACATCCAGTAGACCCTCGTCTACGCCCAGCTCCAACTTACTGTAGCTTCTTGCGCTCTAGAGCAAGAACTCCAATCAACCAGACAAGCAGCAATAGGGTTTTACGCATCCGTGCAGCCCGAAGCTGGGTAAAATCGTTGTGTGTGTGTGTCGCCTCGATCTGCTCTTTGTGCAACCTCCGCCCCCCGCCGAACCGACAAGGGGCTCCGTCCCCATAGGTGCTCGTGGAGGCCGATTTCCCCCGACATCTTTGGCGCGCCAGGTAGGGGGCGTGCGTCGAGGTTATGTGAACCAGATCCGGCGTCCGCGCGAGCCAGACTCTCATTGTTTGCGCCGGCATGGCGCCGAAGAAGAAAGCTCCGGAGGTGACCGGTCCGTCAGCGTCGAACCCACCGCCCATGGAGCAGACGGGTGGTGGGGAGGACGCCGGCGGAGGAACGGGCGCCGTCGAGCCAGTTCTTGGTCCCGCGACGTCCGAGCTCGCCCCGCGCCCCTCTCAGGAGGCGCGAAACCAGCAGCGTCACGGTACCCATGGTACCATACGCTCGCTGGACCCAGACCGGGCTGGTGGGTCCCAAGGCGCTCAGGACCAGCATGCGATCCAGCGTGCCGGGACGAGCGTTGCGTGGCTGCCTGGACCGGGTGCTGCTCCTTCTAACATAGTTAGGAGTTCGAGCACATCCCGCTCCTCACGCCGTTCACCGCCTCTGCCCGCCACCCCAGCAGAAGCTCTCGCGCGAGCTCAGCTACTCCTAGACTACCCTCCGACGGCGGACAAGCTCGACGGCTGGAGGGCAACCATCCAGAGCCTCATCGGTTTCGCCAACGGTGACACTCCGCGGCAACACAGCGCGTCGCAGTCGCGGCCCGTCACCCAGGCAAGAACCGATGGCGCCAAGAATGGCGGGGGTGCGACCACCGTGCACTCCCCGCCCCAGAAGCCGCGGTCGCCGACTCGCCGGGCTCACCTCGACAACGACTCCACCGCGTCGTCGAACCCGCGAACTCGCCGCGACCAACGCCAAGTCCTTCACGAACGAAGGGAAGAAGACGCTCGAACCCGCATCGAGCGCAGAAGAGAGGCGCGGCGTCAATCAGACCAGCGCGTTGAGCCCTCTGGAAACATGCACGCACCGGGGGAACCAGGCGAACTGCCGTATTCGGTAGGCTGCCCCGCGTTCACCCGCGAGCTGCGGCAAGTCCAGTGGCCCAGCACGAAGAACTTCAAGCCCGACGTGCCCGAGAAGTACGACGGCAAGTCGCATCCGTCTGAGTTCCTCAGCATCTACACCATTGCGGTGCAGGCTGCCGGGGGACGGGACGACAAGATCCTTGCCAACTACTTCCCGCTGGTACTCAAGCCCAACGTCAGATCCTGGCTCATGCACTTGCCGGACGGCTCCATCTCCTCCTGGCCAGATCTATGCCATCAGTTCGGGTGCGCCTTCACGGGCGGCCATAAACCCCATGGCCAGGCAAGCGACCTTCATCTGCTTGTTCAGAAGGAGGGGGAGCCTTTGCGCAAGTTCATCCAGAGGTTCAGCCGTGTGCACTACAACATCCCAGACGTCCACCCCGCCGCGGTGATCAGCGCATTCCACCAGAACGTGCGCAACCGCAGGATGCGGGAGGAGATGGCGATGTGCAAAATCAAGGAGGTCAGCGAGCTTTACGCCCTGGCCGACAAGTGTGCACGCGCTGAGGAGGGGAGGAAGCTCCCCCGATAAAGTGTTGGAGAAGGAGAATCCGACAGTGAAGGTACCGCCCCGGCAAGGAGAGGCCGGCGGCGGAACAGCAAAAAGAAGAAAAACCCAGAGGTACTGGTTGTCGAGAAGTCCGGCAGCGAGGGCTCCGCCAAGAAATCCCAGGCGGGAGGCCCCGGCAAGGAGGTTGCCGGGTGCGCCAACTGCCGGGCGGTGGCTGTTGCCGATAAGCGGGACGGTACCGACAAGAAGTACTGCAAGATCCACCATACCAGGGGCCACGACCTCCAGAGTTGCAAGCAAGTCGAGCGACTCGTCGAGCTGCAGAAGGCCGAGTACGCACGACGCGACAAGGAGAGAGCCCATGCAGGCGGCGGGGGATCCGGCATGAAGCGTCCTGGCCCGGGGGAGCGCCGCGACAAGGGCAAGCAGCGGCAAGCGGACAGACCTCCCCGGGGACGCGACAAGGACGAAGACGATGACGATGACGAAGACATGGAAGACCCCGAGACCAGTGAGCAGGAGTTTCAGAAAGCCACTGAGGTCTTGTGTGTGGACGGTGGTGCCTCCCTGCACGCTTCCCACCACCAGCTTAAACGCTGGGTGCGGGAGGTCAATGCAGCGGAGCCACCCGTCGAGTCACGCAGACCCCTGAGATGGTCCAGCACGCCTATCGTCTTCGACATTGAGGACCACCCTGATCGCACAACCGCGGTCGAGTGCTTGCCGATGTTGGTTTCCACAACGATCCGCAACCTCAAGGTCACTAAGATGCTAGTTGACGGCGGGGCCGGCTTGAATCTGATCTCCTCTGCTGTTCTCTGGAGACTCCAAGTTCCCGACAGCGAGCTCGAAGAAACCGGCACATTCCAAGGAATCAACCCGGGAAGGAGCAAGCCGAAGGGAAAGATCACGCTGCCGGTAACATTTGGCAGCGAGCTGAATTTCAGGACTGAGAAGGTCACCTTTGACGTCGCCGACTTTCCGTTGCCTTACAACGGGATCCTCGGCCGACCAACGCTTGCCAAGTTCATGGCGGCCTCTCACTACGCGTATAACATGCTCAAGATGCCTGGCCCGATAAGCGTCATTTCTCTCCCCGACGACAAGAAGGATGCCCTTATCTGCGCCGACCAAATATACCGGGACGCAACAGCAGCAACGGCCCGCGGCCCACTTGCCGCTGGAGCTTCCGAGGGAAAGAAGAAGCCCGGCAAGTGCTCTGGCGCCCACTCCGGCAAGCGCGCCTCTTCGGAGTGCTGCGCTGCCGTCGAGGACGTGCCATCGAGCCCCGCCGGCAAGAAGACCAAGCCCGGCAAGTGCTCTGGCGCCCACTCCGGCAAGCGCGTCTCTTCGGAGTGCTGCGCTGCCATCGAGGACGTGCCATCGAGCCCCGCCGGCAAGAAGACCAAGCCCGGCAAGTGCTCTGGCGCCCACTCCGGCAAGCGCGCCTCTTCGGAGTGCTGCGCTGCCGTCGAGGACGTGCCATCGAGCCCCGCCGGCAAGAAGGCCAAGCCCGGCGAATGCTCTGGCGCCCACTCCGGCGAACGCGCCTCCTCGGAGTGCTGCGCTGCCGTCGAGGACGTACCATTGAGCTCTCCCGGCAAGAAGGCCAAGCCCGGCGAATGCTCTGGTGCCCACTCCGGCAAACGCGCCTCTTCGGAGTGCTGCGCTGCCGTAGAGGACGCACCATCGAGCCCCGCCGGTAAACACAAGAAGACGACGGCTGCTCCACCAGCGACCAAAAAGGTGCCCGCCAAGGAGGACGGCGCTGGTGGTACCTTCACCATCAGTGCCACTCTCGACCACAAATAGGAAAGCGCGCTCGTTGCTTTCCTGCGGGCGAATGTCGATGTGTTTGCCTGGCAACCATCTAACATCCCCGGCGTTCCCAGGGAAGTGATCGAGCACCACCTTGCCGTCTGTCCTCATGCGCGGCCCGTCAAGCAAAAAGTCAGGAAACAAGCGGTGGAGCACCAAGAGTTTATCGCGGAGGAGATCAGGAAGTTGGAAGCGGCAGGCCTCGTCAGAGGCGTGCTCCATCCGACGTGGTTGGCCAATCCTGTTGTCGTGCGCAAGGAAAACGGGAAGTGGAGGCTTTGCATCGATTTCACCGATGTCAACAGAGCCTGCCCTAAAGATCCATTTCCCTTGCCGCGCATCGACCAGATTGTTGACTCCACGGCCGGATGTGGCCTGCTTTCATTCCTCGACGCCTACTCCGGGTACCACCAGATTTTCATGGCCAAAGAAGACGAAGAGAAGACTGCGTTCATCACTCCATGCGGCACGTACTGTTTTGTGCGGATGCCTTTTGGACTGAAGAACGCAGGCTCGACGTTTGCGAGGGTTGTCCACACTGCTTTCGATCCACAGATCCACAGAAATGTGGAGGCCTACATGGACGACATTGTGGTCAAGAGCAGAGACAAGGCAACCTTGGTTCAAGACTTGGAAGAGACCTTTGCGAACTTGCGCAAGATCAGCCTCAAGCTCAACCCCGAGAAGTGCGTGTTCGGAGTCCCCTCCGGCAAGCTTCTCGGGTTCTTCGTGTCTCAGCGTGGGATCGAAGCCAACCCCGACAAAATCAAGGCCATCGAGCAGATTGAAGCCCCAACGCGTGTCAAGGACGTGCGAAGACTTGCCGGCTGCGTGGCGGCTCTCAGCAGATTTATTTCCAGGTCTGCGGAACGCGCCCTGCCGTTTTTCAAAATCTTGAAAAAGGCAGGTCCAGTAAAATGGACTCCGGAAGCGGAGGCTGCACTGCAAGACTTGAAGAAATACCTGTCCTCCGCTCCTATACTTGTCGCGCCTAGACCGCAAGAGAAGTTGCTGCTCTACCTAGCGGCAACCAATCAAGTGGTTAGTGCTGCGTTAGTAGCGGAGAGGGAAGCTGATGACGAGCCAGCAACCACGGCAAGCGCGTCCGACGACAAGCAGGGGGCTTCCCCGACAAGCTCTGGCCCCGACAAAGGCGAATCCGCGCAAGCGCAAGGGGAAGTGCAGAAGAAGAGGATGGTGCAGCGCCCAGTTTACTTCGTCAGTTCCCTCCTGCAGGGGGCTAGGTCGAGGTACTCTGGTGTGCAGAAATTGCTCTTCGGCCTCCTCATGGCCTCGAGGAAACTGCGCCATTACTTCCAAGCACACGAGATCACAGTGGTCACTCGCTTTCCGCTTAAGAGGATACTGCAGAATCCCGAAGCAACAGGCAGGATTGTCGAGTGGGCACTAGAACTATCAAGCTTTAGCCTCAAGTTCGAGAGCACATCGACCATCCAGAGCAGAGCATTGGCGGAGTTCATAGCAGAGTGGACGCCGACACCGGACGAAGAAGTTCCAGAGACGAGCATCCCCGGCAAGGAAGCAACCAAAGAGTGGCTGATGGACTTTGATGGTGCCTTTTCACTGGAAGGCGCCGGTGCCGGCGTGCTGCTCATCGCGCCCACCGGAGAGCACCTCAAGTACATCGTCCATATGCACTTTCCCAAGGAGCAAGCAACCAACAATACGACAGAGTATGAAGGTTTGCTCGCCGGTCTCAGGATCGCGGCGGAACTTGGGATCAAGAAGCTCATTGTCAGGGGTGACTCGCAGCTCGTCGTCCGCCAAGTGAACAAGGATTACCAGTGCCCGTTGATGGAGGCTTACGTTGATGAAGTGAGGAAGCTGGAAGAGCGCTTTGACGGCCTGCAAATGGAATACGTTCCAAGAGCAGAAAACGACATCGCCGACGGCCTGTCGAAATGCGCCGCACTAAAGCTACCTGTGGAACCAGGGACTTTTGTGCTCAAGCTGACTCAGCCATCCGTGACACCATCGACTGGGCCAAGCAAGAAGAGAAAATCGGTCTCCGGTGACTATCTCCCGGCAGAGCTTCCCGAAGCCTCCGCCAAGAGAGTCCCCAAGATCGACGCCAAGAGTGCTGAGGAGCTGCCCGCTCCGGCAAGCCCCAGGGTTTGTCCCGACGAAGCAGGCGCTCCCGGCAAGCCATGCCCCGGCAAGCTTGCCGGGGAACGTCAAGCTCCGGCTGAGCCCCAAGTCCTCGCCGTAGAAGCTGATGTTCCCGCAGCCGCCGACATGCCTTTAGTCCTCATCGTCGAGCCGCAGGCTCCGAGGTGGGCACAGCAGATCGTCCATTTTCTCCAGACAGGAGGACTTCCCGAAGAACAAGAAGAAGCGGAAAGAGTAGCCCGGCAGTCCAGTATGTACCAGTTCGTCGACGGTGCACTGTACAGAAGAGGACGCAATGGGGTGAAATTGAAGTGCATTCACCAGGAAGACGGGCAGGAGCTGTTGGCGGAGATACAGGGAGGCATATGTGGACACCACATTGGCGCCAGAGCACTTGCCGGCAAAGCGTTCCGGCAAGGTTTCTTCTAGCCAACAGCCCTCCAGGATGCAACTGCACAAGTAACCAAGTGTGAAGCGTGCCAGTTCCATTCCAAGAAGATACACCAGCCAGCTCAAGCTCTCCAGATGATCCCTTTGTCCTGGCCCTTCTCGGTCTGGGGGCTCGATATCCTCGGCCCCTTTCCCCGAGCCGTCGGGGGCTTTGAGTACTTGTTCGTTGCCATTGACAAGTTCACAAAGTGGCCAGAAGTGGAACCGGTGAGGAAGGTGACAGCCCAGTCCGCGATCAAATTATTCAGGTCGATTGTTTGCCGCTTCGGGATCCCCAACAGGATCATCACCGACAACGGTACGCAGTTCACAAGCCACGCTTTCATGCAGTACACCCAAAACCTTGGCACCAAGGTCTGCTTCGCTTATGTTGCTCATCCCCGGAGCAACGGTCAAGCGGAAAGGGCCAACGCCGAGGTACTGCGCGGGCTCAAGACCAGAAGTTTTGACAGGCTGCTCAAGCGCGGACGGAACTGGATCGAGGAGCTGCCGGCGGTTCTTTGGTCGGTCAGAACGACGCCAAATCGAGCCACCGGCCAGACACCATTTGCTCTAATCTATGGAGCAGAAGCAGTTACCCCCACGGAACTCGTATACGGGTCACCTCGAGTGCTCGCTTATGATGAGCTTGAGCAAGAGCGGTCGCGTGAAGATGACGCACTGCTCCTCGAGGAGGATCGTCTCCAGGCTGCTGTGCGATCCGCTCGCTACCAGCAAGCTCTGCGTCGCTATCATAGCCGCAAAGTTAAAGCCAGGAGCCTCGAGGAAGGCGACCTTGTTCTTCGGCGTGTTCAGTCGGCCAAGATACACAACAAGTTGACGCTGAAGTGGGAAGGCCCTTACCGGGTGAAACGAGTCACGAGGCCCGGCGCCGTCCGCCTCGAGACCGAAGATGGTACTCCGGTGAGCAATTCCTTGAACATTGAGCATCTTCGCAAGTTTTACCCGTAAGGCGCGGTTGTCGGACCCCGTCCGGCAACCAACTCTTTGTACAGAAGTCTTGCCGCAGTTGCATGTAATCCTTTGTACAAAGCCAGGCGCAGACCCTGGCAGTAATGAAGCGCTGGCGCCCCCAAGTTTTAGCATGCATGCTGAGTCGAGTCTCGTCCTTGGTTAGGGTTGATAGTGCCTAACAGTCGCTAACCCCTAACTTAGAGGTCGAGTCCGCGTCTTTTTCCCGTCCTTTCCCTTTGGCTCGCAGGAATTGCATACCCTTGCCGAGCCGCTCAAGGACGAAGAAGGGGAGAAGGGCGAGCCAGCACCCGCGCCCCGGCAAGCCAGAGTTGCCGGGGGCTGCAACCTCAGATAAGTCTTTACATCCCTTATCATGCATTCTCTCGTGAGCTGCGGAATGCGAAAACCTTGCTTCCTCCTAAAAGCTGTCGTGCTCTCTTAAGCGACAAACCCCGGAGCGCGTTCCCGGGGCCCGCTTCTGATAGTAGCCACGGCGGCAAGAGGAGGAAGCGAAGGGCCAGAACCCGCCTTCTCCCTGCCTCCGCCAAGAGCGTGAGGAGGGCCAAGGGGCGCGGGGAGACGGCAGGGTCCGTTGCCGGGCGGGGAAGTGTCTATCTTAGCGATGCAAAGGGTTTGCTCCTTGCCGCGGGATGTACCCGCGAGACAAATGGTCCGGCAAACACT
This sequence comes from Aegilops umbellulata, assembly GCA_032464435.1. Lineage (NCBI taxonomy): Eukaryota > Viridiplantae > Streptophyta > Magnoliopsida > Poales > Poaceae > Aegilops > Aegilops umbellulata. The sequence continues at coordinate 266,051,456 of CP136056.1, forward strand.
CCCTTTTCATTAAAAACATTCCACTCAGGTACAGCTCAGAGAGAATGAAAAACATGAAAGATGGGATTACAAGATTTAAACACAATTAAGGCCCGAGGGAATACAAGATAAAAAGAGATAAGGTGCCCATAATCCCTTTCTTGTCTCTCTCCTCAGGAGGTAGGGCAAGGAGGCGAGAAGGGCAAAAGGGGCGCCTAGACGAGCTACGGGTGGCAGAAGACGCCAAGAGAGCATCCGGGGCTCCGCCCGGGGGGCTCCGGAGGCCGGATGGAGACGGCGACGCCGGAAGCGGAGCTCGAGAAGGAGGCTGCGGGACGTCAACACGCTGTCGAGGGCATCTACCCCTCGTACTCCGAGTTGACGGCCTTGCCGCCGGCCTCTTCCGCAGCCTCGCCACTCCGGCCGCCCGAGAAGACGAAGCCCCGGCAAGAGGAGCTTGCCGGGCCGGAGAGAAGACCCCGGTGGTCGTCGCCGCGAGCAGGGGTGGTGACGGCATCTGGGGCGAAGCAGGAAGACGAGGCAGCGGCCTTGCCGCCCGCCCTCTTCCTCTTCCGCAGCCTCCCTACGCCAGCCGCCCAAGGAGACGACCCCGGGGAGTTCACGGCGCCAGCGACGCGGACGATGGGGGTCGCCGGTGCCACACGGAGCTGCGACCGGCACCTAGTCGGACCCGTCATCCCGGCGACCGCTCCCCTCGTCGTCGCTGTCCCTCCCCTCCTCGTCACTCTCGCTCGAAGAGGAGCCTCCGCTGTCGGAGGAGCTATCCACGCAGCACCGGGCCCGGGTGCCGAGGTCCCCGAAGACCTTGACGGAGAGGAGATCACCCTCCATCAGCTTAAAATGGAGGGTGAACCCCTCCATCAAGCTGTGGATCCGGGCGAACGACTTCCACCCTCGGCCAAGACACATCACGCCGGGGGCTCGGGATTCGACGTGGACTCGCGTACCACTGATCCCGCAGCCCCTCATGCGCAGTCTCAGCGTCTCGTGTTGCTCCGCTTCCAGGACGTCCGCGAAGGGAGCCGGGAGGCGGAGGCGACGGTGAGGCGCCCGGCGCAGCCTGATGATGAACTCGCAGGGGTCGTCCCCGAGATGAACCGCCGGGAGAAACGGAGCCGCCGGCGGAGGCGAGGCCGGCGCGCCGCCCCGCCCGCCTCGAGCGCCTCGGCCCCGTCCACGGCCTCGTCCACGACCTCGCCCCCTCCCCCTTCCCCTTACGGTTGGCTCCGTCACCACGGGTGCAAGGGGAGGAGGGGCGCGCTGCCTGGCGGCAACCCTTGCCGCCACCGAAGAAGGACCAGGGTTCCCTTTCTCCATGACAGTTGGGGAGAGGGGACCAGGGATCTAAGAGAAAGAAGGAAGGAGTGCGGACCCTCATCACCCCCTTCCGCTCCTTATAAAGGGGCGGAGTGGGGGCTCGACCGCCCCGCCCAACCAATCAAAGCAGAGGAAGGGCACGCGACGGGGCCGACCCTCTACTTCAACCCGCGTCGGCCCGGTTTTCCTGCCTCCACCACCGCAACCCCAAGCGCATGGAGGACGCGTGGCGGGCGAGCAGGGCCGAGGCGACAGATGAGGCGACCTCTCCCCACCCCGTGATCGTGGGGGCGGACGCCCCGAAAGCCGCGCCTCGACCCCGTTCATTCACCAAGCCGCGCCTCCACGTCTTCCCCCCCCCACTTAAAAGTGCGGGCGGACGTTTCGCCTTTCCAGATGAAGGAATCATGCCCGACGTGAAGCATGCCTGCGGGCCTCAGGCCCCGCGCACGCCACCCACGTCACGCACGCCTCGCCCCCCATGACGCCGCGATAAGCGCGCGCCACTTGGGGAGGGAGCGACGGGCACAGAGTTAAGGAGCAGCGCAACCCAGGCCACGCGTGCCCGTGCACTGTTAGGGCCTGGCCCAACAACGCTCGGCACCGTGTATGGCCCAGACCCGGGGGCTCCTGTCGGTGTACTAAAGTAGGGGTACCTTAGTACCCCGAACTTGTGCACGGGCAGTAGTAGCGTCCCGCGGCAAGGCTTGCCAAGGGAGCGACAAGAGTCTCCACGACCCTTTTTGGGCCGGACGAAGGCCAAGTGATCGAGCCTAGAAGACCAAGCCCCGGCAAGAGGAGCTTGCCGGGCCAAGAAGGCGACGTCCGGCAAGAGGAGCTTGTCGGGCCAAGGCGACAAGGCCCCGGCAAGAGGAGCTTGCCGGGACGACTAAACCGAAGCACCAAGGCCCCGGCGGGAGGAGCTCGCCGGGACGGCCGAACCAAGGCACACCAAGAAAAGCGCGCCGCGCGCCCCGGCAAGGCCTGACGAGCGGCAAGCTCTCAGGTGCGGCAAGACAACCACCGCGGCAAGCCACTTGCCGCAGCAAACCACCACCTCAGGTATGCGCTCCAGCTCACCTGCCCACGCGTCACTCTGGAGCTTCCCTAGAGGCACGTGGCAGGGCGCCACGCAACCTGGGGCGCGCGGTGGCATGTGACGTTGGCAGAGTTGCCCCCGTGGCAAGCAGAGGCGCCCCCTAACGGTCCGCCTCGGCACTGTTCAGGCGATCCAGACGGGCATTTAATGCCTTTGTCCCCCGCCGACAGAGTTAGGTGCGATAGCACTGTGCGGCCACTGTTCGCACAGTTCCTTGCCATTTTTACCCTCACCTGCGTCGCTACCTGTGGGAAACCCCTTAGCATATAAAAGGAGGCCCATGCGCACGTAGGGGGGACACGAGAGGAAAAAGGAGGACATCCAGTAGACCCTCGTCTACGCCCAGCTCCAACTTACTGTAGCTTCTTGCGCTCCAGAGCAAGAACTCGAATCAACCAGACAAGCAGCAGTAGGGTTTTACGCATCCGTGCGGCCCGAAGCTGGGTAAAATCGTTGTGTGTGTGTGTCGCCTCGATCTGCTCTTTGTGCAACCTCCGCCCCCCGCCGAACCGACAAGGGGCTCCGTCCCCATAGGTGCTCGTGGAGGCCGATTTCCCCCGACATGGGAATTCATGGTCCATTACTTCATCAGTGAAGCAAACAGGGTGTGCGGCGCCTCTGTATCGGGCCACATCGCGACGCAGCTCCGATGGAGTCCGTCTGCAGTTTTCGGCCCGGGCATGGCTAGGCTTGTCATGTCTGAATAGATAGCCATCGTCACATGTCGGGGCACGTCCTCGCGATCCATAGATCGATCTAGTATGTCCTCCTCTATTGTCCAGTTTCTGCCAAAGGTCATATGTATGACCACGAGCTGTTTTATCTCTGCCTCTACGATGAGGCGGGGCGGGCTGGTGTTCAGCTTGAGTTGCCGCTTTATCCCGACCGCGTGGTGGTCGATCAGCCGCATTGTGCGATGATGGTACGGGATCCGGCGCCTCATCATCTAACCGAGGTAGTAATTTACGCTTCGGGTAAATTTTGGCTGGGCGTTTGAGGCCGTATTCTTCGGCTTCTAGGACATCAGTCCATCTGTCGTTTAGCAGATCTTGATCAGCTTGAAGATGCTGCTGCTTCTTTTTCAGGCTCCTCGCAGTGGCTATTAGCTGGCGTTTAAAGCGCTCTTGCTCGAGAGGTTCGGCAGGCACGATAAAATCCTCGTTGTGAAGGCCCACCTCGTCCTCGGAGGGTGGAAGATAAGTGTTGCCCTCCGAGTCATCGTTTGTGGCCTGTTCAGTAGGGCTGACTTGCCGATCTTCCCGATCGTCCTGTTCGGCAGTTTGTCCGTCGGGATCTTCTCTGTCTTCGACACTGTCCGGAGTGCGATCGTCTCCTATGCCGGTGTTGTTGTCCTTGCTGCGGCGGGATTTAGAGTGGCTCCGCTGACTCCGACGCTTTGGTTGTGTCTTGGGAGGCTTGTCCTCAACTGGCTTTTCCTTGTCCTCACCGTTATTCTGTTTGGGTATATACACCATGTATACGTCGTACGAAGAAGTGGTCGTCCAGCGTCCGGTAAACGGCGGGTTTTGGCCATGCTCCTCATCTACATCGTCGTCCATACCGTCGATGCCTTCAGAGCCGTAATCTAGCATGTCGCTTTAATCCTCGACAGTGGCTATGTAGTGGGTGGCGGGTGGGAAGCGAAATTCCCCGTCATCAGCCTCCAGTTCGAACCGGATATAGTTCGGTTGTGAGTCCCCCGCTAAGGACAGATTTTTTAATGAGTTTAACACGTCGCCTAAAGGCAAGTGCCGGAAGATGTCCGCGGCGCTTAACTCGATGATCGATGACTGATCCAACTCGACATGCGCGGTCACACATGGTTCGGAACTTGTGGTCGGAAGCGAGTCCAAGGTTCCGGAGACACAGATATCACCCGAGGTTAGATCCATGTGCAGCTCCAATGCCGTGGAGTCTGCGACTTCCACGGAAGGGTTGAGCTTCCCGTCTTCGGATGTTGCGATCTGCTTCGGATCCGAGGCTGGAGAGTTACAGGTGCAATTTCCTGGGTACGGACCCATGACAGATTTAAGTCATGTTCATCGTAGGGACAGGGAGCGGCTGCCGTGGTCTCAAAGCTGTCGAAGATAAAGTCTCCACGGATATCTGTGACGTAGTTCAAGCTCCTGAATATGACCTGATGGCCAGGGGCGTAGCTATTGATCTGCTCCAGATGGCCAAGCGAGTTGGCCCGCAGTGCGAAGCCGCCAAACACGAAGATCTGTCCGGGGAGGAAGGTTTCCCCTTGGACAACATCGTCGTGGACGATTGAAGGAGCCATCGAACCTTTTAGGGACGGCACAGGGAACGCTCAATGAAAGCACCAATGCCGGTGTCAAAACCGGCGGATCTCGGGTAGGGGGTCTCGAACAGTGCGTCTAAGGTCGATGGTAACAGGAGACGGGGGACACAATGTTTACCCAGGTTCAGGCCCTCTCTATGGAGGTAATACCCTACTTCCTGCTTGATGATCTTCATGAATATGAGTATTACAAGAGTTGATCCACCACGAGATCGTAATGGCTAAAACCCTAGAGGCCTAGCCTGTATGACTATTGTCCATTTTCGGACTAAGCCCTCCGGTTTATATAGACATCGAAGGGGGATAGGGTTGTACAAAGTCGGTTACAGATAAAGCAATCTTCATATGTGGTCGCCAAGCTTGCCTTCCATGCCAAGGAGAGTCCTATCCGGACACGAGAGAGAGTCTTCGGTCTTGTATCTTCACAGCCCATCAGTCCGGCCCATGTCCAACAGGCCGGACACCCGAGGATCCCTTAGTCCAGGACTCCCTCAGGTGGCCCCCTCGGTGTGTAGTTTGTGGCACTTTAATTTGTGGGTCAAAATTTGTTCCATTCCAAGTGGACTATCAGTGTGTAGTTTTGTAGCTTATTTGTAATAATCAGAGTTTTTTGCAATAATACCATGGTGCGACGTTGTAGGTGAGAAAGGACGTGCGTGAGAGCGATGACCGAGCTAGAGGGAAATCAATTGGGGGAGGTGTGGGGGTTGCAACGGTGTTTGGAGTAGTTGTGGACCGAATGCTACGAAAAATATAATCTACCACCGGAATAAATGCGTACACAAATTAATCCAAGGTTGGAGTCCCCTTTGCAATGTAAATAGCTCCGGCTTTGCGAGGGATGGAGAGGTAGCTTCAATGTGTGGAAGATACGGCGTGAGAAAGCGAGGTCAATCGAGAGACATATAGATAGAGAGACAAAGTGAGTGTGGTCCGACATTCATTGAAAAGATATATATGCTCTGGAGAGATATTGTCCGATTGAGCTTTTGGGAAGGGTGAGGGCTATAAGATAGAGCTTGAGAGATGATCTAGTCATAGACATGTAGATATATTTTGTGCGTGGGAGGAAGGAAGGTCAATCGATTACATATATAAAGGGAGAGTGATTGAGCGAGTGTGGGTCGTCGTGCAATCGAAAGAGTGATACGGGTTGGAGAGAGTGACCTAGATAGACAATGTGCATGAGAGAGTATACAATATGAATATGTCGAATTGGGCTCAAACATGGAGATATATCGTTTATGTCCGAGAAAGAGCGAGGTCAATCGAGACATAAAAAGAGAGACAGAGAGAGAGGGAGGGAGAGAGAGAGAGATTGAGCGAGCGTGGCCCGCCGTGAGGTCAAAAGAGTGGGGGCGGCTTGGATGGACTGCCCTAGATAGACAATCTGTGTGAGAGAGTATAAAGTGTGTCGATCGAGGCCCGAACAGGGATATATATCATTTGTGTGTGAAATAAAACGAGGTTAATCGAGACTCAGATAAAGAGAGCGAAATTAAGTGAGTGTGGACCGCCGTGCGGAAGAAAGAGTGAGATGGTCTCGAGCGAGTGACCTAGATAGACAACGTGCATGCGTGCGCACGAGAGATTGGGGGCTAGATAGGCAATGCATGTATCTAGCGAGAGAGGGTGGGAGGGAGAGAGAGAGAGAGAGCTCGGCATGGGGTGCAATGGAGGGTCTGTGAGTTAAATACATTTGGTAACAGAGTGGAAAAAGGGGGTTGTATAGTTGAGAGAGTTCGAGATCGAAACATGGAGAGAAAGAATGAATGTGTGTTGGAAACCAATTGCTTCCTAAGGTGGTTAGGAGAGGAAGATTGATCGATACAGGAAGTATGTAGCGTGTGTGCCGAGGGGGGGGCAAAAACAACATTTGAATGTAGATAGTACTAGACATAATATCGATGTTTCAATTCGGTGTACATTGTAAGATTTGAACTGAGGACCATGCATATGGGTAATCATTTCGAATTCGTGCCATACTAGGTTTGGAGAAGTTGACATTGACTCGATTGTTGTGCTATTTTTATAGGTCATATGTTTGAATCCATCCAAAAGTTTTATCACTACCATGGTGTACATCATATACATACGTATTAAAAAAGTAGCGTGGATACAGTGAAATGCGAAATCCACGTTAGAATTGGAGATCGCTATGTTACACACACTCTAATTTAAATAACTAATTATGTGACACACACTCTAATCCACGTTAGCATGGATACCGTGGATACAGTTTCTTTTTTTTAAATAACTCCTCATTAATTAATTTATAGTATCTCATTTCGAATGACTAATTATTTGCAAGGAAAACACGGGCATGGTAATACATACAGATTCGTTTGCAAATGAAAGAAGATTCTTTCGCATTCTCAAATCATCTCAAATGTAGGCGCAGCGGGCAGACCAGGGTCATGTTGTGGTGGACGCGTGTGTCGTACAGTGGCTTAGCACCCAGCCACCCATCCCCTCCCTCCCTCCCCCCTCCCCCCCAAAAAAGGACGACGACAAAATAAGTTTGCGCTTCCACATTTCAGATTGAAATATCTGGTGGCCCCAATTCCAGCCCTGCAAAATCTCCCTTATCCACCGTCCCCTTCCGCACCCAGATTGCTCAAATCCCCAATTCGCCGCCAACCCAAGCAAAGTTCAAATCTCCCCTCGTATCATCTCTTTCTCCACCTCTGTGCCGGATGACGACGACGGTCGCGCTTCACCACCGCACCGGAGCTACCTCATCTACGCCCTCGTTCATCACACCGGGTGGTCCACCGACAACATCAGCCGCCGCATCCGATGTGCCTCACATACACCAACTTCCACCGCATCAAGTGCACTTCACCGACGCCGTCTCCCACCTCACCGGGGCTACTTCACCCAGCACATTGTTGCACCTCCGCCCCTAGGCCGTTGGGCCTTCACCAACGGTCTCGTCCACCGCATCGTAGCGCTCCGCTGCCACAAAAGATCTGCATCCGTGTGCGGCCAGACAATGCCAGCGCATCACCCTCAACGGCTCTGAAGTGACCCACACTCTAGCTAGGCAAGCATGCCCAAACGCCGGCCCAAACTAGGTATCCACACATCACTCCCTTGTGCACTGTTCCAACGATATTTGGATATCCTTTCGCTGTTGTCTTAGCTTACACGCCTATGCAACTCTGACTTTAACTCTTATTTCTTCTGGAGATATCATATCAAACAAGCAAAACCATTTTTTAATGAAGCATGACGACGCTACGGGATCTGGTACACATCCTGCACACCCGTATAACCTTGTAAGTATCTGTTGTCCGGTACAACAGCAAGGTCGATTCCTCTTATTTGATCAACCATTCGCCGTGTCAAAAATGCAGAGGGGGATGCAAGGAGCACAAGGCCTGCACATCCAAGCAAGTGGTAACATGGATTTGTACATGAAACATCCCAAGCGCAAGCAGAGCTACAGTGAGCATGTACAATGAGCTAGCGTAAGTCCCTGCATTTCGTTTAATTCGTACTGGCATGCATGTATGATTTGTGTGCAGTGGCGGATCCACGAATTCAAGTTACCAGGGGCGAACATTTAACTTACAAAATACGAAGGCACTTGCACTCCGGAAATCAACATAACTTGAGAAATGAGAAGCTACATGCACTTTGAAAACCAGCTAATGATCCAAAGTAGTTCAGATTATAAAACACTAAATGATGCAAGCACCAAAAAACACAAAATGCAACATGGTGTACAAGGACTACTAACATGGTCTATACCTGCTTGAATTATTTATTCTCTGGCTGAAAATATCGAAGTGTAATTGCACCTATAACCAGTGCGCAAACTGCATATCAATATATCTATCCTGCACAAGTATGCCAATAGTTTCAAACAACAGACTAGAAAAGTATTTATGCTACGTTGTCATGATACGGGGACTTTCTGGTAGATGGCCTCGATGTTTCCTCAAGCCATGAAAATGTACTATAATTTGCTTGTCATCAATGCCTGCAAATCTCTATGTCTCTCTCAACATAGCAGATCATCATTAGACACTAAATCCTTCAATGGGAGCTTGCAAGATGCTTGCATTAGATCCCTCATTAGACACTATATGTTCATCACCAGGAGCATGTAAAATGTTTGCATCAAATCCTTCATTAGTAGTCTGTTCATTAGACACTTCAGGCTCAAGAACAACATGAGCTTGTATGTTTGCACTGGAAACTTGATTAGATACATTAGATTCAATCAGTTCAGTATTGATTGGGGGAGTTATAAAATAAGCAGAAATTGGTTTCATTTTCTCATAGATTCCCTACATACAAGCAGTTTTACAACACCGTCGGCTTTAACTATTGGCCAGAAATTGAACAGTTGAATTAGATATAATCAGGGATGTGATGTACCTGCTCGTTGCGCATGCTACTCTTGCAAGCTGCGACTATCCGTTTGCGCAAGCTTGATGCCATGCCCGTGCTGCCGCCACTTCCTCCCACGCAGGCTACACCTAGGTTTGGATCTTCATCTTCTTGTCCTTCCGTTCGATTGAAGCCCGTCGACCGCCCTCCAACGAGAGCGCGAGGAAGTGTTGTGTCGGTTTGTCCAACGACGGCTAGGTTAGGAGCAAACCAGACTGGAGGCTGGAGTGAACGAATTGGGATTTTTCCTGCTGTCGATCGATATGGGAGGCGCTCGTTTGGGCCGCGAGCCTGCTATAGAGCCACGATGGTCCCACATGGGTGGGGGCGCCTTCCTTCCTCGTGGCCGCCTCGTTGCTTCCTTGACATCCACTCCAAGTCTCCTGGATTGCGTTTGTTCCAAAAATTTTCCTCGCGAAAGGTTTCATTCCGTTTGGATTCCGTTTGATATTCCTTTTCTGTGAAACACTGAAATAGGCAAAAAACAGCAATTTCCACTGGGCCTCCGGTTAATAGGTTAGTCCCAAAAATAATATAAAAGTGCATAATAAAGCCCATTAAACATCCAAAACAGATAATATAATAGCATGGAACAATAAAAATTTATAGATACGTTGGAGACGTATCGAGCATCCCCAAGCTTAATTCATGCTCGTGCTTGAGTAGGTAAATGATAAAAACAGAATTTTTGATGTGGAATGCTACCTAACATAATTTTCAATATAATTTTCTTTATTGTGGCATGAATGTTCAGATCTAAAATATTAAAGACAAAAATTCAATATTGACATAAAAATAAAAATACTTCAAGCATACTAACTAAGCAATTATGTCTTCTCAAAATAACATGGCCAAAGAAAGTTCATCCCTACAAAATCATATAGTTTGGCTATGCTTCATTTTCGTCACACAAAAATGCACTCATCATGCACAACCCCAATGGAAAGACAAGCAATTGTTTCATACTTTAGTAATCTCAAACTTTTTTCAACTTTCACGCAATACATGAGCGTGAGCCATGGACATAGCACTTTGGGTCGAATAGAATATAATGATGGGGGTTGTGTGGAGAAGACAAAAAAGAGAAAGTCTCACATTGACGCGGCCAATCAACGGGCTATGGAGATGCCCATCAATTGATGTCAATGCAAGGAGTAGGGATTGCCATGCAATGGATGCACTAGAGCTATAAATGTATGAAAGCTCAACAAAAGAAACTAAGTGGGTGTGCATCCAACTTGCTTGCTCACGAAGACCTAGGGCATTTGAGTAAGCCCATTGTTGGAATATACAAGCCAAGTTCTATAATGAAAAATCCCACTAGTATATGCAAGTGACAATATAAGAGACTCTCTGTCACGAAAATCATGGTGCTAGTTTGAAGCACAAGTGTGGAAAAAAGGATAGTAGCATTGTCCCTTCTTTTTTTGGGGCCTTTCTCTTTTTTTGGCCTTTCTATCTTTTTATTTGGCCTTTCTTTTTTTATTTGTCCTTTCCCTTTTTTCCTTTTTTGGGACTATGCTCTATTAATGATGATCATCACACTTCTATTTATTTACAACTCAAAGATTACAACTCGATACTAGAATAAAGTATGACTCTATATGAATACCTCCGGCGGTGTACCGGGATGGGCAATGAATCAAGAGTGACATGTATGAAATTATGCATGGTGGCTTTGCCACAAATACGATGTCAACTACTTGATCAGGCAAGGCAATATGACAATAATGAAGCGTGTTATAATAAACAGAACGATGGAAAGTTGCATGGCAATATATCTCGGAATGGCTATGGAAATGCCGTAATAGGTAGGTATGGTGGCTGTTTTGAGGAACATATAAGGAGGTTTATGTGTGATAGAGCGTATCATATCACAGGGTTTGGATGCACCGGCGAAGTTTGCACCAACTCTCGAGGTGAGAAAGGGCAATGCACGGTACCTAAGAGGCTAGCAATGATGGAAAGGTGAGAGTGCGTATAATCCATGGACTCAACATTAGTCATAAAGAACTCACATACTTACTGCAAAAATCTACAAGTCATCAAAAACCAAGCACTACGCGCATGCTCGTAGGGGGATAGATTGGTAGGAAAAGACCATGGCTTGTCCCCGACCGCCACTCATAAGGATGACAATCAAAGAACACCTCATTTTTCAAATTTGTCACACAATGTTTACCATACGTGCATGCTACGGGACTTGCAAACTTCAACACAAGTATTTCTCAAATTCACAACTATTCAACTAGCATGACTCTAATATTACCACCTTCATATCTCAAAACAATCATCAAGTATCAAACTTCTCATAGTATTCAATGCACTCTATATGAAAGTTTTTATTATACCCATCTTAGATGCCTATCATATTAAGACTAATTTTATAGCCAAAGAAAATTAACATGCTGTTCTAAAGGACTCTCGAAATAATATAAGTGAAGCATGAAGATATCAATAATTTCTATAAAATAAAACCACCACCGTGCTCTAAAAGATATAAGTGAAGCACTAGAGCAAAAATTATCTAGCTCAAAAGATATAAGTGAAGCACACAGAGTATTCTAATAAATTCTTATTCATGTGTGTCTCCCCAAAGGGTGTGTATAGCAAGGATGATTGTGGTAAAATAACAAGCAAAGACTCAAATCATACAAGACACTTCAAGCAAAACACATATCATGTGGTGAATAAAAATATAGCCTCAAGTAAAGTTACCGATAGACGAAGACAAAAGAGGCGATGCCTTCTGGGGCATCCCCAAGCTTAGGCTTTTGGTTGTCCTTGAATTTTACCTTGGGGTGCCTTGGGCATCCCAATTCTTAGGCTCTTGCCACTCCTTATTCCAAAATCCATCAAATCTTTACTCAAAAACTTGAAAACTTCACAACACAAAACTCAACAGAAAATCTCATGAGCTCCGTTAGTATAAGAAAACAAACCACACCCTTAAGTTACTGTAATGAACTCATTATTTATTTATATTGGTGTTAAACCTACTGTATCCAACTTCTCTATGGTTCATACCCCCCGATACTAGCCATAGATTCATTAAAATAAGCAAACAACACACGAAAAACAGAGTCTGTCAAAAACAGAATAGTATGTAGCAATCTGATTTGTTTGAATGCTTATGGAACTCCAAAACAACTGAAAAACTAGGACAACCTGGAATATTTGTATATTGATCTACTGCATAAAGAATTAGCAATTTATTACTTTCTGGCGAATTTTAACAATTATTTTCGTGAGCGCAAAGTTTCTGTCTTTTTCAGCAAGATCAAACAACTATCACCCAAGAAGATCCTATTGGTTCTACTTGGCACAAACACTAATTAAAACATAAAAACACATCCAAACAGAGGCTAGATGAATTATTTATTACTAAACAGGAACAAAAAGCAAGAAACAAAATAAATAAAATTGGGTTTCCTCCCAACAAGCGCTATCGTTTAACGCCCTAGCTAGGCACAAGAATAGATCAAGGTATTACCATATTTGGTTTTTAATTTTTTAGCGGAGTCATGCTCGTATCCGGGAGGTTCTTTGCGTTTCCCTTCATATTCGGAAATTTTTAGATCTAAAGAATCCAACCACTTATTGCAAAGGGTAATCAACATATTCATGCCGTGAAGGTTTCTGCTAACACTCTTAAGAGGTTCAAGAGACTTCCGTGAAATTTTCGTTACTTCGCAAATTTTCTCAAAAACTTGTGTCTCTTCCTGGGTATGATGAAGCCCCTTTTGTTGAGGTAGTATTCCTACTATTCCCTATATAATTTCATGCGCAATACTAGAATCAATTTTGATAATATTTCCTTTGGCAACGCAATCCAGGAGTTGCCTTGGGACATACTTTGTCCAACATAAAAATTGCGAAGTAAAAATTTAAAATTTACCTCTAGGGTGAAATTATGATAAGATTCCATCATCCTATACCAAGCATCTTTTAAGTGCTCTCCATGTATTTGTTTGAAGTGAAGAACTTCAAACTCGGGGGACAAAGGAAGAGATAATGGATTCGTCGTGAAAGCGAAACAAACGATCTAACGCACGGGCACAAAAAATAGGCAAAAAGAGCGGACGAAAAAAGACGGCGAATAAAACGGCAAAGGTGAAGTGGGGGAGAGGACAACAAGAGGTAAATGACAAATAATGTAATGCGAGGGAGAAGAGTTTGTGATGGGAACTTGGTATGTCTTGACTTGTGCGTAGATATCCCCGGCAACGGCACCAGAAATCCTTCTTTCTACCTCTTGAGCATGCGTTGGTTTTCCCTTGAAGAGGAAAGAGTGATGCAGCAAAGTAGCGTAAGTATTTCCCTCAGTTTTTGAGAACCAAGGTATCAATCCAGTAGGAGACTACACGCAAGTCCCCAGTACCTGCACAAAAAATCAAGAACCTTGCAACCAACGTGATAAAGGGGTTGTCAATCCCTTCACGGCCACATGCAAAAGTGAGATCTGATAAAGATAATAAGATAAATATTTTTGGTATTTTTGTTGTATAGATTGAAAAGTAAAGATTGCAAAATAAACGGCGACAGAAATAGCTAGTTGACGGAAGATTAATACGATGGAGAATAGACCCGGGGGCCATAGGTTTCACTAGTGGCCTCTCTCAAGATAGCATGTATTACGGTGGGTGAACAAATTACTACCGAGCAATTGATAGAATAGTGCATAGTTATGATGATATCTAAGGCAATGATCATGAATATAGACATCACGTCCGTGTCAAGTAGACCGAAATGATTCTACATCTACTACTATTACTCCACACATCGACCGCTATCCAACATGCATCTAGTGTATTAAGTTCATAAGAACGGAGTAACGCATTAGGCAAGATGACATGATGTAGATGGATAAACTCAAGCAATATGATATAAACCCCATCTTTTTATCCTCGATGGCAACAATACAATACGTGCCTTGTTGCCCTTGCTGTCACTGGGAAAGGACACCGCAAGATTGAACCCAAAGCTAAGCACTTCCCCCATTGCAAGAAAGATCAATCTAGTAGGCCAAAACAAACTGATAATTTGAAGAGACTTGCAAATATATTTAAATCATGCATATAAGAATTCAGAGAAGAATCAAATATTGTTCATAGATAATCTGGATCATAAACCCACAATTCATCGGATCTCGACAAACACAACGCAAAAAGAATTACATCGAATAGATCTTCAAGAAGATCAAGGAGATCTTTGTATTGAGATCCAAAGAGAGATAAGAAGCCATCTAGCTAAGGACTATGGATCTGAAGGTCTGTGGTAAACTACTCACACATCATCGGAGAGGCTATGGTGTCGATGTAGAAGCCCTCCGTGATCGTATCCCCCTCCGGTGAAGCACCGAAAAAGGCCCCAAGATGGGATCTCACGGATACAGAAGGTTTCGGCGATGGAAAAGGTGTTTCGTGGCTCTCCCCGAGGGTTTCAGGGTATAAGAGTATATATAGGTGAAAGAAGTAGGTCGGTGGGGCTACGAGGGGCCCATGAGGGTGGGGGCGCGCCTCCCTGCCTCGTGGCCGCCTCGTTGCTTCCTTGACGTCCACTCCAAGTCTACTGGATTGCGTTTGTTCCAAAAACGATCCTCGCAAAGGTATCATTCTGTTTGGATTCTGTTTGATATTCCTTTTCTGCAAAGCACTGAAATAGGAAAAAAAACAACAATTTGCACTGGGCCTTCGGTTAATAGGTTAGTCCCAAAAATAATATAAAAGTGCATAATAAAGCCATTAAACATCCAAAACAGATAATACAATAGCATGGGACAATAAAAAATTATAGATACGTTGGAGACGTATCAATATTATTGATCCATATGATCTATAAGTGTTTATATGTCTGTTAGTTATGTACATTTTTGGTTGATTGACTCGGTATTTGAATCTTGATACATCGCTTGTGTACATATCTAAATGGGAGTACACATTATGCTGCGTGTGACATTTGAGTTGGACATAAAGAGTTCCAAATATTCGAATTCACCTTAAACTGGATTCTAGCTTCTGAATTTGAGTATCGGCATTTGTAAACCATATTCATATATGACAGTGGAATACATCTTTTTCGTGCTTTTGAAGATATATACAAACACATAGAATGATTTATAAAGATTCGTATAGGAATACAAGATGTATTCGAATTTAGTTGCCAGGGTAAACGTGGATGCTTATTGTCCCAAAATTCCAAAGAAGCGGCAAAATGTCCACTCCCGCGTCGGCTGCCTGCATCCAAGTGTTTGGGAGATGGAAATTACTGTCTACCCATTACACGGACAATCCATCGGCGCGATTTCCACTGCTTTCAATAGGGGTAGGTTTGTAACTTCAATTAGACGTGACACGACCGCCTCTAAGCCCATTCCGACACGGCGGGCGCCAAACATGGGCGGCAAAACACATTTGATTCAAGCTCGTCCGAAAGACCTCTGTTTCTCCCTCCATTTCCTCATTCATACACGGTGGGCGGAAAAACAAACTCGACTCGGCCAAAATCAATGTAGGCAAATATTTCCAATAGGGGCAGGTTTGTAACTTCACTCAGATGTGACACAACCACCCTACCTGTCAGCCATGTTCATACACCGTGGGCGCCAACCATGGGTGCCAAAACACCCTCTCCTCGCCCAAAATTGCTCTGGGCAAATATTGGCGAGATGCGAGATTACCGTCCTATCCCCAACTGATGAGACGTTCAAATTTTAAACGGGGGCTAAGTTCGTAACTTTCCCATATTTCAGACAAGTGCATCCCAAAAACATGGTTCCCCGTACCTCTCCCTCCATTTTCCCATTCATACACCATCCGCGCTAGAACACCATCCCCACACCAGCCTCCTCCATCTGGTACCCCATCCATCGCTGCCGTCCTCCACCCCATCCATCGCCACTGTCCTCCACCATGCCAGAGCGCCTACCAAGACCGCGTCGTCCACTGCTAGAGATGGACGTTTCTCATCCACGACGACGGACCAAGAGCCTTGCATCACGTCCTCTCGCTTCATTGGTGTCGTCGTCCTCTTTGCCGAGGCCGCTCACACGACCTTCTCTTCCACTGCAATGGTACTTATCCCCCGATGCACCCGTCTACCATCGCAGATCTGCTTCAACGCCACCGACAGCCACCGCCCGATGCCTACACGGCGTCGCAAGAGAGGTGGTACTTCACATCTCCTCAACTTTTTGATATCAACCAGAAAATAGATCGTAACTTGGTTACTCTACTTTCTCTTCAGCTCTTAGAATTTAGTTCTTAGTTCGAAGTAAACAATGGATGCTAAATATCATTTCTCTGGTTTGGAGATTTAAATCTGCCATGGCACAGTCATAATACGGTTTAATTGATCATGCTTAGGGTTTAATTGATCATGTTGGTTTCGTGGTGGTTTCTTTAATAGAAATCGGAGGGGAAACCCTCTTTTGCTGAAAAAAATGCTTAGGTTTCCCCCTTTTATGATCACTATACGATCAGAATACGTGCTTCGTGTCATAATAGCACTGCTCCACCCATCAAGCTAAACAAGCTTAGTTGTTCAAATACGAATATGATATTATTAATATAGAGTCGTTTAATTGGTCATCTAAGTGTTCCTAATTTAGTTTAAAAAATGCATGTTCGCCGCTCGGGTCTGTATCTCTACAGGGTGCCCACGGTGGGCCGGCCCACCCTAGGATTTTGGGTCGTCCCAGGCCCTGATTCCCCTCTGTTCTGCTACGTGCTTCCGATCTCTACTCGCCCCCAGCCTCCTGCCTCACCGGCGACTTGTCGTCCCCGGACGGCATGACTCTAGGAGGAGACACTGGACTAGCAGGAGGTCAGGAGCCGCCCGCCCTACAGCGTCACCGCTGCCCGGACGCACCGCCGTGCCTACCTTCCCAGTTCGTTCAGGGCTCAGGCATGCAGCACCCACTAAGCCAGCCCGATTTATCCTGAGATACGTCCTCAACACTCAGCACTTCAGCAGCCACTCCTCATCACCCATTTTCTAGTTGATTCATTACTCCTTAGGCAGGACTGTCATTAGGGTTTGTTGTGTGCTGAGTGCTACCTACACTTAATGGTTCAGATGTATTTCAGTAATCTTTTGTACCTGTAAAGTTCACAGGGTTTCAAAATTCTGGCCCTAGGAATAGACACTAGTCATTTTGGATTGTTGTTCATAGTGACATTGACCCAGATTACTGCTGCAGGCCAGGTTTGTTGACAATTTACTTGTCTTTCTTACTCATTCGATATGATATCCAATTATTCACGTCAATTAGTTGCAAACGGTAAGTGCTAGACAAACTTCTTGATTCAGATTTTGGACGGTCTCTTACTGCAGTTACAATTCTGCATACTTGTCCTAGTGAGCTCACAAGTAAATGATTGATTCACTACATCTATGCTTGCCTTCTCATATTTGTTGTCAATATTCTTTTAGGGTGGACCACCCTGTTTCAAAATACTGGAACCATAGACACGAGTGAATAGTATTTCTCTGTGTGATCTCTTCCATCATGTGTGGGCAATGAACACTGCATTGTATAGAAAGAAAGTGTCATTTCGGGCTTTTACATAGGCTACGATCTTTACATGGAATACAATCTGCCTACTTGCTTTGTGTTGCACTACCAACAGTCCACCCTTGAAGCTAAACATTATGCCACTCATAATTCCTTGGTTTATTTGTTCAAATACGAATTTGATATGATTCTAATGTTCCTACTTCAGTTTTGAAATGTGTGTCTGCCTGTTATAGAGACATAAGGGGTTTGTATTTCTGTGTGTGGTCTGCTCAGCACGGTTGGGGGTGAACTTTGCATATGCAGGGGTTTATAGGGAGACACTGTTCGAGTTGATCCGCAATGCATTACATAGATAATCTGACTACTTTTTATGTTTTCATGAATCTCATATTCTGAACAGCATCCTAATGATTATGAGCTTGCGCACATCAAAAGAATAAAGCAGAACAATGCCATGGCTGTCAAACTTGGCATTAAGGGACTGAAATCAAATCTGGATGCAATGCAATGCAAACGCTCTCCACCTACATATTCATGCTAAGAATATGATCCTAACAATGATTCTGAGCTAGAGGGAGACCTAAGTCAATGTAGCTCCCTAGTGGAGGAGTCAGAGACAGATGCCCTATCTTATTCACCCATCAAGGTGCTTTCTCTAACTTTCCACGGTTATATTGGTCGCACAAATCTTGCGACTGATGCTTTGCATCGCTTCTACTTTTTGCACTGCCATTAGCTTAGTTGTAGCGACCCAACCTCAAACGGTCAAGTCTCTGTGCTTCAGTATCATCCCTAGATCGGTAATGCTGACACACACAGTACTCGAAGGATTTATAACAAAATAGCAATCACACACTTATTACATCGAATGTCTCAAAAGAGAACTTATTACAATAAATATGGCTTAAGGCCATCTAATACGATAACAGCGAAAGGCTTGGAAGATAAAGGGAGTCCATCAACTCCAACGGCATAGCTGAGCTGCACGACAACGACCTAACGAACCTTACTCCTCGCCTGAAAAGTCTGCAACATAATACGTTGCAGCCCGAAAACGAATCAACACATGGAATATGCTGACAATGTAACATAGTAAAGCAAGAACAGAATAATGCTATCACTACATGCATATTTGGCTGGTGGAAAGCTCTATGGTCATAGTTTTTGCGAAAAGCCAATTTTTTCCTACAACAAAGGAATATATTTTAATTTAACTATCATGGTAGTTGAAACATCATTGAGAAGGTTCCTCCAACTCAATCCCAATTAAAGTAAGTATCAGCCCAACAATATTAATTTAGAGCGATGAGATACTTAAGATACTCCAAGTACTAGATACTCAAGATTGTCCATAACCGGGGACACGGCTAACCATGATTAGATTGTACACTCTGCAGAGGTTTGCGCACTTTCCCCCCAAGACACGATCGCCTCCGTTGGATTTCTCGCACTACATGGTGTTTGAGAAACAGATGACCGAGACACGGTCTTTCAGAAACATTAACTCTCTACTCCGGGCAGACCATACCAAACCTACAACCCTCTACATGCTGATCCACCTCTTCAAGAGCTTCACATAACTTACTCAACTATGCTAGAGCCCATAATAGCTTGTGGCTGCACACGGAAGTTTCTAGCATGAAATTATCTCAATTCCCTTTGAGCCTGGGTGGCGGTCCATAGGAAGATCACACGGAACCCTCGGATTTCCAAAAATACAGGCAACACTGGATTCTCCAGGTGCCTCAATCCACCCAGATGTGTATTCAAGTTGCCACCTTAAGTTGAACCATTAATTAACAATCTCACATCTGTCATGGATTTCACTCACCCAAACCACGTCTACGAGCATAGCATAGCAATATAAGCAACACGTAGAAGTAACTCCCAAGGGTTTGAATGTAACATGGGAATAGGTTCTACCTCATCAACTACTTCCCAACCCACATGTTAATGACATCCTAACCATGCAATGTTTGATGATTGCAACTAATGCATAAAAACTGGGTATGGAAAGAGTATGATCAATGTGTTACTTGCCTTGCTGACGATCCGCGAAACCTAAGGACTCGTAGTAGCACGCTTCGCACTCCGGGAATTCTATCGCAAACAAACTCGTAGATGCCCTATATTATTCACCCATGAAGCGTTCTCCGGCACAGAATCATGGCCGCCCAAGTGACTATACTGACCGAATAACAGCTCGGAATCAAAACCGAACACTACAACCGTCAGAACAATGCCATGACACATCCAAATACAGGGGTGCCGTGCACCCCCTATGCTTCACCGATGAGGTGTTGGATCATGAATTTCTAGAGGGATTCAAACCCGTGAACATAGAGGCATACGACGGAATAACAGACCCTGGGGTATGGATTGAGGACTTTATCCTTCACATCCACATGGCTCATGGAGATGATCTCCACGCCATCAAATACCTGCCCCTCAAGTTGAAAGGACCAGCTCGGCACTGGCTTAAAAGCCTCCCCGAAAACTCAATTGGAAGTTGGGAAGAGCTTGAGGATGCTTTTAGGGCTAATTTTCAAGGGACCTATGTCCGACCTCTGGATGCAGATGATTTAAGTCACATAATTCAACAGCCCGGAGAGTTAGCCCGAAAGCTTTGGAACAGATTTAATCAAATCGTCGACTGCCCGGATGCTGAAGCCTTAGCGGCTTTCAAACACAGTGTCCGGGACGAATGGCTCGCCAGACACCTTGGCCAGGAAAAACTGAGGACAATGACAACCCTAACAAACCTTATGACCCGCTTTTGTGTGGGCGAAGACAATTGGCTGGCCCGTAGCGGCACCAGCAACCCAGGCACATCTGAAGTCAGGGATGGCAACGGGAAACCGCGACGCAATAAAAGTAAGCTTCGAAACAATGAAGATAGCCCATACAACACGACAGTAAACGCCGGATTCAGGGGCTCTCGACTCAGTCAACAAAAAAGCCATTTAAAGGCAGCAGAGATGGACCATCCAGCCTAAACAAGATTCTAGACAGATTATGTCAGATTCATGGCACCTCCGATAAACCTGCAAATCACACCAACAGAGAATGCTGGGTCTTCAATCAGGCCGGCAAGCTAAACGCCGAACATAAGGGGAGGGAGACACCAAGTGAAGATGAGGATGAGCCTCGCCAGTCGAACATCGGGTGACAGAAAAAAATCTCACCAGAGGTCAAAACAGTGAACATGATTTACGCAACTCACAAACCGAAGAGGAGGCGCAAACGCGCACTCCAAGACATATACGCCGTGGAGCCCATCACCCCCAAGTTCAACCCTTAGTCGGCCTGTCCGATCACTTTTGGTCGCAGGGATCACCCGACTAGTATCCAGCATGGAGGATCGACTGCCTTGGTGCTAGACCCAATAATTGACGCATACCATCTCACCCGAGTCCTTATGGACGACAACAGTAGTCTTAATCTGATATATCAGGACACCGTCGGCAAAATGGTAGACCCGACAAGAATCAGCCAAAGCAATACTACCTTTAAAGGAGTAATACCAGGCCCAGAGGCCCGCTGCACGGGCTCTCTAGTACTAGAGGTTGTATTCGGTTCTCCCGATAACTTCCGAAGCGAAGAATTAACCTTCGACATCGCTCCATTCCGAAGCGGCTATCACGCACTACTCGGAAGAACGGCCTTCGCTCATTTTAATGCAGTACCGCATTATGCTTATCTTAAGCTTAAGATGCCCGGTCCACATGGCATCATCATAGTACACAGAGTGTTCCTTACGTGCGGAGGAATATGTGGCGGCTCTAGCAGCCGAACACTAAACAGCCTCTCCAATCAGAATAAATGATCGGTCGTCAAGACCGCGGGCACAGTTAGACGAGTCCGGCGCACCACTAGCTGTGACAGCTCAGATAAACCTGAGATTGGGTCGATGGATATACCCCCATAGGTGGTGCTAGGGGCTTCCCGCATGTAAAAGGGCTACAGTTCGGCTTGACCCTATTTAGATTGCATTTTAATGGTTCATTAAGAATAACCAATTTTTTGCACGAAGACTTTCACCTGGGTTTTTTCTCTTTTACAGATGATCATCGTTGAGGGAGTCCTGGATTAGGGGGTGTTCGGATAGCCGAACTATATCTTCAGCCGGACTCCAGGATATGAAGATACAAGATTGAAGACTTCGTCCCGTGTCCGGAAGGTTCTTTCCTTGGCGTGGAAGGCAAGCTAGGCGTGCAGATATTCAAGATCTCCTACCAATGTAACCGACTCTGTGTAACCCTAACCCTATCCGGTGCCTATATAAACCGGAGGGTTGTAGTCCGTAGGACGAACACATCATAACCATCATCATACCCATAGGCTAGCTTCTAGGGTTTAGCCTCCTTGATCTCGTGGTAGATCTACTCTTGTACTACCCATATCATCAATATTAATCTAGCAGGAGTAGGGTTTTACCTCCATCGAGAGGGCCCGAACCTGGGTAAAATAAAGTGTCCCTTGTCTCCTGTTACCATCCGACCTTACGCATAGATCGGGACCCCCTACCCGAGATCCGCCGGTTTTGACACCGACATTGGTGCTTTCATTGAGAGTTCCTCTGTGCCGTCGTGATCAGGAAGGATGCCTTTTCCCGTCTTTAAAGACGGTGCCGTCACTAAGGGAGCTTTGGCTATCGGCCAACCCCTCCGGCTGGGTGGTTTTCTCATAACCGCCCGTTCGGCCATTACGCCGACGGTGACCTCTCGGGTCATCGAAAACAATCTCCGCGTCAGCTCAGAATTGGCCGAGCAGCTAGATCCGGTGGAGCTCTCCTCCATAAACGAGCTCCTGGATCGCATCGCCGCCTTGGGGGTCGCTACAAACTACGACCAGGTTGGGACTAAACCCGATCTAAGGGAAATCAACTCTCCCGAAGCCACCCATCATGTTGCTGTGGTGGAAACACAGTGCGGTGACCCTTCATCAATCTTAAGGACCAGTTACGTCCGAATTCCGGAACCCTCCATGCCGGATATCCACGGAGGGGAGGATACAACCCAAGACCTGGGCTTGGAACCTGGCAAACCGGAAAAAATACAGGACTCCGGATCTCGGAATCCGGAGGTCGTTCGGCCTCCGAACAGCAAACCGGGCGAAGTATCAGATCTAATGAATTCTGCCCGTCCGATCTTAAGCGATCTCTCCCAAATCAAGCAGATGCCCGAAGAAACAGTACATGATTACTGGGCCAGATTCCTCCTGCTTATGAACAGGATAAAGGACTGCCATGAGGGAGACGCGATTTCAATCTTCTGCAGTAACTGCACGGACAAGGGGATACTCAACGCCATAAGTCGTCGTAATATTACACGCTTTGCTGACTTGGCGTCCATAGTACAAAAATACTGTGCGATGGAAAGTGCTCGGAAAACCGAAATTAAATTTTGGGATAATCCGGCCTTGAATAGCAATCCCGTCCGAATCAAAAGGGCGCACTACAGCAAAGCGCCCGGATTAAATAAAAAATCAAAACCCTCTAGGGGGCACGGAACCGTGCTAGAAAGGTGGCTCGATGGACCCTGCAAGATTCATAGTACAGAGGATCCCACCCCAAATCACAGCCTCAGGGCATGTTGGATACTCCGGCAGGTGGCCAAAATTGGCGAGGACCTCCTAAATCCAGAGGTCGAAGGAAACCAGCCCGAGAATTTCAGTACCGTTCTCACAATCTCCGAGATTTTCGCATCAAATAACATGCGAAAAAGAACACTTCGCAGCCTCACCGAAGTCTACCAAGTAGCGACCATAAATCCATGGAGCAATACTGCCATCACCTTTAATGCGAGCGACGAACCTAAATTCCGAACAGCCAGAGCGCCAGCCGCATTGGTTCTCAGTCCCATAGTGGATGGTTGTCGCCTCGCAAAGGTACTTATGGACGGAGGCAGCGGATTGAACCTCATCTACGAGGAAACCCTCCAAAAGATGGAAATAGACTGGAACCGCATTGAGCGAAGCAGCACAACCTTTAGAGGAATAATCCCCAGTCAGGAAGCGCGCTGCACCGGAAAGATCACACTAGATGTGGTATTCGGCACGCCCGATAATTACAGGTCCGAACAAATCACATTCCAGGTGGCCCCGTTCAGAAGCGGATATCACGCTATATTAGGACGAGAGGTATTCACAGTTTTCCAAGCCATACCCCATTACAGGTACATGAAGCTTAAGATGCCTGGGCCAAACGGAATTATCACTCTCGCTAGTGATCCGGACATAGCACTCCGTGCCGAAAACAAGACAGCCGCATTGGCCCACGAGGCACTATCTGAAGCTGTAACGCCCCGGATCTGATGCGCCAGGTGTCTGCCTGTTATTCACCGTCATTGCCATGTCATGTGCTTGCGTGTTTGCACTTTGCCATGTCATCATCTGCATTTCATATCATGTCATCATGTGCATCTCATTTTGCATACGTGTTCGTCTCATGCATACGAGCATTTTCCCCGTTGTCCGTTTTGTAATCCGACACTCCTATGTCCCCCGGCGTCCCCTTTTACCTCTTTTCGTGTGCGGGTGTTAAACTTTCTCGGAATGGACCAAAGTTTGCCAAGCGGCCTTGGTACACCACCGGTAGACCGCCTGTCAAGTTTCGTGCCATTTGGAGATCGTTTGATACTCCAACGGTTAGCCGGGTAACCGCAAAGGCCTCTTTGGAGTTGCAGCCCAACACCCCTCCAAACAGCCCAATAACCCATCTAAGTCATCTCCATGTTCTCGGTCGTTCGATCACGATCGTGTGGGCGAAAACCGCATCTCATTTGGAGTCTCCTACCTCCTCCTAGCTATAAATAGGTGTCTCCCCTCGATTTTTCGCGCAGATGAACCCTAGCCTCTTCCCCTGCGCGCCGCCGGACATGTCCGTCCGCGCCGGACGCATCGCCGCCGCCGCCCGCATCCAATGGGAGGCCGCCACGTGGCACCCACCTACCGGCCGCCGCCGCAGCCCGCTCGGGCCCTCCCCAGCCCGCGTCTCCCCGCCGCCCATCCCGCGCGCGCCCCCGCGCCTCGCCGTCCCCGCACGCCCCGCCGCCGCTCGCCGCCGCCCGGATCCATGCCGCCGGCCGCCGCCTCCGCCTCGCCCAGGCGCCTTGTCCGCCGCCCCGCGCCGGGACCTCCTCCGCCGCCCGGCCGCGGCCGCGCCCGCGCTCACCTCCCCCGCGCCCCGCGCCCTCGCCGCCGGCGAGCATCGCCGCCGCCTGCGCCGCCCGCCGCCCGCTCCGCCGGCGCCGGCCCTCGCCTTCGCCGCCCTCCGCCGACCCCGAGCGCCCGCGCCTCTCCTCCCCGCCGCCCCGGCCATGGAGCCGCGCCCGCCGTCGCCCTCTACAGATCCGGCTTCCCCCGCTTCGCCGGCGACCTCCTCAACCATCTCCGGCCATCTCCCGGCACAACTCCGGCGAGATCCCACTGGGTGGATCAGATCCACCAACCCCGCCATCCAAACGCCTCCACACGTCCGGATCCCTTCGTCCCGCTCGTCCCCGTCCAGTTTTCCGCGGGGTAATAATTCCACTAACTCCCTGAGATTTTTGCATTATCTTGCTCTGTTCATCATGCCATATCTTCTCGCATATAGCTCCGATTCATGCATATAATATATATAGAAATGTTCACCTGGAGATTCTCTACATTTTGTTCCATTGTGCCATGTTCATTTGAGTTCATCTGGATGCCCTAATCGTTGTTGCAAGAGTGCTATATGATGTTAACTGCTGTCTGTTATCAGAATATGCTCATTTGTTATTTTTGCATCTTTTCGTGTGATTTCCTTTTGAGCATGAACCCAACATGTGTTTTCTGATATGCCATTCCATCTTTGCTGTGGTGCAACCCATTTGTCATGATATGCCATGTATTGTTTGTTTCAAGCTTGCAAATTAGCTTACTCAATGTTGCTGATTTCAGGGACTTAGTAATTTCACTGTCTTTGTCTGCTATTATTTTGATGCCATGTATTCATGTTGCTACAGTGCTGTTATTTCAGTGTTATTTTGAGGATGATAAGTATGGATGTTTTGTAGATATGGTTATGCTCTATCCATCCATGCATTTGTTTGTAATTATGGGGTGCTATAGCTTGAGTCAATCGAGCTCTACGTTTGCTATAAAATGTTCCTGGCAGATTATTTACGTGTTATTCGATTTTGCCAAGGTTGTTCTAGTTGATCCTTGCATGATATTTTGTTCTTCTTGCCATTTCTAGCTTCTATGTCATGTCTAGTTGCTGGGTGTATGCTTAGTTTGTCATACAATGCCTCGTAGTGAGTGCATCGAGTTCGTAAACATGCCTACTTGTTATCTGTTTATGCCATGCTCCAGTTTTTCACCAAGTCTGAATCTGTTTATGGTTTTGCTATGTTCATATGCTTGCAATTGTATTTTCTGATCCCTTTTGGCTTATGGTCAGTAAGGGACTTTTGTTATATGCTTTGAGTAGACTCATGCCATGCTCTAGTTTGACATGATAGCTTGCTGTACCATGTTGTTTGATAGCTCTAAACATTGCAACCTGATGTTATTTCTGCCATGTCCTGAAATTCTGCTAAGTCTGTGAACCTGATATTATTTGCAATCTTGCCATGCTTGTTTGAGTATGATCTAGTGATTTCTGGAGATATCTCAGTGTTCATGTTTTGTCATGCTTTACCTGTGCATCATGTCAATGCCTTTTGTTTTCATGTTGAGATCTTTAGCTTGTTGTTTTGATGCTTGCTAGATGCCTACTTGTTGTTTAGGACAGATTGTTGCTATAACTTGTATAGGGTGTATGTGTTGCAACGTTGCTCCGTTTTGAGTGTGCTCTATATGAAACTTGCTTAGTTTTGCAAGTAGCTTCATATTATCATGTTGCATCCTTGTTTTGAGGTGTTTGCTTGATGTTTGTATGCATTTTTGCATCGATGCCATGTTTATCTTGTTTTGCTCATATCTTCTAGGCCGTAGCTCCGAATTGAATGAACTTTATATGTAACTTGACTAGAATTTCGTGTAGATCATCCTGGTGCATCTTAACTTGCTGTTTAACAAATTGAACATAAGGTTTATTCAGATCTGGACAAATTTCGAAATTTGCATATGAGGACTTACCAGAATTGTTCTATGTTGTTTCCGGCCTCATTTAAACTTGCTTTGATGTGTTGTTCTTGTATGCATCATCTCTTGCCATGAGTAGCTTCATATAGCCTTGTCATGCATCATACTTGGTTGAACATCATGCCTTGTTCATGTGTGGTGTGTTTACCTTCTTGTGTGCTTCTTCTCGATAGTTCCCGTTTCGTTGCGATCGTGAGGATTCGTTCGTCTACGCTTGGTTCGTCTTCGTGGCTTCATCTTCTTCATGGACTCGTTCTTCTTCCTAGCGGGATTTCAGGCAAGATGACCGTCACCTTGGATCTCATTACTATCATTGCTATGCTAGTTGCTTCGTTCTTTCGCTAAGATGCGCTACCTATCACTTGCTGCTCAAGCCTCCCAAATTGCCATGAACATCTGACCTTTGTTACCCTTCCTAGCAAACCATTGTTTGGCTATGTTACCGCTTTGCTCAGCCCCTCTTATAGCGTTGCTAGTTGCAGGTGAAGATGAAGATTGCTCCATGTTGGATTATGTTTATGTTGGGATATCACAATATCTCTTATATTATTAATGCATCTATATACTTGGTAAAGGGTGGAAGGCTCGGCCTTATGACTGGTGATTTGTTCCACTCTTGCCACCCTAGTTTCTGTCATATCGGTATTATGTTCCCGGATTTTGCGTCCCTAACGCGGTTGGGTGATTTATGGGACCCCCTTGACAGTTCGCTTTGAATAAGACTCCTCCAGCAAGGCCCAACATTGGTTTTACCATCTGCCTACCACCTATCCCTTTCCCTTGGGTCGGCCAGCCCGAGGGTCATCTTATTTTAGCCCCCCCCGGGCCAATGCTTGTCTAAGTGTTGGTCCGAACCGAGCCGCCTGCGGGGCCACCTCGGGGAAACTCGAAGCCTGGTTTTACTCGTAGCCTGTCTCATCCGGGGTTGCCCTGAGAACGAGATATGTGCAGCTCCTATCGGGATGTCGGCGCATCGGGCGGTCTTGCTGGTCTTGTTTTATTACTGTCGAAATGTCTTGTAGCCGGGATTCCGAGACTGATAAGGTCTTCCCAGGGAGAAGGAATATCCTTCGTTGATCGCGAGAGCTTATCATGGGCTAAGTTGGGACACCCCTGCAGGGTTTGAACTTTCGAAAGCCGTGCCCGCGGTTATGGGCAGATGGGAATTTGTTGATGTCCGGTTGTAGTAAACTTAAAGTAAACTCTTCTAAAATACACCAACCGTGTGCGTAACCGTGAGTGTCTCTTTTCGGGGTTGATCGAGAGGAGAACGCGGTTTCTGGGTTATGTCTGACGTAAGTAGGAGTTCAGGATCACTTCTTGATCATTACTAGTTGACGACCGCTTGTTTTGCTTCTCTTCTCGCTCTTATTTGCGTAAGTTAGCCACCATACATGCTCAGCCGCTGTTGCAACCTCACCACTTTACCCCTTCCTTACCCTTTAAGCTTTGCTAGTCTTGATACCCATGGTAATGGGATTGCTGAGTCCTCGTGGCTCATAGATTACTACACCACCAGTTGCAGGTACAGGTTATGCGATGATCATGACGCGAGAGCGATGTTTATTTGTGTTGGAGTTCTTCTTCTGCTTCTTCTTCGATTGAGGGATAGGTTCCTGGTCGGCAGCCTGGGCTAGCAGGGTGGATGTCGTTTGAGTTTCTGTTTATGTTCCATCCGTAGTCGGATGTTGATCTTGTATGTTGTATTGTTGTATTCATGTGACATTGTATGACTTGGTTGTATCCCCACTATTATGTAATGTTGATGTAATGATATCCACCTTGCAAAAGCGTCTTCAAGATGCGCTTCTATCCTTGGTGGAACCTTCGAGTTCCTTTAGGATAGGGTCGCATCTTGTGCGTGACAGAAGCCTTAGCAGCCGAAGAGCTGACGGCGCTGCGATCCACGGTTAGCAAGGATGATGTGATACTCGATAAGAGATCCAAATCCACATCCTTCAAACCAGCGGACGAAATAGTCAAATTCCAGGTCCACCCAACAGACCCGAATAAAACAGACTCCATCGGGGCACAATTGAGCCCTGATGTAAACGCCGCACTACGCGAGTTCCTACGAGAGAACTGGGATATTTTCGCTTGGCACCCCTCAGATATGCCAGGAATCCCACGCAGGCTGGCCCAGCACAGCTTAAATATCCAGAAAGGATTCAAACCTGTCAAACAAACCCTTCGACGTTTCTCCGAACCAAAGAGACAGGCCATGGGAGAGGAGCTAGCCAAATTATTGGAGGCCGGATTCATTAGAGATATCAAACACCCGGACTGGCTAGCAAACCTGGTAATGGTACCAAAGAAGGACAAATCCTGGCGCCTGTGTGTCGACTTCAAAGACCTTAATAAGGCCTGCCCAAAGGATCCCTTTCCCCTCCCTCGAATTGATCAAATCATCAATGCCACCGCAGGACACGATTCCCTGTGTTTCCTCGACGCATACTCTGGTTACCATCAAATAAAGATGGCAGAATCCGACCAAGCTGCAACAGCATTCATCACGCCATACGACCCATTCTGCTTCAACACAATGCCCTTTGGGCTCAAAAACGCCGGCGCGACATATCAGCGCATGATTCAAACATGTTTGGCAAACCAGATCGGCAAAATAGTGGAGGCGTACGTAGATGATGTGGTCGTTAAATCAAGACACGTCGAATCTCTAGTAGACGACTTGAGACTTACATTCGACAACCTGCGAAAATACGACATCAGGCTCAATCCGGAAAAAATGTGTTTTCGGCGTCCCAGCCGGAAAGCTCCTGGGCTTCATTATATCCGGCAGAGGAATTGAAGCAAATCCAGCTAAAATCCAAGCTCTGTCACAGTTGGATGTCCCAAAAGATCTCAAGCAAATTCAGAAACTCACCGGATGCGTGGCGGCCTTAAGCTGCTTCATCTCCCGCTTGGGAGAAAAGGCACTACCCCTTTACCGCCTCCTTAGGCGCACCGAACACTTCGAGTGGACGGACGCTGCCACGGCCGGACTCAAGGAAATAAAGGCCATCTTGGGAACAAACTCCGTCCTGGCCGCGCCGAATACCGGCGAACCCATGCTATTGTACATTGCCGCAACCCATCAAGTTGTTAGCGCAGTACTCGTCGTCGAACGGATAACGGACGGACATAAATTACCCCTTCAAAGGCCAGTTTACTACGTGTCCACTGTCCTCACACCATGCAAATCACGGTACCCGCATTATCAAAAAAATCGCATACGCGGTATTCATGGCATCCCGGAAGCTACGACACTACTTTCAAGAGTGTTCTATTACAGTAGCCTCGGAAGTACCACTCAACGATATTATCAACAACCGCGATGCAACAGGCCGGATAGCAAAATGGGTCATAGAGCTCCTCCCGTTCGATATAACCTACAAGCCACGGCGAGCAATTAAATCGCAAGTCCTAGCCGACTTCGTCGCCGAATGGACAGAGGCCGAACTCCCTAAAGAGCACGGCACGTACTCAAACTGGATCATGCATTTCGACGGCTCCAAAATGCTGGCCGGACTGGGGGATGGCGTCGTTTTGACGTCCCCTACAGGAGATACAGTCCAATATGTACTCCAAATTATGTACACGGACTCCAACAATGCAGCCGAATACGAGGCCCTTCTACATGGCCTCCGTATGGCGGTATCCATGGGCATTCAACGCCTGGAAATACGCGGGGACTCAAACCTCGCGATATCCCAAATAAATGGCGACTTCGACGCCAAAGACCCAAAAATGGCAGCTTATCGCAATGCCGTACTAAAAATGTCAGCTCAGTTCGAGGGACTGGAGTTCCATCACATAGCCCGAGAAAATAATCAGGCAGCGGATGTCCTGGCATGCATTGGAGCAAAACGAGATGCAGTCCCCCCCCAACATCTTCTTAGAAAGATTATTCAAACCATCCGTAACATGGGAGGGGGAACCCTCGGATAATAGCCCGGGCATAACCGCACAACCCAATGCCGAACAATCAGACATAATCGGCGGCCCCGCCACCGAAATTACACCCTCAGCCTACGCAATAATGGCGGTCATCGCCCCGTGGACGGAACCATTCCTAGCCTACCTTACTAGGCAGGAACTCCCCGAGGACCAAAACGAGGCACGCTGCATAGTGCGGCGATCTAAAGCCTATAAAGTCCACGAGGGAGAGCTATATAAGAAAAGCACTACAGGAGTCCTTCAAAGGTGTATCTCCGAAGAGGAAGGGCGGAGTCTGTTGGCTGAAATTCATGCCGGACTCGGTGGCCATCACGCCGCGGCTCGGTCCCTTGTAAGCAAGGCTTTCCATACTGGCTTCTATTGGCCGACGGCTAGAGCAGACGCTCAGGACCTAGTCAAACGGTGCGTCGGTTGCCAGCTCTTTGCCAACCAAACCCATATGCCACCCAACGCCCTCCGAACTATCCCCATCACTTGGCCTTTCGCGGTCTGAGGGCTCAATATGGTGGGACCCCTTAAAGGCGGAACCCACAAGAAAAAATACTTATTGGTCATGGTGGATAAATTCACCAAATGGATAGAAGCCAAGCCTGTCAAGACGGCTGAATTCGGACCTGTGATAGACTTCGTATCCGGGGTCGTACACCGTTATGGTGTCCCCAACAGCATTATCACTGATAACGGCACAAACTTCACCTCTGATGAAGTAAAGTTGTGGTGCAAATACATGGGCATTAAGCTCGACTACGCTTCTGTCTATCACCCACAAACTAACGGTCAGGTCAAACGTGCAAATGGTCTCATCATGAGCGGCATCAAACCCAGACTAGTGCGGTCCCTCAAGGAATCTGATATGCACTGGGTAGAGGAGCTCGACTCCGTACTCTGGGGGCTGCGAACCACGCCAAATCATACCACCGGATTCACGCCATTTTTTATGGTGTACGGCGCTGAGGCGATTCTGCCCTGCGACATAATTCATGACTCACCTCGAGTGCGCATGTACGAAGAAAGAGAAGCCGAGCTTGATCGGCAGGACAACCTGGACGCCTTAGAGGAAGAGCGTGACGTGGCTAAGGCCCGTTCGGCATTCTATCAACATCAAGCTCGAAGATACCAAAGCAGAGAAGTACGGGCCAAAAATTACAACGTTGGTGAACTAGTTCTGCGCCTGCCGGATAAGCAAAAGAACAAACTCAAGCCCAAATGGGAAGGTCCATTCATAATCGACCAAGTCCTAACTGGTGGAGCGTACCGCCTACGAGATGCGTCGGACAACCGACTCGAGCCGAACCCATGGAACGCCACACGTCTCCGAAGATTCTATGCCTAGCGCCGGACTCTGTGTTTGTCTCCTTCCTCTGTCCATTATTTACATTTATACCTTTTTTTTACTTTGTCTACTACTCTTTTCTTTTCTAGCCCGTAAAAGGCTCATTATATGACGCGCTATCCGCGCTCCTTAAACCTGGGGGCTTCTTTAACAGAAGCTTATCTATATGGGTTTCACACCCAACGCATGCGTCAGACTTCCGCATGCACCTTTTCTTCGCCATTATATGCATCGATGTGACTTAAGTTTTGGCCAAGCTGGGTTCCCTGGCTCCTGTGCTTACCCCTACGTTCCCGATTGTTCGGCTAGGCGGTAAAGGGAGCACCTCTGCGATTGTTACTGCCGGATAAGCCGGATGTGTACCTCAGACTGGGTGAAGCCGAAAGCTAGCGTTCTTAAGGGAATATTCGATCGGTGAACTAAAGATGAACCTTTTTATTTTATACATGCCCCCAGATGATCTTCTGCATTTGCAGTCCGGACGTGCACTTTAGGGCACGCCACCCCAGCGAAAGGAACCCTTAACGGAACTATTCTCTCTGGAAGATGTTTCTTACTAACCATGTAATATAACATAACTAGTTGGGCACTTGTCTGATAAAGCACTAATGACCCCTACGCCTGGTCTCCATGCATACCCCGGCTTTTATATAGCCGTTATGGTATTCGGACACACTCCGGACCGTCAGGTCCCGAGGTCGAAGCGAAAAGGTCGGCAACGACAAACGATCTACAATCCGGCTAGAAGGCATTACACATGTCAATTATAAATTACATAGTCATCTTGACTGATCGTATTCCTCCTCTATACCATCTAACAGGCTGTCTAATTTACAGTCCTGCTGGGAATACTTTGCGGCCAGCTCTACCTGGCCATACACCAAGCTCACAGGGATCTCCTTCCCGTCAGGCCCCACTGGTCCGACCTCGGCCATGTGATTGGGGTCAGACTTCGTAAAGCGGGTCTTCACCATGGCCCAGGCCTCCCTCGCGCCTTGTCGGCAGGCTGATATCTTCCACAACCGGATGCACCGCCGAGCTCCCGTCAGCTTCTCCGCAAGCTCTCCAAGGCCCTCGGGCGTGGAGTGGACAGGCCATAAGGCCCGGGCAACCCCTTGCATTGCCTGCCGAATTCGTTCGTGCAGTTGCAGGAGTTCGGGGAGCAGGTCACCCGTAGAACCGGGCATCTCCTCTGCAGGACGACCTGTGAGCGTACCTACAGACATAATTCTGTTATTCGTCTTCCTCGCCGGACTCCTTTTTTTTTCAAAGGGTTCGCTCAAGCACTTACTAAATATGCCGCGTCGAAGACACTGATTCTCCTTCGTGGAGTCAGATAGCTGGCCACGAACGTCTTTCAGTTCAACATCCAGCTTGGTGTTGGCATCCTGAAGATCATTCTTCTCTCGCCTCACCCTTGTCAACGTACTCTCGCCAGCCTTTAACTGGCGTAAGAGTTGTTGCCTCTCCGGATCTAGTCCGGCACCATCTGTAACATTAATTGTCAGATTCGCACATAAGCCGCACAAATACTAATCTCTCAAAGTATATCATACCTGAGGGGGTCCCTTTTGGCTCCCCTGTTGCGGCTAGTGCGGCCTCTAGTTGGGCCTTGCACTTTTCCAGCTCCTGGGACAGCACGGTGTTCTTCTCAGTAAGAACCTACATATTATATGATCCTTAAATCAGTTAGTTTAACTGTTTCATGTCTCGGGGGCTACTGGTATATATATATATTTAAATTTTCTTACCCGTATGTCTTTCACATACTGCTCCGTGGCTCTGGCTAAACCATCTTGAGCATCATGAAGGTACGCATCTCCCGAATTGAAGGCGTCTAAGGCCTCTCGGGAGAAACAAGCGTCGCGTAGAACTGTCCGGCGACGCCTATGGTTCATGGCGCTCTCCACTTCTGAATTTGTGGCAGATAGCCGGTCCGCGTCCTCTGTTGGAGGAGTGTCCGGCGCAAGCCTGGTGGTTGTCCCCGCCTCCGGACCAGACGTTGGGGCCTGGCTGGTAGAGGCGCGGTTGGCGGCCCCTCCGGATATAGTCCGGCGAGGCCTCTTCGTCCTGGAAACAGTGCGGATGTTAACATGCCCTGACAGAATAACGCCAGGAAGACAGAGGGCGCGTTATACCTTTGTGCCGAACTCTCACTCTGGACTTCATCCCTTTTTACCACACGGGGCCCGGCGGCTCCTCGTTGGCTAGCCGCCGCAGGTTCGGCCTCCCTCCTCGGAAATCTCCCTTTTAAATACGGTTGTCGTCAGAAACACCGGAATATGTAAGGACGGAATCTCTCTTGCGGGAATAAACACTCCGGTTTCTGTCACCTGGGAGGCCGTGATTAACCCGGGATAATCAGCCGTTATGGCCACCAAGGTATTATCTTTGCTTAACTGGTGGAACACCTCGTCGATGAGCTCCATCGATATGTCCGGATCCTCTTCGGAGTCCGGATCGAGGGACCGTTCTGGGTCCTCAGGCTGTGGAGGGCAGCTGTTGATATCCTTTACCTCCTGTCGAAGCTCCTGCATTGAAATCACCAGATTACGTATCTAGTCATGGGAGCATTAAATAAGCAAGCAAGTGCAATTGTTCACTTACCCAACTTGGAGGTTCATACATAGTGAATCCGGCCTGTGGGTTGACGCGGAGGAAGTCCTCCTTTTCTCCCTTGTACAAAGATGTTAGAATCTTTACTAGAGCGGCAGCTGTGTCTGGCACCTTGCGGCCGTAACGGGTGGCGTCATCCTCCCTGTTGAAACCCCACATGGGGTGACTCCTATATTGAAGCGGCTGCACCCCCCGCATAATACATGCGGCCATGACTCCAATCATGGTTAGTCCGGAATGAGCCAACAGTCTTATCCGGCCCATCAGGTAAAGAACGTCTCTGTTGCTTTCTCTCTGAGAGCTCCGCGGACGCCAACTTAAGCGTTTCTTTAAGGGAGCCATGCTGAACTCAGGGAGGCCGTCCCGGACAGGGTCCAGCAGCGGGACGTCGTCTATGTAGAACCATTCTGAAGGCCAGTCCTCGGACGCCTTCTTTGGGGTTCCGGATAGGTATCCGGTCCCGGCGATGCGCCATATTTTGGCTCCGCCCACTTGGTACATAGACCCCTTCTAAGAACGGGGCACCAAGCAGAACAACCTCTTCCACAGCGCGAAATGAGCCTCGACGCCTAAAAATAGCTCGCAAAGGGCAACAAAGCCTGCAATATGTAGCACGGAGCCAGGCGTGAGGTTGTGCAGCTGGAGGCCGTAGAACTCCAGAAGCCCGCGGAGGAATGGATGAATTGGAAATCCCAGACCCCTTAATAAATAAGGGACGAGGCACACCCGCTCTCCTTTAGAAGGATTGGGGGTGCTCTTCGCTTGCTTGCCGCCGTTGTAGGTGGTGAGTCCGGCTCGGACCGGGACCATATATGCTTGGGGAAGGAATCCTTTGGCCTGCAGTGACACTAGCTCACTGTGTGGGATGGTGCAACTCTCCCAGTCTCCGGATTTGGGGCTGGAGGGGCGAGGGGAGGAGCTACGACGGCTGGCCATGTTGGAATGGACCTTTGCTGGAGACGCTCTGATGATAACTCGCGGGAAGAAGAAGATGTGGTTTGGATCTAGATCCCCATCCCGTTAAATAGGCGGCTCATTTATATGACCAAGGGTGTGAATATAAAAACACCCCCGGGCTTTTCGCATTCGTTCAACACATGGAAGACGGCAATTATTGGGCACCGAGACCGAGGAGCGCTACGGACATTATTCATATAAGTACACAAGATTCGGAGGGGGAACCCGCCTTGCAATGCGAAAGACAAATTTGCGCGCTGGACTCGACGTCATTGAAGCCTGGTTCGGGGGCTACTGAGGGAGTCCTGGATTAGGGGGTGTTCGGATAGCCGAACTATATCTTCAGCCGGACTCCAGGACTATGAAGATACAAGATTGAAGACTTCGTCCCGTGTCCGGAAGGTTCTTTCCTTGGCGTGGAAGGCAAGCTAGGCGTGCGGATATTCAAGATCTCCTACCAATGTAACCGACTCTGTGTAACCCTAACCCTATCCAGTGCCTATATAAACCGGAGGGTTGTAGTTTGTAGGACGAACACATCATAACCATCATCATACCCATAGGCTAGCTTCTAGGGTTTAGCCTCCTTGATCTCGTGGTAGATCTACTCTTGTACTACCCATATCATCAATATTAATCTAGCAGGAGTAGGGTTTTACCTCCATCGAGAGGGCCCGAACCTGGGTAAAATAAAGTGTCCCTTGTCTCCTGTTACCATCTGATCTTGACGCACAGATTGGGACCCCCTACCCGAGATCCGCCGGTTTTGACACCGACAATCGTGCTACACCCTTCCAGGATACGGAACAACGGAGACACAGGCGCAGACGTGCAGCAGGGCCCCGCTCAAAGGTTTCTTTTTAGATTAAGACCCTGTGTAAACCTTTTTTACTGTCTCTTGTTGCTTCAACACCCTCCAGATACTCAACACAACCGAGAGGGATGCTGGCCTTATTGGCATTTCGTCATGTCAGACTAATGCACGTACCTGGAAATTCAGGGCTCATTATCGAGGGCGTTACTCAGCCCAGTATATGTTGTAAAGTTCGAATACCTTAGGGAGTGTCCGGTGTCACGAGTTTGGCCTTATATGCATCAGCTCCGAATCATGTCTTTGGTCAATAGTTTGGTTTGCCCGGCTCACATGATTTGCTACCATATGTTCCGCTCTATCGGCTAAGGTGGCACCAGGAGAACTACTGCGATTGTGCCCTGGTTCATTTGGATGAGCACCTCAGTAGAGAAATCGAAAACTGACTGTCATGATAATGCGAGACTGGTCAACCACTCAATGACTCAGTGGAATCTTCGTGATTCCTCCGCATTAACTAAGGACCGGTTTCCTGGTCACGTATGTACGCGCACTGTATTCGGATGAGCGCGGAAGTACCAGGGGCTATATAGTAGCCCCACCGTCAAATTCCTATGGCTAAGTGAAAGTGTTAAAGCTATATAGTCCGATTGCCTTGTTTGCCATGCTATCACCTCCTTAATGGACCAAGACGTTGGATCAAGTGTGAATACGCGCTTTTCTGAACACCCCCGCATTATATGCATGGGGGCTGAAGCCGACGACTGCAAACTTTCAAGTTATATACATACATAAACGGCCGCACAGGATGCATCATAATACTTTCGGGCAAAAGTATAAACACAGCCTTTATAATCCAAATAGCATTGTTTTTACAATTGGGATACATGTCACTCGAACATGATACTCTTCGAGCATTGAGCCTCTATTAAACAAGCGCCTTCTAGGACTTCTTCAAAATAGTGCTCGGCCGAGACCTGCCCTACGGCCGGACCCCGGGTTGCAATAGCGATGGCCTCCATCTCTGCCCAGTATGTCATAACATGGGCAAGAGCCATCCGCGCACCCTCTATGCACGCCGACCTCTTTACAGCGTTGATATGCGGCACAACACCAAGGAATCGTTGCACTAAACCAAAATAACTATTCAGCCTTGGTCCCTTCGGCCAAAGATGATCCATGACAGAACTCATGGCAAGTCCGGACAACCTATGGAGCTTGACCCACTTGGCCATTTGTTCATTTAACAGCAGCGGACGCGTTGGAGCACCGAACTGCGACCAGAACAACCTTTCCACTTCATGATCTTTCTGATCTTTGAAAAAGTCATTCACATCAGCAGCACTCATTGCCAAGTCCAAGTACGCGTCTGCAACACTGCATTATTGATCCAGAGGGGCATATTTCAGATCTCCGAACTTCGTCCACAACAAAAAGGGCTTCCCAGCCGTGATATCTCCGGCTTGACGGAGCTCCTCCTTCGCTGCTCTGATTTTAGAGCGGGTTTCCTTGGCTGCTTCCATGGCTTTCTTCAGGTCAGCCGCTTTCGCTTGGCTTTCCTTTTCAAGAAGCTCATATCGGCCGACGACATCTTTCAGCTCAACAGCCATCTTGGCTATTTTTTCTTTGCTCTGGCGATGAGCAGCCTGCTCGGCTCTTAACTCTTCGGCCGCCTTTAGGGCGGCCACATCACTTCTCCTAGCTTGTTCCTTGGCTCGGGCAAGTTCCGCCCGAAGGGTCTCCACGGCGGCAGCTCCATCTGCAGTCACAACATATTATAGATACTAGCATCATGCTCCTCTTAATATTTGTTGACCACACGAAAATACATACCCTGTGCCTCGTCAAGCCGCTTGTTCACAAGCACGATGTCAGCATCCGCCGCGTCAAGCTGCCGCCTCAGTTCGGCAAACTCAGCAGTCCAGCCAGCCACCGGACCCTCAGCCGCCTACACACGAAAGCAGCGCGATCATTACCTGGGACTACGATCCTCTGTTTGCCACCTCTGCACAGCAACCAGAGTCTCAGGGGCTACTATCTGTATAGAGCACACCTAGCATGTGCGGTACCATAAAAAAATATTACTTTGTGTACCTCAAAGCCTCTTAGCTGGCTCGTAAAAGCTTCATGCAACCCACTTTTGGCGGATATAATCCTCTCAACCACCGTACCCATTAAAGTACGATGCGCCTCTGAGATAGCCGCTTGCTCCAGAAGACCCATCAGTGCATCCGGTTGTGCACCGGACAGTCCCGGACTCTTTTTGTTGCTCTCCTTAGGAGCCGAATACTCCGGACTTCGGGTAGCCGAAGGGTTACCTTCTGGCCTTGGCGGATCAGGAGAAATCCTCTGTGATGACACCTCAGGGTCGTCCGCCCCATGAGGCGGGGAGACAGGGGGAGGCGTTTCGCTCTCCATCATCTCCGGAAGAAGATCCCCCGAAGATGAGCTCTGTCGAGAAGGGATACGAGCTGGACTGCAAGATATATGTCTCGGTTATTGTCCTCGGAGATAAAGCGGGTTATATTTACCAAAGTACTCTTGTTCACTTACAGCTCGGTGGAGGGCTGGCCCCCTTGCGGGCGCTGTGCGGTAAGGACGCCCTTTGGGGCAGGGCCCCCTGGCGAAGGTTTCTTCCCTCATTTGGAAACCTTCGTTTCCAAGTCTTCAGAGGCGGTCCTTTTCCTTCCTTGGGAAGAGGGGATTTTAGATTCTTCTCCCCGATTATCCTCCTTCGCGGAGACAGTAATTCCCCCGGTTTGGATGTGTAATGTGTGAAGCCCGCTTTTGGCTTCTTTATTCCTCCCTTTATCTTCCCCTGATGGCACTTGATAAGGTGCGTGCTCAAGCATCCTGGCTAGTACAGGATCCGGTGAGCCTTTGGGGAGGGGGGCCGAACACCTGATCCTCTCCGCATTTCTTATCCAGTCCTGGCCGAGAGAGATTTCTTCAGAATGATGTTGTGACAAATAAAAAGACAGCATGTTCGGCCGTAGAATTACTTACGTGGGTATCTAGACGGTTGCAGTTGAGACCCGCATCCTCGGTGGTGTCCGAACACTTTATTCGTGATCCGAAGAACAATCCATACATCTCTTCGAGCGTCACGCTGAAGAATTGCTGAATAGTTCGCGGTCCTTCCAGGTTGAACTCCCACATAGGAGAGATCGGTGTTGGCATGGCAGGACCTGACGAACTAGCATAACTTGCATTACCTTGACAAGACTGACATCCCTCTTGAGGAGATCTCGGATATGACTTTGCAATGTCAGCACGTAATTAACTGGACCCCAGTCCAGCCCCTTGTTGACCCATGACGCCAGTTGCGGTGGAGGGCCCGAGCGGAAGGCGGGGGCAGCTGCCCACTTTGTACCTCGGGGAGCTGTGATGTAAAACCACTCCCGCTGCCATAAGTTGGACACCTCTGGGAAGGAACCCTTTGGCCATAGAGCATCGGCGCCTTTGCTTATTATGGCACCTCCGCATTCTGCGTGTCGCCCATCGATTGTCTTCGGCTTCACATTGAAGGTCTTGAGCCATAAGCCGAAGTGTGGGGTGATGCGGAGGAAGGCCTCACACACGACGGTAAACGACGAGATGTGAAGGATGGAATCTGGAGCTAGATCATGGAAATCGAGCCCGTAATAGAACATAAGCCCTCTAACAAAGGGATCAAGACTAAAGCCTAGCCCTCGGAGGAAGTGGGAAACAAATATGACACTCTCGTTAGGTTCGGGAGTGGGGATGACCTGCCCTTGAGCAGGCAGCCTGTGCGGGATTTCGGCAGTCAGATACCTGGCTTCCCTTAGCTTCTTGATGTCCTCCTCTATGACAGAGGAGGCCATCCACCGACCTTATAGGTTGGATCCGGACATGGTTGAAGGTTCGAAGCGCTTAGCCTGAGCCTTGGGTGTTGGAACTCGAGGTGGGGGAAGAGAAGGGTCGAGCATGAGAGGAAAAGGACAGGCCTTGGCCCCTTTATAAAGAGGGTGAATATCAAGCGTCCTCCGCGTGGCCGTTTGGAACTTGCCTAAAATCGAGGAGTCATACTAACAAGCACGATTGGGTTACCCACACCCGTATTGGTGAGAATCCCGTGATAAGGGGAAAACGACCTCTGCTTCGACAAGACATGCCAATAAAACCGCCTCGCAACATGTGCAGTGGCAGGCTGGGGAAAACAGTTTGTAATGACCGGACCACGGCAGGATGTCACGTTATGAAAAGTTGTCAGCAGATTAGATTTGTGGAGTATTATACTCTCTACGGTGGTATGTGGAATTTGTTTTACAGAGTCGGACACAATCCTTGTGATCTTATATGTAGTATTTGGAGAAGGAACCCGCCTTGCAATGCCGAAGACAATCTGAGCACCGGACTCATCGTCATTGAAGCCTGGTTCAGGGGCTACTGAGGGAGTCCTGGATTAGGGGGTCCTCGGACAGCCGGACTATATACTGTGGCCGAACTGTTGGACTATGAAGATACAAGATTAAAGACTTTGTCCCGTGTCCGGGTAGGACTCTCCTTTGCGTGGGAGGCAAGCTTGGCGATTCGGATATGTAGATCTCCTTCTCTGTAACCGACTGTGTGTAACCCTAGCCCCCTCCGGTGTCTATATCAACTGGAGGGTTTAGTCCGTAGGACAAGAAGAACAACAATCATAATCATAGGCTAGCTTCTAGCGTTTAGCCTCTATGATCTCGTGGTACATAAACTCTTGTAATACTCATATCATGAAGATCAATCAAGCAGGAAGTAGGGTATTACCTCCACCGAGAGGGCCCGAAGCTGGGTAAACATTGTGTCCCCTGCCTCCTGTTGCCATTAGCCTTAGAAGCACAGTTTGGGACCCCCTACCCGAGATCCGCCGGTTTTGACACTGACAGTGGTGCAAGCTGGTTGTAAAGGAAGTTGTACCTGAGGGATGTCGGGACGTAGCTCAATCTAGAGGAGGGCGGCGGGAGGCGGCAACTGCCCACGTCATGGCAGTGAGCAAGGGACGAAGGCAACCTCACCGGCTTTGTGAGAGAGAACGGCGGGGACCCCTGATCGGGACGTGCCGACAGTGGGTTTTTTCCATCGGCGACGGCGACCGCATCTAGACTAAGCATGCACTCCTTCCCCCGGAGGATGTGATCCGCCCGGATGTTAGAGACGTGGCCACAACTGTTTTGTGTGAGAGAGAGTGTGAAGAGAGCAACCCCAGCAAGCAATCGTGTAGGCTTGTCCTGGCTATGTATATAGTGAAGCGGTTTCCTTTTCTCTCCATATGAACCTATTTATATTGCGCGTGCCACTAAAGAAAAAAACTTTATTTATAAATGATGCGACACCGTTCATGCGTGGTTCCAGACCCTCCATTATTTATAAGTGAGTAACTACTACTAGATGCGTCAAATTATCGCGTGGGCTGCATCATCTTACAGAAATGAGCTCCACCGTGTCACGTGTGTGGTTGGGGAAGACGCAAAGTGTGCACCTCTTCTCTTCGAGCATGGTTATTAAAAGTATAGCCCACTATTGTACTACCACGCGGTTATTATATATGGGCAAAGAGTATAGGCAGTAATAATGACTAATAAGCCGTGAAATCACGAGGTCCACCTTTCTCTATGTTTGACCGAGGAAGCAGCCATCATTTCACTCCTCGTTGAATATCCATCCGCTGCTACCTCCATGAATAAATAAAAATCCGCTTCTATCTCCGTAGCATGGTTAATAATATAGCCATGTCAGTCAAGACGTAGAAATATCATTCACTAATACAATAGGGATGGATCTAAGGCTGGTGATTTTTTTTACTTTGTCTCTTTCTCTTTTTGTCTCATTTACTCATTTTACATAGGAGCACGTGTAGACGATGGCTATTCCTTTTGATGGGACTTCTTCATGGGGTTTAAGACTAAGCAGCTCATTATGCCCGCTGCCCACCACTCTGAATCATGCCATCTATGATAGGGAGTAGTCTCATTGCAACAATGAGGTCCACTAGGTCTAGCACGTCCTGTAAGAAGAGACTGTCACGCAAAACATACATCTTGTTGCCTTCTTCCTCGTACAGTACGTACCACTGGTATGTACTACAAGTTCTACTACTACTACTCGTTCTCCTATAAACCTTGCACTTGGCATCTCCAAAATATTAACCTTGCGATTGGCTCTTAGCCTCTTCAGAAAGTCGAGCAATAATGGTACTGCAGTATATATCATTTTTGCTATCTGAGACCGAATGAATTGCTGCATGTCCACCACGTGGGCGAGGGTCGAGGGGCGAGGGAGAGTGTGTACTATTACGTCTGTTTCAATATGGACTACATACGGAGCAAAATGAGTGAATCTACACTCTAAAATATGTCTATATACATCAGTATTTGGAGTATGTACTAGTAGTTCATATTGAAATCTACTAAAGGACATATATTTCAAACAATATGATAATCTTTCTAACCAAGGTAGGGACGAGGAGTAAACGGAGGGAGTAGTAAAATTTTGTCCTTGTCCTACAAGCCACCGTGCGCGTGGGCGAGGGAGCGGGCGTAAGGCATAGTAAGCAAGCTTCACCTCGTCCTGCGAGCCGCCGCACCCGTGGGCGGGGGAGACAGCGTACTAAGCAAGCTTCTCCTCGTTCAAATGTAATACGTATAGAGCATCTCCAGTGTATAGAGCCTTGCCTCTAAGGTAGGTCCCACATGGTTTGCCTCTTTTTTAACCTAACGCGTCAAGTCGCAATTTGTTTGTTCACCTGTGGTAGACGATCCTCCATCAAGTGGACAACCTGTACACGTTTCAAATTACCACGTGGGCTGACTTTTCGTACAGAAATGAGCTCCACCGTGTACCCGCGCGGGTGTGGTTGGGAAAGTGATACGTCTCCATCGTATCTACTTTTCCAAACACTTTTGCCCTTGTTCCGTACTGACGCTGTTTTCAGCAGAATTGCCATGGTGTTTTTTTGTGCAGAAATAAAAGTTCTCGGAATGACCTGAAACTTCACAGAGAATATTTTTGGAATGAATAAAAAATACTGGCGAAAGAATCAAGGCCGGGAGGCCACGCCCTGTCCACGAGGGTGGGGGGCGCGCCTACCCCCTGGGAGCGCCCCCTGCCTTGTGGGCTCCTTGGTGCTCCACCGACCTCAACTCCAACTCTATATATTCACGTTCGGGGAGAAAAAAATCAGAGAGAAGGATTCATCACAATTTACGATACGGAGCCGCCGCCAAGCCCTAATCTCTTTCGGGAGGGCTGATCTGGAGTCCGTTCGGGGCTCCGGAGAGTGGAATCCGTCGCCATCGTCATCATCAACCTTCTCCATCACCAATTTCATGATGCTCACCGCCGCTGGACGGTAATGGGTTGGATGAGATTTACCATGTAATCGAGTTAGTTTTGTTAGGGTTTGATCCCTAGTATCCACTATGTTCTGAGATTGATGTTGCTATGACTTTGCTATGCTTAATGCTTGTCACTAGGTCCCGAGTGCCATGATTTCAGATCTGAACCTATTATGTTTTCATGAATATATGTGAGTTCTTAATCCTATATTGCAAGTATATAGTGACCTATTATGTGTTATGATCCGTTAACCCCGAAGTGACAATAATTAGGATACTTACCGGTGATGACCGTAGTTTGAGGAGTTCATGTATTCACTAAGTGTTAATGCTTTGGTCCGGTACTCTATTAAAAGGAGGCCTTAATATCCCTTAGTTTCCATTAGGACCCCGCTGCCACGGGAGGGTAGGACAAAAGATGTCATGCAAGTTCTTTTCCATAAGCATGTATGACTATATTCGGAATACATGCCTATATTACATTGATGAATTGGAGCTAGTTCATTGTCACCCTATGTTATAACTATTGCATGAGGAATCGCATCCGACATAATTCTCCATCACCGATCCAATGCCTACGAGCTTTTCACATATTGTTCTCCGCTTAGTTACTTTTCTGTTGCCACTGTTACGCTTGGTACAAAACTGCTACTA
The DNA here is from genome assembly GCA_032464435.1 of Aegilops umbellulata. Classification (NCBI taxonomy): domain Eukaryota; kingdom Viridiplantae; phylum Streptophyta; class Magnoliopsida; order Poales; family Poaceae; genus Aegilops; species Aegilops umbellulata. Next base: position 266,095,869 of record CP136056.1, read on the forward strand.
TTACTTTTGCCACCGTTACCGTTACTTCCATATTACTTTGCTACTAAATACTTTGCTGCAGATATTAAGTTATCCAGGTGTGGTTGAATTGACAACTCAACTGCTAATACTTGATAATATTCTTTGGCTCCCCTTATGTCGAATCAATAAATTTGGGTGAATACTCTACCCTCGAAAACTGTTGCAATCCCCTATACTTGTGGGTTATCAAGACTATTTTTTGGCGCCGTTGCCGGGGAGCATAGCTCTATTCTTTGAGTCACTTGGGATTTATACCTGTTGATCACTATGAGGAACTTGAATGACGAAAGAACTAAGATTTTTCCCTCAACTACGAGGGGAGGTAAGGAACTGCCATCTAGCTCTGCACTTGATTCACCTTCTGTTTTGAGTAAGCTTGTGACACCTAAACCTGCTTCTGTTATTAATTCTGATATGTCGTATGTTATTGATGATGCCACTTCTGCTATGCATGATACTTATGATGAAACTACTTCTATGCTTGATACTACTGTGCCATTAGGTGAATTTCTTGATGAACAACTTGCTAGGGCTAGAGAGAATGAAATTATTGAAACTGATAATATTGATGAAAGTGATGATGAAGATTCTCCCCCTAGATATGAATTGCCTGTTGTGCGTGAGGGTTATGTTATGGATGAAGAAACTGCTAGAGACTTTCTTGCTTGCAATGATAGATATGATCTTAAGAAATTATTAGCTAAGTTGAAAGAAAAATCTTTGAATGCTAGAATGAAATATGACCCTGCTTTTGCTACTTTACCTATCTGTATTTCCGATAAGGATTATGATTTCTCTGTCGATCCTGAGATAATTACTTTGGTTGAATCTGATCCTTTTTATGGCTATGAATCTGAAACTATTGTGGCACATCTTACTAAATTAAACGATATAGCCACCTTATTCACTAATGATGAGAAAACTCGCTACTACTATATCCTTAAGTTATTTCCGTTCTCATTAAAGGGTGATGCTAAAACATGGTTTAATTCTCTTGATCCTGGTTGTGTGCGTAGTCCCCAGGATATGATCTATTACTTCTCTGCTAAATATTTCCCCGCTCATAAGAAACAAGCTGCTTCTAGGGAAATGTATAATTTTGTGCAAATTGAAGAAGAGAGTCTCCCACGAGCTTGGGGGAGGCTTCTCCAATTACTTAATGCTTTGCCTGATCATCCTCTCAAGAAAAATGAAATACTTGATATCTTTTATAATGGACTAACCGATGCTTCCAGAGACCACCTGGATAGTTGTGTTGGTTGTGTTTTCAGGGAAAGAACAGTTGATCAAGATGAATTGATATTGAATAATATGTTGACTAATGAAAATAATTGGACACTTCCTGAACCAACTCCTAAGCCATCTCCGAAAAAGAGGGGTATTCTATTTTTCAGTCCTGAAGATATGCAAGAGGCAAAGAAATCTATGAAAGAAAAGGGTATAAAGCTGAAGATATTAAGAATTTACCACCTTTGCTGAAAACTTGAATGCTGACTTTACATATTTACAACAACAAGGGAAAACAGAGTTTGTAAAAGTTTTTCTTTATCACTTTCAGTTTATCAACTGAATTGCTTGACGACAAGCAACGGCTTAAGCTTGGGGGAGTTGATATGTCTCCATCGTATCCACTTCTTCAAAAACTTTTGCCCTTGTTTTGGACTCTAACTTGCATGATTTGAATGGAACTAACCCGCACTGACGCTGTTTTCAGCAGAATTGCCATGGTGTTAATTTTGTACAGAAATAAAAGTTCTCGAAATGACCTGAAACTTTACGGAGAATATTTTTGGAATTAATAAAAAATACTGGCGAAAGAATCAAGGCCAGGGGGCCCACACCCTGTCCACGAGGGTGGGGGCGCACCTACCCCCTGGGCGCGCCCCCTGCCTCGTGGCCCCCCTGGTGCTCCACTGACCTCAACTCCAACTCTATATATTCATGTTCGGGGAGAAAAAATTAGAGAGAAGGATTCATCACATTTTACGATACGGAGCCGCCGCCAAGCCCTAATCTCTCTCAGGAGGGCTGATCTGGAGTCCGTTCGGGGCTCCGGAGAGGGGAATCCATCGCCATCGTCATCATCAACCTTCCTCCATCACCAATTTCATGATGCTCACTGCCGTGCGTGAGTAATTCCATCATAGGCTTGCTGGACGGTGATGGGCTGGATGAGATTTACCATGTAATCGAGTTAGTTTTTTTAGGGTTTGATCCCTAGTATCCACTATGTTCTAAGATTGATGTTGCTATGACTTTGCTATGCTTAATGCTTGTCACTACGGCCCGAGTGCCATGATTTCAGATTTGAACCTATTATGTTTTCATTAATATACGTGAGTTCTTGATCCTATCTTGCAAGTCTATAGTCACCAATTATATGTTATGATCCGTTAAACCCGAAGTGAAAATAATCGGGATACTTACCGGTGATGACCGTAATTTGAGGAGTTCATGTATTCACTAAGTGTTAATGCTTTGGTCCGGTACTCTACTAAAAGGAGGCCTTAATATCCCTTAGTTTCCATTAGGACCCCGCTACCACGGGAGGGTAGGACAAAAGATGTCGTGCACGTTCTTTTCCATAAGCACGTATGACTATATTCGGAATACATGCCTACATTACATTGATGAATTGGAGCTAGTTCTGTGTCACCCCTATGTTATAACTATTGCATGAGGAATCGCATCCGACATAATTCTCCATCACCGATCCAATGCCTACGAACTTTTCACATATTGTTGTCCGCTTAGTTACTTTTCCGTTGCCACTGTTATGCTTGCTACAAAACTGCTACTATTACTTTTGCCACTGTTACCGTTACTTCCATATTACATTGCTACTAAATACTTTGCTGCAGATATTAAGTTATCCAGGTGTGGTTCAATTGACAACTCAACTGCTAATACTTGAGAATATTCTTTGGCTCCCCTTGTGTTGAATCAATAAATTTGGGTTGAATACTCTACCCTCGAAAACTGTTGCGGTCCCCTATACTTGTGGGTTATCAGAAAGAGACGGGGAGTCGGTGGGAAATGACACCTATGGGATCACAGGAATCCCTACTACGGTTGCGGAGCGTGGGGTTGTGAAAAGAGCGGATCAAACAGATAGCTCACGGTTCCTTTACCCAGGTTCGGGCCGCAAGGATGCGTAAAACCCTACTCCTGCTTTGGTGGATTGTATATCTGAGTTCTTGAGCTAGCTATGGGGCGTCAAGAGCTCCAAAAAGCCAAATCCCTCTCCTGGTTGCCTCGGGCCTCCTTTTATAGGGAAGGGGTTGCCACAGTGGCACACAGGAGGTGGAAAGGGTACCGTAGTGCGAGGTTATCCTTCGCATTACATGACAAGGCGCATTTAATGTGCCTTGCTTAGGTGTCCTTGCTTTATCGGGGGCGAAGGAGAGCCCTGTCTCGTCTGTCGCCGCTCCCTCTCGTGTCGACATGCGCCCTGGCCAGCGGTGCCTATGGTGCCATGTAGGCAGGTAGGCAGCTGAGGTGGCGCACTGGTGGATCTCCACGAAGATCTGCATGCCGCCACGCAGGTGCCTGCCCAACTGGTTGGGTTGGCAGCTGCATGCGAACGGCGGTGGGGGCGCGACTGGCGCGGGCCTGATGGTGGCCCTACAACGTCCTTGGCGAGGGCCTTGCTGCGACCCCGGCAAGGGTCTTGCCACGGCCCCGACAAGGGTCTTGCCGCGGCGCCTGCTGTCATCCCCGGCAAGGCTCTTGCCGGGGGCCTTGTGGTCCTCCTTGGCTGGGATCTCGCCAAGGATCATCATCTTCTGAAGTGGGTATCTGATCTTGAATGTCTTCACAAAGATCTGCATGCCACCACGGGGATGTCTCCCGAATCCTTGCCCCCATGGGGGCAGTGGACTCGAGGGTGACTTCGCTCCGTAGGTGTGGGGCGAGCTGCCTACGGCAAGGGTCTTGCCGGGTTAGCTAAAGTTGCCCCCCGGCAAGGATCTTGCCGTGGGGTCTGCTTTGTCCCTTTGCTCTTTGTGGTCTTGGCGTCGTTCTGCTTCCCTTCAGCTTCGGCCTTACCTTGGCTTACCTCCCTTGCCGTGCTTGGCGTGGCGGTGCTCGCGGCTCAGACTGCCCGTGCACAGTTATAGGGGTACAAAAAGTGCACCCCCTTTTTGTACACCGACAGGAGCCCCCGGGCCTGGGCCACACATAAGCGCAGCGCGTTGTTGGGCTAGGCCCAAGAATGGTGCGCGGGCAGGCGGGGCGGTTTTTTACCGCGGTACGTCTCTGCGCTGTGCTTCCCACGCGTCCCGCGCGTGGCGCGGCGTGGGGAGACGTGCGTGACGTGGGCGGCATGCGTGGGGCTGAGCCCTGCATGCATGCGTCACGTCATAGTAAAGGGGGCGGTTCGCGCCTTCCCCATAAACGGAGGGAGGCGTGGAGGCGCGACCCATTTTCTGGACGGGGCCGAGGCGTGGTCTTCAAGGCGTCCACTCCCTGTGATCACGGGGTGGGGAGAGGTCGCCTCACTCGTCGCCTCGGTCCTGCACGTTTGCCACGTGGCCCCCATGCGCTTGGGGTGGCGATCGGTGGAGGCGGGAAACCGGGCCGTCGCGGGCTGGGGTAGCGGGTCGGTCCCGGTTCCCTGCGCCTTTCGCGTCTTGATTGGCGGAGCGGGGCGACCGAGCCCTCACCCTGCCCCTTTATAAAGAGCGGGAGGGGGGAAGGCGTCCTGCATTCCTTCATCTCCTTCCTTCTTCAGCTTCTGTTCCCCTCCCTTCCATTCGCCATGGAGAGAGGGAACCCTGGTCCTTCAACAGTGGCGACGCGGGTCGCTGATCGACAACGCGCCCCTCCCTCTCCTGCACCCGTGGTGGCAGAGCCAGCCGCAAGGGCAGGGGGGCTGAGGCTGAGGCACTCGGGGAAGAGGAGGACGGGGCGGCGCGCCGGCCTCGCCTCCGCCAGCAGCTCCTCCCCCCATGGAGGGCCACATTGGGGACGACCCTTGTGAGTTCTTCGTCAGGCTGCGTTGTCCGCATCGCCGTCGCCTTTGTCTTCCGACCCCATTCGCACGGGAGATGCAGTAGGATCCGCCGGAATCACTGCGGCTGCACATGAGGGGCTGTGGGATCAGCGGCACGCGGGTTCGCGTTGACTTCGCAGCCCCTCACGTGATGTATCTCTGTCGGGGATGGAAGACGTTCGCCCATATCCACCGCTTGACGGAGGGGCTCACTCTCCATTTCAAGCTGATGGAGGGCGGCCTCCTCTCCGTCAAGGTCTTCGGGTCCTTCGGGACCCAGGCAAGGTGCTGCGTGGAGAGCTCTTCTGATAGCGAAGACTCCTCCTCGGGCGGGAGTGGCGAGGAGGGCAGCGGCAGCGATGGCGAGGGTAGCGGGCGGCAGGATGACGGGTCCGAATAGGTGTCGGGCGCCGCCTCGTGCGGCACAGGCGACCCCATCATCCGTGTCGCCGGCTCCCTGAACTTCTCGGGGTCGTCTCCTTGGGCGGCTGGCGTTGGGAGGCTGTAGAAGAGGAAGAGGGCGGGCGGCAAGGCCGTCAACTCAGAGTATGCGGGCACCGACGCTTTCGACGCGTGCTGACGTCTTGCTGCCTCGTCTTCGAGCTCTGCTTCCGGCGCCGTCATCACCATCCAGCCTCCGGACGGCCACCGAGATGTTCTCTTGGTGTCTTCTGCCACCCGTAGCTCGCCTAGGCGCCCCTTTTGCCCTTTTCGCCTCCTTGACCTGCCTCCTGAGGAGAGAGACAAGAAAGGGATTACGGGCACCTTATCTCTTTTTAGTTTGTAAGCCTTCGGGCCTTAGCTGAATTTAGAACTTGTAATCCCATCATTCATGTTTTTCATTCCCTATGGGCTGTACCTGAGTGGAATGTTTTTAATGAAAAAGGGATGTTTGCCGGGTCATTTGTTTGCGGGTAGAACCCACGACAAGGAGCAAATCCTTGATATCTTTAAGACAAAATTTCCTCGCCCGGCAACAGGCCTTGCCGTCACCCCACTTCATTCGACCTTTTTCACACCCTTGGCGGAGGCAGGGATGAGGCGGGTTCAGGCCCCTCGTTTCATCCTTTCGCTGTCGCGACTACGACCAAACCCGGCCCCAGGAACGAGCCCTAGGGCCTAGAGTTAGGGGAGCACGGTAGTTTTTAGGAAAAACGAGGTTTCACATACCTCAGTCCATAAGGGAATGCATGATAAGGGATGAATAACTTATCTGGAGTTGTAGCCCCTGACAACTTTGGTTTGCCGGGGGTGAATCTTCGCTCTTGCAGCCCCCGACAGTACTGGCTTGCCGAGGTCTAGATGCTGGTCTGTCCCTCCTATCTTCTTCGTCCTTAGTGATCCGGCAAGGATATCAGTGAGTCCTGCGAACCAAAGAAGACAAAAGAAACGGCGAAGGGATGCACGCTCAACCTCTAAGCTAGGGGTTAGCCGCCGCCAAGCACTGTCAACCCTAACCAAGGACGAGACTCGACCTAGCATGCATGCTATAACTTTAGGGCGCCAGCGCTTCATTTATTTATGCTCAGGGTCTGCGCCTGGCTTTGTACAAAGGGTTACATGCATCATCGGCAATGCTTGTACAAAAGGTGGCTTGTCGGGGGGCCCGACAAGCCGCGCCTCATGGGTAAAACTTGTGAAGATGCTCAATGTTCGAGGAGTTACTCACTAGAACGGCATCTTCGGTCTCCAGGCTGACTGCACCGGGCCTGGTGACTCGTATTACCCGGTAAGGGCCTTCCCACTTTGGCATCAACTTGTTGGAATTCTTGGCGGATTGAACGCGCCGAAGGACAAGGTCGCCTTCCTCAAGGCTTCGGGCATGAACCTTGCGACTACGGTAGCGGTGCAAGACTTGTTGGTAGCGTGCTGCTCTCACAGCCGCCCGAAGACGATCTTCCTCAAGGAGCAGTGCGTCATCTTGCCGCAGTTGCTCTTGCTCAAGCTCATCATAAGCGAGCACTCGAGGTGACCTGTATATGAGTTCAGTGGGGATAACTGCTTCTGCCCCGTATACCAGGGCAAAGGGTGTCTGGCCGGTGGCTCGATTTGGTGTCGTCCTGATTGACCAAAGAACCATCGGCAACTCATCAATCCAGCGCCTTCCACTCTTGTGTAGCCTGTCAAAGGTCTTGGTCCTTAAGCCTCGCGGCACTTCAGCAATTGCCCTCTCGGCTTGACCATTGCTCCGCGGGTGAGCAACGGAAGCGAAGCAGACTTTGCTGCCGAGGTCTTGAGTATATTGCATGAAGGTGCGGCTTGTGAACTGCGTGCCGTTGTCGGTGATGACCCTGTTGGGTACATCGAATCGGCACACTAGCCCCTTGAAGAACTTGACGGCTGACTGAGCTGTGACCTTCCTCACTGCTTCCACCTATGGCCACTTTGTGAACTTGTCGATCGCAACGTACAAGTACTCAAAGCCCCCGATAGCGCGGGGGAATGGGCCCACTATGTCGAGCCCCCAGACCGAGAAGGGCCAGGAGAGAGAAATGGTTTGAAGGGCTTGAGCTGGCTGATGAAGCTTCTTTGAATGGAACTGACACGCTGTCGGTGTACTAAAGTAGGGGTACCTTAGTACCCCAGACTTGTGCACGGGCAGTTGTAGCACCCTGCGGCGAGGGCCGCCCAGGAAGCGCCAAGAGAAGACCAAGCATTCAAGACAAGGCCCCCGGCAAGAGGAGCTTGCCGGGCCAAGAAGACAAGACCCCGGCAAGAGGAGCTTGCCGGGACGACTAAGCCCATGAAATACCATCCAAGAACAAAGTGTACGAGACAGAAGATCGAGACCCCGACAAGAGGAGCTTGTCGGGAAGGCCGAACCCAGGCACCACAAGAGAAGCCCGCCACGGCGCGCCATGCGCCCCGGCAAGGCCTGGTAGCCGGCAAGCTATCAGGCACAGGAAGACGACCCCCGCGGCAAGCCACTTGCCGCGGCAAATCGCCACCTCAGGACTACGCTCCAGCTCGCCCGCCCACGCGTCGCTCCGGGGCTTCCCCCTAAGGGCACGTGGCGGGGCACCGCGCAGCCTGGGGTATGCGGTGGCATGCAGCCACCATCGTGGCGAGCGGTGGCGCACCTAACGGTCCGCCTCGGTGCTGTCCGGGCGACCGTGACGGGCATTTAATGCCCCTGTCCCCTACCGTCAGAAGTAGGTATGATAACACTATGCCGCACTGTAGCGCCACTGTTCCCGCACTGTTACAACTTCCACCCCTTTTACACTTTTACCCCTTTCTCTTACGTTGACACCTGTCGGTGACCCCTTTGCGCTATAAAAGGAGGCCCGTGTGCAACGTAGAGGGGGGTTCCGGGGTTTGGAGATTCGGAATCCAGACAGCCATACGCTCGGTGCAGCTAGCTCTCCAAGCTCCCGAGCTCCCCAGTTCAATACAACCAAGCAGGAGTAGGGTTTTACGCGTCCATCGCGGCCCGAACCTGGGTAAACCGCCCGTGTGCTCGCCTCGATCTGCTCTCCGTGCTCCCTCCGCCCCCCTCACCGGACAACGAAAGGGGCTCCGGCCCCATAGGTGCTCGCGGGGGGACGCCGTCCGCCCCGACATCTTTAGCGCGCCAGGTAGGGGGTGCGTCGAGATTGTGCGGATCAGATCCGGCGTTCGCGCGAGCGCGCTCTTCATCAGCTTCTCCGAATTCGCTAGCTTCATTAACACCATGGCCCCGAAGAAGAAGGCTTCGGAGGTCGCGGGCCCGTCCGCGTCTCTTCCACCGCTACCGGAGCCAACGGTGGGCGGGGGAGACGCCGTCGGAGGGGTGGCCACCGGCGAGAACACTCGCGGCGCCACCAAATCCAAGAACGGGGCGGACGACCGAGCGTCGGCCTCCGAGGGCGCGTCGCATCCGACCCGACAAACGACGACCCAGCAGTGCCATGCCACAGGGGGTGGCATCCGCTTGCTGGACCAAGGGCAAACTGGAGGTTCACGGGACGCCCCGGGCCCCCGTCCGAACACGGGCAAGGCGAAGGCGCCGGGGAGGGACCCCGCTCTTTCTAACATTGTTAGGAGTCCGAGCGTATCCCGCTCCTCGCGCCACTCGCCCCCGCTCCCCTCCACTCCGGCAGAAGCGCTCGCGAGAGCGCAACTGCTCCTCGACTACCCTCCAGCGGCTGACAAGGCCGAATGCTGGAGGGCCACCATCCAGAGCCTGATCGCCTTCGCCAACAACGGCACGCCGCAGCAGCCGGCGACCTCACGGCCACGGCAGGTCGAGAAGACGAAGGCCGACGGCGACAAGACCGCCGAGGGTGCAACCACCATGCACTCCCCGGCGCAGAAGCAGAATACGCCGCCCCGCTGGAGCAACGCCGACGACGGCTCTACAGCGTCGTCAGACCCGCGAACCCGCCGGGACCAGCGCCGAGTCCTCGACGAGCGGCAGCAAGAAGACGCTCGAACAAGGATTGAGCGCCGCCGAGAAACTCGGCGGCAATCAGACCAGCGGGCTGGGAACGCTGTCGACGCGCACACGCCCGGTGAACCAGGTGACTTACCGTACGCGGCAGGTTGCCCTGCGTTCACCCGTGAGCTGCGGCGCATCCGGTGGACCAGCACGAAGAACTTCAAGCCCGACGTACCGGAGAAGTACGACGGCAGGACGCACCCCTCGGAGTTTCTCAGCATCTACACGATCGCTGTACAAGCTGCCGGGGGGCGCGACGAGAGGATATTGGCGAACTACTTCCCGCTCGTGCTTAAGCCGAACGTTCGTTCGTGGCTTATGCACTTGCCGGAAGGCTCCGTTTCTTCCTGGGCGGATCTTTGCCATCAGTTTGTTGGCGCCTTCACAGGCGGCCACAAACCTCATGGCCAGGATAGCAACCTCCACATCCTAGCCCAGAAGGAAGGAGAACCCCTGTGCAAGTACATCCAGCGCTTCAGCCGCGTGCATCGCAACATCCCCGACGTTCACCCTGCCGCGGTTATCAGCGCGTTCCACCAGAACGCGCGTAACCGCCGCATGCGTGAAGAGATGGCCATGACCAAGATCCGGGACATCAGCGAGCTATATGCCCTGGCTGACAAGTGCGCGCGCGCGGAGGAGGGGAGGAAACTCCCCGGGGAGGATGCTGGCGCAGGAGAAAGCGACAGTGATGGCACCGCCCCGGCGAAGAGAAGCCAGCGGCGGAATAATAGGAGGAAGAACAGGAAAGAGGTGCTTGCCGTCGAGGAGTCCGGCAAGGAGGCTCCCGCCAAGCAAACGCAGGCTGGCGGCTCCGGCAAGGAGCCTGCCCCCGTGGCGGCAGCCGACAAGCAGGACAGCTCCGACAAGCAATACTGCAAGATCCACCGCACCAAGGGCCACGATCTCTCCAACTGCAAAAGCGTCGAGTACCTCATCGTGCAGCAGAAGGCTGAGTACGAGAGGCGCGACAAGGGGAAGGCCCAGGGTGGAGGTGGCGAACCAAGCAAGAAGCGGCCGCCCATCGGCCGGGGAGGACGCCGCGGCAAGGCCAAGCAGCGGCAAGGCGATCGGCCTCCCCGGGGTCGCGACGAGGATGAAGAAGACGACGACGAAGACGTGGAAGACGAAGATAACAGCGAGCAGGAGTTCCAGAAGGCCACGGAGGTCCTATGCGTTGACGGCGGCGCCTCTCTGCACACCTCCCACCGCCAGCTTAAGCGGTAGGCGCGAGAGGTGAACGCAGCAGAGCCGCCCGTGGAGTCGCGCAGGCTCCTCAAATGGTCCAGCACGCCCATCATTTTCAATCTTGAGGATCACCCCGACCGCACAACCGCGGTCGGGTGCTTGCCGATGCTGGTCTCACCCACCATCCGCAACCTCAAGGTCACCAAAATGTTGGTAGACGGCGGGGCCGGGCTGAACTTGATCTCCTCCGCTGTGATCAAGAAACTCCAGATCCCAGACGGCGAGCTCGAAGAGACCGGATCTTTCCAAGGAATCAACCCGGGGAGGAGCAAGCCCAAGGGGAAGATTACTCTGCCTGTGACCTTCGGCGGCGAGCTCAACTTCAGGACTGAGCGCATCACGTTCGACGTCGCTGATATCCCGTTACCATACAATGGGATCCTCGGCCGTCCCGCTCTCGCCAAGTTCATGGCAGCTTCCCACCACGCCTACAATGTACTCAAGATGCCGGGGCCGATAAGCGTCATCACTGTCCATGGCGACAAAAAGGACGCGCTTATCTGCGCCGACAAGATCTACCGGGATGTAGCAGCCGCGGCAGAGAAGGACACACTTGCCGCTGAAGCCCCCGGGCGGAAGAAGACAAGGACCAAGTCCGGTAAGTGCTCTGGGGCCCACTCCGGCAACCGCACCTCTTCGGAGTGCTGCGCCGCCGTCGAGGACGCTCCATCGAGCTCCACCGGCGAGTACAAGAAGGGAATGACCGCTCCTCCGGCAACCAAGAAGGTGTCCGCCAAGGAGGACGGCACTGGCGGTACCTTCACCATCAGTGCCACGCTTGACAGCAAATAGGAAAGCGCGCTCGTTGCCTTCCTGCGGGCGAATGACGACGTGTTTGCATGGCAACCGTCCGACATCCCCGGTGTTCCCAGGAGGGTGATTGAGCACAAGCTCGCTGTCTGTCCTCACGCGCGACCCGTCAAGCAGAAAGTGAGAAAGCAAGCCGTGGAGCGCCAAGAATTCATCAGCGAAGAGATCAAGAAGCTAGAGGCAGCAGGCCTAGTGAGAGGTGTGATCCATCCAACGTGGCTGGCCAATCCGGTCGTCGTGCGCAAAGCCAATGGGAAGTGGAGACTGTGCATAGACTTCACCGATGTGAATAAAGCATGTCCCAAGGATCCATTTCCCTTGCCGCGCATTGACCAGATTGTTGACTCCACTGCCGGATGTGAGCTACTCTCTTTTCTTGATGCATATTCAGGCTACCACCAAGTCTTTATGGCCAAAGAAGATGAAGAGAAGACTGCATTTATCACTCCGTGCGGCACCTATTGCTTCATACGCATGCCGTTTGGACTGAAGAATGCGGGATCAACGTTTGCAAGGGTAGTGCACACTGCTTTCGAGCCACAGATCCATAGGAACGTGGAGGCCTACATGGATGACATCGTGGTGAAGAGCAGGAGCAAGGAAACCCTGGTCCAAGATCTGGAAGAGACATTTCAGAACCTGCGCAAGATCCAGCTCAAGCTGAACCCCGAGAAGTGCGTTTTCGGAGTCCCCTCCGGCAAGCTTCTCGGGTTCTTTGTGTCACAGAGGGGGATTGAAGCTAATCCCGACAAGATCAAAGCCATCGAGCAGATCGAAGCCCCAGAGCGCGTCAAGGACGTCAGAAAGCTTGCAGGTTGTGTGGCCGCCCTCAGTCGGTTCATTTCAAGGTCTGCAGAACGCGCCCTGCCCTTCTTTAAGATCTTGAAGAAGGCAGGCCCCATGCAGTGGACTCCAGAAGCGGAGGCGGCGCTGCAAGATTTGAAAAGGTACCTATCCTCCACTCCAATACTTGTCGCACCTAGACCACAGGAGAAGTTGTTGCTATACCTAGCGGCAACCAACCAGGTGGTTAGTGCTGCGTTAGTGGCGGAGAGGGAGGCCGACGAGGAGTCTATACCACGTGCAAGCGAATCCAGCGACAAGCGGGGGGCTGCTCCGGCAAGCTTTGGCCCCGACAAGGACAACCCTGCGCAGGAACAGGATGGAGCGCGGAAGAAGATGGTGCAGCGCCCGGTGTATTTTGTGAGTTCCCTCTTGCAGGGGGCTAGATCAAGATACTCTGGGGTGCAGAAGTTGCTTTTCGGCCTCCTCATGGCCTCGAGAAAGCTGCGCCATTACTTCCAAGCACATGAGATAACAGTGGTCACTCGCTTCCCGCTGAAGAGGATATTGCACAATCCCGAGGCAACAGGCAGGATCGTCGAGTGGGCACTGGAGCTGTCGAGCTTTGGACTCAAGTTTGAAAGTACTTCAACCATACAGAGCCGAGCTTTGGCAGAATTCATAGCTGAGTGGACCCCGACGCCGGATGGAGAAGCCCAAGAAACAAGCGCGCCCGTACAAGAAGCAACAAGCGAGTGGGTAATGTACTTCGATGGTGCCTTCTCGCTGCAAGGCGCCGGTGCTGGCGTGGTACTCATCGCGCCCACCGGAGAGCACCTCAAGTATGTTATCCAGATGCACTTCCCAAGGGAGCAAGCAACCAACAATACTGCTGAGTATGAAGGCTTGCTCGCCGGCCTCAGGATTGCGGCCGAACTTGGGATCAGAAAGCTGATTGTGCGGGGAGATTCTCAACTGGTGGTCCGGCAAGTCAACAAGAGCTACCAGAGCCCTCTGATGGAAGCTTATGTAGATGAAGTGAGGAAGCTGGAAGAACACTTTGAAGGGCTGCAAATGGAGCACGTCCCGAGAGCTCAGAATGAGATAGCAGACGGCCTTTCGAAGTGTGCTTCGTTGAAGTTACCTGTGGAACCAGGGACCTTCTTACTCAAGCTGACTCAACCATCCGTTACACCATCAGTCGGGCAGTCCAAGAAAAGGAAGTTGGTCTCCGGCGACTACATGCAGGCGAACCTTCCTGAGGCCGCCGCCAAGGTCCCCAAGATCAACAACCAGAACGCCGGGGGACAGCCCGCTCCTGCGGATCCAAGGATCCGTCCAGTAGAAGCAGGTGTCCCCGATAAGCCTTGCTCCGGCAAGCGGATCAGCAGTCTGAACGCTGAGGAACAGTCCGCTCCTGCGGATCCGAGGATCTGTCCAGTTGAAGCGGGGGTTCCCGACAAGCTTTGCCCCGGCGAGCTTGCCGGGGGATCACCGGCTCCGGCGGAACCAGAGGTTCTTGCCGTAGAAGCCGGGGTCCCCGCAGCGGCCTTCATGCCTTTAGTCCTTGCCGTCGAGCCCCGGGCTCCGGCATGGGCGCAGCAGATCGTCCGTTTTCTGCAAACTGGAGAACTTCCCGACGACCCAGAAGAGATGGAGAAGATCACCAGGCAGTCAAGTATGTACCAGTTCGTGGACAATGAGCTGTACAGAAGGAGACTCAACGGTGTCAGATTGAAGTGCATCTCCAGGGAAGACGGACAGAAGCTGTTGGCAGAGATACACGGAGGCATATGCGGCCATCACATTGGCACAAGAGCACTTGTCGGGAAAGCCTTCCGGCAAGGGTTCTTCTGGCAAGAAGCCCTCCAAGATGCAACTGCACTAGTAACCAAGTGTGAAGCGTGCCAGTTCCATGCAAAACAGATTCATCAGCCAGCTCAAGCTCTCCAAACAATCCCTTTATCCTGGCCCTTCTCGGTCTGGGGGCTCGATATCCTCGGCCCTTTTCCCCGAGCCGTCGGGGGCTTCGAGTACTTGTACGTTGCAATCGACAAGTTCACGAAGTGGCCAGAAGTGGAGCCAGTGAGGAAGGTGACCGCGCAGTCAGCAGTCAAGTTCTTCCGGTCGATCGTCTGCCGTTTCGGAATCCCCAACAGAATCATCACCGACAACGGGACACAATTCACAAGTCGCGCCTTCATGCAATACGCCCAGGATCTCGGCGCCAAGGTCTGTTTCGCTTCGGTTGCTCACCCCAGGAGCAACGGTCAAGCAGAAAGGGCCAACGCTGAAGTGCTGCGCGGACTCAAGACCAGGACCTTCCACAGGCTGCACAAGTGCGGAAGAAATTGGATTGAGGAGCTGCCGGCGGCTCTTTGGTCAATCAGAACGACACCGAGTCGAGCCACCGGACAGACACCCTTTGCTCTAGTCTATGGAGCGGAAGCAGTTATCCCCACGGAACTCGTATACGGATCTCCTCGGGTGCTCGCTTATGACGAGCTCGAGCAAGAGCGGCTGCGCCAAGATGACGCGCTGCTCCTTGAGGAAGGACGTCTCCAGGCTGCGGTACGAGCTGCTCGATACCAGCAAGCCTTGCGTCGCTACCATAGCCGCAAGGTCAAGGCCAGGAGTCTCGAAGAGGGCGACCTTGTTCTTCGGCGCACTCAGTCGGCCAAGAATTCCAACAAGTTGACGCCAAAGTGGGAAGGACCTTATCGGGTGAGACAAGTCACGAGGCCTGGCGCTGTCCGCCTCGAGACCGAAGAAGGCGTACCAGTGAGCAACTCCTGGAACATAGAGCATCTTCGCAAGTTTCACCCATAAGGCGCGTTTGCCGTGACCCGCTCCGGCAACCATCGGTTTGTACAGGCCTTGCCGCTGTTGCATGTAACCCCTTGTACAAAGCCAGGCGAAGCCCCTGGCACCAGATAAAGTTGCCCTGTTAGGCGACCTTGTTCTTAGGCACGTTCAGTCGGCCAAGAATTATAACAAGTCGACGCCGAAGCAGGAAGGCCCTTGTCGGGTGAAACGAGTCGCGAGGCCCGGCGCTGTCCGCCTCAAGACCGAAGAGGGCCTACCAGTGAGCAACTCCTGGAACATAGAGCATCTTCGCAAGTTTCACCCATAAGGCGCGGTTGCCGTGACCCGCTCCGGCAACCATCGGTTTGTACAGGCCTTGCCGCTGTTGCATGTAACCCCTTGTACAAAGCCAGGTGAAGCCCCTGGCACCAGATAAAGTTGCCCTGTTAGGCGACCTTGTTCTTAGGCACGTTCAGTCGGCCAAGAATTATAACAAGTCGACGCCGAAGCAGGAAGGCCCTTGTCGGGTGAAACGAGTCGCGAGGCCCGGCGCTGTCCGCCTCAAGACCGAAGAGGGCCTACCAGTGAGCAACTCCTGGGAATATAGAGCATCTTCGCGAGTTTCGCCCATAAGGCGCGGTTGCCGTGATCCGCTCCGGCAACCATCGGTTTGTACAGGCCTTGCCGCTGTTGCATGTAACCCCTTGTACAAAGCCAGGCGAAGCCCCTGGCACCAGATAAAGTTGCCCTGTTAGGCGACCTTGTTCTTAGGCACGTTCAGTCGGCCAAGAATTATAACAAGTCGACGCCGAAGCAGGAAGGCCCTTGTCGGGTGAAACGAGTCGCGAGGCCCGGCGCTGTCCGCCTCAAGACCGAAGAGGGCCTACCAGTGAGCAACTCCTGGGAATATAGAGCATCTTCGCAAGTTTCGCCCATAAGGCGCGGTTGCCGTGATCCGCTCCGGCAACCACCGGTTTGTGCAGGCCTTGCCGATGTTGCATGTAAGCCCTCGTACAAAGCCAGGCGAAGCCCCTGGCATCAGATGAAGTTGCCCTGTTAGGCGACCTTGTTCTTAGGCACGTTCAGAACGACACCGAGTCGAGCCACCGGACAGACACCCTTTGCTCTAGTCTATGGAGCGGAAGCAGTTATCCCCACGGAACTCGTATACGGATCTCCTCGGGTGCTCGCTTATGACGAGCTCGAGCAAGAG
Source organism: Aegilops umbellulata (assembly GCA_032464435.1). Classification (NCBI taxonomy): domain Eukaryota; kingdom Viridiplantae; phylum Streptophyta; class Magnoliopsida; order Poales; family Poaceae; genus Aegilops; species Aegilops umbellulata. The sequence continues at coordinate 266,112,162 of CP136056.1, forward strand.
CGGCTGCGCCAAGATGACGCGCTGCTCCTTGAGGAAGGACGTCTCCAGGCTGCGGTACGAGCTGCTCGATACCAGCAAGCCTTGCGTCGCTACCATAGCCGCAAGGTCAAGGCCAGGAGTCTCGAAGAGGGCGACCTTGTTCTTCGGCGCACTCAGTCGGCCAAGAATTCCAACAAGTTGACGCCAAAGTGGGAAGGACCTTATCGGGTGAGACAAGTCACGAGGCCTGGCGCTGTCCGCCTCGAGACCGAAGAAGGCGTACCAGTGAGCAACTCCTGGAACATAGAGCATCTTCGCAAGTTTCACCCATAAGGCGCGGTTGCCGTGACCCGCTCCGGCAACCATCGGTTTGTACAGGCCTTGCCGCTGTTGCATGTAACCCCTTGTACAAAGCCAGGCGAAGCCCCTGGCACCAGATAAAGTTGCCCTGTTAGGCGACCTTGTTCTTAGGCACGTTCAGTCGGCCAAGAATTATAACAAGTCGACGCCGAAGCAGGAAGGCCCTTGTCGGGTGAAACGAGTCGCGAGGCCCGGCGCTGTCCGCCTCAAGACCGAAGAGGGCCTACCAGTGAGCAACTCCTGGAACATAGAGCATCTTCGCAAGTTTCGCCCATAAGGCGCGGTTGCCGTGATCCGCTCCGGCAACCATCGGTTTGTACAGGCCTTGCCACTGCTGCATGTAACCCCTTGTACAAAGCCAGGCGAAGCCCCTGGCATCAGATGAAGTTGCCCTGTTAGGCGACCTTGTTCTTAGGCACGTTCAGTCGGCCAAGAATTATAACAAGTCGACGCCGAAGCAGGAAGGCCCTTATCGGGTGAGACGAGTCGCGAGGCCCGGCGCTGTCCGCCTCAAGACCGAAGAGGGCCTACCAGTGAGCAACTCCTGGGAACATAGAGCATCTTCGCAAGTTTCGCCCATAAGGCGCGGTTGCCGTGATCCGCTCCGGCAACCACCGGTTTGTGCAGGCCTTGCCGATGTTGCATGTAAGCCCTCGTACAAAGCCAGGCGAAGCCCCTGGCCGAAGATAAAGAAGCGCTGGCGCCCTAGATTTTAGCATGCATGCTGAGTCAGAGTCTCGTCCTTGGTTAGGGTTGTCAGTTCCTAACTGTCGCTAACCCCTAACTTAGAGGTCGAGTCCGCGTCTTTTTCCCGTCCTTTCCCTTTTGGCTCGCAGGAATTGAATGTCCTTGCCGGGCCGCTCAAGGACAAGGAAGAGGAGAAGGACGAGCCAACACCTACGCCCCGGCGAGCCAGAGTCGCCGGAGGCTGCAACCTCAGATAAGTTTTTGCATCCCTCACCATGCATTCTCTTATGGACTGTGGAATTTGAAAGCCTCCTTTCCTCCTGAAAAGCTACCGTGCTCTCTTAGCGGCAAGCCCCAGAGCGCGTTCCTGGGGCCCGTTTCGATAGCAGCCGCGGCAGCAAGAGGGAGGGAAGCGAGGGGCCGGAACCCGCCTGCTCCCCGCCTCCGCCAAGGGCGTGAGAAAGGTCGAGCAGTGCGGGGGAGCGGCTGGGCCTGTTGCCGGGCGAGAAACTGTCTATCTTAACGATGTAAAGGATTCGTTCCTTACCGCGGTTTCCACCCGCGAGACAAATGATCCGGCAAACATCCCCTTTTCATTAAAAACATTCCACTCAGGTACAGTTCAGAGAGAATGAAAAACATGAAAGAAGGGATTACAAGGCTTAAACGCAACTAAGGCCCGAAGGCTTACAAGCTGAAAAGAGATAAGGTGCCCGTAATCCCTTTCTTGTCTCTCTCCTCAGGAGGTAGGGCAAGTAGGCGAAGAGGGCGAAAGGGGCACCTAGGCGAGCTACGGGTGGCAGAAGGCACCAAGAGAGGATCCGGGGGCTCCGCCCGGGGGTCTCGGGAGGCTGAAGAAGATGGAGGCGCCGGAGGCAGAGCTGGAAGATGAGGCAGCGGCCTTGCCGCCAGCCTCTTCCTCTTCCCCAGCCTCGCCACTCCGGCCGCCCGAGGAGATCAAGCCCCCCCCGGCAAGAGGAGCTTGCCGGGCCGAAGAGAAGACCCCGGTGGTCGTCACCGAGAGCAAGGGTGATGACGGCGTCTGGGGCGCATCTGGAACACGAGGCACCGGAGCGTCAGCCAGCTATCGAAGTCGGCCCGTACTCCGACTTCGCGGCCTTCGACGTCCGCCCTCTGTCCTCCTCAGCAGCCCCCCTACGCCAGTCGCCCAAGGAGACGACCCCGGGGAGTTCACGGAGCCCAGCGCGGACGATGGGGCCGCCGGTGCCACACGGAGCTGCGACCGACGCCTAGTCGGACCCGTCATCCCGGCGGCTGCTCCCCTCGTCGTCGCTGTCGCTCCCCTCCTCGTCACTCTCGCTCGAGGAGGAGCCTTCGCTGTCAGAGGAGCTATCTTCGCAGCACCGGGCCCGGATGCCGAAGCCCCAGAAGGCCTTGACGGAGAGGAGGTCCTCCCCCACTAGCTTAAAGTGGAGGGTGAACCCCTCCGTCAAGCTGTGGATCCGGGCGAACGTCTTCCACCCGCGGCCCAGACACACCACGCCGGGGGCTCGGGACTCGACGTGGACTCGCGTCCCACTGATCCCGCAGCCCCTCATGCGCAGGTTTAGCGTCTCGGGCTGCTCCACCTCCGACACGCTCGCGAATGGAGCGGGAAGCCGGAGGCGGCGACGAGGCGCCCGGCGCAGCCTGATAATGAACTCACAGGGGTCGTCCCCGAGATGGACCGCGGGAAGGAACGGAGCCGCTGGCGGAGGCAAGGACGGCGCACCGATCCGTCCGCCCCGAGCGCCTCGGCCCTGTCCACGACCTCGTCCGCGATCTCGCCCTCTCCCTCTTCCCCTGACGACCGGCTCCGCCGCCGCGGGCGCAAGGGGAGGAGGGGCGCGTTGCCTAGCAGACACCCTCGCGGCAACCAAAGAAGAACCAGGGTTCCCCCCCTCCATCGCAGATGGGGGAAGGAAACCAGAAGCAAAAGGAGGAAGAAGGTGGAGTGCGGATTTCCGTCGCCCCCTTTCGCTCCTTATAAAGGGGCGGAGTGGGAACGCGGCCGCCTCGCTCCTCCAATAGAAGCGGAGGAAGGGCAGGCGACTGGGGCCGACCCACTGCATCGACCCGCGCCGGCCCGACTCCCTGCCTCCGCCGCCGCGACTCCGAGTGCATGAGGACCGCGTGGTGGGCACGCAGAACCGAGGCGACGGGTGGGACGACCTCTCCCCATCCCGTGATTATGGGGAACGGACGCCTCGAAAGCCGCGCCTCACCCCCGTTCATTTATCGAGCCGCACCTCCGCACCTCCCTCCACTTAAAGAAGGAACGGGCGTTTTGCCCCCACGACGCCGCGATAAGCGCGCGCCGCCTGGGGAAGGTGCGACGGATGCGGAGTTAAGGAGTAGCGCGACCAAGGCCACGCGTGCCCGTGCACTGTTAGGGCCTGGCCCAACGACGCTCGGCACCGTGTGTGGCCCAGGCCCGGGGGCTCCTGTCGGTGTACTAAAGTAGGGGTACCTTAGTACCCCAGACTTGTGCACGGGCAGTTGTAGCACCCTGCGGCGAGGCCCGCCAAGGAAGCGCCAAGAGAAGACCAAGCATTCAAGACAAGGCCCCCGGCAAGAGGAGCTTGCCGGGCCAAGAAGACAAGACCCCGGCAAGAGGAGCTTGCCGGGACGACTAAGCCCATGAAATACCATCCAAGAACAAAGTGTACGAGACAGAAGATCGAGACCCCGACAAGAGGAGCTTGTCGGGAAGGCCGAACCCAGGCACCACAAGAGAAGCCCGCCACGGCGCGCCATGCGCCCCGGCAAGGCCTGGTAGCCGGCAAGCTATCAGGCACAGGAAGACGACCCCCGCGGCAAGCCACTTGCCGCGGCAAATCGCCACCTCAGGACTGCGCTCCAGCTCGCCCGCCCACGCGTCGCTCCGGGGCTTCCCCCTAAGGGCACGTGGCGGGGCACCGCGCAGCCTGGGGTATGCGGTGGCATGCAGCCACCATCGTGGCGAGCGGTGGCGCACCTAACGGTCCGCCTCGGTGCTGTCCGGGCGACCGTGACGGGCATTTAATGCCCCTGTCCCCTACCGTCAGAAGTAGGTATGATAACACTGTGCCGCACTATAGCGCCACTGTTCCCGCACTGTTACAACTTCCACCCCTTTTACACTTTTACCCCTTTCTCTTACGTTGACACCTGTCGGTGACCCCTTTGCGCTATAAAAGGAGGCCCGTGTGCAACGTAGAGGGGGGTTCCGGGGTTTGGAGATTCGGAATCCAGACAGCCATACGCTCGGTGCAGCTAGCTCTCCAAGCTCCCGAGCTCCCCAGTTCAATACAACCAAGCAGGAGTAGGGTTTTACGCGTCCATCGCGGCCCGAACCTGGGTAAACCGCCCGTGTGCTCGCCTCGATCTGCTCTCCGTGCTCCCTCCGCCCCCCTCACCGGACAACGAAAGGGGCTCCGGCCCCATAGGTGCTCGCGGGGGGACGCCGTCCGCCCCGACACACGCTTCACACCTGGTGACGAGTGTCGTCGCATCCTGGAGGGCGGTGGGCCAGAAGAAACCTTGGCGGAATGCCTTGCCGGCAAGGGCCCTTGACCCGATGTGGGATCCACACATGCCTCCGTGTATCTCCGCCAACAGCTCCAGTCCTTCCTCTTGAGGGATACACTTCAATTTTCACACCGTTCGGTCTCTTCCTGTACAGGACGTCATCGACGAACTGGTACATGGTAGAGCGGCGGGCTACTTTTTCCGCTTCTTCCTGTTCTTCAGGAAGTTCCCCTATTTGGAGGAATCGGACGGTATGCTGTGCCCACGCTAGAGCCTGGGGCTCGACGGCGAGGACTAAAGGCATCTCCGACGCCATAGGAACAGCTGTCTCGACGGCAAGAGATTGACGCTCCACCGGAGCTAGCCGTCCCGTGGCGGGCTCAGTGTCCCCGGCAACATCCCTGTCGGCGGCTACGGGGAGCTCAGCGGGAAAGTACTTGCTGGGCCCTGATTTCCTTCTCTTGTTCCGCTCTGTTGATGGATTAACGGATGGCTGAGTTAGCTGAAGCACAAAGGTACCTGGTTCCACAGCTAGCTTGAGGGCAGCGCGCTTCGACAGGTAATCGGCGATATCGTTCTCTGCTCGGGGAACGTGTTCAGCCTGTATACCGTCGAAACGCTCTTCCAGCTTTCTCACTTCATCAATGTAGGCCTTCATCAACGGGCTCTGGTAATCCTTGTTGACTTGCTTGACGACAAGCTGCGAGTCGCCCCTGACGATAATCTTTTTGATTCCGAGGTCTGCCGCGATCCTAAGACCGGCAAGCAGCCCTTCGTACTTTGCTGTATTGTTCGTTGACACCTCCCTAGGGAAGTGCATCTGGATCGCGTACTTGAGGTGCTCTCCGGTGGGGGCGACGAGTAGTACGCCAGCCCCGGCACCTTGTATGGAGAAAGCCCCATCAAAGTACATAATCCAATTGCAACTTGCCTCCATGCCGGGGAGAGCAGTTTCTTGGGCTTCTTCGTCAGGTGTTGCGGTCCACTCTGCAATGAACTCCGCCAGGACTCGGCTCTGGATCGTCGAAGTACTTTCAAACTTGAGGCCAAAGCTGGACAGCTCCAGTGCCCATTCCACAACCCTCCCCATCGCATCTGGATTATGCAATATCCGTTGCAGAGGGAGGCGAGTGACGACAGTGATCTCATGTGCCTGGAAGTAGTGATGCAGCTTCCTCGAGGCCATGAGGAGGCCGAAGAGCAATTTCTGCATGCCGGAGTACCTTGATTTAGCCCCCTGCAGGAGGGAGCTAACAAAGTAGACCGGGTGCTGCATCATTTTCTTCTTTGGCGGCACTTCGACTGGCTGTGTCATCTCCGCATTGGTGGCGTCGGGCTCTGTCGCTGCCATTACCTCGTCGTCAACCTCTCTCTGCGCTACTAGTGCGGCGCTGACCACCTGGTTCGTTGCCGCCAGGTATAGAAGCAACGACTCCTGGGGCCTAGGCGCAACTAGTGTTGGCGCGGAGGAGAGGTACTTCAAATCTTGCAATGCTGCTTCGGCTTCTGGCGTCCAGTCCACCGGGCCCGCCTTTTTCAGGATCTTGAAAAAGGGAAGGGCGTGCTTGGCAGACTTGGATATGAACCTGCCCATGGCAGCGACACAACCAGCAAGCCGACGCACATCCTTAATTCGCTTGGGTGCTTCAATTTGCTCTATAGCTTTGATCTTGTCCGGATTGGCCTCTATCCCACGCTGTGACACAAAGAACCTGAGAAGCTTGCTGGACGGGACGCCAAAGACACACTTCTCAGGGTTCAGCTTGAGGTTGATCTTGCGTAGGTTTGCAAATGTTTTTGCAAATCTGTGATGAGGGTTGCCCTGTCCTTGGTTTTGACCACTATGTCGTCCATATAAGCCTCCATATTTCTATGGAGCTGGGGTTCAAAACCAATCTGGACCACCCTTGCTAACGTCGAACCAGCGCTCTTCAACCCGAAAGGCATCCGTATAAAACAATACGTACCACATGGGGTGATGAATGCTGTTTTCTCTTCGTCTTCTCTTGTCATGAAGATCTGGTGGTAGCCGGAGTAGGCGTCGAGGAATGATAGCAGATCACACCCAGCCATGGAGTCAACAATCTGGTCGATGCGCGGCAACAGGAAGGGGTCCTTGGGGCAAGCCTTATTAATATCTGTGTAATCAATACACAACCTCCACTTCCCATTCGCCTTGCGCACTACGACTGGATTGGCCAACCACGTTGGATGGAGCACTCCTCTTACCAAACCCGCTGCTTCCAGTTTCCGGATCTCTTCTGTGATGAACTCTTGTCATTCCAAAGCTTGCTTTCTGACCTTCTGCTTGGCGGGCCGCGCATGAGGACAGACAACAAGGTGGTGCTCAATCACCTCCCTGGGAACGCTGGGGATGTCAGAGGCTTGCCAGGCAAACACATCGACATTCGCCCGCAGGAAGGTGACGAGCGCGTCTTCCTATTTGTCGTCAAGGGTGGAGCTTATAGTGAAAGCTCCACCCGTGACGTCCTCATTGACAGAAACCTTCTTGGTTCCCGGCGGAATGGCCCTGGACTTTTTGTTTCCGCCGGCAGAGCTCTCTGGCACGTCCTCGACGGCAGAGCTACACTCCGAAGAGGTGCGATTGCTGGAGTGGGTGTCCGAGGTCTCACCGGCCTTCTTCTTCTTCTTCCCTCCCGGGGTCCCAGCGGCAGGAGCAAGTGCCCTAGCGGCGGCAGCTGCTGCGACTGCTTGCTGGTATAGTTGGTCAGCGCAAACCAGCGCATCTTTCTTGTCGGAGGGGATGGTGATGATCGTCACGGGCCCTGGCATCTTTAGGGTGTTGTATGCGTAGTGTGACGCCGCCATGAACTTGGCCACCGCTGGGCGGCCAAGGATCCCGTTGTAGGGCAAGGGGATCTTGGCAACATCAAACACGATCCTCTCCATCCTGAAGTTCAGGTTGGTCCCAAAAGTCACGGGCAGCGTGATCTTTCCCTTGGGTTGGCTTCTTCCCGGGTTGACCCCTTGAAACGTGCCCGTCTTTTCGAGGTCTCCGTCAGGAATCTGCAGTTTCTCGACCACAGTAGGCGAGATCAGGTTCAGACCGGCCCCACCATCGACTAGCATCTTTGTCACCTTGAGGTCGCGTATTGTTGGTGAAACCAACAACGACAAGCACCCGACCACGGTAGTGCGATCAAGGTGATCCTCAATGTCAAAAATGATAGGTGTGTTGGACCACTTCAGCGGCCTATGGGCATCAAACGACGGCTCTGCCGCTGTAATCTCTCGCGCCCACTGTTTAAGCCGGCGGTGAGAAGTATGCAACGAGGCGCCGCCGTCGACGCACATGGCCTCTGTAGCTTTCTGAAACTCTTGGTCGCCGGACTCGTCGTCCTCTTCGTGGTCGTCGTCTTTGGGCTTCCTGTCACGGCCCCGGGCGGGCCTCTCCTGTTGTTTATCTTTGCCGCGACGGCCCGCCTGGCCGTCATGCTTCTTGCCGGAGCCCTCAGCACCATCTTGGCCCTTCTCCTTGTCCCGCCTCTCATATTTAGCCCTCTGCTTCTTAGCGAGGAGCTCAACCTGTTGGCAGTCTTGGAGAGCATGGCCTTTGGTGCGATGGATCTTGCAGTACCGCTTGTCGGAGTTTCTTGACTTCTCGGCGGCCGCCAAGGCCCGGCAGGCGACACATCCGGCAATTTCCTTGCCGGGGTCATCTGCCTTGGTTTTCTTGGTGGAGCCGGTGTCATCAGATCCCTCGACGGCAAGCACGGCTTTCCCTTTGCGTTTCCTATTGCGGTGCCGGCCTTTCTTCGCCGGGGCGGCAATATCCTCTTCTGAGGAGTCAGTTTCCACGCCGGCATCTTCGCCGGGGTACTTCCTTCCCTTGCAAGCTCTAGCCGCCGGCTGCCGTCGCTGCTTCGCCACCCCCCCCCTTCCTCGACCCTCTAGATTCCTTGGCCGCCATGGCGCCTAAATCCGGCAAGGGCAAGGGGGCGGCTACGGGCTCTGGGACTATGGAGCCGCCGGAGAGCGCGCTGTTGGGGTACAAGACGAAGTCTGCCTTCTTCTTCCCCTCGACGATCGACGTTCATGAGCTCCGGGCCGCCTTCAAGCCTCTATGGGGAGTGAAGACGGGAGGGGAGAATTAGGGACACACAGCGACGCACGTCATTCCTGCCGCTTGCGTCGATCTTGCCCCAAATCGGTACCCCTTCTTTGTTGACTATTTTTCTTGCGGGCTATGCCCTCCTTTCTCTGATTACTTCTGCGACATCATGCACACCTTCGGTTTGCGCCTCTTGGATTTTACTTCGAACGCGGTGGCGTGCATGTCTTTCTTTGCGCATCTTTGCGAAGGCTTTGCTTCTATCTTCGAATCCTCGAATCCAAACGGGGTGTGCCGTCGCTGGTTGCGTCACCTGGATCCCAAGATCCAAGGAGGCGTACCCGGATGGTGCCATGAGCGAGAGGTGGGACGAATGCCGTGACCGGTGGTGCTGGATTGAAGATGAAGACCCACCGGAATTTAGCAAGGTCAGCCGAGTGCCGCCGGTTCGCGGCAACGATTGGGGTGATGTCGATGCCGCCGACGGGAGGCTTAGCATCGCTACCACCAGGATCCTCCGGCTGACCCAGGCTGGGATCACCCTTGAGATGATCGGGGCGGATTTCATTCGCCGCCGGATCGCCCCGCTGCACAATAAGGGGAGGCCAGCCTGGCTCTTCAAGAATCCGGCCGACATCATGCGGCTCCAGCCCGGCCTCGACCATAACTTCACGGTGATGGGGCATGCCCACTTCTGACAGCGGCTCTTCCAGCTGGAAGTGGATCGTGACGGCGATGTCGAGCTGACCGGCAAGGTCGCAAGGGCTTCCATAAAGTCCGGCAAGACCGTCAAGGGGCCGCTCTTCAAGTTGCCAGCGGGGGTGGTCCCGTTGTGCAATAACTCGCACCGGTCTAAGATCATCGCCATGATGTCGGACTGCAATTCGCACGGCCCCGTTCCGAGGTGTACGTCAATGCTGACGCCGAGCAGTGGCTCGTCATGGACACCACCCAGGCCGAGATGGACTACATCGCCACCAGGGCGAGGGAGGCACAGCTTGCCCTGGAGGCCGGCAGCACCGGGGGTGTGGAAGACGAAGTTGTCGCGGCCGCGGAGGAGGAGCAGTTCACCCTGTGGGCGGCGGCCACTGGGGAGGAAAGCGGCGCCGACACCGGGGCTCCGCTCGATGAGGACGCGACCGACGAGTCGTCGTCGGAGGAGGGTGTGGCGGCGCGCTCGACGCCAGCCAGGGGAAGAGGGCGAGTCCTGCGGCGGGCTGGCTCCGGCAAGCCGGTCCGGCCTGGCAGGGCCATGCGGCCTCAATTGACCCTAGAAGGGTCCGGGCGGCATACGAGGGCCTCGGCAGCGAAGGGGCTGGCGAAGGCCGCCGAGAAGAAGAAGAAGGCGACAGCCCCCTCCTCATCTGGGCGCACACCGACCCCGCCGCCTCCTTCGCCTCCTCCGGCCAGCGTCGACTCGGATGATGACGCGGAGCTCCCTTTTGATCTCGGGCCCCTCAGCCCGGAGAGGAAAAGGAAACTGGCGGAAGAGGAGGAAACGGATGACGAGCCGTCATTCTCATTTCCCTGAATAGGACGCTTGTCTTGATCCATTTTTGCTTTTGTAGGGACGCAGAGACGTTGGCCCAGAGGGCGAAGAAGGCGAGGACCTCGGCGAGCGGCCAGTCCCCGGCTGGGCTTCAAAGACACCATTGGTGGTGCTGAGCAGCCTGAACAGCAGCCCCCGGCGCAGCCCCCATCGTAAGTTCGTCCCCCTCTTCTCGCTCGACATGCAGTAGGCGCTCGATGCCACGATGCTGACCTTGCCGGGTTTGCAGGAGGGGAGCGGCAGCAGGAGGAGCCGCAGAGGGCTACTCCTAAAACACCACCTCATCGACTATGCCGCCGCGGGGGGCGTCCCCGGCAAGGGCGTCAGGCATGGAGTCCACACCCATGGAGGAGGAGGGGAACTCAGGCGCTGGTGGCTCCGCCTCGGCGCCAAATGCTGGCGGAGAGGGGATTTCTGCTCCACGGCCCGGGACTGGTGAGTCGCCCGTCCTTCGTCCCTGCTTTTTTTCCTTATATTTTTCTTGGCTTCATTGCTCCCGCTGCCGCCCAGGCCCTTCTTCAACAGACACGGAGGACGTGGACATCGTTGTCCGGGATATTGCCGAAGAGGCCGCAGCTGAGGCCGACAAGATTGCCGTCGAGGAGGCCACCAAGAATGCTGACAAGGCCGCCGCTGATGAGGCCGCCAAGGGCGCGGCCGAGGATGCCGCCGCGGAGGCCGCCGAGGCTACCGGCGAGGCTCCTGCCGCGGGTGCCAGCGGTGGTCCTGCCAGGGAGGCCGGCAAGGCCCCCGCCGAGGAAGAGGTGATGGATGATCAGCCTCCCTCCTCCTCAGCCTCGGGCCCCGACAGGTATTTGAAGGTGGGCGACGATCTTTTCGTCCACCTCCCGGGGGCGTCAAGCCGAGCACCCGCCGAAGGGGAAATTTTCGACGGCGAGGTGCTCGCCGCCGCCGGGTTCGAAGTTGTCGACGCGCCGGATGCTGGCGGCGATGGTTCCCCAGAGGAGCAGCTCTTCCGCGCGATGGGGGCCAATTTCCGGAAGCTCCAAGTGCTCTTCCGCGCCTGCTTGGACAAAGTCAAGTCCAGGACGGTGGCGGTGGACCACGCGGAGGTGGACTTCAAGGCGCTCGTCGCCGAGACGCAGACCTGGTTCCACCAGGCTCGCGAGGAGCAGAGGGCCTTCTAGGAGAAATTGGCCAGCGCGATGTGGAGCTCACCATGAGGCTGGCCGACATCAAGAAGGCCCAGGAGAAGGCGGCGAAGCTGGCTGCCGTGGCCGAAGCCGCCCGGAACCATCATCAAGCCGTCTTGGACTCCCAGGAGGAGGACCTCTCCGCGCGTGAGGCGAAGCTTGCCGCAACGCTCCGCGGCAAGGACGAGGAGCTCGAGGCCCTTGTCGTGCGACGGACCCATGAGCTGGAGCAGAGGCACAGAGAGGCGCTCGATGCCCAAGCCCTGGCCCACGTCGGCAGGGTGAAGGAGCTGGAGGCAGAGCGGGACGAGTTGAAGGAGCAGGCCCTCAAGCTGTCCGGCGAGAAGAACACGCTCAACCGCGCCTTGGTAGAGGCGCAAGGAACGGTCTTCAGCAGGACTGGGGAGCTCTCCGAGGCGCGGGACTCCATCAGAGACCTCAAGCTGAAGCTGGAGGATCTCGAGAAGCTTTTGCCGGAGAGCAGGGCTCGGGAGGAGACCTTGGCCAAGAGCCTGGAGGAGGAGAAACAGCTGCGGGCAACCGAGGCCGCCTCCCACCAAGAATACGTGGCGGGTGAGAACAGGTGGATTAGCCATCTGAAGGTCGTCGCCGGTAGGGTTACCTCGCAATTGGCCACCATGGGGTTGCCAAACGTGAGGTACGCTCCTGAGCGCAGCGGGACCGTCAACGCCAAGCTGACCCAGTTCTTTGAGGGCGTCCTCGGGGCCTTGGCCTATCTTCGCTCCAACAGGACAGCCACACTGGCCGAGGAGGCCCGGCGACTTTGCCGGAGGGTCGTGACCAAGGTCCTCACCAAGGTGGCGCACTGGAATCCCGACCTTGACTTCACGGCCGCGATGATGAGCTTGCCGGATGGTGTTGACCTCACGGTGCTCAAGGAGCGCATCAAGCCCATCACCGACTGCATCGACGATATCAAGAGGGTGGAAGGCCAGCGCCGGGACTAGGCTATCCCGTTCTTCTTTGCCACTGCGGGTTCCCGACCAAGACAAATTTTATCTTTAGTTAGAACTGCAGCAATGATGTGATGAAATATAACTCTGAAGTACTCTTAATTTCCATGCATGTTATTTTCCCGTTCAATTCCTCTTTGTATGTGCACCCTACACCGATCGGGAAGGCTTGCCGACGCGAAAGCCCCAAGCGGCATCTTGGGGACGGATCCCCATGGCCTGCCGGGTACGCATGCTGCCGGACAAGCCACCTTTCCGTTCCGAACGCGGCCGCTCGAACTGTCGAGCTTGACTCGAGTCAGAATCGAGGGCGTCGTTGGTCGCGGAAGGCTACTCTGCCACTTTCGACGCAGCCGCTTGAGCTGTTGAGAGGACTCGAAACAGGGCAAGGGCGTTGCCGATCGTGGCAAAGCCCCCTGGTGTGCAGGTTTTTTTCATACAAAGCGAACATCTCCGGGGGAATAACCTCAAATAAGAAAGGTAGCACAAAACAAGGGTTCGGTGCAACTTAGCTTCTATTCGCGGTCGCTCGAGCGTCGACCTTCTGGCCTTTTGTCGGTGTCAAAACCGGCGGATCTCGCGTAGGGGGTCCCGAACTGTGCGTCAAGGCCGGATGGTAACAGGAGACAAGGGACACGATGTTTTTACCTAGGTTCGGGCCCTCTCGATGGAGGTAATACCCTACTCCTGCTTGATTAATATTGATGATATGGGTAGTACAAGAGTAGATCTACCATGAGATCAAGGAGGCTAAACCCTTGAAGCTAGCCTATGGTATGATTGTGTATGAAGATGATTGTCCTACGGACTACAACCCTCCGGTTTATATAGACACCGATAGGGTTAGGGTTACACAGAGTCGGTTACATTGGTAGGAAATCTTCAATATCCGCATCGCCAAGCTTTCCTTCCATGCCAAGGAAAGTCCCATCCGGACACGGGACGAAGTCTTCAATCTTGTATCTTCATAGTCCAGGAGTCCGGCGAAGGTATAGTCCGGCTACCCGAACACCCCCTAATCCAGGACTCCCTCACTGTTCCTCTTCTTTGAGGGTCACCAAGATGAAGGAGCGCCAAACCAACTGCTAAAGCCGATTCTCACAACTGCGGCCCCCTACCTGGCGCGCCAAAGATGTCGGTGGGAAACGACACCTATGGGATCACAGGAATCCCTACTACGGTTGCGGGGCGCGGGGTTGTGAAAAGAGCAGATCAAACAGATAGCTCATGGTTCCTTTACCCAGGTTCGGGCCGCAAGGATGCGTAAAACCCTACTCCTGCTTTGGTGGATTGTATATCTGAGTTCCTGAGCTAGCTATGGGGCGTCGAGAGCTCCAAAAGGCCGAATCCCTCTCCTGGTCGCCTCGGGCCTCCTTTTATAGGGAAGGGGTTGCCACAGTGGCACGCAGGAGGTGGAAAGGGTACCATAGTGCAAGGTTATCCTTCGCATTACTAGACAAGGCGCATTTAATGTGCCTTGCTTAGGTTTCCTTGCTTTATCGGGGACGGAGGAGAGCCCTGTCTCGTCCATCGCCGCTCCCTCTCGCGTCGACACGCGCCCTGGCCAGCGGTGCCTGTGGTGCCATGTAGGCAGGTAGGCAGCTGAGGTGGCGCAGTGGTGGATCTCCACGAAGATCTGCATGCCGCCGCGTAGGTGCCTGCCCAACTGGTTGGGTTGGCAGCTGCATGCGAACGGCGGTGGGGGCGCGACTGGCGCGGGCCTGATGGTGGCCCTACGACGTCCTTGGCGAGGGCCTTGCTGCGGCCCCGGCAAGGGTCTTGCCGGGGCCCCGGTAAGGGTCTTGCCGCGGCGCCTGCTGTCATCCCCGGCAAGGCTCTTGCCGGGGGCCTTGTGGTCCTCCTTGGCTGCGATCCCGCCAAGGATCATCATCTTCTGAAGTGGGTATCTGATCTTGAATGTCTTCACAAAGATCTACATGCCACCACGGGGATGTCTCCTGAATCCTTGCCCCCATGGGGGCAGTGGACTCGAGGGTGACTTCGCTCCGTAGGTGTGGGGCGAGCTGCCTAAGGCAAGGGTCTTGCCGGGTAAGCTAAAGCTGCCCCTCGGCAAGGATCTTGCCGGGGGGGTCTGCTCTGTCCCTTTGCTCTTTGTGGTCTTGGCGTCGTTCTGCTTCCCTTCAGCTTCGGCCTTACCTTGGCTTACCTCCCTTGCCGTGCTTGGCGTGGCGGCGCTCGCGGCTCAGACTACCCGTGCACAGTTATAGGGGTACAAAAAGTGCACCCCCTTTTTGTACACCGACACGGGGGTACGTGCGCCGTGCGTGCACCTCTTCTCTTCATGCACGTCCCCACCTACGTGGGTGTGTGTGAGAGAGATACAAACCTAAACAGATGACGTATGCGTTCGTGAGTGTTTTTTGTTGGGGGGTGTGATTTCATGAATGTATTTGTGGGAATATGTGTCGATGATATCTCAAACAGAAATTTGAGACATTCAATGTCTGTGAAATAGAGGCCTATCTATATCATATATAGAGGGGGTGATCCACGAGAAGAGAGGGAGGGGTCATAGATATCGATAGAGTCTAAGAGAGGATCAAGTGGGTGGGTGCGTGATTGGTGAAGAGAGCCATCGAAATTGTGTGTGTGCAAGTCAAAGATATAGGGCGACTGACCTACCGGAACATTAGAGGGCACAAGGAAAGTTTGTGTGTGGCAGGGAGACATGACTAGAGCACTCGATGTATCGGTGTGTGGGGGGAGGGGGGAGGCAGAGACCTAACTAGAGAGGTAAAACAACTCGTATATGTGTTGAGAAGGAGAGACCCAGCTATGTCTTGAGGGAGATCGATCGACATCCATACATAACTGAAGGACGGGAAATAGGTTGGGACAGAGAGAGAGAGAGAGAGAGGAGCGAGAGAGAGAGAGAGGGAGGGAGGGAGAGGGGTAGAGTGCTGGATGAGTGATGGAGTTGCTTCTCGAAGATGGTGGGACAGGCCTACTAGACAAACTGAGGGTAGAACTGCAATATTATCAATAAGAGTGGGGATGGGTTTCTGTGTGTGCCTGTGCGTGATAGATGTGTCGGGACGCATGCATGGATGATGAAGGCGAACCATGTGTTTAGTAAGCAAACCTAACTTGATCAGTAGATCAAGTTGTTTGTCGGAGGAAGGGAGAGACATAACTAATGAGGTAGATCGATCGACGTGTGGGAAAAACGAGTTATGACTACCTAGCTAGCTATATGTATTGCGGGAGATCGATCGGTGTACATCCATTTGTTAGAGGCAAATAAGGCCCAGTGAGACAGATAGACAGAGAGAATGGAGCTAGGAGGTGGTGCGAGAGGCCTAGCTACTAGCTAGATAGGGGGAGGAGTGTGCGATTGTGAGATCGATGAAAAGAGGGGTGAGAGTTTACACGTGTGTTGGACCGTATGAGAGACATGAGGCATGGACACAGAAAGGAGGAGATGGATGGTGCGTGTGTATGTTGTAGGCAGACATCGCTGGAGAAGTTTATCGATCGGTGTGTGTCGGAAAGGAGTTGTGGAGACTGTGGGAGAACGACCTGAAGAAAAAAATGAATGTGCGCGATGGATAGAATGCTGAGAGAGGGGGAGGGCGAGGAGGGCGTGTGCATGCACGAGAGAAAGTTAGTGCTAGCTACAAAGGTTAGAGGATTGTGTGGGTGTAAGAGAGTAACAAAGATCATAATTTGATATGAAAAGTGGATTCATATATTTGAATAGGAAGTCATAGTGTTATAAACATATGCATGCATGAATATAGTGGCGATACGCTAGCTGTGGTTTTGCACATGTTATACCATAATGTGATAATGCATGGCGTTTGCAACTCACAGCTAAATATCGAACAATCTAAACCATACTATACATCGAACAATCTCACATTTTATTTGAATTTGTGATAATGTGTGGCGTTTGCAACTTACAACTAAATATCGAACAGTCTAAACAATACTATATATCGAACAATCTCACATTTTATTTGAATTTGCGGTAATGTGTGGCGTTTGCAACTCACATCTAAATACTTGTAGGTGTAGGGGGCGGGGCAGCATACATTATGTGATAAACACATTATACATATCAGACATGGTTTAGATTATGAAGATCTAGCTAGAGCTTGAAATGTACTGTGATTTGAAATCAACATAAAGTGGATTAAAAAAATCAAGTTCGAGTTCATATAGTACACATAGTTCATATCTAACTCGACAGTAATCATGTGGTGTGCTGTGAAGATAATACACAAACGATGGTTTAACTTGACAATAATGATGATTGTAGATCTTATTAAATAGAGAAACGAATTCAAATGGTTTGACTTCACAACAATCATTACTGTAGATCTTATTCAAATAGAGAAACGAATTCAAATTTAGTTCATATTGAAGCGGTAGTATATACGTTTGGAATGCACTAAAACGTTCATTTGAGTAGCAGGTTGCATGCATTATACACGTAGTGAAATATTTTAATTGTACATAACATGAATTCAAGTTTTGAATGGCATTTGTAGTACGAAATGATTTGGTATAGTACACGGGACTAGACTCTATTGCGTGGTGCGAATTGATTTCTTTTTATTTTTTCATCGACGGAAGTGCGAATTGATTTGGTACAGTACACGTTAGGATTGTCCTGAAATTTCAAGCCGCGCCTTGTTACCCCGAATTATTTAAGATATATCTTTGTCTCGTTGTGCTCGAAAAACTCACTCCATCTCAACCCGCGCCTTGCTATCCCAAAATTACAATGTGCGCGAAAACTCCCACCTCCCGCGAAATCCTGACACGCGAAATGCCCGTGATACCCCTGAACCGAAAGAACCGCCTAGCTCAAATCGGCGGGGGTACTTTCGTAACTTACCCCAAATTTCAGACAAGCGCGTCCCTAAGCCATGGTTCCCCACTCACGTCCCATCAGCCCACCCATTCGTACACCGAGGCCGCGAAAACCCACGAAGCCCCACACCCTCCTCCGTACGCCACCCAGCCGGAGCCTCTTCCCCGATGATGTCGTCCACAGCAACACCTCGACGTCCCTCATCCACCGTACTGGATGATGATCCATCGTCGATCTCGTCATCCCGCCAGTTCAGCCACCCCGTCCTCCACCTGTAAGGAGTTGTCCGACGTACCCCTCGTCATTCGTGCCACCTCCATTCCCACACCGCCATCTTCACCTGCACCACCGGAAGAGCATCATCATCACTGTTTCCTTGGATGAAGTTGAGGCCTAATCGGCGCCACCAAAGAGGTTGTACACTAATCGTCGCATTTTCTTCTTGATTCGATCTCATGGTGTTGCCGGCACTCGGTCCCAAGCCAACATGGCGCGGCTCCATCCACGGCGGTGTCGCCGCCCCACTTCCTCCACGGTGTCGCTCCCTTGGCGGCGACGTCCACATCAGTAGGAGCTGCTGCTGCTTTAGCTCTCGCGCTGCTGCTCTGCTCTTGCTCTCGGTCCCCTGCCTAGTCTGCTCTTGCACTTGCTCTTGCTCTTGCTCGCGCTACTGCTCTCGCTCTTGCTCTTGCTTGCGACTCTGCTCCGATTTAGCTACACTTTAGTCGACTGAATCAATTTTTTGGTCAGTCAATTTTCAGGGGGTGGGGGGCTTGCCGAAGAGGTACCCCACTATCTATCTTAGGGTTCAGGGTGGGGGCGGTGGTCGCCAACGGTGGTGGGGCGGTGGTATGGGGATCGCCGGAGAAAAGCTCAGCACGGGGGGGGGGGGGCTAGAGGGATGGCCGGGGACGCAGCGGACCGGCGGTGGGGAGTGGTTTCGAGGCGGGCGGGGTGGCGCACCGCCGGTCGCGGGTGGCGGGGGCGGCGGTTTGGCCGGTTGTGGCTGGCAGCTCAGGGTATGGAGGTTGAAGATGAACTGCATGCCTTGATTTCGTATCCAACGGCTGGAAACTCGACTGATCAGAGATGAAAAAGTCAGTCGAGTGACGTGTAGCCTAGTGCATTCTGCTTCGACAGTAAAATTCAGTTTCGACAGTTAAGTTCAGAGATGAGCGGCCGATGTATTTTACATCTAGCTCTTTGTGGTTATGTATTTTACGTCATCTATTGAAGATGCTATTAGAATTCCACTCAGGTTAACGTTATCTCTCTTGTCCTGCTTCAGCCTCGGTGTTGTACAACTCATCGGAGCTGCTCCAACGATGAAACCCTCCATCACAGCGGAGCAATACCCCAGGCTCCATCTCAAGATGCATAAGATCTTCTTCCCCTCCTCCGACAGCCAAGTCACCCACAGCATCCTCACCGACCAACCCAATCACGCTGAGATCGACATGGCTTCACCAAAGAGGTTGTACACTTGTTGCATCTCTTTTTACTCTACATGTTATATATATTGTCCACTGAGCACACGTAGTAACGTGAAATACGATTAGTTTCTCCTACTATATGACAAGCAGTGAGGTACCAGACAGCTTAGCTATCCATGATGGACTCTCTTGAACACCATCATTATTTATCTATGCACGTTTGAGCTATGCATTTGTCGATGGGCCTAGGAGTTGAGCTAGTAGGGCAGTGGCCTGGGTCCAAAGTAGTAGAAGTAGCAAAAAAACATTTTTTGAGTGTAGGCTTTTCCTTGCTCAAGCCTGCCTACTAGAATCGCCAGTGCTTGAAAGAAAAAGTGAAGGAAAAACATAGGAATTGGAAAGTTTCCTATGGTACTACTATTCATGCATTTGGTTCAAAGGAATGGAGCAAAGGAAAATTGTAGGATTTGTTCCTTTAGTGTCTCCTTGAAGAAAAACCATAGGAATTTTAATACCCACTTGTACTCCTTTTCAAATTCCTATTCATGAAGCACACGATTAAGAGATAGTAGCATAATAGCATTATAACCGTACATTTTATTGTGGTTTGACTTAATCTCACAATGCTTCTTTGCATCCTGTGATCTTCCAATTCTTGTGAACCAAACACCCAGATTGGCAGAAATCCTGTGTTTTTGAATTCTCTGTTTTGCACATGCATTCCTATCCTATTACTGTGTATTTTCTATCCCTGCATTGTTAGAATCCTCCAATTCAAAGGAGCCCTTACAGAATTACTTCTCTTACAGATAGTTGTCAAAAGAAAACCTTGTGTGGTTTGTACCGCTCGTAATGCGCCGTCGTCCTCCCCAGCTCAGCTGCTCCAACGACAGAAGGGTCTAGCACAGCAAGGATCCGGCCTCCAGACTGTCTTTCGCGGCCTCAGATCTTCTTCCCTGCTGCCGGCGGCCATGACAACTGCATTACCAGCATCAACCGAGCAGATGACCTTGAGGACAACACGGGTCCGCAAGAGAGGTCGCACTCTTTCGTGTCTACTTACGTTATGCATCGCTTAATATTACATGCTACTTTATCGTCCTATTCACCGGTTAGACTCTGAGTCAACTCCAAGCTAATGGTCAAACTTGAGTTTTTAAATGGTTGTGGGGTACATATCGGGGCCGCAATCAATACTATCAACCTACTATCTGGTTAATCTCTGGTGTCTACTATGAGTTTCATGTTGGGTGGGAAACAAACAGTAAAGAAGCAATTATTTGTATTTTTTAACTGAAGCCATTATCTACCTGCTATCATTGGTTTTGGGTCTATCCACATGTTGCTACCATCACTCTGGATTTTTGCATGCACTCCTTACATAACCTCATTATGTTTTATTCATATGCATGTCAGTTATTGTACACAATGGAACTGAACATGTAGAGCAAAAGAGATGAGCCTTGCGTGGCAATAAAATTTCATGCAGACGTCGCTCCATGGTAGGCGCAAAGGCAACCCCCCTCCACCCATTTCGGATTGTAATCGAGAGGAAGATATCTGTTCTGAGGGGGATTCAGAAGGAGAAGACCACTCCTATTTACCCCCTGAGGTCTTCGCTCTAACTTGGCATGCTGATGTTGGTTATATCATGCATATGGTGCCTT
Organism: Aegilops umbellulata; assembly: GCA_032464435.1. Lineage (NCBI taxonomy): Eukaryota > Viridiplantae > Streptophyta > Magnoliopsida > Poales > Poaceae > Aegilops > Aegilops umbellulata. The sequence goes on from CP136056.1 coordinate 266,132,387, forward strand.
GCACTGCTTACTTTATACATCAAATATGTCATCTGCTTAGTTTAGACATGCTTTGTGCGAATGCCATTTGTTTACTTTATTCATCGTTTATGTGAATTATGCAATGGCATCTTGTTTAGCCAGGCATCATATATGTGAATTTTGCAATGCCATCCTGCTTAGCCAGTCATCTTATATGTGAATTATATCAGGCCATCCTTTTTTCTTTTACGTATTACATTTTTCAACAATGTTAGTACATTCAACTACTCTTCGTGTGCATCAGCCATTTGACATGGTGATGGAAAATTCTGGAGTGAAAACAAGGTCTTCAGAGCAGACTATGCTATCTGATGAACTGCATACCACGCTAGTTACGGATAGCTCCTCAGAGGAGGATTCAGAGACAGATGAACAGTCCTATCCCCCCCCGCGGTGTATGCTCTCACTTGGTAGGGTTATGTTGCTCATATCGTGCGTATGGTGTCCTGCATTGCTATGTCATTTAATTAGTTTAGACATTCTTTGTGTGAATGCCACCTGTTTAGTGTCTAATTACCATATATGTGAATTATGCATTGCCATCTTGTTGCAAGACATTATATATGTGAATTATGCAATGCTATCTTGTTGCAAGGCATTATATATGTGAATTATGCAATGCCATGTTGTTTAGCCAATCATCATGTATGTGAATTATATCATGCTATAGTTTTTTTGTATTACGTGTTCCATTTGTTGACAATGTTTGTATATTCAACTACTCTTCCTGTGCATCAGCCATTTGAAGCGGTGATGGAAGTATCTGGAGTGAAAACAAGGTATTCAGAGCAGACAATGCTACCTGCTGAAGCAGACATCCTGCTGGTTACAGAGAGCTCCTCAGAGGCGGATTCAGAGACGGATGACCAGTCCTATTCCCCCTCCCCCGAGGTCTATGCTCAAACTTGGCAGGGTTATATTACTCATGTCATCCATGTTGTCTTGCATTACTTAGTTTTTACATCATATATGGATTGCCATCTGCTTACTTGCTTACTACATAAATCATATATTTGAATTATATCATGCCATCATGTTTACATACACATCATCTATCTGAATTATGGCATAGAAACCCATTTAATAAAGACATCATATAGTTATATCATCTCATCATGTTTAGTGTTTACAGTCATCACATTTTGAATTATGTCATTCTATTCGTGAATTATATCATGCTATCATGTTTCCATAGGCGACATGTATGTGAATTATGGCATGCCAACCTATTTAATAAACACATTATATAGTTATATCATGTCATCCTGTTTACATAGTCATCATATTTTGAACTATGTCTTTCCATCTTTTTTAGTTAGCCATCATAATGTGGAATTGTGTCATGCTATATCCTGTTTAGTTAGCCATCATATATGTGAATTTGTGTCATGCTATCCTGTTTGGTTAGACAACATAAATGTGAATTATTTCATGCCCTCTTTCATTCCCCACTATCCATTGCACCTGTCTATCATACAATGTCTGTACATTCAATTACTTTTCTTGTTTATCAGCCATTTGAATTGGAGAGGGTGATGGCAGTATATAAGGGAGTAACAACACGGTCTTCGGAGAAGATAGTGCTACCAGTTCATGCAGATAGAACCATGGTTGTACTTTCCCAAGAACCAGCCCCACCACACATAACCCAGACTCTCGCAAATTGTACCCCTACCCAATTGGGCAGAGAACCAGCTACACCCCTTCTAACCCCAACCCCGGCAGATAGTAACCCAGTTCCAGTTGACACAACACTGTCTCCACCACAGAGCACCCAAACACGAGCAGTTAGTAAGGGAACTGCAGTGCCCAAAGCATGAGGACCACCACTCCGAATCCCAACTCAACGCTTAAAGGAGAAGAAGGATTGTTCTCAGGTCAGGTTCTGTAGCTATGGTTCATACTCCTTTGCTCTTGCATCATTGTATTTACTCATACCAACTATTTTCAAATTTGAAGGATGGAATTGAAACTCCAATGGCGCAACATGTATGTTTTAAACCTGCTTCTTTAACTGGTTTGGTGTTGTAACTTGCTCTATGTTGATTTCAGTTTCAATTGAATAAACAGTTATGCTCTCATGTCATGCACATTACAAGTGTTGTTATTGCTCTGTAGTTTCCCACACTTATATTCTGTCTATTCTCCTTTGTCTTCAACAAATATTATTTGAACTGTGCCTCTATCTTGATTTGGCAACAAAAACTAGAATGCTATAGACCATAGAGTGACCATGGTACATACATATATGTTTGTTTCATGTTGTTATCCTGTCCACTTTACTACTGAACTGATTTACCAAAATGAGTTTCATATACAACATGGTAAACCTCTGATGTGTCTGCTTGTTTATCTTTTAGAATGCGGACAAAATATTGGAGAACAGTACCCCCTTATGCAATGGTAAAGGAAGTAATGCAGATCAGGTTCAAGATAGTGAGACATCCCTGTTGGTCTCCAAGAAAGCTGATAAAAACTATCTTGACAACAGTGAGAGAACCCAAAAGTCGTGTCTTCATGTAGTGTTCGAGTTACTGGCCACTACTACTGGCACAAGCTCTTCGAACTCGCTACCTGAATCAATTCGTCTTCTTGAGTCTCAACTTCAAGTTGAAAGACATCGATCAGATGTGCTGTGACAAGACGCTGAAGGACTGAGGAAGTCCTTGCAGAATTCAGATGCATACTTTCTTGTGCAACAGCAAGCGCTCGAGGATTTAAGCGCCAAACAAGAGAAAGTTAATAAGCTTTCTAAGCATCTTGCCAGCATTATGGGTACCCAGGATATTGTTTCTTGAGCTCTTCTGGAGTGGTTTCAGTTCTGGACTTGTTTTGATACGGTGTTTATTTGCACTGGTCACCAACTTTGACAACCAGTGTATATGATATGCTGCTTTGTTCCCTATATTTTCACTGGTGGCGAACTCTGATGCCAAGTGGATGTAATATGTGTAATAGCCGTGATAGCCTAGCGTAAGTTGCTTGCTTACTTATTTCCTTGTTGTCTTGTTTATTTGTTTGCTTGTAGTCACTGCAGTTCTTTTTCCGCGGTTTGCTAGTGGCCGCAATACCTACTTTTTAAAACTAGGCCACAATAACTATGGGCTACATATTTACTGTAGTTACCATGGGCCTCCTACGGGCCATAGAAATAATGGGCCTTTTAAGGGTCGTAGAAACAATGGGCTTTCTATGGGCCGTAGCATCAATGGGCCTTCTACGGGCGGTATGATTGATCGGCCAAACATGTGCCAATAACAGACCGCATTATGGGCCGTAAACAGGCTAGATTTGGAATCATCCGTTCATGGGCCGACCATAACGGGCCAACGTTAATCGGCCGTATTTGATGACGCTATGAAAACGGCCCAACGGATTAACGGACCACAAACGAGCTGATTGTAACCACGGGCTGAATTTGGCCCACAAGCAGAAAAGGCCAGTAACGGGCCGTAAGTAACCGAATGCTAGAAATAATCCCAAGAATAAATGGGCCATGAGTAGGCCGAAAGATAACACGGGTTGGAAACGGCCCAATGGAATAATGGGCCGTTAATGGGTATAAAGTGGTACACTGTTCATTGCGGGCCAGATTCACCACGGGCCCTTAATGTGCCAAGAGTTACAAATGGCCTCGTACGGACCGAAAGACATCATGGGCCATACATGGGCCGGAAGTTACAACGAGCTGGAATCATATTGGGCAGCCCAGATGAAGCTACTGGGCTTAATTCCGATAGGCCGTAACAGGCCGTGAGTTAGCAGGTCGTAAATGGGCTATATACGAACATGCCGTTAACAGGCTTTCCCTGGTCCGGCATGTTACCTTTTGACCAAGTCAAACAGGCCAGCCTTTTCACCAGAATGGGCCTCTGTTGGGTCGTGCCACGTGTCTACGTATCATAGGCACCTCTTGTCCAATGAATGGATGACATCTGTCCCAACGGTGAGCCAACACATGTTTCCTCCAACCAATGACAATTTTACACATGGAAAATCCTCATTGGTACGGGCTGTTAACGGGTTATCTGATCCAAAACCGGACCCGATAGCTTAACGGACACCCATTACGGTGGATGCCACGTGTCGATCACCCTTGACGAAAGCACTTCTATGACGCGCGATTTATCGTCATGGAAGTGGACACTTTTATGACGATAATTTTGGTAATGTCATGGAACACTTCTACGACAACACAGGTATGACTATCTTGATTTTGTCATAAAATCGTCATGGATGTGCATACATGACAGAAAATGTGACCTACTGTGACAAACATGTATCATCGCGGAAGTGTATTTTTTTTGTAGTGTATAGTCACCTACTACGTGTTATGATCCGGCAACCCTGGAGTGACAATAGTCGGGACACTTCCCAGTGTGACCGCAGTTTGAGGAGTTCAGGTATTCACTGAGTGCTAATGCTTTGGTCTGGTACTCTATTAAAAGGAGGCCTTAATATCCTTTAGTTTCCAATAGGACCTCGCTGCCACATTAGGGTAGGACAAAAGATGTCATGCAAGTTCTTTACCTTAAGCACGTATGACTATATTCGGAATACATGCCTACATTATATTGATGAATTTGAGCTAGTTTTGTGTCACCCTATGTTATAACTGTTGCATGATGAATGCCATCCGACATAATTATCCATCATTGATCCATTTCCTACGAACTCGTTTCATATTGATCTTTGCTAAGTTATATTTCCGTTGCCACTTTTATGATTGCTACAAAACTGTTACTATTACTTTTGCCACTATTACCGTTACTTCCATACTACTTTGCTACTAAATACTTTGCTGCAAATATTAAGTCTTTCAGGTGTAGCCTATCTTGTATAGCCCTTTCTTTTTGTTTTGTTCCTCCCCTTGAGGAACCTTTTGTATCTGTTTGCTTTAGCTTTAATAAAATGTTGTGGGGTGCAAGCCCTGCAGTCTTCCAGGTCAAAAAAAGCTCAGCTGCTAATACTTGAGAATATTCTTTGGCTCCCCCTGTGTAGAATCAATATATTTGGGTTGAATACTCTACCCTCAGAAACTGTTGCGATCCCCTATACTTGTGGGTTATCAGTGGGTCCCTCTGGTATTTTCTTTGCCCATTATTTTTTTGTATATTCCAAAATAATTATCAGTAAATTTCCAGGACTTTTGGAGTTGTGCAGAATAGATCTATCAGATTTGCTCCTATCCGGTCCAGAATTCCAGCTGGCAGCATTCTCCATCTTCATGTAAACCTTGTAAAATAAGAGAGAAAGGGCATAAGTATTGTACCAAAATATGTAATAACAACCCATAATGCAATAAATATCAGTATAAAAGCATGATGCAAAATGGACGTATCAACTCCCCCAAGCTTAGAGCTCGCTTGTCCTCAAGCGAAAGCCAAAATCGATAATCATGTCCACATGTTTAAAGATAGAGGTGTCGATAAAATAAAACATGGACATGAGGGCATCATGATCATCTTTAGAACAACACCATATATTGTCATATAATTTCTTATGCTAAAGTAACAATTTGTTCACAAGGTAAAGTATGAATCAGAAACTTTATTAAAAACTAACAAACTATGATATCCGTCATTGAAGCAATCACAATTTATCATAATATTGGAAAGAGTTAATGTAAGAGCTTTTGTATACCAAGTCCACATAGTCAACTATCTTTTAGTCTTTCACAATTGCTAACTCTCACGCGATATTTATGGGTTCAAAGCCTCAGACGGACACAGAGAAAGATAGGGGCTTATAGTTTCGCCTCCCAACCTTTTACCTCAAGGGTAATGTCAACAATAAGAATTTATGATAACCTACTGTGGATATATATATATATATATATATATATATATATATATATATATATATATATATATATATATATATATATCTGGATCTTCCCTAACATATAGTGCTTGCCAAAAAGAAAAAGTGTAAAAAGGAAAGGTGAAGATCACCATAACTTTTGTATAGAGGTAGAAGGTAAAAGTAAAAGGTAGGCCCTTCGTAGAGGGAAGCAAAGGTTATCATGCACTTTCATGGTTGGATGCACAAAATCTTAATGCAAGCGAATGTCACTTTATATTGCCGCTTGTGATAAAGAACTTTATTATGTAGTCCATCACTTTTATTTCTTCCATATCACAAGTTCATATAAAGATTTTTTTCTTCACAGTAAAAGATCATACATATTTAGAGAGCATTTTTTATTGCTTGCATCGATGACAACTTACTTAAAGGATCTTACTCAATCCATAGGTAGGTATGGCGGACTCTCATGGCAAAACTGGTTTGAGAGATGTTTGGATGCACAAGTAGTTTCTCTACTTGCTCCAAAAGATTCGGTTAGCATAGGAGGGAAAGCAAGCTCAACATGTTGGAGGATCCATGAAAATATAACTTCTATTCGGATATAGGAAAACACAACCCATTATGTTGTCCTTCTAGTCCAACATCAACCTTTTAGCATGTAATATTTTAATGAGTGCTCACAATCACAAAAGATGTCCAAGATAGTATATTTATATGTAAAACCTCTCTTTCTTTATTACTTCCTATTAATTGCAACAATGACCAAAACTATGTTTGTCAACTCCCAAAAAATTTCATGCGACATACTTCTTACATGTGAAGGTATCACTCTCCATAAGATAATTATATAATCTTTTTATTTATTTTATTCCTTTTCTTTTCCTTAAGATCATAACAAGAAAGAAAAACTCTCAACTCAAAACTACTCTTTATTATATAACTCACTGTCGTGGGAAACCACGGCCACCTATGGGGCCAAGAGCCCCTTTTGGTTCGGGGTGGGGATGGGCATTTGCACAAAGAGCGGAGAAGCGTAACACAGCACGGCAGAGATCACACGGGCAGTTTTTACCCAGGTTCGGGTCACTGCGAGGCGTAAACCCCTACTCCTACTTTGGTGGATTGATGGTGGAAACTGGTGGCAAAGCACAGTGCTCTTGCCTCGCAAGGTTGCCTCGGGGAGAGAGGAGCTACGCACATATGAGTGTGAGGGGGTCCGAATCAGCCAACCAACCAACCCTTCTACGGTCACCATGGGCCTCCTTCTATAGATCAAGGGGTCACCACAGTGGCAAATCAGTCTTTACATACTGATTAGATAGCAAATAGTGCTATCATACCTAACTCTGCAGGCTGACAGAGCGCATTAAATGCGCCGCTCAATGTCACATCACAGCTTACCCGGCAGGCCCTGCCGGGCTCTTTTGCTAGCTTTGCGCCTGCTTGCTTGACACGTCTCAGGACGGGTGTCGCTTGAATGTATTTTCTGTAGGAAGTGGCTGCCATGTGGCAAATGGCAGCCACATAGTCACTTTGGAGCTTGACACCACACTGATCGACGACGTGCGTCGTGATGAGGTGGTGCGGTGGAGTAGTTTGCCTCTGTAAGCCTCGGCAGGACTGCCGGGACGTTCTGGCAACTTGCTTTCGGGGTAAACCCAACCTTGCCAAGCCCGCCTGCCCGGCAAGGGAGGTCCTTCCCGTAGCAATATCTTGCTTCCTCTACCTTGTCTTGGTCTTCTTGATCTGCAATTTGGTCCTTCAAAGAACTGGTCTCTCATGCCTCATTCTGATCCGGTGTTGTATTCTTGTTCTTGCACCTGTGCATAGTCTGGGCAACAGAACTGGTTTTTGTTGCACCGACAGGAGCCCCCGGGCCTGGCCCAAACACTCTGCCAGGCGTTGTCGGGGTAGGCCCTAACCAGTGCACAGGCAGGGGCTTGCAGGTGGCTGGCCCCTTGAGATCTTCTTCGCTTCTTCATTGACTTGAGCTTGGGTCAGTTCGGTTCTCCCGCGCGTCGCATAACACCAATCGCGGTGGGGCCACACTTGTAATGGCCCGTGAATGACTTTAACGCACGGGAGAGTAACTGCCAATTCACTCTTCCCACCATGCCCTTATCCTTAGCCACGTATGCTGCATGCATCAAGTGGGGTAGGTAACGCAGGCGTGTGGTGCGGGAGAGCATCAAGGCGGGGCCCCTGTCTTCATAGATTGGTGGAGGAGGACGGTGGTTACCCGCCGAGGGATCGGCACACTCCCCCACCCCGCCTATAAAAGGAGAGGCGGGGGAGGAGCAGAGGCATTCATCCTCACATTCCATCTCCTCCATCTTCTGCTTTCTGTTGGGTATGCTGAAAGGGAGAGCCCGGGGCGCCCTAGTTTGGAGTTGATGATGCCAAATGCTTGTGTTGATGCTTGGGGAGTGAGTCTGGTCCAGGCCCATGGGAGGCGTGGTTATGCCTTTGTTGGGGCGAGGTTCCTTCCTCATCTTCTCACAACCCTCAGGTGGGTGCGCGCGTGGCGTGGCGGTAGCACTAGAGGTGGCGACTCCGGTGCGCTCATCGCCGGGCCGCCCGAGGCTTCAATTATAGTGAGAGGCAGCGTGTGACGCCCGGATATTTAAGCTACAGTAATCTCTGCTAACAATGCCACGTCACCACGATTACCGTTGTTAATCTCTGATGATTCAACCCCGTTCGGATTCAAAATTCAAATTCAAGTTAAACAACAAAAAATTTCCAACAATAAAACTAAAATGTTCTTAATCTGTCGGATAAATCATAGGTAATTGTGGTGGAGAAACCAAACTGTGATAAAGAGTATAAAGGCTCTAAAGTAATTAAACAGTAGTTGAAGCAATTAAATAGTTGCTTTTCATATTTTACAAAATACTAATCTATTTGTTTTAAAAGAAAACTTTTTGTGGTAGTGGCGGTCATGAGACACTAAATCAGGAATTCACTTCGTGGTAATAAAACAAAATTAGTCCAAAGAAATAAAAGAAAACAGTAAAAGAAAATAAACAAAATATAACAGAAAGCAAACAAAAGAACCCCCCCACCCATCTGGGCTTCGGCCCAGCTGGCCACTACCCTAGGCCGGCCCACACCCACACCATCCTACGTGACCCGCCTCCCAGGAAACCCTAACTGCTACCCCTCCCACTCGCTCACGCACGATCCCCTTTCCCCTTGCCACTCCTCTGCTCGATCCCTTCTGGATCAAGGGGCTCGCCCTCGAAGACGCTCGCCGCCTTCGGCGCCTCCGCGGTGCTCCGTCGCCCCTTTCCATCACCGGCGTCACTCGATGCCCTGGCGCCCCGTCCTCCACCTCGACCTCCCCGACTGGATCTGGGCCACGCCCAGGGTGCCGCCGCACACCGTCGTTGCCTCGACGCTGCCCGGCACCACCCCACCACCTCCGCTAGCGCCTCCTCGCCCCTGCCCCGAGCCACTTCACTGAGCCTCGCCGCCCCTGTGCCCCTGCCACGTCCATGAGCCACCCCTCCCTCTCTGCCTCCTTCCTCTTGTAGTCGCCGCGGTCAACGCGTTTCCTCGCGTCGTGCCGCTCGCGCTCCCTGCCGTGGCCATCGCCCGCATCGGCCAAGCACCACCTGGCCCCCGCGGCCAAGCCACCGGCCGGCCTTCCATGCTCGCCGCGAACCACCGCTGATGTCACACCGTCCCGCTCCACTCTGCTGCGTCGCCGCTCGCCTTCACCGCCATGTTCCCCTGCGCTGCCGCACACCACGCGCCTCCCCGTCCACGCCCTGCTCACCCCGCTCCGGCGACACCCACGTCCGCCTGGCCCCGCCGTCGTCCCGGCCTGCTCGGCACCGCTGCTCATCGGCATGGGCCGGTCCTTCCCCGACCTCGCCTGCCCCGCCCCGGGCTGTCGTGCCTGTCGCCGCCCCGTGCGCCCGCTCGGGCTGGTGCCCGACGCCCATCTCCGCCCCAGCACCCGTTTGCCCGCGCTCGATTGGCCCCGTGGGCCAATGACAAGTGGGACCTCGCGCCCAGAACATAAAAAAAAGAATATAAAAACAAATAAATATTAATTAAAATAAATAATTAATTAATTAACTTAATTAATCCTAATTAGATTAGCCTAATTAACTAGTTCACCTAATTAATTGTGATTAATTAACTAGCAGTGAATGACATGCGGGACCCACACGTCAGTTGACCCAGTCAACGCCCTGTTGACTGCTGGCATCATGCTGACGTCATCATGACTTCAGCATGCACTACTCTGGATAATGTTGCTTTATAATAATTAAATAAATTCTAAAAATAATAAAAACTTTAGAAAATTAATATAAAATAATCCGTAACTCGGGATGAAAATATTTTGTACATGAAAGTTGCTCAGAACGACGAGACGATTCCGAATACACAGCCCGTTTATCCGCCACACATCCCTAGCATAGCAAACACGCAACTTTCCCCCTCCGGTTCACTTGTCCGAAAACGCGAAACACCGGGAATACTTTCCCGGATGTTTTCCCCCCTTCGCCGGTATCACTCACTACCGCGTTGGGGCATACCTAGCACCGCGTATTGCCTCGTTATGTTTTGTGATGCTTTGTTTGCTCCATATTTACTGTTTCTTCCCCCCTCTTCTTCTCTGGTAGACCCCGAGACCGGCACTGATGCCACCAAGTACGACTACGTCACCGATGACCCTTCTCCCTGTACAACAGAGCTTCCAGTTAAGCCCCCCCCTTGATCACCAGATATCGCCTATTCTTCTCTATACTACTTGCATTAGAGTAGTGTAGCATGTTACTGCTTTCAGTTAATCCTATACTGCTGCATAGCCTGTCCTTGCTACTACTGTTGTTACCTTTACCTGCTATCCTACTACTTAGTATAGGATGCTAGTGTTCCATCAGTAGCCCTACACTCTTGTCCATCTGCCATGCTATACTACTGGGCCGTGATCACTTCGGGAGGTGATCATGGGCATATACTATACACTTTACACTGTTACATTACCTGTGATACTGTTCGGAGATGGGGGCTGAAGGGGCAGGTGGTTCCACCCAGGTAGTGGTGAGCCCGGGTTCCCGACGGCCCTCGACTGTTACTTTGTGATGGAGCGACAGGGCAGGTTGAGACCACCTAGGAGAGAGGTGAGCCTGGCCCTGGTCAACGTTCGCGGATACTTAACACGCTTAACGAGATCTTGGTATTTGATCTGAGTCTGGCCATTTGGTCTATACGCACTAACCAACTACGCGGGAACAGTTATGGGCACTCGACGTCGTGGTATCAGCCGAAGCCTTCGTGACGTCAGCGACTGAGCGGCGCGTGCCGGATTGGACTGGAACGCCTGCTAGGCTAGGTCTGCTTCCGGCCGCCCTCGCAACATGCAGGTGTGCAATGGGCGATGGGCCCAGACCCCTGCGCCATAGGATTTAGACCGGCGTGCTAACCTCTCTGTTGTGCCTAGGTGGGGCTGCGACGTGTTGATCTTCCGCGGCCGGGCATGACCAAGAAAGGTGTGTCCGGCCAAATGGGATCGAGCGTGTTGGGTTATGTGGTGCACCCCTGCGGCGAAGTTTATCTATTCGAATAGCCGTGTCCCTCGGTAAAAGGACGACCCGGAGTTGTACCTTGACCTTATGACAACTAGAACCGGATACATAATAAAACACACCCTTTCAAGTGCCAGATATAACCCGGTGATCGCTCTCTAACAGGGCAACGAGGAGGGGATCGCCGGGTAGGATTATGCTATGCGCTGCTACCTTGGAGGACTTCAGTCTACTCTCTTCTACATGCTGCAAGACGGAGGCTGCCAGAAGCGTAGTCTTCGAGAGGATTAGCTATCCCCCTCTTATTCTGGCATTCTTCAGTTTAGTCCACCGATATGCCCCTTTACACATATACCAATGCATATGTAGTGTAGCTCCTTGCTTGCGAGTACTTTGGATGAGTACTCATGGTTGCCTTGTTCCCCCTTTTTCCCATTTCTCTACCCGATTGCTGCAAACAGACTATGGAATCCAGGAGCCAGACGCCACTGTCGGCGACGACTCCTACTACACCGGACGTGCCTACTACTACGTGCAGCCAGCTGTCGACGACCAGGAGTAGTTAGGAGGATCCCAGGCAAGAGGACTGCGCCTCTTTCGATCTGTATCCCAGTTTGTGCTAGCCATCTTATGGCAACTTGTTTAACTTATGTCTGTACTCAGATATTGTTGCTTCCGCTGAGTTGTGTTGTGATATCTTCCCGTGAGTCCCTAATCTTGATCGTACACATTTGCGTGCATGATTAGTGTACGACTGAATCGGGGGCGTCACAAGTTGGTATCAGAGCCGACTGCCTGTAGGAATCCCCCTTCCAAACTCCTTGGCCGAAGTTGAGTCTAGTCGATGAAAATTGTTTTACTAACATGGCTGTGCGGCCCATGGGCCCAAGTCGCCATTGGGTGGTATTAGGATCTTTTATTCCTCGACCTATACTCTGGGACTCTGATATCTCTTCTATTCGGGTTAAAAGATTTTGCTAAAATCTAACTCTAGGTTCTCGTTACCACTTTCTGCCGGAGAGCCCCTCACTCCAGATGATCGCTTGCTGCACCGGAAGATTCGAAAGATACTCTACGATGTTCTTTCGAGACTTTGTGCAATCGCTTTTGCAATTCCCGTCCATCAATAAACCCCTATGGATAACCACGTGCACTTGCCATTGATACAATCATTCCCCGTTGATCTTGTTATTGCAAGATACCCCGAAATTCTTGCTATGGTTCTGAGGATACTTGGTGCCTACTGCCTTGCAGTTCTAAGTCGCATAAATACCCCTATGAATAAATTCTTGCACCTATCGAGTACCCGCTCATCCAAAGTTGTTCAGATGTTCCATAAAAGTCTTCGAAATACTATTCAATCCTCTGAAAATCCTTAGCAGCTTATTGCTCTTGAAATTCTTGCTTGCTTTCATTATGGTTAATCCCATAAGTTTAGTAATCTTATTGGCAGCCCTTGTCACTATCATTTTGAGTCCATTGATTCAATATGTTGCGAATGCTCGCAATCCTCAATCATACCCTAGAATTCATCCTTTTGGCTCAGACGTCATATTAAGCATGAGCTGGGTCTCGACCAATCAAATTGTTGTCGATTTTACCCCTAAGCCTACTCAACTTATCCATCCTTAATCAGAGCATTTGCTTCTGATCCTTTGATTTGGAAATAATAATTCTTTTGCATTTGGACTTTGAATTAGTTAGTTGTTTCTGTAATCAGATCCCCTTGCATTTCTTCCTTTGGTTGAGTACCGATGCTCACACCAGATCCCTTGTGGACCATCGGTTCCTTTGTTGGATTTTATCCGACAGTGTCTTTCATATTGAATAACATTGTGAGCCTTTCCATGGGTATATAATGCCTTTGGTAAATTGTTCATCTGCTTTTGAACAATGCTCAACTTTTGAGCTGGTGATGTTTACTATTGAAGCTTGCGGAATATGTTTCCATGATACCCTGACGGGTTGAACCTATGCCTTCCTTAATGTGTGAACCCGAAAGTTTTCGCGGGTCATATTCCTGTGATAATTCAGCAGGTACGTTTTCACACTCAAATCATTTTTAGTAGAGTAGTGAATTTATGGTCATGCATTGGAGAAGTGGGAGTCGACCTTGAACTTTGTGTTCATGCCCATGGACACGATGTAGATCTTATCATTGAAGCTTCTCTTAAATTAATTATTCCCTTGGTATAAGTTCATCTTATATTTGGGATCTGGCCTTTTGCAATCGTGGTTCCGACCATGTTCTCCTTTAAATACCATTTCTCGAGCAAGTTTAAGCACTTGTCTTTTGCACAGCAATACCCTAGGCCAACCTCTACTTTGATCTATCATGGAGTATTACCCCCCTGGTATCTCGAGATTATCATGGAACTACATAACTTCTTATGAGTTCTTCATCAAGTGCTACATTCTCGCTGATTCCAATTTTTCATGGGCTCTAAGTTATTAAACACTCAAAGACACCGATAACTGACTCAAGTCCGCACCGCGATTAACCAACACTTGGTAACTTTCATTACTTACAAGTTTGAACTCAATCACGTCATTCCTAGCCTGATTGGCTATATCCTTATCGTGCTAAATTTTAAACTGTGCTACCTGGTCCTTCTTCCCGGAGCACAACTTTCGATGATGAGCTAAGCCTTACGCCGATTTCCTCGTCTTATCGTTCCATCTTGAACGACAAGCTTGAATTCGAGTTTGTGTCATACTCATGGTCCCAAGAACATTTTGGTTCATTATTCCTTTGACTTGATGTCATCGTCGGTCGATAAAATCTTCATGAAACTTCTCGACAAATGTGTCATGATCATCATGAACATTCTGAGCTCTTCCAAGATATCAATTGAATTCATGATGAGAAATACCATCCTTTGCTGAGAGCCGCCATGCAGCCGGCAAGTTTCCGCACATCCTTGACGCGCTTCGGTGCTTCGATCTGCTCGATGGCCTTGATCTTGTCGGGATTGGCTTCAATTCCTCGCTGAGACACGAAGAACCCGAGAAGCTTGCTGGAAGGGACTCCAAACACACACTTCTCGGGGTTGAGCTTGAGGCTGATCTTGCGCAGATTTGCAAAAGTCTCTTCTAGATCTTGAATCAGAGTTGCTTTGTCCCTGCTCTTGACCTCTATGTCATCCATATAGGCTTCCACATTTCTGTGTATTTGTGGCTCAAAAAGTAGTATGGACGACCCTTGCAAATGTTGAACCAGCATTCTTCAAACCGAAAGGCATCCGTACGAAACAGTATGTGCCACATGGAGTGATGAATGCAGTTTTCTCCTCATCCTCTTCTGCCATGAAGATCTAATGGTATCCTGAGTATGCGTCAAGAAATGAAAGCAAGTCACATCCGGCCGTGGAGTCAACAATCTAGTCGATGCGCGGCAAGGGAAATGGATCTTTGGGACAAGCTTTGTTGACATCGGTAAAGTCCATACAAAGCCTCCATTTCCCGTTTGCCTTGCGCACGACTACAGGATTGGCCAACCACGTAGGATGGAGCACTCCTCTGACAAGGCCTGCTGCTTCCAACTTCTTGATCTCTTCTGCGATAAACTCTTGGCGCTCCACTGCTTGTTTCCTGACTTTTTGCTTGACGGGCCGCGCATGAGGACAGACGGCAAGGTGGTGCTCAATTACTTTCCTGGGAACACCGGGGATGTCGGACGGTTGCCACGCAAAAACATCGACGTTCGCCCGCAGGAAAGCAACGAACGCGCTTTCCTATTTAGGGTCGAGAGTGGCACTG
This sequence comes from Aegilops umbellulata, assembly GCA_032464435.1. Lineage (NCBI taxonomy): Eukaryota > Viridiplantae > Streptophyta > Magnoliopsida > Poales > Poaceae > Aegilops > Aegilops umbellulata. Next base: position 266,147,518 of record CP136056.1, read on the forward strand.
ATGGTGAAAGTACCACCAGTGGCGTCCACCTTGGCGGACACCTTCTTGGTCGCTGGCGGAGCTGCCATCGTCTTCTTACACTTGCCGGTGGAGCTCGATGGTGCGTCCTTGATGGTAGCGCAGCACTCCGAAGAGGTGCGCTTGCCGAAGTGGGCATCAGAACTCTTGCCGGACTTGGTCTTCTTCTTCCCCCCGGGAGCTTCAGCGGCAAGTGTCTCGCGATCCGTTGCGGCTGCTGCTTCCCGGTAGATCTTGTCGGCACAGATAAGAGCATCTTTCTTGTCGCCAGGGACAGGGATGACACTTATCGGGCCTGGCATCTTCAGCATGTTGTACGCGTAGTCAGAGGCCGCCATGAACTTGGCGAGCTCTGGACGGCCGAGAATTCCATTGTAAGGCAATGGAAAATCGGCAACGTCAAAAGTGATCCTCTCAGTCCTGAAGTTCAGCTCGCTGCCAAATGTCACCGGCAGCGTGATCTTCCCCTTCGGCTTGCTCCTTCCCGGGTTGATTCCTTGGAATGTGCCGGTCTCTTCGAGCTCGCTGTCAGGGACTTGGAGTTTCTGGAGCACAGCGGAGGAGATCAGGTTCAAGCCGGCCCCGCCGTCCACTAGCATCTTAGTGACCTTGAGGTTGCGGATAGTTGGTGAGACCAACATCGGCAAACACCCGACCGCAGTTGTGCGATCAGGGTGGTCCTCAATATCGAAGATGATAGGCGTGCTGGACCATTTCAGAAGCTTGCGTGACTCAACGGGTGGTTCTGCCGCATTGAATTCCCGCACCCACTGCTTGAGTTGGCGGTGCGAAGTATGCAGAGAAGCACCGCCATCAATGCACAAGACCTTTGTGGCTTTCTGGAACTCCTGCTCACTGTTCTCGTCATCATCCATGTCTTCGTCGTCATCATCTTCATCCTTGTCGCGTCCGCGGGGAGGTCTGTCACCTTGCTGCTGATTGGCCTTGCCGCGGCGTCCTCCCCAGCCGGTGCGCTTTGTACCGGATCCTCCACCACCTCCTTGGGCTTTCTCCTTGTCGCGTCGCTCGTACTCGGCCTTTTGCAGCTCGACAAGCTGCTCGACCTTCTTGCAGCTCTGGAGGTCATGTCCCTTGGTGCGGTGGATCTTGCAGTACTGTTTGTTGGTGCCGTCCTGCTTGTCGGCGACCGCCACAGCCTGGCAGTTGGCGCATGCGGCAACCTCCTTGCCGGAGCTACCATCTTTGGCTTTCTTGGCGCCACCGTCGCTGCCGGACTGCTCAACAACTAGCACATCTTTGCCTTTCCTCTTCCTGTTGTTCCGCCGCCGGTTTCTATTTGCCGGGGCAGCAGCATCACTGTCAGATCCTCCTGTTCCTGTATTCTCTCCGGGGAGTTTCCTCCCTTCCTCAGCACGTGCACACCTGTCGGCCAGAGCATATAGCTCGCTGACGTCTCTGATCTTGCACATCGCCATCTCCTCCCGCATCCTGCGGTTACGCACGTTCTGATGGAACGCGCTGATGACCGCGACAGGGTGGACATCTGGGATGTTGTGTTGCACTTGGCTGAATCTCTGGATGTACTTGCGCAGGGGCTCTCCTTCCTTCTGGACAAGCAGGTGAAGATCACTCTCCTGGCCATGAGGTTTGTGGCCGCCTGTAAAGGCGCCGACAAACTGATGGCATAGGTCTGCCCAGGAAGATATGGAGTTTTCCGGCAAGTGCATGAGCCAGGACCTGACGTTGGGTTTGAGCACCAGCGGGAAGTAGTTGGCAAGGATCTTGTCGTCTCGCCCCCCGGCAGCCTGCACCGCGATGGTGTAGATGCTGAGGAACTCCGACGGATGCAACTTGCCGTCGTACTTCTCCGGTACGTCTGGCTTGAAATTTTTCGTGCTGGGCCACTGGACTTGCCGCAGCTCACGAGTAAACACAGGGCAACCTACCGCATACAGCAGGTCGCCTGGTTCCCCTGACACATGCATGTCGAGAGTGGGCCCAGCGCGCCGGTCTGACTGACGCCGCGTTTCTCTTCGTCGCTCGATGCGAGTACGAGCGTCTTCTTGCTGTCGTTCGTGAAGAACTTGGCGCTGATCGCCGCGAGCTCGCAGATCTGATGAAGCAGTGGAGTCGCTGTCGCGGTGGACCCGGCGAGTCAGCGATCTTGGCCTTCGGGGCGGAGAGTGCACGGTGGTTGCACCCCCACCGGTTTTGTCGCCATCGGCCTGCACCTGGCTGGCTTTCCGCGGCTGCGATGTGGTCGGCTGCCGTGGAGTGTCGTCTTTGGCGAAGCCGATGAGGCCCTGAATGATGGCCCTCCAGTCGTCGATCTTGTCTGGCGTTGGAGGGAAGTCTAGGAGCAGTTGAGCCCGCACCAAAGCTTCTGCTGGAGTGGCGGGTAGTGGTGGCGAATGGTGCGAGGAGCGGGATATGCTCGGACTCCTAACTGCGTTAGAAGGAGCAATATCCTATCCGGGCGACCGTGCCACGCTCGCGCCAGCACGGTGCCGTGCATGCTGGCCTTGAGCATCCCGAGATCCGCCAGCTCAATTTGGGTCTAGCGAGCGTATGGTACCGTGAGTAACACGACGCTGCCAGTCCCGCGCTTCCTGAGGTGGGCGTGGAGCGTCCACGGACGCCCGGTCGTTGTGGGAGCCTGCTACGCCGCCGACGGGCAGCGCAACCTTGTCCTTGGACCCGGCGGCACCGTGGGCTCCCTCGTCGATGGCCGTTCTTCTGCCGGCGTCTTCTCCACCAGCCGTTTGCTCCGGCGGCGGTGGGTTCGACGCGGACGGAGCAGCCGCTTCCGAGTCCTTGTTCTTCGGTGGCATGCCGATGAAATTGATGAAGATTTAGCTCGCGTGAACGCCGGATCAGGTTCACACAACCTCGATGCCCCCTACCTGGCGCGCCAAAGATGTCGGGGAAATCTGACTCCACGAGCACCTATGGGGACGGAGCCCCTTTTCGCTTCGGTGGGGGGCGGAGGTCGCGCAAAGAGCGGATCGAGGCGAGGCACACGAGGGGTTTTTACCTAGCTTCGGAGCACTCCGGAGAGATAATACTCCTACTGCTGCTTTGTGGATTGTATTGAGTTCTTGCTCGGGAGCGCTGAGTGCTACAGTACACACCAGCAGCTAACGAGACCGAGCGTGAGTGTTCTACTGTTCGTCCCCCTTCCCCTACGTTGTGCATGGGCCTCCTTTTATATGCTCAAGGGGTCTCCAACAGGTGGCAACGTAGGCAAGGGCAAAGATGGAAAAGCGCTGTGGTAGGTACAGCTACCTACACAGTGTATCATACCTAACCCTGACGGCAGGGGACAAAGGCATTAAATGCCTATCTACGTCGCCCAGACAGTGCAAAAAAGGGACCGTCGGGGGCGCCACCGCTTGCCATGATGGCGATCTTGTCAGCGCCGCATGCCACAGTGTACCCCTGGCTGCACAGCCTCCCGCCACATACGCCTGGAAGGGTCCCAGAGCGACACGTAGGTGGGTGTGCTGGAGCGCAGGTACAGAGTGGTGGCTTGCCACGGCAAACGCCTTGCCGCGGCCGTTGTCTTGCCGCGTCTGGGAGCTTGTCGCTCACCGGGTCCTGCCGGGACGCGTGGCACGTCTCAGCAAGTTCCTTGAGATGCCTTGGTTGGCCTTCCCGGCAAGCTCCTCTTGCCGGGGTCTTGTGCCTTGAGTGGCCTTCCCGGCAAGCTCCTCTTGCCGGGGACTTGTCTCCTTGGCTTAAATACTTTGTTCTTGAATGGCTCCAAAGGAACCACGGAGGACTTTGGCGGTCACCTTGCAAGCCTTGCCGCGGGACGCTGCGACTGCCCGTGCACAAGTTCGGGATACTAGGGTACCCCTACTCTAGTACACCGACAACAAGTCAAGGATGTGCGGAAACTTGCCGGCTGCGTGGCGGCTCTCAGCAGGTTTATCTCTAAGTCTGCTGAGCGCGCCCTGCCGGTTTTCAAAATTTTCAAAAAGGCAGGTCCAATGAAATGGACTCCGGAAGCGGAGGTTGTGCTGCAGGACCTGAAGAGATACCTGTCCTCCACTCCAATACTTGTCGCACCTAAGCCACAAGAGAAGTTGCTGCTGTATCTGGCGGCAACCAATCAAGTGGTTAGTGCTGCGTTAGTAGCGGAGAGGGAGGCAGATGATGAGCCAGCGACCGCGGCAAGCACATCTAGCGACAAGCAGGGGGCTTCCCCGACAAGCTCTGGTCCCGGCAAAGATGGATCTATGCAGATGTGCGAAGAGATACAACAGAAGAGAATGGTGCAGCGCCCAGTCTACTTTGTCAGTTCCCTTCTGCAGGGGGCTAGATCAAGGTATTCTGGTGTGCAGAAATTGCTTTTCGGCCTTCTCATGGCCTCGAGAAAGCTGCGCCATTACTTCCAAGCACATGAGATCACAGTTGTCACTCGCTTTCCGCTGAAGAGGATATTGCAGAATCCCGAAGCAACAGGCAGGATTGTTGAGTGGGCACTGGAACTGTCAAGCTTTGGCCTCAAGTTTGAGAGCACTTCAACTATCCAAAGTAGAGCATTGGCAGAATTCATAGCAGAGTGGACGCCAACACCAGATGAAGAAATTCCAGAGACGAGCATCCCCGTCGAGGAGGCAAGCAAAGAGTGGCTGATGTACTTTGATGGTGCTTTCTCGCTGCAAGGCGCCGGTGCTGGCGTGCTGCTTGTCGCACCCACCGGAGAGCACCTCAAGTACGTAGTCCAGATGCACTTTCCCAAGGAGCAAGCAACAAACAATACTGCAGAGTATGAATGATTGCTTGCCGGTCTCAGGATCGCGGCAGACCTTGGGATCAAGCAGCTCATTGTCAGGGGTGACTCGCAGCTTGTCGTCCGCCAAGTGAACAAGAACTATCAGAGTCCGTTGATGGAAGCTTACGTTGATGAAGTGAGGAAGCTAGAGGAGCGCTTTGTCGGCCTACAGATGGAACATGTTCCAAGAGCTCAGAACAACATTGCCGATGGCCTATCAAAGTGGGCAGCACTTAAGTTACCTGTGGAACCAGGGATCTTTGTGCTCAAGCTGACTCAACCGTCTGTGACGCCATCAACTGGACAGAGCAAGAAGAGGAAATTGATTTCTGGTGACTATTTTCTGGCAGATCTTCCCGAAGCCGCCGCCAAAAAGGTCCCCAAGATCAACGCCAAGAGTGCTGAGGAGCGGTCTGCTCCGACAAGCCCCATGGTTTGTTTCGTTGAAGCAGACGCTCCCGACAAGTTTTGCTCCGGCAAGCTTGCCGGGGAACGTCAAGCTCCGGCTGAGCCACAGGTTCTCGCCGTAGAAGCGGATGTTCCCGCAGCATCAGATATGCCTTTAGTCCTTGTTGTCGAGCCACAAGCTCCAGCATGGGCACAATAGATCGTCCGTTTCCTTCAGACAGGAGAACTTCCCGAAGAGCAAGAAGAAGCGGAAAGAGTAGCCCGGCAGTCAAGTATGTACCAGTTCGTCGACAACGCACTGTACAGAAGAAGACTCAACGGTGTGAAATTGAAGTGTATTCACCGGGAAGATGGACAGAAGCTGTTGGCAGAGATACATGGAGGCATCTGTGGTCACCCCATTGGCGCAAGAGCACTTGCCGGCAAAGCTTTCCGGCAAGGTTTCTTTTGGCCAACAGCCCTCCAGGAGGCAACTGCACAAGTAACCAAGTGTGAAGCGTGCCAGTTCCATTCCAAGCAGATACACCAGCCAGCTCAAGCTCTCCAGACGATCCCTTTACCCTGGCCATTTTCGGTCTGGGGGCTCGACATCCTCGGCCCCTTGCCCCGAGCAGTCGGGGGCTTTGAGTACTTGTACGTCGCAATCGACAAGTTCACAAAGTGGCCAGAAGTGGAACCAGTGAGGAAGGTGACGGCACAGTCAGCAGTCAAGTTCTTCAGGTCGATTGTTTGCCGCTTCGGGATCCCTAACATGATCATCACCGACAACGGTACGCAATTCACGAGTCGCACCTTCATGCAGTACGTCCAAGATCTTGGCGCCAAGGTCTGCGTCGCTTCTGTTGCTCACCCCAGGAGCAACGGTCAAGCGAAGAGGGCAAATGCTGAAGTGCTGCGTGGACTCAAGACCAGGACTTTCGACAGGCTGCACAAGTGCGGAAGAAACTGGATTGAGGAGCTGCCAGTGGTTCTTTGGTCGATCAGGACGATGCCAAATCGAGCCACTGGCCAGACACCTTTCGCTCTAGTCTATGGAGCAGAGGCAGTTATCCCCATGGAACTCGTATACGGGTCACCTCGAGTGCTCGCTTATGATGAGCTTGAGCAAGAGCAGCTGCGACAAGATGATGCGCTGCTCCTTGAGGAAGATCGTCTTCAGGCCGCTGTGCGAGCTGCTCGCTACCAGCAAGCTTTGCGCCGCTACCGTAGCCGCAAAGTTAACGCCAGAAGTCTCGAGGAAGGTGACCTTGTTCTTGGGCGCGTTCATTCCGCCAAGAATTCCAACAAGTTGACGCCGAAGTGGGAAGGCCCTTACCGGGTGAAAAGAGTCACTAGGCCTGGCGCTGTCCGCCTTGAGACCGAAGATGGCATTCCGGTGAGCAACTCCTGGAACATCGAGCATCTTCGTAAGTTTTACCCGTAAGGCGCGGTTGTCGGACCCTGTCCGGCAACCACCTTTTTGTACAAGTCTTGCCGCTGTTGCATGTAATCCTTCGTACAAAGCCAGGCGCAGACCCGATGTATAAATAAAGCTCACGTGCTCCGCACACCTTGTCAATTTCATGTTTTTTTACATGAATTATCTGACACTTTGTGCAGTGAACACCCCCGGTAAGCAATAACGAGCCATAAGGCTCCATATCATTATTTCCTCTACTTTCTTTTTTCTCAAGGAAATGAAGGCTCCTTCGCCCACAAGTTTGCCGGGGGGAAAGGGGAAGATAATGGTATGGACCAGGCGTCATTCAAGAAAGTTTCGCCTTGTCAGGAAGCAAACGACAGAAAAGCTAAGTGCCAAAGTTTGAGGAATCAGATTTTTTAAATTTTAAGTTATTTTCCTTGAACGACCATGCTTTGTATGGAAAACCTGTGCGCGAAGGAACCGGCTCGTGGCTAGTTGCGCCCTTACTTTGTTTCGAGTTCGCTCAACAATTTAAGTGTGCTGCGACTAGATTCGCACCCTTACTTTGTTTCGAGTCCGCTCAACAACTTAAGCGAGCTGCGACTAGTTACGACAAGGTTTCTTATCGGCAACGGCACTGCCAGCAGGCTGCTGACGTCCCGCACTCAGCGCTCGCGGCAAGAGTGCCCGCGCCGGCAAGTCCCCTAAAAGCGTAGGGAAAAAACATACAAAGGAAGGAGTCAAGTAAAGGAAATAACATTGCAATCACTACCCAAAATAAAGTCATATATTACAAGATAGCTTGTCGCGGCTCTAATAGACTGCTTTCATAACATGATTAGCAGCGACAAGAAAAGAAGAAAACGGGCGGCCTAGTCCACACGATCATCCTCAACCCTCTTGATCCCGCTCACCTTGTCCACAATGGGTGCGACAAGGTCCTTGAGCGCCTCCAGATCAGCTTCCGCCGGCAGGGATCTGAGGACATTGGTGAGGTTGAGGCCCGGGTTGCGGAAGGCTACCTTCACCAACACCTTCTAAAGAGCTCCCGCGCAGATCTTGCGCGACTCGTCGGCCAGCTGCTTTGGGATCCTTTCCCGGAGTCGCTGGAGGGCCGTCGCCACGCCTTTGAGGAACAGAGTGAGCTTGGCGCTGGATGGGAGGGTCTCATCGGAGGGATACCCGAGATCCCCCATCCCCAGTTGCGTCAGCTCCTTGTTGATGTCTGTGGCAACATTCACCAGACCCTCCGTCCACTGCTCCACAGTCTCTCTAAAATCATTCTGGGTGGCGGCAATGCTCTCCAGCAGCGCCTTGTCGGCCTTGATCTCCTTCTTCAGGGACGCCTCCTGCTCCCTGGCGCCGTCCAGCGTCTTGGTCAAGGCAGCCAGCTTCAGCTCAAGATCGGCGTTGGAATCCTTGGCGGCGCTAAGCTCCTTGATTTCTCGGCAAGACGACCCTGCAGCTCGCCAAAGGTGTAGGCGTCCTTCTCGCGCTCATGCTTGAGCGCGGCAAGCGCTTCACCGCTTGCCTTAAGATCAGCCTCCAGCTGCGCCACCTTCGTCTCCAGCTCCTTCTTGGCGGCCTCGGCAGCTACGGCAGTGTCCTTTGCTTCCTTGAGGGCTCCGCCGAGTGTTTGCTCGCGCGCGGCGAGCTCCTCTTCGTGGCTGTCCAGGCTGGCCTTCAGCTGCACCAATTCGCCCTCCCGCGCAGATAGCTCCTCGGCGGCAAGCCGTTGTTGCTCTGCGACTTCTGCCTTCTCGAGGATGAAGGCCTTCTGTGCTTCATCAAGTTGCACATGCTCCGCCGCCAGCGACCGGAGAGCTGCCTGGTTGAGACCTCGGAGCTCCTCCGCGTGCTTCTCCATGTCCACTCCCGCCTTCGCGACGAGTGCTTCGCGGGACTCCAGTTTGGCCTGTCGAGCGCGGTAGAGCGACACCAGCTTCCGCAGCAGTCGCTCCTCCTCAGGCTCGTCGCTGCTACTGCCTGACGCGTTGACCAGCGTCAGCCCAGCGGAGGCGATCACCTCCACGTCAAAGCTTTCTCCTTCGACCGACCCTTGGACGTTGACGCCCAGGGGAGGTTGATGAAGACGCCATCGCCGGCCTGCAAGTAGACGCCTGGCTGGGGCTCTTTGGAGCCTGGCGCTGCGGCAGCGGCGGGAGGATCGGCGGTCGGTGTAGCGCCTGTCACTCCTGCGGCCTCAGGGTCGTCAGTGCGATCGCCGGACCCCTCATCGGCTGCTGCGGCGGCAGCCCTGGCGGCCTCTTCACCGGCGGGATCATCAGCGCCGGCCGCTTCTTCGGTGGCGGAGGCATCGTCAACAGCAACCTCGGTCTCCATCGGCTCCACAGTAGATGGATCTGATGGCCAGAAAAGGAAGAGAAGTCAAGCAAATATCCAAAAAGAAGAACCCAAGGGAAGTTTAGAAGCAAGGAGTACCTGTACCAGGCTCGATAGTTGGGATCTCCGCTACCGGGGGGTCACTGGTACTGTCCCTTGCCGGAGACTTCTCCCTTACCGGGGAGCTCTCCCTCGTTGGAGACTTCTCCCTTGCCGGGGAGCTCTCCCTTGTCGGAGGCTTCTCCCTTGCCGGGGAACTCTCCCTTGTCGGAGGATTCTCCTTTGCTGGAGAACTCTCCCTTGGCGGCGTAGTCGAAGCAGATGGCATATCAGGGGCGGCGTCCGGACGCTCCTGGTGGGGCTGCTCTGCTCCTACACAAGCCAACAGTCAGATATCAGCAAGCAAAGAGTATCCATGCGCGCCTAACAGCGGGAAGTAAACCATATACTTACGCTGGGGGCTGCGCTGGGGGCTGCTCTGAAGAACAGCTGTCGGGTCCGGCAAGTTTGTCTCGGGCGCACCCCCTGCTGGCACGGTGGGATCATCCTTGATGACAATCACCGGGACCTTGGCTCTCTTTGCCATTCTCTGGGCCAGAGTCCTAAAAAGGAATAAGTTCAGAGTGAAGCAAATGAGATACAAGACAAGACAACAAGTATTGAAGACATACAAGTACAACAAGAATCTTACTCTTCTTCTTCCTCCTCGGAGCTGAGCGCGGAGAAGTCAAAGCCTGGCCCACTTCCGGCGCGAGGAGGCGGAGGAGTAGGATCCCTTGGCCGCTTGGCGGGAGCTGGAGCGGCAGGCCGGGAGGACCCCGTCCTAGTTGCCGCTGCAGCGTGAGGTGCTTCCGCGGCAACAGAACTTGCCGCGGTGGAGCGTGTCGTGCGGCGCGGCGGGGGTTGACTCGCCCGCCGCTCCGCTACGTCCCCGGCCTTGCGAAGACGCCTTCTTGGTGGAACCGGGGGCTCTGCTTGTGGAGCCGGGGGCTCTGCTTGCGGCAAGCTGTCCGAAGACGAAGAGGAAGAGGAGCCGATCTCCAACGAGCCGCTCGTATCCACAGCGGGCCCGCTCAGCCCGACGTCATGTCCGGCAGGCTCTCCCTCGCCGGCCAGATCCTCTCGCTCGGCAAGGCTTGCCGCTTCTGCTGCCTCTGCCTCCTCCACAGTGAACCCAAACTCGCCCGCAGCTGCGGCTGCCGCCGCCTCTTCCATCCTGGTGGCGATGCACTTGAGCTCATCGTCGGTGGTGTCCCGGGTGAGGCCCCTCTTCTCATCCGCGTCGATCGACACTTCTATCAAGTTGTCGAAGAACGCCCGCACGACATCATTTGCAGGCTCTATCCAGGCTGGATCAATTCCATGCGAGTCGCACAGCGGCATAATTGCACGGATGCGGTCAAGCGCGGAGTTGTTGCACAGCGGAACGACGCCCCTCGGCAACCTGAACACTTCGGGATGCTGTGGGTCGTGCTTGAACAGCTCCTGGAGCATCGCGTTGAGCTCCAGGACAGTGAAGTTGAAGCTGAGGCCCGGCCGCAACCTCATGATATCCGCCGCATTCTGGAACTCCCAGGCGGGTCTCCTCCTCTCCTGCAGGGGGGCGATGCGGCGGCGGAGGAAATCTGCGCCAACCGCTCCTACAGTAAGCCCGGCAAGCCTGAGGCGTAGGATCCGGGCGACGGTAATCTTCAGTTTGTCGTCTTCCGGGGCCAGGCTACTCCAATCACTGCCGCGCACTACTGGGGTTTCGCGCAGAGCGGTAAACAGCTGCGGGTTCTCCTCGACAATCAGGCACCAGTCCACCCTCCACTCCTCGCACTTGCTGCGGAACTCTCCATCCAGATAAGCATCCTTCTTGCCGGCTTTCGAGATCCAGGCGATTCCGCCGGATAAAGGCTCTCCTTTCTCAACTCGAGGAGAAAAGAAATGGCGGAAAAGGGCTACGTTTGGATGGATCCCGACAAAGTTTTCACAGAGATGTGCGAAAACTGCCATGGTCAGGACAGCATTGGGGGTTAAGTCAAGGAGGTGGAGCCCATAGGAGTTCATGACGTCACAAAATAATTCAGAAAAGGGCGGGCAGAGCCCGCAGTAGAAGAACAAGGCGAAGAAGGGGTACCCATTGGGCTCCTTGTCCCAAGCAGCGGCTGGGAGTACCTTCATGCGCGGATGCGCTCGCGTCCCCGTCGACCAGAAGAGGTAGAAGTCCTCCTTCAGCTCTGCCGCCTCAAGCCTCGGAGGGAAGATTGCCCGCTCCTTTCACAGCGCCGCGAGCTGCTGCGCCTCGGCCGACTTCGCCTTCTTGGCTTTCGGAGCCATGGCGGGAATGGTAAGGGAGAACGACGGCGTTGGTGGTGCTGGTGGCGATGGGGGCGGGGCGCTACTCTCCTTCGGCTTTGGGAAGAAGGGGAGTGGCGGAGATTCTCGAGGAGGGAATAGCAACGGGCAGATGGGCGAACTGCCCCTGTTCCCCCTGCTTATAAGGAGGGAGGGGCGGACGTTTCACCTTTCTGAATAAAGGAACCACCCACGACCTCTCCCACGACGCCGCAATCAACGCGTGCCGTTCGGGGAGGGCGCGGTGGATACGGAGTAAGATGCGACGTGATCCAGACCGCGCGTGCCCGTGCCCTATTTTGGGCCTGGCCTAACAGTGCTCGACACCGTGTATGGCCCAGGCCCGGGGGCTCCTGTCGGTGTACTAGAGTAGGGTTACCCTAGTATCCCGAACTTGTGCACGGGCAGTCGCAGCGTCCCGCGGCAAGGCTTGCCAGGTGACCGCCAAGGTCCTCCGTGGTTCCTTTGGAGCCATTCAAGAACAAAGTATTTAAGCCAAGGAGACAAGTCCCCGGCAAGAGGAGCTTGCCGGGAAGGCCACTCAAGGCACAAGACCCCGGCAAGAGGAGCTTGCCGGGAAGGCCAACCAAGGCATCTCAAGGAACTTGCCGAGACGCGCCACGCGTCCCGGCAGGCCCCGGTGAGTGACAAGCTCCCAGACGCGGCAAGACAACGGCCGCGGCAAGGCGTTTGCCGCGGCAAGCCACCACTCTATACCTGCGCTCCAGCACACCCACCTACGTGTCGGTCTGGGACCCTTCCAGGCGTACGTGGCGGGAGGCTGTGCAGCCAGGGGTACACTGTGGCATGCGGCGCTGACAAGATCGCCATCGTGGCAAGTGGTGGCGCCCCTGACGGTCCCTTTTCTGCACTGTCTGGGTGACGTAGATAGGCATTTAATGCCTTTGTCCCCTGCCGTCAGGGTTAGGTATGATACACTGTGTAGGTAGTTGTACCTACCGCAGCGCTTTTCCATCTTTGCCCTTGCCTACGTTGCCACCTGTTGGAGACCCCTTGAGCATATAAAAGGAGGCCCATGCACAACGTAGGGGAAGGGGGACGAACAATAGAACACTCACGCTCGGTCTCGTTAGCTGCGGGTGTGTACTGTAGCACTCAGCGCTCCCGAGCAAGAACTCAATACAATCCACAAAGCAGCAGTAGGAGTATTATCTCTCCGGAGAGCTCCGGAGCTGGGTAAAAAACCCTCGTGTGCCTCGCCTCGATCCGCTCTTTGCGCGACCTCCGCCCCCCGCCGAACCGAAAAGGGGCTCTGTCCCCATAGGTGCTCGTGGAGTCAGATTTCCCCGACATCCTTGCCCTCGATGATTTGTTTTAGCATCTACCACTTTATTGCCTTCCGTTCAACACAAACTTGTTCGTGTTTTGTGTTATACCTTGCTATCCAACATTTGTTCTCCTTTACATTGGACTATTACCATCTTTTATGTCAAGAATGTCGTGAGAATTTCACCACCTCTGGGAATTCTTGATACAAGTGATACTTATCACCATCACCATTCTTTCTTGGTCCCCGTGTTGATTCCAACAAGTGAACGGTGCTGTTTGGATTCTGCCCTTCTAGCAATCCTATTGCTTTGAAGTTAGTGGTCGGCATTTCAGTGTTAGACCATTGGTTATCGAATCACCATTGTACCATTGATCATTCTACCTAAACCCATATTTCGGGTGTACCTTTCAACCAATGTTTAATTATGTATGTTTTGTTCGAGCATACAACATTATACCATTTGATCTGACAAATGTTATCTCCATGTTCACATAATTTTGGATACCTCGTTGAATTATCGCTGAGTCCATCAGCCACCTCCTCATCCTCTTCTTGATTTAATGATGAACTCTTGTTTCGGGACTCGCTTCCATAGTTCATTTCCCGAGAATCTTCGATGTCATCTCGTCATTGTGTGTCACACCTTTTCTCCTCGAGCATTGTGAGTCTGATGTACCCTAACACCGATCATATTTGAATCTCGGACAGGTATGATGGTTGGAATATTTTTCCAAGAGTTATAACACTGGTCTTTTATGACCCGGTAAGGTGATGTCATGCCCAACACACCTGGCCGGAGGACCTATTGGTTATAGATTCCTTTTCAGCAAGATTAACCATTCTTCCATGAGGAAATTGTAAGACTTATTCTACAAAGTTATTCCTGATGGATCCTTTGTGTATCCAAAGTCTGACCTTTGCTTGAATACCATGTCAATGCTATCTCGAAGCATGTTTATGGTACTCCGATTTTCAACAGGAACATTTGAAGCCCACTGTTAAATGTTTCCTGCTCAATTATCCAAACACCGTTGTTTGGGTAATGTCACGAAATTCCTCTCCCCTTACCTAAATGGTTTTATACTTTCTATCCTTTCATGGATATCATGCTCTGCTTGTCCTTGGGAAGGGCATGCCCCTGAAATATGTGTTTAGACACATTTTCCTTCCCATTATTTTGTTTAGTCTTTCCGATGATCTATATAATATAAGCAGTAATATTTCCCTGCTTATGTAATCACCTCGGTGAACAATTCTGTCAGCAAGACCCTGTTACTATTGTTGATGACATTCTGGTAGCCACCGATGGACGAGAACCTTGCCTATTGGTCCGCCTCGTTTCAACGAGCAGCAAAATGGTTCTCTTCGTCCCTCGCCCTTGGTACCGAAGTTGTTGCCAACCTAACTGACAGTCTCTCCTCTGACATGCCTTGCTATCGTGACCGTGCAAGATGTCAACCCCCTTTCTACTTTAACCCACATGGTGGGCCGATAACCCCCAGTTCCACAGGATCAAAACCTGACTCTCCTGTACACCCTGTTGCCAAAGTTATTCCTAGAGCTTGACCTCGTATGTAATTCACAAGCCAGCTTCCTAGTGATTTATTCTGGTTACAGATGCAATCCTTAACCTTGTGGCTCTGGACCCCCTTTCACACTGTTTCAAACATCGAACGATCACCTATCTGTTTGAAACTTCTCGTGGTAGCTTCTTACTTTGCTTTTGATAATTTATTAAGTTTCAAATCGAGAGTTACTTTCCGCCACTTTACCTGGTGTTATCTATCAGATAAGAAACATTGTAGCAGTTCGTTCTTCCGAAGTTACCCCTTGTCCTTCGTACGTACGATGAAGACTACCAAGAAAAGATGATGATTTCATCATGATGACGTGAAGCAGAGGAGTGAAGACATCAACGCCATGGATTGACCTCTTCGAGAAGAGCAACCAAGACCGAGAAGATTCGTTAGAATTTCGTAACCAGAACCTTCTCCCTCTACTCCGCCTATTAAATCTCGGGACAAGATTTCTTGTAGTGGAGGAGAATTGTGACGCCCGGATATTTAAACTACAGTAATCTTTGCTAACAATGCCACGTCACCATGATTACCGTTGTTAATCTCTGATGATTCAACCCCGTTCGGATTCAAAATTCAAATTCAAGTTAAACAACAAAAAATTTCCAACAATAAAACTAAAATGTTCTAAATCTGTCAGATAAATCATAGGTAATTGTGGTGGAGAAACCAAACTATGATAAAGAGTATAAAGGCTCTAAAGTAATTAAACAGTAGTTGAAACAATTAAATAATTGCTTTTCATATTTTACAAAATAATAATCTATTTGTTTTAAAAGAAATTTTTTTGTGGTAGTGGCGGTCATGAGACACTAAATCAGGAATTCACTTTGTGGTAATAAAACAAAATTAGTCCAAAGAAATAAAAGAAAACAGTAAAAGAAAATAAACAAAATATAAAAGAAAGCAAACAAAAGAACCCCCCCCCCCCCACCCATCTGGGCTTCGGCCCAGCTAGCCACTACCCTAGGCCGGCCCACACCCACACCATCCTACATGACCCGCCTCCCAGCAAACCCTAACTGCTACCCCTCCCACTCGCTCACGCACGATCCACTTTCCCCTTGCCCCTCCTCTGCTCGATCCCTTCTGGATCTAGGGGCTCGCCCTCGACGCCGCTCACCGCCTTCGGCGCCTCCACGGTGCTCCGTCGCCCCTTGCCATCACCGGCGTCACTCGATGCCCTGGCGCCCCGTCCTCCACCTCGACCTCCCCGACTGGATCTGGGTCGCGCCCATGGCGCCGCCGCACACCGTCGCTGCCTCGACGCCGCCCGGCACCGCCCCACCACCTCCGCTAGCGCCTCCTCGCCCCCTGCCCCGAGCCGCTTCACCGAGCCTCGCCGCCCCTGTGCCCCTGCCACGTCCGTGAGCCACCCCTCCCTCTCTGCCTCCTTCCTCTCGTAGTCGCCGCGGTCAACGTGTTTCCTCCCTTCGTGCCGCTCGCGCTCCCCACCGTGGCCATCGCCTGCATCGGCGCCCTGGCCGCGCGCCCGCATCGGCCAAGCACCGCCTGGGCCCCGCGGCCAAGCCACCGGCCGGCCTTCCATGCTCGCTGCGAACCACCGCTGCTGTCGCGTCGTCCCGCTCCACTCTGCTGCATCGCCGCTCGCCTTCGCCGCACGTTCCCATGCGCTGCCGCACACCACGTGCCTCCCCGTCCGCGCCCTGCTCACCCCGCTCCGGCGACACCCACTTCTGCCTGGCCCCGCCGCCGTCCCGGCCTGCTCGGCACCGCCGCTCGCCGGCACGGGCCGGTCCTTCCCCGACCTCGCCGGCCCCGCCCCGGGCTGTCGTGCCTGTCGCCGCCCCGTGCGCCCCTAGGCGTGCGCCCGCTCGGGCTGCTGCCGGACGCCCATCTCCGCCCCACCACCCGTTAGCCCGCGCTCGATTGGCCCCGTGTGCCAATGACAAGTGGGACCTCGCGCCCAGAATGTTAAAAAAAGAATATAAAAACAAATAAATATTAATTAAAATAATTAATTAACTTAATTAATCCTAATTAGATTAGCCTAATTAACTAGTTCACCTAATTAAATGTGATTAATTAACTAGCAGTGAATGACATGCAGGACCCACACGTCAGTTGACCCAGTCAACGCCCTGTTGACTGCTGGCGTCATGCTGACGTCAGCATGCACTATTCTGCATAATGTTGCTTTATAATAATTAAATAAATTCTAAAAATAATAAAAACTTTAGAAAATTAATATAAAATAATCTGTAACTCGGATGAAATTATTTTGTACATGAAAGTTGCTCAGAACGACGAGACGATTCCGAATACGCAACCCGTTTATCCGCCACACATCCCTAGCATAGCAAACACGCAACTTTCCCCCTCCGGTTCACCTGTCCGAAAACGCGAAACACCGGGAATACTTTCCCGGATGTTCCCCCCCCTCGCCGGTATCACTCACTACCGCGTTGGGGCATACCTAGCACCGTGTATTGCCTCGTTATGTTTTGTGATGCTTTGTTTGCTCCATATTTACTGTTTCTTCCCCCCTCTTCTTCTCCGGTAGACCCCGAGACCGGCGCAGATGCCACCAAGTACGACTACGTCACCGACGACCCTTCTCCCTGTACAACAGAGCTTCCAGGCAAGCCCCCCCTTGATCACCAGATATTGCCTATTTTCTCTATACTGCTTGCATTAGAGTAGTGTAGCATGTTACTGCTTTCAGTTAATCCTATACTGCTACATAGCCTGTCCTTGCTACTACTGTTGTTACCTTTACCTGCTATCCTACTGCTTAATATAGGATTCTAGTGTTCCATCAGTGGCCCTACACACTTGTCCGTCTGCCATGCTATACTACTGGGCCGTGATCACATCGGGAGGTGATCACGGGCATATACTATATACTTTACACTGTTACATTACCTGTGATACTGTTCGGAGATGGGGGCTAAAGGGGCAGGTGGTTCCACCCAGGTAGTGGTGGGCCTGGGTTCCCGACGGCCCCCGACTGTTACTTTGTGATGGAGCGACAGGGCAGGTTGAGACCACCTACGAGAGAGGTGAGCCTGGCCCTGGTCGGCGTTCGCGGATACTTAACACGCTTAGCGAGATCTTGGTATTTGATCTGAGTCTGGCCATTTGGTCTATACGCACTAACCAACTACACGGGAACAGTTATGGGCACTCAACGTCGTGGTATCAGCCGAAGCCTTCGTGATGTCAGCGACTGAGCGGCGCGTGCCGGATTGACTGGAACGCCTGCTAGGCTAGGTCTGCTTCCGGCCGCCCTCGCAACGTGCAGGTGTGCAATGGGTGAAGGGCCCAGACCCCTGCGCCATAGGATTTAGACCGGCATGCTGACCTCTCTGTTGTGCCTAGGTGGGGCTGCGACGTGTTGATCTTCCGCGGCCGGGTATGACCCAGAAAAGTGTGTCCGGCCAAATGGGATCGAGCGTGTTGGGTTATGTGGTGCACCCCTGCAGGGAAGTTTATCTATTCGAATACTCGTGTCCCTCGGTAAAAGGATGACCCGGAGTTGTGCCTTGACCTTATGACAACTAGAACCGGATACTTAATAAAACACACCCTTTCAAGTGCCAGATATAACCCGGTGATCGCTCTCTAACAGGGCAACGAGGAGGGGATCGCCGGGTAGGATTATGCTATGCGCTGCTACCTTGGAGGACTTCAGTCTACTCTCTTCTACATGCTGCAAGACGGAGGCTGCCAGAAGCGTAGTCTTCGAGAGGATTAGCTATCCCCCTCTTATTCTAGCATTCTTCAGTTCAATCCACCGATATGCCCCTTTACACATATACCCATGCATATGTAGTGTAGCTCCTTCCTTGCGAGTACTTTGGATGAGTACTCATGGTTGCCTTGTTCCCCCTTTTTCCCATTTCTCTACTCGATTGCTGCGAACAGACTATGGAATCCAGGAGCCAGACGCCACTGTCGACGACGACTCCTACTACACCAGAGGTGCCTACTACTACGTGCAGCCCGCTGACGACGACCAGGAGTAGTTAGGAGGATCCCAGGCAGGAGGCCTGCGCCTCTTTCGATCTGTATCCCAGTTTGTGCTAGCCATCTTATGGCAACTTGTTTAACTTATGTCTGTACTCAGATATTGTTACTTCCGCTGACTCGTCTATGATCGAGCACTTGTATTCGAGCCCTCGAGGCCCCTGGCTTGTATTATGATGCTTGTATGACTTATTTATGTTTTAGAGTTGTGTTGTGATATCTTCCCGTGAGTCCCTGATCTTGATCGTACACATTTGCGTGCATGATTAGTGTATGATTGAATCAGGGGCGTCACACAGCGCAAGTGACACCACTACGAGGTCCATAACGGACGCAAGGCGCGGTATTCGACCATGGTCCTTTCCTCCCTCTCTCACGGCGCCGGGGGGAGGTCGCCGAATGGGTTCGCCATTGGCAAGGGCGGACCTGAACTCCCTGGGCATCGCCCTCTCAGGGCGTGGGAGGGCTCTTTGTTCCCACACATGCTTCCTTAATGTGCGGTGGCTCCTGATATTCGGGCCGTCGGGGACGACCATGCTCTCTGTGGGATTACCCGAAGAGCATGGCGCCTGATTTGGTTATCATGATGGGGTCTTCGGGCGGCAGCAGTACGGAAGGCGGCGGCAACCCACGACGCGTCAAGAACATGGACGGCCATTCCAACGAGTCGTGTTTGCATGTGACTCCGCCTCTCCTATCTGGGCCTCCGACAGCGTCATCATATGCACCTGCCCTCCGGTTACTTCCTCCTAGCTGGGAAGCGGTGCCACCCTAATCCTGGGGAGGCGACGAATCCCAGCCAGACCCTCCCTCCGCCTTCTTCGTCTCTTCCTGTAGTTTCGAAGAAGGAGAGGAAAAAGTGAAGGCATCACGGGCATTTTATCTTTTTTTAATCTTAAACCTGTAGGCTTTTGCCAAATTTTAGTTCAAATAATGTAATCTCTTGAATCCATGTTTGTGTCATGTAAGGTCTATACTTGTTTGATCAGCATATTAATGAAAAAGATGAACCTTGTTGGGGACTCATGCATGTATATGTCCATGCAGAGGTGGGATGCCTCTATATCTTTAAGTAAATGAGTTTCCCTCGGCAGGCTATCCTGCCGATACCCTCTGTTTTGTTGCCAGGGAGTTAGGCCTACCGGGCACAAATCATGAAGAGGGACCAGCCCCCTACCAGTCCTTTTTCATCAAAGGCCACTGCACCTAAGCTTCAAAGGGTATTAGGGTTTTCTCATGCATAAGTTTTCACTTATAGAACACATATGGATAAGAGAAAGAACTTATCTATTTGGCTTGCCGGAGATCACGGTGTCAGCTCATCTTTCCGTCTCCTCTTGGAGGCCAAGTTTTCGATAGGAACCTATAGTTTATGCAGATGGAAATGATGCCAAATGCGATCTTATCTACATGAACATGCGATGCTCATGATATGCTTATGCATGCATGCAACTTGTCGGGGGGGGGGGGGGCAGCGCTTCATTTATTTCTCTGCTGCTCAAGGTCTGCACTTGGCTTTATACAAGGGGTTACATGCAACTGAGGCAAGGCATGTATAAAAGGGTTGCTGCCGGGCAGGGCCCAACAGCCGCGCCTTACGGGTAGAACTTGCAAAGATGCTCAATATTCCATGAGTTTTGCAATGGAATTCCATCTTCGGTCTCCATACAGACTG
The DNA here is from genome assembly GCA_032464435.1 of Aegilops umbellulata. Lineage (NCBI taxonomy): Eukaryota > Viridiplantae > Streptophyta > Magnoliopsida > Poales > Poaceae > Aegilops > Aegilops umbellulata. The sequence continues at coordinate 266,167,303 of CP136056.1, forward strand.
CGCTAGGTCTGGTGACTTGTACTACCCAGTAAGGGCCTTCCCACTTTGGCGTCAACTTGTTTGCACCCTTGGCGGACTGAACGCGCGTAAGGACAAGGTCGCCTTCCTCAAAACGCCAGGCATGAATTCTGCGGCTGTGATAGTGATGCAGGGCTTGCTGGTAGCATGCAGCACGCGTAGCAGCCTGAAGACGGTTGTCGGTGTAAAAACCTGCCGATCTTGGGTAGGGGGTCCCGAACTGTGCGTCTGAGGATTGAAGGTAACAGGCGACATGGGACATGATGTTTACCCAGGTTCGGGCCCTCTTAATGGAGGTAATACCCTACTTCCTACTTGATTGACTTTTATGAGTATAGGGGTTACAAGAGTTGGTCTACCTCAAGATCGGCAAGGCTAAACCCTAGATGTCTAGCCTATATGGTTTGTGATAGCCTCTACGGACTAAACCCTTCGATTTATATAGACACTGGAGGGGCCTACGGTTGTACAGAGTCGGTTTACAGAGAAAGGAAGCTACACATCCGGACGCCAAGCTTGCCATCCACGCAAGGGAGAGTCTCGGCCGGACACAGGGGAAGGCCTTCTATCTTGTATCTTCACGGCCCATCAGTCCGGCCCATGTCGAATAGGCCGGATGCCCGAGGATCCCATAATCCAGGACTCCCTCAGTAGCCCCTGAACCAGGCTTCAATGACGATGTGTCCGGTGCGCAGATTGTCTTCGGCATTGCAAGGCGGGTTTGTTGGATCACGGGTTCTGGCAAAAACCCTCAAGGTTCGAATACTGGGGTGCGCACAAAGATCTCCCCTTACCGATCCACGTCCTAACTTGCTAAGATCTCAAGAACGAACTCGATGAACTCACAACACAAGGGACACAAGATTTATACTGGTTCGTGCCACCGTGTGGTGTAATACCCTACTCTAGTGTGGTGGTGGTGGATTGCCTCTTGGGCTAATGATGAACAGTGCAAGGGGAAGAACAGCCTCCTGAGGTTGAGGTGTTCTTTTGCTTGGCGAACTTGTGTGTGTGAGGATTACTCATGATGAGATGCCTCCTACTATGGTGGCTAGTCCTATTTATAGAGGCCCTGGTCCTCTCCCCAAATATTGAGCAGGAAGGGAGCCAACAACGACCAATTTGAAACGGGACAGCTAGTACAGCTTATCCTGACAAAAGCAGTCTTCACTAGCAAAAGGCTCTGGTGGTGACGCCGCCTTGGGCTCCATGGTGACCTCCAGCTTGCCGTCCTGCTAGTCTTGATCTCGTTGCACCGATGTGGAAACCTTTGCTTGATGCCTCGATACTCCACGCCTGCGCTTGACTCCTTAGCACCAAAGAGGAAACAAGGACGCTGCGCGCGCTGGCGCCCGCCTGGTCTCTATCGTCATGGCTCACGTCATGAGAACCTCGCGAGGTTTGCCTTGCCCTGATCTCTCCGCCCCTCGCGAGCCTGTCTGGCGAGGCCGCTCCTGAGGAGGTCTTGCGTCGTCCGCCTCACGAGGCTTGGCCCCTAGCGAGGGTCTTCAATGCCTTGTTGATGAAGATGGGCCGTACAGGCCTGCTAGCACAGCCACGCCGCGGGCCGCAGGCAGGCAAGTTTGGGGATCCCCGTTCCCACGACGCCGACAGTAGCCCCCGGGCCCAAGGCGCACTCGGGCTTGGCTTCGAGGCGAAGCCAAAGGTCAAGCATGGAGCACCACGGTCCCCACAAGCTTGCCGCCTTTGTCGACGCATGGCGGTTGATTGGATGTGGGCGTCTCCGCTTCCCCACGCCGCCTTGGAATCCGCCTGGCTATGTGGCCCCCGCAACCTACACAGTTATTCTTCTATCGCTCGTGCCACACTTCCCCGATTCCTCTGCTCCCCCGAGACTCTGCTTCTACTCCCAATTTGGCTTGCGCTCCGCCCGCTCCATCGCCAAGGCGCCGAAACAAGCTGACAAGGGGAAGAAGCCTCTATCTTCTGCTAGCGCGCCTTCGGCCATCGAGCCCCCGGTTGGCTGATTGCTGGTGCTCAATGATGAGGCCATGGGCAAGGTGCGCCCCATGCTCACCTCCAGTTTCAATGAGTGGGGGAAGACGACGGCCTGGCCTGCGTCTCACGCTCGTATTGACCGGGCAGCCACCGAAGTCCCAATCTTCATCGATGCTCTTTAGGCTGGTCTGGTCCCCCCTTTCTCCGCCTTCTTCAATGCAGTGCTGGAACACTATCAGATCCACTTGCTGCATCTTGACCCCCAATCCGTGACCCTCCTTGCCGTCTTCGCCTTTGTGTGTGAGGCCATGGTGGGCATTGCCCCTTCCGTGGCCCTTCTTCGCCACTTCTTCTCGTTGCACCTGATTGATCCTCGGCAAAGCTCGGGGTGCGTGAGCTTCCAGGCTGTAGCTGCGATGGCAGGCGCAGGGATCAACTTCAAGCTTCCTCCATCCACGAGCGAGTTTCGGACACGGTGGGTATTTGTCGATGCCAGGGTGCTCATCCCCCTGGTCCATTCTCCGTTAGTACCTACCGTTCCCAACTCTAGTTGGGGCCATGAGAAGCTCGCGAGCCCCTGTCTTGTCCCCGTCTGGCTCAGGCCAAAGAGGCTGAAGGACAGTGGCGTGACCACGCCTATGGTGGTGAAGGAGTTCGTCAGGCGCCGAGTCGCTCCGCTTCAGCGCCATTCTTGCCCGATGTGGGCCTTGCTCAACAGTCAGGACCATATGAGGCTTCAGGAGTCCGGGCTTCCTCTTGAGATGCGACAAACTGTGCTCGAGGTCCTGACGAGTGTCGCATCGCCAGACGACATGCCCGGGAGGAGCTGTCTGCTATACCGCTGCAGGAACAAGGCAGAATGTGCGGAGCACATGCCTTCCTTTGATGAGTGGGGGCTGCGCCCGGACGGCCTGGTGGGGCCCTGCGAGAATCCCGACAACGTGGTTCCTATCTTCGTCGCTAGCGCCGAGCTCACCGCGAATGTGGATGCAGGGGGAAGAGCACCGCCGGAGGCTGGCGGCCTGAGTGCTGAGGCGCAGATGTCGTCAGGAGCCCATGGGGCGTCGTCCTCAGGAACCCATGATCCTTCCCCTGGGGTGTCAGTCGCTGAGACGATGCAGCATGCGGCTCCCGAGGCCGAAGCTCCGGAGTTCTCGGGAGGCCGCAGTAAGTCGGCGCCTAACTGCTCTCCGCAGCCCGGCACCCCTGAAGCTGTCCCTTCGAGCGCTTCTCCAAACGCATCCCGTGCCGGCCGCCACATACAGCGCTTCGGTCGGCTTTGCGTGGACTTCGAGGAGCTCCGCAAGAGGAAAGGATCCCCGAGCAACAGCGGTATCTTCGGGCCATTGAAGCGAAGGAATTACATCGCCGTCAACGAGTAAGTATTGTACCTTTGTGATTTCTTGAGTGCTGCTTTCCTTCCTGATGGTGGTTGTCGGTGTCAAAACCGGCGGATCTCGGGTAGGGGTCCCGATCTGTGCGTCAAGGTCGGATGGTAACAGGAGACAAGGGACACTTTATTTTACCCAGGTTCGGGCCCTCTCGATGGAGGTAAAACCCTACTCCTTCTAGATTAATATTGATGATATGGGTAGTACAAGAGTAGATCTACCACGAGATCAAGGAGGCTAAACCCTAGAAGCTAGCCTATGGGTATGATGATGGTTATGATGTGTTCGTCCTACGGACTACAACCCTCCGGTTTATATAGGAACCGGATAGGGTTAGGGTTACACAGAGTCGGTTACATTGGCAGGAGATCTTGAATATCCGCTCGCCTAGCTTGCCTTCCACGCCAAGGAAAGAACCTTCCGGACACGGGACGAAGTCTTCAATCTTGTATCTTCATAGTCCTGGAGTCCGGCTGAAGATGTAGTTCGGCTATCCGAACACCCCCTAATCTAGGACTCCCTCAGTAGCCCCTGAACCAGGCTTCAATGACGACGAGTCCGGCGCGCAAATTGTCTTCGGCATTGCAAGGCGGGTTCCTCCTCCAAATTCTTCAAGAAGATAATAAACACCAAAAAATAGTGTCCGGCTCTGCAAAACAAGTTTCCACGTATTGCCATATAGAGAATAATACAAACACAAATCAAATCTGCTGACGTATTCCGCAGTGCGTCATAAAACTGCGACCAAGCCTTCTGTATGGATTATTTTTTGTTGTTCCACCGCAGCACGTTCAACGAGGCGGTTTCCTTGGCACGTCTTGTCGAAGCAGAGATCGTGTGCCCCCTTTAGCGGGATTCTCATTAATGCGGACGTGGGTAACCCAACCGCGCCATTTACCACGGCGTGTGAGTGGCAAGCGAGTTTTATTAGGTAGGTGGGGACGCATAACGGCATCAGCCTATATAAGGGGATAAAGATCCACCTCTTTCAGCTACGCCTTGTTCCTCCTTTGCCCATCCATCTCCTGCGCACTCAAGCTCCAACGCCCAAGTTCGCTCTTTCTTCCCCAACTTGCTCCAGCGATGTTCGGAGCGGGTGGCAAGTGGATGGCTTCCTCCGTTACGGAGGGTCAAATCAAAAAGCTTAGGAAGGCCGGATATCTGTCCAAGGACATCCCGCACCGGCTTCCCGAGGCGGGACAGCTTCTTCCCACCCCAAGGCCCCATGAGAGGGTAGTTTTTCTCCCCCATTCCTCCGCGGACTGGGTTTTCCACTTCACCCTTTTGTCCGGGGGCTCATGTTCTACTACGGCCTGGACTTCCACGATCTGGCCCCGAACTTCATCCTCAATATCTCAGCGTTTATCATCGTGTGTGAGGCCTTTCTCCGCATACGCCCCCACTTCGGCCTCTGGCTCCAGACCTTCAACGTCAAGCCCAAGGTGGTGTCCGGCACCCAGACGGAGTGCGGAGGTGCTATGGCCGGCAAAATGGCCAACGCACTCTGGTTCGATGGCTCCTTTGTGGAGTCCTTAAAGGGGTGGCAGGCAGGGTGGTTTTACATCACGGAGCCACGCGACTCGAAATGGGTCGCGGCCCCTGAGTTCCGATCCGGACCCCCCACGCGGCTCACGTCCTGGAAAGAGACGGGCCTATCGTGGGGCAACGAAGAAGAAGTGACCGGACTGCAAACTTGCATCCGGTCCTTGATGAACAAGCCCATCCGGCATGTCAACATCATCCAGGTCATGTTCGTTCGCCGGATCCTCCCGTGCCAAGAACGGGAGTTCACTTTGTGGGAATTCGACCCGGCGCAGCACCAAACCCTCAATAGGCTCTTCGACACGACGTATGAAGACGTCTGGAAGGTGCTAACCAAAGGCGCCGAGTGCCCCACATCCGCTTCCGAGGACCGCGGATACAACCCGCAGTGCAACGCTGGCGAGGTAGGCTATTTATACCTTTCACAGGTTCGTTAAGCTTTTCTACATAGATTAACTCTATGTGGGATCTAAAAACTCCCTTTGCCTTTGACAGGCGTGGCTGAAGATAGCCGGACCAATCAACTGTCCGGCTCCTCTACCCGAAGACCCAGCCCCAGCTCTCTTAGAGAAGCTACTGGCTTCGGCGCCCTATGTGGTGCCGGAGAAGAAGGTCAAGAAGAAGAAGACCACCGGGACTCGAAAGAGTGCCCGCAATGTGGTGGTGTCGAGCTCGTCATCTGGCGAGTCTGCGACGCCCTCCTCTCGTGAAAACGAGGAGGAGGAACAAGGAAGCTCTCCCCCTCCATCGAGGGGAGCGAAAAAGAAGAAGGCCGCCCCAACAGGGGAGGCCGAGGGGTCGAGGAAAAGGAAGACCCCTCCGCCGGACTACTCCCCCAACGCCGAAGAGGGCGGAAAGGAGTGGCCGGACAGAACCAAGCGTCCGACGACATCGTAAGTATTGACATAACAGAATGACTCATAGTATCTTCAAGTGCGCAGCTTACCCTAATGTCGAATGCTATTTGCGCAGCCCGCCCCGAGCCGCACTTGATGATTCATCGAGCGGCTCCCTGGATTCGTCGGACATGAACTCTGTCCCGTCCGCAGTCTCTCCCCGCGGGGCGGACGACGCCGAAGCGGCGTCCCGCCGAACAGGGCAGGAGGAGGTGGTCCTGGAGGAGCCGCAAGGCAATCCTCAGGACCCCAGGAGTAAAGGGGATGAAACCCCCCAGGGCTCCCAGTCCGGCTTTGTGCCGGACACCGCGCCGGACTCAACCGTCCTGGCTCGCGGTGGGCGAACTCCTTCCAAGAGGAGTAAGCCGTCTGAGCCGGTGACCTCTGTCCAACCAGAGGCGCCGGATAGTCTGTTGGAGGCGCTTGAAGGCGCCACCATCGACGAGGAGCACCGTACTGTTATGAGTGCGGTGGTCCAAAGGGTTCAGTCCGCTAAGAGCGGACTGAATGAAGCTTGCGCTAGCCTTCTAACGGGCTTCCAGGTAAGCAAAAAATATGCTAAATTCATTACCTCCTAGACAGTAGCCCCTGATGCTCTGTTCGGTGTTCGGAAAGAAAAGCCGAATAGAGGATCCAACAATTTTCGCAGGAGTCTAATAAAAAAGTCTAATATGCGTATGCAGGCTTCCCTGCTGTCCACCGCCGCATTGACTGCGAAGGTGGAAGTCCTGAAAAAGGACCTCGAGCGGTCCAAGCAAGAGCTCGGCCTTGCCAAAAGGCATCTCGTGGAAAAGGAAGGTAAGAAATACCCCTTAGAAGAAAAAAGAAAAAGAAAAAAAGGGGTGCCCATAGAGAGGCTTGATTGCAAAAAGAAATAACAGGATTGTACTGCTTATTGTAGGGGCCACAACCGAGGTGGCAACCCTGAAGCAGGCGCTGGCCAAGGCCGAGAAGAAAGCGGCCGAGGAGCGCGCCGAGCGAGAAAAGCTTGGGGTCCAAGTCGGCGAGGTGCAGCAAGAGCTGCAAGCTCTCATGAAGAAACATGAGGGTTTGGAGCTTGAGGCAAAAACGCAAGCATCCGAGCTCGCGTCGGCTGTTGAGGCCACCAAGAGTGCCAAGGCCGAAGCCCAAAAGGCCCTCCAAGAGTTGGAGGATGTGAAAAAGATAGCAGCGGGTAAGGCATTCTTAATGCAAAGTAGGAATCTAAAGGTGAAATACCTATTACTTACCCGAATCCGGAGTTCTCCAGGGGCGTTCTTCGATCTTCCCTGCAGCGCATCCGGCGTCGCCGCATTCTACCGAGCTGAAGAGGACAGCTCGACGGAGAGTGTGTTCTGGTCTCAGTATTCTGAGGCCGGACACCCTTTACCCTTAAGCGATCAGCTGAAGCAGCTGGCCGAGCTCCACAAGGCGGCCGAACAGGCCATGAAGGGCTTACTAGTTCGGCTGTAGCTTGGAGAGGCCCTGCCTGGGAGCTACTTCGGGCTGGTGCGGCGGCTGGTGGAGGCCTGTCCACGGCTTGAGGTCATCAAGCGCTCCGTCTGCATAGAAGGTGCCCGAAGGGCCCTTGCCCATGGATTTCGGCTTTTCTTGTCCCAGGTGCCGGGCAAGCCACTCGTCACGGATGTTATGCTTGAAGGCTGCTAAGGCCTCTGCATTCGGACAATCGACTATCTGATTTTTCTTTGTTAGGAACCTTGTCCAGAATTGCCTGGCCGATTCTTCTGGCTGCTGGATTATGTGGCTTAGGTCGTCAGCGTCCGGTGGCCGTACGTAGGTCCCCTGGAAGTTGTCGAGGAATGCGGCCTCCAGGTCCTCCCAAGAGCCGATCGAATCTGCGGGGAGGCTGTTAAGCCAGTGCCGGGCTGGTCCCTTAAGCTTAAGGGGTAAATATTTGATGGCGTGCAAATCATCGCCACGTGCCATGTGGATGTGGAGGAGATAGTCCTCAATCCATACTGCCGGATCTGTCGTACCATCGTACGACTCGATGTTGACGGGTTTAAAACCCTCTAGGATTCTATGATCCATTACTTCGTCTGTGAAGCATAGTGGGTGTGAGGCGCACCTGTACTGGGCTATGTCTCAACGCAGTTCGGAGGAGCTGTGCCTGTTGTGTTCGGCCCGGCCGGATTTATTGTGTCCGGAGTGAAAACTATCACGTGTCGTCGGGCGTCCGCGCGATCCATAGATCGATCTTGTTTGCCTTGCTTTGTCCTCCAGGATGTCTCGCAGGTCTGGTTCGTGTTCCGTGCCTTGGTAAAGCGGCTGCGGGGCATGGCTTGTTTGGATGTTCGACAGGCTTCTCTGTCGCGGCCGCGAGGTGGCCGATCTGCCATGTCTTGGGCTTCCTCCTCTGATTGGGGTAGCGGCCTGCACTTAGGATAGTTTTTGGAGGGGCGTCCGAGCTTGTGCTCTTCGGCCGCAAGGACTTCAGTCCATCTGTCAGCTAGCAAATCTTGATCAGCTCTAAGCTGTTGCTGCTTTTTCTTTAGGCTGTTCGCCGTGGCTAAAAGCCTGCGTTGAAAGCGCTCTTGTTCGGCGGGGTCTGATGGTACGATGAACTCATCGTCGCCGAGGCTTGCCTCGTCTTCGGAGGGAGGCATGTAGTTATCGTCCTCGACCTCTCTCTCTCTGCCGCTCTCTCATGAGGGCGGTCTTCTCCATCTTCCTGTGCCGAATCCTGCTGGTTTTGGTGTTCTTCGGCACTGTCCGGGGTAGTGTTATCTCCCATGCCGGAATCACCGTTTCTGCTGTGGCGGGATTTGGAGCGGCGCCGCTGACGTCGGCGTTTTGGAGGCTTTTTCGAAGTGCCATCCTCCGCTGTTCCATCGCCATCTCCATCTTTTGGAGCATCCACCATGTATATGTCGTATGATGAGGTGGTGGTCCAGCGCCCTACAGGTGCTGGTTCTTGCTCGTCTCCTCCTTCGTCGTACATACCGTCGAAGTCTTCGGAGCCGAAGTCGAGCATGTCAGATATATCGTCGACAGTGGCTATTAAGTGGGTGGTGGGTGGGCTTTGAATTTCTTCGTCGTCCGAATCCCAACCTCGCAGGCCATAGTTCGGCCCGGGCTCTCCTGACAAAGAGAGAGACTTGAGGGAATTCAGAATATCACCAAAAGGTGAATACTGAAAGATGTCCGCGGCGGTGAACTCCATTACAGGCGCCCAATCTGATTCGATCGGTGGGGGCACGGACGATCCGAAGTTCGGAGAAGAGTCCGGCTCCTTGGAGTCATAGGCCATGCAGAGCGCGGGGCTCGCGTTTGGCTCAATGGCTTTTAAGATCGCAGCCCCCGAGGTGACGTCTAACCGTTCATCTTCAAAGAACGCAGCGGGCTCCGAATCGAGGATCGGGGCCGGAGCGTATGCGGCCTCCAGGACACTGTTCGGAGGCAGAGCTATATCACGCCCCTCGAGATAGTGCGCCGCGCTTGGCTGTGGCTCGAATCCGTCGAAGATCAAGTCTCCGCGGATATTTGCCATGTAGTTTAGGCTTCCAAACCTGACTTGATGGCCATGGGCGTAGCTCTTGATCTGCTCCAGATGACCAAGCGAGTTGGCCCGCAGAGCGAAGCCGCCAAAGACGAAGATCTGTCCGGGGAGAAAAGTCTCACCCTCGACCTCATCGTTGTTGATGATCAAAGGAGCCATTGGGCCTAAAGGCGACGACACGGAGGAACTCTCAATGAAAGCACCAATGTCGGTGTCAAAACCGGCGGATCTCGGGTAGGGGGTCCTGATCTGTGCGTCAAGGTCGGATGGTAACAGGAGACAAGGGACACTTTATTTTACCCAGGTTCGGGCCCTCTTGATGGAGGTAAAACCCTACTCCTACTAGATTAATATTGATGATATGGGTAGGACAAGAGTAGATCTACCACGAGATCAAGGAGGCTAAACCCTAGAAGCTAGCCTATGGGTATGATGATGGTTATGATGTGTTCGTCCTACGGACTACAACCCTCCGGTTTATATAGGCACCGGATAGGGTTAGGGTTACACAGAGTCGGTTACATTGGCAGGAGATCTTGAATATCCGCTCGCCTAGCTTGCCTTCCACGCCAAGGAAAGAACCTTCCGTACACGGGACGAAGTCTTCAATCTTGTATCTTCATAGTCCTGGAGTCCGGCTGAAGATGTAGTTCGGCTATCCGAACACCCCCTAATCCAGGACTCCCTCAGTGGTCCTTCAGGATCCCTTCCACCAAGGTTGTTGCATATCCTGAGGAGCAGCCTCCTCTTTCCTCGACTCCCCCGCTGGCCTTGAGCGGCTCGAGCCTACATGCCGTCCCTGGAGCAGGGCTGGTCGGAGGGGCGCGCTTGCCTTCATGGCGATTCGAATCTGCGGCCCCGTGGTCCATCCTTCATGGCCTGGCTTGGGGCTTGGCGGGCATGCCCAGGACCCCTCCTTTGGTCCTGGACAGCAGTTGGTTGTCTCCGGTCTTCGGCTCCTGTCAGGACCCCGATCCTAAGTCACACCGATCTAGCATGTAACACATCATATCACTTTGCGGCCTAACGCATGGTATTCCCACGGGTGCCACCTTACCTGGACCGGGACCGTTTGCGCCTTTTGGCTCACGTATATGATAGTGTCGCTAGCATCCACATGACAAAGAACCCGGGCCGACATGGCTAGTCGTGAACCCAAAGCGGCACTAACCCATGGGGACAGGCATACATGAATCAACTTCGAGCATGTCGGTCAGCAGCGTGTGAATCCGGGCTGTAGCACTGGGCTAACAGGACTCCGGTAACCCGGGCTGTAGCAGGCTAGGTAGGACTCCGGATGGCACCGCGTGACATTTCCCCGAAGGGACAGACACAGGAACGAAGTGAAACACATGCCGGCCAGTCAAGTGTCCTGAGCAGTAGTGCTGGGCTAGCAGGACTCCGGTGAACCGGGCTGTAGAGGATTACTATGGCTCAAGGAAGCACTAGACTACATTTCCCCATAAGAGAGGTTGTCAAGGATAAACAACTAGATTGTCGGATCCCACACATACCAAGCATTTACAACATGGCATCACAACATAACTCTACGACTCAAGTATTCATTCATTAGGCTCCGAGGAGCGAGATATTACAAACATGGGTCTCATGACCCAACATCCAGATCATACAAGCAACAAGCACATGCGGAAGCTTAACATGTCTGAGTACAGACATCTACAAATGAAAAAAACTGAGAAGCCTGACTATCTACCAGATCCTGCCGAGGGCGCAAGATCGTAGCTGAGGTATCAAGCTAAACGTCGAAGTCCACACGGAACTACTAGCTAGACTGACGTCTCTCTGCAAAAACATAAAATAGGCAAACGTGAGTACAAATGTACCCAACAAGACTTACATCAGAACTAGCTACGTATGCATCGGTATCAACGAAGGGGTGGTGGAGTTTAATTGCAGCAAGCCAGCTTTGAATCGGTGGCTATCCTGAACTACGACTGCAAGTAACTCTTTGAGGTGGCGCACACGAGTCCACATATTCACCATATCAATACACCACTATGGATCCGCTCCCGTCTTCCTATGAGAACGCCATCCATAGCACTCACGCTTATCTTGCGCATTTTAGAGTATCCACTTTCACTTGTCTATGAACTATGCAAGGGGTCCAAGTTTCCATATCCGAGGAATCCGGCTATTCGAATAGATAATGATAACCCTGCAGGGGTGTACTTCTTCACACACGTTGTTGCCACTTATCACCCTGTACACGTCATGTACCTCGGCAACCTTCAAGCGGAAGCCAGGCGAGGGAGTCGGCCACGACCTGACTAACCACACAAGTCTCTAGTCCAGGTTTATCGCCTATTCGGGTTCCATCCGCAAGGAGATCTGGCCGGGGTGTCGCTCACGGCCCCAAACAATGTGTGCAGGGTTCCCAAGCCCACCAACCAGGTGCCACTTGGTACACCGTGCCACTGTGCCTAGTCTGTCCCAAGCCCACCTGTACCGGGTGCCACTTGGTAGACTAATAACACTACCTACAAACACCAGAAACTAGTTGCAACTCCTGGACAGAGATCAAGTTGATTAATAAGTCGAGAGGGGTTGAGTTACCGGAACCCAATGTGTGGTAGTAACTGTTCATGGATCACAAACACAGAACTCAGTTCCTAAGGACGGTTTCAATGAGACAACCCACCATGTACTCCTACATGACCTCTCACCGCTACCTTTACCAAATCGTGTTCACACACTTAGTTCTCAACAGTAGGACATGTTCACCACCTTCCAATTCATCCCCGATGAATCAGACCTGACACAACTCTAAGCAATAGCAGGCATGACAAACAAGCATGAATGAGTAGGCACATCAGGGCTCAAACAACTCCTACTCATGCTAGTGGGTTTCATCTATTTACTATGGCAATGACAGGTCATGCAGAGGAAAGGGGTTCAGCTACCGCAGCATGTAACAGTTGAAGCGTTGTTGTCCTAATGCAGTAAAAGAGAGCAGGAGCGAGAGAGTGGGATTGTATCGGAATGAACAAGGGGTTTTGCTTGCCTGGCACTTCTGAAGATGATATAGCTCTTCATCGGTGTCATCGAACTCATCGTCGGAACATACGTCTACCGAGGGGGAACAAATACCGGCAACAGAGAGAGAACACAATCAATGCAATGCACAATATGATGCATGATCATGACATGTCAATATGCGGTGTGTTGGGCTAATGCAACTAAAACCAAGGTGGTTTGAGCTTATTTGAATCAAGGATTCAAATACAAGCCTAAACTATGAACTCATATAAGTGCATTATCATGTTTCATCTAAACAGCAATGTTAGGTTGCTTAAACATGCATAAAACCAATACAGATGGATAGATTGGATTTTTCTGATCAATTTTCATATATAAATTATTTCATTCTGAGTTACGGTTGATTTTATATGAATTTTTGAAGTTAGCACTATTTTCTGAAATTACCTGAATAAGAATAAATCCAGAAAATGGAGTTACTGCGTCAGCACTGCGTCACTGTGATGTCAGCTGGTCAACAGGGTCGCCCAGAGTCAAACCTGACGGCTGGGACCCACAGGTCAGTGTAACAGGGCTGGTTTGGGTGGATGACATGTGGGACCAGTCAACGGCCGCGTCAGCAAAGTCAATGCTGACGTGTGGGTCCTAGTGGGTTATGAACTAAACTAAACAGAAAATTAAATTAAACTAAATAGGCACGGGGCCCACTGTCATTGACCCTGGGGGTTAATTAACGGGGCTGTTAGCTACTAATGACGGGACACATCATGTCATCGGAGTTCAACGCCGGCGAACACACAGTCGCGGCGGCGATGATCGGGACGGCGGCTCCGGCGACCAAATCGATGGCCGAGCCCACCTACGAGGCGCTAGGGCTCGTGCGCATCCAACTGTGGCAGGGGGAGGTTGCGAGGTGGCCGGAGTTGGGCAAGGCGTCGACCTCGGCGGCGGCCGGAGTTCGGGCATGTGTGGCCGCATGGTTCCAGTGCACGAGGAAGCTATCTAGAGGCTGTGTTGGACTCGACGTTGCTCCAGGAGCACGTCGGAGGCACAAGTTCGAGTGAAGGTGCACGGTGGCTGCAGGAGCAACGACCATGGCGGATGGCGGTGCTCGGTTACGGCGGCTGGCACGGCTAGAAGACAGGAACGAGCTCGGGGAGGAGGGGAAAAGGCGGCGGAGCTCACATCGAGTGCAGGGGACGCCGAAGCGGGCTCGGGGAATGCCTGGAGCAGGCGGGGCGTCGGCGGCGATCTCCGGCATCCGAGAAGGGGAACGATGACGAGCCACTCGTCTTAGGGAAGATCTGCTTGGTGCCTTTGGCTTGGCAGACGAAAACGACGACGACGGAGCCACTAAACACACTGGACGGACGAGGGAGGCCCGGTGGCCGTGGTGAACGGTGTCGGCGGCGACGACGTGTTCGGTGGTGCTGCGAGGAAGAGCGGAGGAGAGGGAAAGGGGTCCAGGGAGAGTGGGGAGCGGGAGAGGAGGCTCCAGGGCGTCTCCGTGGCGTCGCTAGAAGGCACGGGGGGTGAAGCAGGCAGGGAGGAGGCGTGGCGTCCTCGGGCACGCGCGCGCTGTCTTGCCTCTACCTACTGGCAGAGGTTGAAGACAACCGCTTCGGCCAGGTGGGCTGGGCCGGCTTTGCCCAGCTGGGCTGCTACTGTGCCAGGCCAGGTGGGCTTTGGTGGGCGCCAGGTAAGTTCCAGGTGAGCCTTCTCTCTCTGCTTTATATTCTCTGTTTTGTTTTTCTTTATTTAAACTTGCCACTGTTTAAAATTTAGAAAAAATCAAAACAGTGCCAAATATCCTCTAAGTATAACTTATGTGGCTCATTGGACATTTCCAAATGCACATAAATTATCACAGAGCATTTAAAAACATATCCATATATATTTGAATATATTTTCAAATTCAAATAGAATATTGTTTTAAATTCAGAGACCAAATAACTCCTAAAAAATGTTCCAAAATTTTGGTTTGGTATATAACCCTTGCCAAAATTCTCAAAACTATTTTTAGGGAATTTGGATTCACGGAATGCAATTTAAAGGGTTCTTGCCCTTCTTTTAAAAGATTTTGAGGCTTTCAAATTCCCTCAATTCAAGTTTCTTCAATTTAAACATGATGCATGGTCACGGATGCAACTATTACACTCAGATATTCTAGGGCTGTGACAACTCACCCCCACTAAACAAGAATCTCGACCCGAGATTCAAGACGTGAGGTAAGAAGACAGAGGGGACACAAAGCTAACACAATCTTCATGATCCAATTTCCCTTCCTGAAGATGTTGATCCATTGCTTCAAATTGATCTTTGCGTCTTTGCTTTCGGGATCATCATCCAACATGGCGACAAGAGAGCAAGACAACCTTACAAGAATGGATCATCGATCTTAATGAACACAAGATCAACTCACGGAATGAGATGTAGTAACATCTCTCGAGTTGAGACACAGAACACCATTCAGAGATGATGGGTGAGAAACATATGACAAAGGTTCAAATTGGTAGGCGACAATTCCATGCTGGGGTAGGATGGTGCATGGTTTTCAAGGTAGTGAGGAGATAATTGCCATGATTCCATAACGGGACACCTCGGGGAAGGTGACTCGTAAAATTATTCCCTTAAGTGGCAAAAAGAATTACTTTTGGTCCATAGATCATTGAAACTCTCTATACCAGCCTAAGGCAATCACAAACGATCGTTTGAACGAACTCGAAGAAATGGCGTACTCGGACTAGGATGGATGATGTGGACAACCTTGTTGAAGACAACGTAATGGATAACTTTTGCTTATCACCGGAAATGGATGGGACCCATGACAGGACCACTTTGGAAGATGATCTTGGACAACAACTGCTGAGAAGGGCATCCCATGGAAAATTGGCACGATGAGGTGCGAGCTGGAAACAAAATGCAAATGTTGGGAGTGTTCCAACCATCATATCTGCCCGAGATTCATATTTGGTTAGAAACAGGATACTTCAGACTCACATGTCTAAAAAGAAGAGTTGCAACACAAATCGACGAGATGGCGTTGCGAGATTCTCGGGAAATGAACTACAATAGCAAGCTCCAGAACATGAGCTGGTTCTGCTACACACATGTGAACATGTTGTCCAAGACAAGCATGACCACAGAGTAGTCTTACAATAAAACACTACCAAAGTTCAGGTGAGGAACCATCATCGAGGATATCAAAGTCCTTACACAAGTCCGGATTAGCTCTTGGGAAGGAACTTCTTCTCCTTGAACAAATCAATCAGTGGCTTGGTGTGCTAGGGATTCATATAGAATGAAGGTTGCAAGTCTCCAGACCACAGGATACTTCGCACATATGCATGATTGACTTGGGATGATTCCAAAGGAAGCAAAAACAAACCTTTCTCAAATTCATGGCGGCAACTTACACCAAGTGCACGTGAATTAGAGGAAGTCACTTCTTTCATCCAAACATATACTTCATGAACGGGGCATGAAAAAAATGCTTACACAAGTTTCCAATATTAGTATAACGTTCAACATGAATCATGGGGGGAGACAAAATACTGCTGATGGCTCAACAGCAACTCATCAGAATTTCCATATCACTGGACTTCCACCATCATGTGAACACGGTGATAGCACTGGTCAGACCAAAAGATGTAATGCTGTATGCTCGAGGGATCAACCACGAGTAAGACAACATTAAACATCGTTGGTTCTGATTTGACTTGACGATAGCCCATACTCAAGTCAAAGTTTGGATAAGATGATAGGTCCATTAGCTGAACACGAAGATCAAACAATGAAGATATCATCTTTCTTCAACACACACAAACACAAGGATATCCCTTCAGAAAGAACCAAATTCGTCAAAGCTTTTTATCTTCCAACTCTCCAAGTTGTTGTTTAGCTTAACCAACTAGTTCAGGGGTATCCAACACAGATTCTTGGAGAAAGGGTGGTTTATAAGAAAACCAACTTGATCACGAACTCAACATAGCGGTCAGGTGACAACCTGGTGATACCTCCAAGAAGATAATCGGAAAATCACAAACCACCGATATGTTACTAAGCTCGAGAACAATCTTGCTTTTTAGGGCAAGATGATATGATCAAAAGAGTGAGGGATTGACACAATCCTAACTCATTGATCGAAGAGTGCACCAGAAATAAGGACTAGGTAGCACGATCAATCTTAGAATGATGATTCAATAACCAACACGCTAAGAATGAGAATATTGTCCATTTACTACCAAGCAACAAGTTGCTAGGAGTATTGATTTCACACATCACGGTTCACTTGTCGGTATTATGGTTGCAACAACACGGGAACCGAGGAATGAACAATGATGGCAAGAAGTATCACTAAATCAGGAATTCATAAGAGATGGTGCAATTCTCATGGCAATCCTGACATAAAGGGGTTAATACTCCGACGTAGAACAGAGCAAAAGCTGGTTTGGCATTTGATCTGCGGAATACAACTACTTTGATCCAATCCTAGAAATGGATAGGGTACTGGAGTTTGTTTCTCCTAGTCATTCTGAACTAGAACGGCTTGACGGACCACAAGAATGATAAGCACCGATGAACTAATGCACGCATACTCTTGACTATCACTTGATAGACGAAGGTCAGGAGACAACTAAAGAGGAACAACTCAAAGGAACATATGATTTTCTGAGTTGTGGATGCATGGTTTAGCATGTTGAACGAGGTTCAACAGGTTTCTTCCGAATAACCCATGCAGAAAAAAGTAGGACTGGCAGATTCACAATTATGAATGGAGAACTCCTCAAGAGTACTCTGATTGTGATCCTTCGGTTCAGCGAGGAACTTCTGCCATAAGCGGTTCATAGTATTTGGAAGAAGGAAATACCACGGACCTCGAGGACTATCGCAAAGTTACTAATATCCTAAAGGAACTAGCAAACACTATCCACAGGAAGAAAGTAGGGTGAATCTTGGGCTCAAGAACCCAGGAGTAGAATACCTACTACTAAATGACATCACGGGATGCTTTTGAGAATGGTGGCCAGAATCATCACACTGGGAACACCAAACATGGCTAGATTACTAACTCTAAGATACTCTAGTGTCATATTGACAACTCCAACATATATGTCGAGGCAATAGAGTACCTCAACTCAACGATCAGTGTGCTTAATCTGGCCCAAAAGGACATCGGAAACGGGAAGAAGGGACTTGCAAATGCATCGGACTATTTAGAAACCTGGGATGACTCAGACAGCATAACGGCTGTAAATGCTCAAAATAATTTGAGACAACCTGCAAAAAAAATGGTGGCATAGCTACTCAACATCACAAGATCAAGGTTCTGAGGCCAGCTATGAACATATGAAAGTAGTATAAACTGAATTGAGGCTTGAACTCAGCAATCCTAGGCAACTACGGTTTAGTAACACGTCATCCTAAGAGATAGAAGAGAAGCCTAGTTCTTAACCCCCGTAGAAAACAAGAGGTTGACTCAGACAGAAGGGCATAAGGTAAAGGAGTTAAAAGAGACTTACGTTCCCTTCCACAATCAATTCCCTTATATAACTAAAGCATTTCTAGACTCAACTTCGACCAGTTTGGCTTGGTAATCCTACAGGCATTCAGGCTCTGATACCAAAGCTGTCAGGACCCCGATCCTAAGTCACACCGATCTAGCATGTAACACATCATATCACTTTGCGGCCTCACGCACGGTATTCCCACGGGTGCCACCTTACCTGGCCCGGGACCGTTTGCGCCTTTTGGCTCACGTATATGATAGTGTCGCTAGCATCCATATGACAAAGAACCCGGGCCGACATGGCTAGTCGTGAACCCAAAGCGGCACTAACCCATGGGGACAGGCATACATGAATCAACTTCGAGCATGTCGGTCAACAGCGTGTGAATCAAGGCTGTAGCACTGGGCTAACAGGACTCCGGTAACCCGGGCTGTAGCAGGCTAGGCAGGACTCCGGATGCCACCGCGTGACATTTCCCCGAAGGGACAGACACAGGAATGAAGTGAAACACATGCCGGCCAGTCAAGTGTCCCGAGCAGTAGTGCTGGGCTAGCAGGACTCCGGTGAACCGGGTTGTAGCGGACTACTATGGCTCAAGGAAGCACTAGACTACATTTCCCCATAAGAGAGGCTGCCAAGGATAAACAACTAGATTGTCGGATCCCACACATACCAAGCATTTCAATCATACACACAATATGCCCAATATGTGCAAATACAACATGGCAGCACAACATAACTCTACGACTCAAGAATTCATTCATTAGGCTCCGAGGAGCGAGATATTACAAACATGGGTCTCATGACCCAACATCCAGAGCATACAAGCAACAAGCACATGCGGAAGCTTAACATGTCTGAGTACAGACATCTACAAATGAAAAAAGCTGAGAAGCCTAACTATCTACCAGATCCTGCCGAGGGCGCAAGATCGTAGCTGAGGTATCAAGCTAAACGCCGAAGTCCACACGGAACTACTAGCGAGACTGACGTCTCTCTGCAAAAACATAAAATAGGTAAACGTGAGTACAAATGTACCCAGCAAGACTTACATCAGAACTAGCTACGTATGCATCGGTATCAACAAAGGGGTGGTGGAGTTTAACTGCAGCAAGCCAGCTTTGACTCGGTGGCTATCCTAGACTACTACTGCAAGTAACTCTTTGAGGTGGCGCACGCGAGTCCACATATTCATCATATCAATACACCACTATGGATCCGCTCCCGTCTTCCTATGAGAACGCCATCCATAGCACTCACGCTTATCTTGCGCGTTTTAGAGTATCCACTTTCACTTGTCTATGAACTATGCAAGGGGTCCAAGTTTCCATATCCGAGGAATCCGGCTATTCGAATAGATAATGATAACCCTGCAGGGGTGTACTTCTTCACGCACGTTGTTGCCACTTATCGCCCTGTACCTCGGCAACCTTCAAGCGGAAGCCGGGTGAGGGAGTCGGCCACGACCTGACTAACCACACAAGTCTCTAGTCCAGGTTTATCGCCTATTCGGGTTCCATCCGCAAGGAGATCCGGCCGGGGTGTCCCTCACGGCCCCAAACGATGTGTGCAGGGTTCCCAAGCCCACCAACCGGGTGCCACTTGGTACACCGTGCCACTGTGCCTAGTCTGTCCCAAGCCCACCTGTACCGGGTGCCACTTGGTAGACTATTAACACTACCTACAAACACCAGAAACTAGTTGCAACTCCTGGACAGAGATCAAGTTGATTAATAAGTCGAGAGGGGTTGAGTTACCGGAACCCAATGTGTGGTAGTAACTGTTCATGGATCACAAACACAGAACTCAGTTCCTAAGGACGGTTTCAATGAGACAACCCACCATGTACTCCTACATGGCCTCTCACCGCTACCTTTACCAAATCGTGTTCACACATTTAGTTCTGAACAGTAGGACATGTTCACCACCTTCCAGTTCATCCCCGATGAATCAGACCTGACACAACTCTAAGCAATAGCAGGCATGACAAACAAGCATGAATGAGTAGGCACATCAGGGCTCAAACAACTCCTACTCATGCTAGTGGGTTTCATCTATTTACTATGGCAATGACAGGTCATGCAGAGGAAAGGGGTTCAGCTACCGCAGCATGTAACAGTTGAAGCGTTGTTGTCCTAACGTAGTAAAAGGGAGCAGGAGCGAGAGAGTGGGATTGTATCAGAATGAACAAGGGGGTTTTGCTTGCCTGGCACTTCTGAAGATGATATAGCTCTTCATCGGTGTCATCGAACTCATCGTCGGAACATACGTCTACCGAGGGGGAACAAATACCGGCAACAGAGAGAGAACACAATCAATGCAATGCACAATATGATGCATGATCATGACATGTCAGTATGCTGTGTGTTGGGCTAATGCAACTAAAACCAAGGTGGTTTGAGCTTATTTGAATCAAGGATTCAAATACAAGCCTAAACTATGAACTCATATAAGTGCATTATCATGTTTCATCTAAACAGCAAGGTTAGGTTGCTTAAACATGCATAGAACCAATACAGATGGATAGATTGGATTTTTCTGATCATTTTTCATATATAAATTATTTCATTCTGAGTTACGGTTGATTTTATATGAATTTTTGAAGTTAGCACTATTTTCTGAAATTACCTGAATAAGAATAAATCCAGAAAATGGAGTTACTGCGTCAGCACTGCGTCACTGTGACGTCAGCTGGTCAACAGGGTCGCCCAGAGTCAAACCTGATGGCTGGGACCCACGGGTCAGTGTAACAGGGCTGGTTTGGGTGGATGACATGTGGGACCAGTCAACGACCGCGTCAGCAAAGTCAATGCTGACGTGTGGGTCCCAGTGGGTTATGAACTAAACTAAACAGAAAATTAAATTAAACTAAACAGGCACGGGGCCCACTGTCATTGACCCTGGGGGTTAATTAACAGGGTTGTTAGCTGCTAATGATGGGACACGTCATATCATCGGAGTTCAACGCCGGCGAACACACAGTCGCGGCGGCGATGATCGGGACAGCGGCTCCGGCGACCAAATCGATGGCCGAGCCCACCTATGAGGCGCTGGGGCTCGTGCGCATCCAACTGTGGCAGGGGGAGGTTGCGAGGTGGCCGGAGTTGGGCACGGCGTCGACCTCGGCGGCGGCCGGAGTTCGGGCATGTGTGGCCGCGTGGTTCCAGTGCACGAGGAAGCTATCTAGAGGCTGCGTTGGACTCGACGTTGCTCTAGGAGCACGTCGGAGACACAAGTTCGAGTGGAGGTGCACGGTGGCTGCGGGAGCAACGACCATGGCGGACGGCGGTGCTCGGTTATGGCGGTTGGCACGGCTAGAAGACAGGAACGAGCTCAGGGAGGAGGGGGAAAGGCGGCGGAGCTCACATCGAGTGCAGGGGACGCCGAAACAGGCTCGGGGAAGGCCTGGAGCAGGCGGGGCGTCGGCGGTGATCTCCGGCATCCGAGAAGGGGAACGATGACGAGCCACTCGTCTTAGGGCAGATCTGCTTGGTTCCTTCGGCTTGGCAGACAAAAACGACGACGACGGAGCCACTAAACACACTGGACGGACGAGGGAGGCCCGATGGCCGCGGTGAACGCTGTCGGTGGCGACAGCGTGTTTGGTGGTGCTGCGGGGAAGAGCAGAGGAGGGGGAAAGGGGTCCAGGGAGAGTGGGGAGCGGGAGAGGAGGCTCCAGGGCGTCTCTGTGGCGTCGCTAGGGAGGAGGCGTGGCGTCCTTGGGCACGCGCGCGCTGTCTCTTTATAGGAGGTTGCATACCAAGAGCCCTCCCCTGACCGTTCGGGACTCGCCGTTGATGGAGGAAACGTACCAACGGGCACGATTGGGTTACCCATGTATGTATTGATGAGAATCCCGTGAATTAAGGGGACACGATCTCTGCTTCGACAAGACATGCCAAGGAAACCGCCTCGCAAAACACGCTGAGGTGGGACAGTAAAACGATTCGAATAAAGGCTTGGCCGTGGTGTGATGTCATGCTACGAAATACGTCAGCAGATTAGATTCGTGTAAATATTATTCTCTCTATGGCAATATGTGGAACTTATTTTGCAGAGCCGGACACTGTCCTTGTGTTCAAAGTCTTCTACGAAGTATTCATAGGAGGAACCCGCCTTGCAATGCCGAAGACAATTTGCGCGCCGGACTCGTCGTCATTGAAGCCTGGTTCAGGGCCTACTGAGGGAGTCCTGGATCGGTGTAGCAACCAGACCTCAAACAGTCTGACATCTGTGCTCAGGCGTCATCCCTGGATCAGTAATGCTAACACCACACCGTACTTTGAAGGATTTATAACAGAGTAGCAATCACACTCTTATTACATCGATGTCTCAAAGAGAACTTATTACAATAAATATGGCTTAAGGCCATCTAATAACGATAACAGCGGAAGGCTTGGAAGATAAGTGAGTCCATCAACTCCAACGGCATCACTGAGTATAGAACCACGACCTAAAAGGCACCTTACTCGTCGTCTGAAAAGTCTGCAACATGAAACGTTGCAGCCCGAAAACGGTTCAGCACATGGAATATGCTGGCAATGTAACACATAGAGAGTAATGAATGATTAAGCCTATACTACATGCATATATGGCTGGTGGAAAGCTCTATGGTTACAGTTTTGCGTAAAGCCAATTTTTCCCTACTGCAAAGGAATAAAATTATTTAACTATCATGGTGGTTGTTAAACATTGAGAATGGTTGACAGCATCCGCAATCCCAATTAATAATAATAATCATTAAAACCCAACAATATTAATTTAGAAGTAACATGATGAGATTCACATGATATCCAAGTACTAGATACTCAAAACGTCCATAACCGGGGACACGGCTAACCATGATTAGTTTGTACACTCTGCAGAGGTTTGCGCACTTTTCCCCACAAGACTCGATCGCCTCCGTTTGATTTCTCGCACTACATGATGTTTGAGAAACAGATGACCGAGACATAGTCTTTCAGAAGCGCTAGCACCTTACGTTGGATAGACAGGTACACCTACTTTCCCCTACATTTGATAGTCTACCCTGTAAGAGTTCGCACGACTTAATCAACTATGCCAGAGCCCATAATGGCTTGTGGCTGCACACGGAAGTTTTTAGTTTGAATAATCTCATGATCCCTTTGAACCTGGGTGGCGGTCCAAAAAGAAACAGACAATCCTGGAATACCTAGGTGCCTCAATCCACCCAGATGTGTGTTTAAGTTGCCACCTTAGATAAACCATTTATTAACAATCTCACATCTGTCATGGATATCACTCACCCAACCCACGTCTACTAGCATAGCATGGCATAATAAGCAAACGTAGAAGTAACTCCCAAAGGTTTCATAAATAAGCAGGTAATAGGTACTACCTCAACTACTTCCCATCCCACAATTTTAATTAGATCCTAATCATGCAGTGTTTCAGGATTGATCTAATGCAATAAACTGGGTAGTAAAAGAGGTATGATCAAAGTGTTACTTGCCTTGCTGATGATCCGTGAAACCTAGAGATTCGAAGTAACAGGCGGCGCACTCCGGCTGTTCTATCACAAACAAACAACAAGCATACAATAGGTAATCATCTAATGCACAGGTAAAACTCAAATAAGAGATCTAACTAGAAAGTTCAACTTAAGAACTCTGGTTTGCAAAAAGAATCAAATCGAACGAAGCAACGAAAGTCAAACGGCGAAAGAAAACAACTTCATTCTAGTAATCTGGGTCTAAGTCAAATTTTACAGTAGCAAAAACTTGGTTAAGTTGATTAATCGGATAGAGGGTATCGAGACGAAACTCCAGGCGCTTGAATCGCCTGATTCCGATGAACGAGCGAAAAGTTATACTAAAACGAAAATCGGATCAGAAATCACGATCAGAAAATAACCACGGAAAATCCGACGAAAAGAAAAACAACGAACGCATTAATTCGTTAAATAACCTAATCCGAAAACAATAAAATAATAAAATAATAAAATAAAATAAAAAACCAAAAAAACAAAAATAAAACCAACGAAAACCAATCGGTTTTTTTAAAAAAACGGCACAGATTTCGAGGCGGCGGCGAACCTCGGGCGACGCGCGGCTCCGGCGGCGGCCGCGGCGGCTAGGGTTTCGGGCGGGTGGGCTCGGGCGGCGGCTGACGGGCCTGGGGCTCGGGTGCGGCGCTATTTAAAGGCGTCCCCCGGGCGGAGTCCCACTCGGGCACGGCCCAAGGTCGGTTTCGTTTTTTTAAATAATTACGCTCGGAAGAAAAATAAAAAGAAGTACTAAACGGACTCCAAAAATCCCGAAATAAATTTTCCCGGGCTTCTGAAATCAAGCCGGACAAAGTGAACATTTATTTGGGCCCTAAATATAATTTTGAAAAACGCATAATTTTCCTAAATTCAAATAAAATATCGAAAAACTCCAAAATAAATTCTTATTTGATTTTATTATTAAATCCTCAATATTTATATATTTTTGGAAAGTCATTTTATTCCCTCTCTCATATTTTTGTAATAAAAATAATTGATGATAACATAAATAAAATCAAATGATCCTATTTTCAAAATTTGAGAAAACTCAAATATGAAAATAACGAAATCCCCAACTCTCTCCGTGGGTCCTAGAGTTGCTTAGGATTTTTTATAGGATCAAAACCAAAAGCAAAAAAAATATGATATGCATGATGATCTAATGTATAACATTCCAAATTGAAAATTTGGGATGTTACAAACCTACCCCCCTTAAGATGAATCTCGCCCTCGAGATTCGGGTTGGCTAGAAAATAGGTGAGGGTGGTCCATGAGCAAATCCTCCTCTTGCTCCCAGGTGGCTTCATCCTCCGTGTGGTGGCTCCACTGAACCTTGCAAAACTTGATAACCTTGCTGCGAGTGACTCGGCTCGCAAACTCGAGAATCTTAACTGGTTTCTCCTCATAGGTCAAATTGTTATCCAACTGAATTGCTTCCAATGGCACTGTATCTCTCAAAGGTATGTCGGCCATCTCCGTGTGGCACTTCTTCAACTGAGAAACGTGGAATACATCATGAACTCCTGACAATCCTTCGGGCAATTCCAACTTGTAGGCCACTTCTCCCATACGCTCCAAAACTCGATATGGTCTTACAAATCGTGGCGCTAACTTTCCCTTAACTCCAAAACGCTTAATTCCTCGAAGTGGAGATACTCGGAGATAAACTTTGTCTCTGACTTCGTAAACTGTCTCCTTGCGTTTAGAATCTACGTAACTCTTCTGCCTGGACTGGGCTACCTTGAGCCTATCGCGAATCAACTTCACCTTCTGTTCAGACTCCTTAATCAAATCAGGTCCAAACAACTGGCAGTCTCCAACTTCGTCCCATGATAACGGTGTCCTGCACCTCCTTCCGTACAAAGCTTTGAAAGGGGCCATCTTCGAACTGGTCTGATAGTTGTTATTGTAAGAGAACTCTGCATATGGCAAATTGTCGTCCCAACTAGATCCATAGTCTAGCGCACAAGCTCTCAGCATATCTTCCAAAATCTGATTGACTCTCTCGGTCTTTCCATCTGTCTGCGGATGAAAAGTTGTACTGAATTCTAGCCTGGTACCCAAAGTCTCATGCAACTGCTTCGAGAACTTTGAGGTAAACTGGGTCCCTCTATCTGATATGATACTCCTCGGAACTCCATGTAGACATACGATCCTGGTCATGTATATCTTTGCCAACTTAGCACTGGTGTAAGTGGTCTTTACTGGGATGAAATGAGCTACCTTCGTCAACCGATCAACTACAACCCAGATTGAGTCATAGCCGGAACGAGTCCTTGGTAATCCCGTGATAAAATCCATGCCTAACTTATCCCACTTCCATTCGGGTATCGGCAATGGCTGCAACAATCCCGCGGGCTTCTGATGCTCTGCCTTTACTCTCTGACATACATCACAAACTGCTACATACTCCGCAATATCCTTCTTCATTCCGGTCCACCAGAAAGTATCCTTCAAATCCAAATACATCTTGGTATTTCCTGGGTGAATCGAATAGGGTGAATCATGTGCCTCTTGCAGCATCAACTTCCTGATCTCCGGATCATTGGGCACATAGACACGGTCTTCAAACCATAGGGTATCATGCTCATCCTCACGAAATCCCTTAGCTTTTCCTTCGTTCATTTTCTCCTTTATAGTGGCAATCTCCTTGTCAGTCTTCTGAGCTTCTCTGATTCTATCCATCAAAGTTGTCTGAATTTCCAATGCTGCTACATAGCTTCTCGGAACTATTTCCAAACATAGCTCACGAAGATCCTCGGCTAACTCCATTGGTATTTCTCCAGTTGAGGGAGTCCTGGATTAGGGGGTGTTCGGATAGGCGAACTATATCTTCAGCCGGACTCCAGGACTATGAAGATACAAGATTGAAGACTTCGTCCCGTGTCCGGAAGGTTCTTTCCTTGGCATGGAGGGCAAGCTAGGCGTGCGGATATTCAAGATCTCCTACCAATGTAACCGACTCTGTGTAACCCTAACCCTATCCGGTGCCTATATAAACCGGAGGGTTGTAGTCCGTAGGACGAACACATCATAACCATTATCATACCCATAGGCTAGCTTCTAGGGTTTAGCCTCCTTGATCTCGTGGTAGATCTACTCTTGTACTACCCATATCATCAATATTAATCTAGTAGGAGTAGGGTTTTACCTCCATCGAGAGGGCCCGAACCTGGGTAAAATAAAGTGTCCCTTGTCTCGTGTTACCATCCGACCTTGACGCACAGATCGGGACCCCCTACCCGAGATCCGCCGGTTTTGACACCGACATTGGTGCTTTCATTGAGAGTTCCTCTGTGTCGTCGCCTTTAGGCCCGATGGCTCCTTTGATCATCAACAACGATGAGGTCCAGCGTGAGACTTTTCTCCCCGGACAGATCTTCATCTTCGGCGGCTTCACTCTGCGGGCCAACTCGCTTGGCCATCTGGAGAAGATCGAAAGCCACGCCCCTGGCCATGAAGCCAGGTGGGGAAGCTTAAACTACACGGAAGATACCCTCGGAGACTTGATCTTCGATGGATTCAAGCCACAGCCAAGCGCGCCGCACTATCTCGAGGGGCATGATATAGCTCTGCCTCCGAACAGTGTCCTGGAGGCCGCATACGCTCCGGCCCCGATCCTCGATCCGAAGCCTGCTGCGTTCTTTGAGGATGAACGGTTGGACGTCACCTCGGGGGTTGCGATCTTAAAAGCCATTGAGCCAAACGCAAGCCCCGCACTCCGCATGGCACATGACTCCAAGGAGCCGGACTCTTTTCCGAACTCCGAACCTCCCGCGCCCCTGCCAATCGAATCAGATTGGGCGCCGGTAATGGAGTTCACCGCCGCAGACATCTTTCAGTATTCGCCTTTCGGTGATATTCTGAAATCTCTCAAGTCTCTCTCTTTTTCAGGAGAGCCCAGGCCAAACTATGGCCTGCGAGGTTGGGATTCGGACGACGAAGGAATTCAAAGCCCACCCACCACCCACTTAATAGCCACTGTCGACGATTTAAGCGACATGCTCGACTTCGGCTCCGAAGACTTCGACGGTATGGACGACGAAGACGGGGACAAACGGGAACCAGCGCCCATAGGGCACTGGACCTCCACCCCAGTTAATGACGTATTCATGGTGGATACACCTGAAAAAACTCACAATGAGGAAGAAGGGGGCGCAAAGAAGGGTAAACCCTCCGAAAAACACTCAAAGCAGCGACGTTAACGCCGAGCGAAGCCCCGCCTCGATCAAGACCCAGCCATAGAGCAGGACGAGCCGGTAGATGACGAACGCATCCCAGAACAGCCGTCCGAACAGGGTAACACGGGCAGAGAGGACGAACAGTCCTCCCCCGGTCATAACAGAACTCCGGACGATACCACGCCGGATAAAATCATGGAGCAGAAGAATCTCCAAGAAAGGCTCGTCGCCACAGCACGAAGCCTGAAGAAGCAGAAGCAAAAGCTAAAGACGGCGGAAGATGCACTCAAAACAAGATGGAGCAAAGTAATCAAGACCGCAGATAAATACGGCGGCAGCCGCCGCACCAAAAGCTATCCGAAGAGAAAGCTACTGCCCGAATTCGACCAGGAGGCCCTAGAGCCCCCAAACTCGAAAAACAAAAAGGCTACACGGTCGAATAAATGACCTCTTGGCCACTACAATACGGCAAACGGCGCCGCACTCAATGCGGCATGCGACACAATCAAAGACTCGCATCATGGCCCAGCCAGGTCCATTTACGGGCCAAGAAAGCAAGCTCTTGTAAGCAATGCCAAAAATCCACCATCAGAATCCGGCACACCCAAATATAGGGGTGCCGCACACCCTCTATGTTTCACCGATGAGGTCCTGGAATATGAATTCCCAGAGGGATTTAAACCCGTTAACATAGAGGCGTACGATGGAACAACAGACCCGGGAGTCTGGATCGAGGATTATATCCTCCACATACATATGGCTAGAGGAGATGATCTCCACGCCATAAAATATTTACCCCTTAAGCTTAAAGGGCCAGCCCGGCACTGGCTTAAAAGCCTTCCCGAAAACACAATTGGAAGTTGGGAAGAGCTCGAGGACGCTTTCCGAGCAAATTTTCAAGGGACCTACGTCCGTCCCCCGGACGCAGACGACCTCAGTCACATAACTCAGCAATCCGGAGAATCAGCTCGGCAGTTCTGGAACAGATTCCTCACTAAAAAGAATCAAATAGTGGATTGTCCGGACGCCGAAGCCCTAGCGGCTTTCAGGCACAATGTCCGAGACGAATGGCTCGCCAGACACCTCGGCCAGGAAAAGCCAAGAATAATGGCCGCACTCACAAGCCTCATGACCCGCTTTTGCGCAGGAGAGGACAGCTGGTTGGCACGATGCAGCCCCAGCGACCCAAGTACATCAGAAATCAGGGATGGAAACGGGAAACCACGGCGAAACAAGGACCTTCGCCGAATCAAAAGAAAAATTCTGAAGAGCACGACAGTCAATGCCGGATTCAAAGGCTCATGGCAAAATCATACAAAATCACCCCCTCAGGATAATAGGGAAGATCCGTCCAGTCTAAAGAGAATCATGGACAGGATATGTCAGATACACAGTACTCCTGGAAAGCCTGCTAATCATACCCACAGATACTGTTGGGTTTTCAAACAATCCAGAAGGCTTAACGCCGAACACAAGGGGCTCGACACACCAAGTGAGGAAGAGGACGAACCCCAAAAGCAGAACACCAGGAAGCAAAAGAACTTCCCACAAGAAGTCAAAACAGTGAACTAACTTCACATAACAAGGCATGAGGCACCCATAAAGGTCCGCACATTCAAGCCTATCCCTCAGGAGTCTGGCCACTGGTCATTAAAGCCAATCATTTTTGATCAGCTAGATTATTCTCGCAATATCAAACACGCAGGCCGGACTGCCCTGATGCTTAATCCAATAATAGACGGAATCCAGTTTACCAACGTCCTTATGGACGGTGGCAGTGGACTAAATCTGATATATCAGGATACAATTCACCGCATGGGCATAAACCCAGCACGAATCCGTCACAGTAAAACCTCCTTTCAAGGAGTAGCACCAGGCCCGGACACCCACTATATGGGTTTTCTCCGGCTTGTGGTCATATTTGGCTCTGCCAATAACTTTCGTCGCGAAAAGCTTATCTTCCACATAGTCCCATTTTCAAGTCGCTATCAAGCACTAATGGGACGCGGAGCTTTCGCTCGCTTTAACGCAATACCGCATTATGCATCCCTCACGCTAAAGATGCCCGGTCCTCGAGGCATCATCTCTTTAAAGGGAGCATACTAAACTACATCTCCTCCAAACGGAGGATTGTGCGGCCGCTCAAACGGCCGCCCAACAAAATGGCCTCGCCAGCCAAAAGACTTTTTCGATGTAAGTCACAAAAGGCCGCGGACCCGGACTCAATGAGTTTGGCACAAGCCCATTTTCGTTATAGGCTTGGTACGCCTCACTAGGGGCTGTACGCAGAGACAATAAAACTCGACCGTATCTATTTCTCACTTCACATTTTATTTATTATTATTTTTGATCCGCATGACCCATTTTTCAATTTAGTTCTTCCCTTTTACAGATGAACATCGTACGGCGCCCGTCCAGGACACGGCACAGCGGAGACACAGGCGCAGACGTGCAGTAGGGACCCGCCCCAAAGGATTCTTCTTAGATTAAGACCCTGCGTAAACCTTTTTTTATTGTCTCTTGCTGCTATACATCCCCTGGTTTACCTCACTATAACCATGGAGGAGACTGGCGTTTTGGCATGTGGCCACGCCAGAATTCTTGCTCGTACCTGGACACAAGGGGCTTTTTTCTTTTTCAAGGGTGTTGTTTCACACGCACCCACAAAGACCGAACACCTTAGGAAGTGTTCGGCGTCGCGAGTTTTGGCACTATATGCATCAGCTCCGAGTCATGATTTTGGTCACATGTTGGGTTGCCCGGCTCCTGAGTTCGGCCACCTTACGTTCCGCTCTGTCGGCTAAGGTTGCACCAGGAGAACTACTGCGATTGTGCCCCGGTTTGGCCGGGTGAGCACCTCAGTAGAGAAAGCCGAAAACCGACTGTCATGATGTAGCACGAGACTGGTCGCCACTCGATGACCTATAGGAATTTATCGAATTTCTCCGTTTTGACGAAGGGCCGCTTCCCGGTCAGGCACATATGCGTCCCGAATTCGGGTAAACGCAGTCGCCATTAAAGGGCTACCTAAAGAGTCCCACTGTCAAGCTAATATGGCTAAGTGAAAGTGTTAAAGCATTATAGTCTGGTTGCCTAGCCCGCGGCGCTATCACCTCCTTTGTAGGACCAAGACGTTGGGTTAAGTGTGAAAATGCGTTCTCCGCGCGCACCCCCGCACTATGTGCGTGGGGGCTGAAGCCAACGACTGCAATCTTTCAGAATTTATATATTAAAATGGCCGCACAGGAGGTGTTATTAATACTTGAAGGCACAAGTCTAAATTACGCCATTACAATTTATAAACATATTGATCTACGATTACATATGTTGTCATAAAACAGCATCTTTCGAACATTGCGTCTCTATTATATGAGCGCCCACGAGGACTTCCTCAAAATAGTGCTCGGAAGGAATTCAGCTTTTAACCGAATCACGGGACGCAACAACGGTGGGCTCCATATCTTCCCAGTATGTCTTGACACGGGCAAGAGCCAGCCGCGCGCCCTCTGTGCAAGCGGACCTCTTTAGAGCTTCAATCCGAGGCACCACGTCAAGAAATTGCTGCACCAAACTGAAATAGCTTTTCGGCTTCGATCTCCCCGGACACAGGCGGTCCATGGCATACTTCATGGCGAGTCCGGACAACCTATTCAGCTCGGCCCATTGGGCCAGGCGATCATCCACTGATAGCGGACGCTCTGGATTAGTGAACTGCGACCAGAAGAACTTTTCTACTTCATGATCTTTCTTATCTTGAAAGTACCTGGTCGCATCAGCGGCACTAGCTGACAAATCCAGATAGGTGTCCTCCACGCTCCATGCTCGGTCCAACGGGGCGAACTTCGGATCACAGAATTTTCTCCGCAATAGGAAGGGCTTTCCATCCCCAATTAGTCCGGCTTGACGCAGCTCTTCCCTTGACGCTCTCATACCAGAGCGGGCGTCCTTGGCGTCGGCGACGGCCTTCTCTAAATCCGGCTGCCGGGCGCGACCTTCCTCTTCAAGAAGTTTGCAACGGTCAGTAGCACTTTTCAACTTCACGGCTATATCAGCCATCTCCTCCTTGCTTCGGCAATGGGAAGCCTGTTCGGCTTCTAGCTCTTCACGGGCTCTTCCGGCAGCCACATCGCTTTTTCTGGCTTGTTCATTTGCTTTGGTGAGCTCGGCCCTAAGTCCTTCTACGGCCGCCGCACCATCTGCATCAAGCATACACAAGGTAAGATATTGACATAAAGCTCCTCTTACTAACAATCGCCAAATAAACTCAATACCTTGAGCATCATCAAGCCGCTTGTTAACAAGCACGATATCGGCTTCTGCCTCATCGAGTTGCCGTCTCATTTCGGCAAAATCTCGAGTCCGGCTCGACTCCGGACAACCTGCCACCTACATACAAAGGTGCCACTTAAAGGACCTGGGATTAAGATCCTCTGCGCGCCGCTAATCTTTGCGGCACACAGAGTCTCAGGGGCTACTATCTATACAGGGCGCATGTTGTTATGCGCAATTAACACTAATGTTCGTTATTCAAAATGTACCTCAAGGCCCGCCAGTAAACTCTTGACGGCCTCGTTCAGTCCGCTTTCCGCGGATGAAATCTTTTCAATCACCGTGTGCATCAACGCACGATGCTCCTCTGAAACAGAGGCTCGGCCCAGCAGAATCTTCAGCTCCTCCGACCGAACACCAGATGGTGCCGGACTCGTCCCATGGCCTTCTTCGGAAGCCGGACACGGAGAACCCCGGGGGGCCGCATGATCACCTTCTGCCTCTGGAAGATTCGGAGAAATCCTCTGCGACGACACTTCGGCGTCGCCCGCCTTGCTAGGCGATGAAGGAGGAGGGGTTCCGCTCTCCATCATCTCTGGAAGAAGATCCCCTGATGACGAGCTCTGCCGAGAAGGGTCGAGGTCCGAACTACAAGGTAAGGTTTCGGTTAAAAACTTCTCAGATATAAATTAAGGATTTCTCTTAAAAGAATGACTCTCTTTCTACTTACGGCTCGTTGGAGGGCTGCTCCTTTTGAGGATTTAGTTCGGCCGAGGGGCTCCCCGGCATCGGGTCCTCTGACGCGGATTCTTTCCCCCGCTTTGGAGCTACGGCTCCCGGGTCGTCAGAGGCGGCCCTTTTCTTCCCCTTTGGAGAGGAGTTGTCGATTCCCCCCTTTGGGATGGCCCCTTTCGAAGAGGCCACGGTTTCCTTGTCTGCCCCTTCATTTTCCTCCCGAGGCGCCACCTCCAACATCCTGACTAGCACAGGATCTAGCCTGGTCTCGGGAAGGGGAGCCGGACACCGGACCAGCTTCGCCTTCGCTATCCACTCCTGCGTAAAAAGGATAAGTACTGTTAAAAAATAAGTCAATTGTACGGATAGAAGGTCCGGGCGCAAGGTCACCTACTTCTGTATCCGGGCGGTTGCAGCTTAAACCAGCATCCTCGGTCAAATCCAGACTCAGTCCTTGTGGTCCGAAGAACAGTCTATACATCTCCGTAGGCGTCACGCCCTTGAAATTTTGGAGAACTCGCGGCCCCTCTGGGTTGAACTCCCACAAGCGGAGGGGGCGACATTGGCCGGGCAGTATCCGGCGAATGAGCATAACTTGTGTCACCTTGACCAGGTTGAGGTCTCCTTTTAGGAGATCCTTTATGCGGCCCTGCAACAGAGGAACGTCTTTGGGCAAGCCCCAATCTAACCCTGTGTTGATCCACGATGCTAAACGTGGTGGGGGGCCCGAGCGAAAGGCGGGAGGCGCTACCCATGTGGTGGCCCGAGGAGAGGTGATGTAGAACCACTCCTGTTGCCATAAGCCGAGCTCCTCTTGAAAAGTGCCCTCGGGCCATGGAGCATCGATATTCCTTTTTATAACAACACCTCCGCACTCTACGTGACGCCCCTCGATTATCTTCGGTTCTACCTTGAAGGTCTTGAGCCATAATCCGAAGTGAGGAGTGATATGGAGAAACTCTTCACACACAACAATGAAGGAGGAGATATGGAGGATGGACTCCGGAGCTAGGTCATGGAATTCCAGCCCATAATAAAACATCAGCCCCCTTACGAAAGGATCCGTTGGGAAGTCTAATCCCCGAAGGAAGTGGGAGATGAATACTACGCTCACACCAGGCTGAGGGCTTGGGATCACTTGTCCTTGAGCAGGCAACCTGTGCGGGATCTCGCTGGTCAGGAACCTAGCCTCCCTCAACCTTGATACGTCCTCCTCCATAACAGAGGAGGGCATCCATTGGCCTTGAAGGCCGGAGCCGGACATTGTCGATGGTCCGGTGCGCCTAGAATCTAAAAGCCTGGGGTGTTGGAACTCAAGGCTATGGGCGAGCTTGTTTTGAGAACACAAGAGGGGAGCAAGGTCTCGGTCTCTTTATAAGAGGCAGAATATCAAGAGCCCTCCCCGTAACCGTCTTGGACTAGCCTTTAATCAAGGCAGGACGTGCTTAACGGGCACGGTTGGGTTACCCACGTCCGTATTAATGAGAATCCCGTTAAAGGGGGCACACGATCTCTGCTTCGACAAGACGTGCCAAGGAAACCGCCTCGTTGAATGTGCTGCGGTGGAACAACAAAAAATAATCCATACAGAAGGCTTGGTCGCAGTGTTAAGACGCACTGCGAAATACGTCAGCAGATTTGATTTGTGTTTGTATTATTCTCTATATGGCAATACGTGGAAACTTGTTTTGCAGAGCCGGACACTATTTTTTGGTGTTTATTATCTTCTTGAGGAATTTGGAGGAGGAACCCGCCTTGCAATGCCGAAGACAATTTGTGCGACGGACTCGTCGTCATTGAAGCCTGGTTCAGGGGCTACTGAGGGAGTCCTGGATTAGGGGGTGTTCGGATAGCCGAACTATATCTTCAGCCGGACTCCAGGACTATGAAGATACAAGATTGAAGACTTTGTCCCGTGTCCAAAAGGTTCTTTCCTTGGCATGGAGGGCAAGCTAGGCGTGCGGATATTCAAGATCTCCTACCAATGTAACCGACTCTGTGTAACCCTAACCCTATCCGGTGCCTATATAAACCGGAGGGTTGTAGTCCGTAGGATGAACACATCATAACCATTATCATACCCATAGGCTAGCTTCTAGGGTTTAGCCTCCTTGATCTCGTGGTAGATCTACTCTTGTACTACCCATATCATCAATATTAATTTAGCAGGAGTAGGGTTTTACCTCCATCGAGAGGGCCCGAACCTGGGTAAAATAAAGTGTCCCTTGTCTCGTGTTACCATCCGACCTTGATGCACAGATCGGGACCCCCTACCCAAGATCCGCCGGTTTTGACACCGACACCAGTCATTAGTGTATTGACATGGCTCTTACGGCTCAATGCGTCAGCTACAACATTAGCT
Source organism: Aegilops umbellulata (assembly GCA_032464435.1). Taxonomy (NCBI): domain Eukaryota; kingdom Viridiplantae; phylum Streptophyta; class Magnoliopsida; order Poales; family Poaceae; genus Aegilops; species Aegilops umbellulata. The sequence continues at coordinate 266,202,168 of CP136056.1, forward strand.
TTTCCGGGATGGTAATGCAATCTCATATCATAATCCTTGATGAGCTCCAACCATCTCTTTTGTCTGAGATTCAACTCCTTCTGCGTGAAAATGTACTTCAAACTCTTGTGATCCGTGTACACCTCACAATGATTGCCAATGAGGAAATGTCTCCATGTCTTTAATGCATGCACTACGGCTGCTAACTCCAAATCATGTGTGGCATAATTCAATTCGTGAGGCTTCAGTTGTCGTGAAGCATACGAAACAACTCTTCCCTCCTGCATAAGCACTGCTCCAAGTCCCCGACGTGAAGCGTCGCAATATACCTCATAATCCTTGGTCTGATCTGGCAAAATCAACACGGGTGAGGTAACCAAACGGTTCTTCAATTCCTGGAAACTAGCCTCACACTCCTCAGTCCAAATGAACTTAGTATCCTTCTTCAGCAACTCCGTCATAGGCTTTGCAATCTTCGATAAGTTCTCAATAAATCTCCGGTAGTATCCTGCGAGTCCAAGAAAACTCCGGATCTCTCCAACTGTTGTTGGTGCTTCCCAATTGGTAACGGTGATAACCTTTGTGGGGTCAACTGCTATTCCTTCTCCGGATATAACGTGTCCGAGGAATCCTACTTCCTGCAACCAAAACTCACATTTGCTGAACTTGGCATATAGCTGATGTTCTCTGAGCTTCTCAAGTACCAATCACAAATGTTCTTTATGCTCCTCTTCATTCTTCGAAAATACCAGAATATCATCAATGAACACCACGACGAACTTATCCAAAAACTCCATAAACACTTTGTTCATCATGTTCATAAAATAGGCAGGTGCGTTAGTCAGTCCAAATGACATAACGGTATACTCGTACAATCCATATCTTGTGGTGAATGCTGTCTTGGGTATGTCCTACTCCCGAATCTTCAACTGATGGTACCTTGATCGCAAACCGATCTTGGAAAACACTTTAGCTCCTTGCAATCGATCAAACAGATCATTGATCATTGGTAGTGGGTACTTGTTCTTGATCGTTACCTTGTTCAATCCGCGGTAATCAACAACCATTCTTAACGATCCATCCTTCTTCTCCACTAGAAGTACTGGCGATCCCCAAGGCGAAGAACTTGGGCGAATGTAACCTTTATCCAGTAACTCCTTAATCTGCTTTTTAATTTCCACCAAATCTTGTTCGAGCATCCTATATGGTCTCTTCCATATTGGCCCTGTGCCTGGCAAAAGCTCAATAAAAAACTCAATGTCTCTATCCGGTGGCATGCCTGGCAACTCTTCTGGAAATACGTCAGGGAAATCCTTTCCAGAGCTTCCATTTGCTATTGAGGGCAGAGCCTATGATGAAGGTCCCTCCCGTGCCGTCCTCCGCGATGGGCACCTTCTTGGTCTGCGGCGGCTCAGCTATGGATCTCTTGCTCTTGTCGGTAGAGCTCTCTCGCACGTCCTCAACGGTAGCACAACACCCCGAAGAGGTGCGCTTGCCGGAGTGGGCGTGAGAGGTCTTGCCGAGCTCCTTCTTTCCCCCCGGGACTTCGGCGGCTGGAGCAGGTGCCTTGACGGCAGCTGCTGCAACTGCATCCCAATAGAGTTGTTCGGTGCAGATCAGCGTGTCCTTCTTGTCGGAGGAGACGGAGATGATGGTCAACGGCCTGGGCATCTTTAGCATGTTGTAGGCATAGTGTGATGCCGCCATGAACTTGGCTAGTGTCGGGCGGCCGAGGATCCCGTTGTAGGGCAAGGGGATCTCGGCCACATCGAAGACGATCCTCTCCGTCCGGTAGTTCACCTCTCCTCCAAATGTCACGGGCAGTGTGACCTTTCCCTTTGGCTGACTTCTCCCCGGATTGACCCCTTGAAACGTGCCCGTTTCCTCGAGGTCTCCGTCAGGGATTTATAACCTTTTGATCACGACAGGCGAGATCAGGTTCAGGCCAGCCCTGCCGTCAACCAACATCTTGTTCACCCTGAGGTTGCGTATTGTTGGCGAAACCAACAACGGCAAACACCCGACCGTGGTAGTGCGATCAGGGTGGTACTCAGTGTCAAAGATGAGGGGCGTGGTGGACCACTTTAGAGGCTTCTGAGCGCCAAACGACGGCTCCTTGCTGTAACCTCTCGCGCCCACTTCTTGAGCTGGCGGTGAGAGGCATGCAGCGAGGCACCGCCATCGACGCACATGGCCTTTGTAGCCTTTTGGAACCCTTGCTCACCGGACTCGTCGTCCTCGTCATGATCGTCGTCTTCTCGTTTCTTGTCCCGGCCCCGGGCGGGCCTCTCTTGCTGGTTGTCCTTGCCGGGGCGGCCTCCTTGGCCGCCAGGCTTCTTGCCGGATCCCTCAGCACCATCCTGGTCCTTCTCCTTATCCCGCCTTTCGTACTCAGCCTTTTGCTTCTCAGCAAGCAGCTCGACTTGTCGGCAGTTCTGGAGAGCATGGCCCTTGGTGCGGTGGATCTTGCAGTATTGCTTGCCGGAGCTTCCTGGCTTGTCGATAGCCGCCAAGGCCCGGAAGGCAGCGCACCCATCAATCTCCTTGCCGGGGGTGTCTGCCTTGACCTACTTGCCGGCACCGGTATCGTCAGATCCCTCAACTTGCCTTTGTGTTTCTTATTGCGACCTCGGCCCTTCTTCGTCAGGGCGGCGGCGTCCTCACCGGTAGATTCGGTTTCCGCGCCGGGGTACTTCCTTCCCTCTTTAGCCCGGGCGCACCTGTCAGCCAGAACGTAGAGCTCGGCCACATCCTTAACCTTGGTCATCGCCAGCTCCTTGCGCATCTTGCGATTGCGCACGTTCTGATGGAACGCGCTAATCACAGCGGCGGGATGAACGTCGGGGATGTTGTACTGCACCCGGCTGAATCTCTGGATGTACTTGCGCAGGGTCTCTCCCTCCTTCTGGGGAATGATATGCAGATCACTGGCCTGGACATGAGCTTGGTGGCCTCCTGTGAAGGCGCCAACGAACTCGTGGCACAGATCTGACCAGGAAGAGATGGAGTCCGCCGGCAAGTGCATCAACCAAGACATTACATTGGGCTTGAGCGCCAGCGGGAAGTAGTTCGCTAGCACCTTATCGTCGCGAGCTCCAGCGGCCTGCATCGCGATGGTGTAGATGCTGAGGAACTCGGACGAATGGGTCTTGCCGGTGTACTTCTCGCTGACGTTGGGCTTGAACATGCGGTGGACGGCCACTGGAACTGCCTCAACTCACGGGTAAAACCCAGGCAGCCCACCTCGTAAGGTAGGCCGCCGGGGCCCCCTGGTGCCGGGTGTCCGCAGCGGGTCTCGCCCGCTTGTCCGACTGGCGGCACGTTTTGCGTCGCAGCTCGATGGTGGTCCGAGCGTCTTCGTGAGCTCGCTCCCAAAGGACCTGGCGCTGGTCGCGGAGGGTCCACCGATCGGACGACGCTATGGAGATGTTGTCACCAGCGTCATCGCGACGGGCCGACGCCCGTGGCGGCTGGCAAGGAGGAGGAGAGTGCACTGTGGCCTCAGCTCCCCCGGTCCTCCCAGCGCCAGCATGTGGTGGTTCGGTGGAGCACCGACCCGAGGGCCCTGCCAGTCGCGGATCGTCTTTGTTCGTGACGGCGACGAGGCTCCGGATGGTGGCCCTCCACTCATCGAGCTTCTCCGCAGCAGGAGGGAAGTCGAGGAGCAGCTGTGCGCGCGCCAAGGCTTCCGCTGGCGTGGGTGGCGGTGACGGCTGAGTGAATCGCGGTGCGCTTCGAGCTGTCACGACCCAGTAGCTGCGCGCCAATTTCATCGATGCTTCGGTGCGCGTGCTGAACTCCTTCGTCTTGCTGACGACCCACAGGGCTCGTCCCACGGTGGTGCCCAGGGTCACCAACGTGGTGACGCTGCTCGGCGCGCACCCCATGGGAAGAACGTGCCGTGGTCGCCAGTGTATGCGTCCTGGAGGTCGCCACGCCGCCCGGAGTCGGCGCAACGACACCCCCGGAGGGCCCTGCGCAGCCGGCAGGGGGCCCAGCTCCGTCTTTGAGTCCGGCGGCATGGGGCCGATCGTCTGGTACACGAACGATGCTGCTCGCCAGGCTCCGACTGCTTGGGTGGTGCTGGTGTTCGCGGGCCGCGGCCCGAGTCCTGTCCGCTCGGCCCCCAACGAGCCGATCGCCGTGGCCGTCTTCTTCTTAGGGGCCATGGCGACGAAGAACCGCTAGGCTAACTACCAGACCAGATTCTCACAAACGCGCCCCCTACCTGGCGCGCCAAAGATGTCGGTGGGAAACGACACCTATGGGATCACAAGAATCCCTATTGCGGTTGTGGGGCGCGTGTCGGATCACAGGTTCCGGCAGACCCTTAAGGTTCGAACTCTGGGGTGCACGCGGAGATCGTGCCCTCTACCTCTCCGCCTCTTAAGGATCTAACTACTGCCCGAACGACACAAGAGACACAAAGTTTATACTAGTTCGGGCCACCGTTGTGGTGTAATACCCTACTCTAGTTTGTGGTGGGTGGATTGCCTCTTGGGCTGATGATGAAGAACAGTACAAGGAAGAACAGCCTCGCGAGGGTCTGTTCTTGGCCAGGGGATGAACTGCTAGGGGAGTTCGATCTCCCTTCTCTCTCTCTCTAGATGCTGGATTAGATGCCTCTACCCTGGGGGTGGCTAGTCCTATTTATAGGCAAAGGCCCTAGGCCTCTTCCCAAATATTGAGCGGGAAGGGCACCAACAATTGGCCAATTCAAAGGGGAACATCTGGTACACTTATCCTGACTAAAGTTGGTCTTCGCCTGCCAAAGGCCCTGTGGTGACGCCGTCCTGGGCTGCATGGTGACCTCCTTCCTACCGTTGGACTGGTCTTGGTCTCGTTGCACCGAAATGGGTGCCTTTGCTTGATCCTCTCGCCTGCGCTTGCCACTTTGCACCAAAGAGGAAAGGGAGACGCTGTGCGGGCTGGCGCCCGCCTGGCACCCTTGGTCGTCATGGCTTGCGTCATGGGCACCTCGTGAGGTACCCGCCTTGATCTATCCGCCTCCTCGCGAGCCAGCCTAAGGAGGCCGTGCTTGAGGAAGCGCCATGTCGTCCGCCTCGCGAGGCTTGGCCCCTCGCGAGGGTCTTGAGCCTTGTGTTGATGAAGATGGTCCACGCTGGGCCCCCATTTGAGCCACGCGGCAGGCCGCAGGCAGGCAAGTCTAGGGACCCCCGTTCCCAGAACGCCGACAGTAGCCCCCGGGCCCAAGGCGCGCACGGACTTGGCCGTGCTGAGAGGCGAAAGTGTTGGGGAACGTAGTAATTTCAAAAAAATTCCTACGCACACGTAAGATCATGGTGATGCATAGCAACGAGAGGGGAGAGTGTTGTCTACGTACCCTTGTAGACCGAAGCGGAAGCATTGACGCAACGTAGAGGAAGTAGTCGTGCGTCTTCCCGATCCGACCGATCCAAGTACCGTTACTCCGGCACCTCCGAGTTCTTGGCACACGTTCAGCTCGATGACAATCCCCGGGCTCCGATCCAGCAAAGCTTTGGGGAGGAGTTCCGTCAGCACGACGGCGTGGTGACGATCTTGATGCACTACCGGCGCAGGGCTTCGCCTAAGCACTGCAACGATATGATCGAGGTGGAATATGGTGGAGGGGGGCACCGCACATGGCTAAGGAACGATCCGTAGATCAACTTGTGTGTCCTAGGGTGCTCCCCTGCCCCCATATATAAAGGAGCCAAGGGGGAGGGGCTGGCCGGCCAAGGGGTGGCGCGCCAGGGAGTCCTACTCCCTCCGGGAGTAGGATTCTCCCCCCCCCCCAATCCTAGTTGGAATAGGATTCCTCAAGGGGGGGAAAGAGAGAGAGGGGGCCGGCCACCTTCTCCTGGTCCTAATAGTACTAGGGAAGCGGGGAGGCGCGCGGCCACTAGGGCTGCCCCTTTCTCCTTTCCACTAAGGCCCATCAAGGCCCAATATCGATCCCGGGGGGTTCCGGTAACCCACCCGGTATTCCGGTAAAATCCTGATTTCACCTGGAACACTTCCGATGTCCAAACATAGGCTTCCAATATATCAATCTTTATGTCTCAACCATTTCGAGACTCCTCGTCATGTCCGTGATCACATCCGGGACTCCGAACAACCTTCGGTACGTCAAAATGCATAAACTCATAATAACTGTCATCGTAACGTTAAGCGTGCGGACCCTACGGTTCGAGAACAATGTAGACATGACCGAGACACATCTCCGGTCAATAACCAATAGCGGGACCTGGATGCCCATATTGGCTCCTACATATTCTACGAAGATCTTTATTGGTCAGACCGCATAACAACATACGTTGTTCCCTTTGTCATCGGTATGTTACTTGTCCGAGATTCGATCGTCAGTATCCAATACTTAGTTCAATCTCGTTACCGGCAAGTCTCTTTACTCGTTCCGTAATACATCATCCCGCAACTAACTCATTAGTTGCAATGCTTGCAAGGCTTTAAGTGATGTGCATTACCGAGAGGGCCCAGAGATACCTCTCCGACAATTGGAGTGACAAATCCTAATCTCGAAATACGCCAACCCAACATCTACCATTGGAGACACCTGTAATACTCCTTTATAATCACCCAGTTACGTTGTGACGTTTGGTAGTACCCAAAGTGTTCCTCTGGCAAACAGGAGTTGCATAATCTCATAGTCATAGGAACATGTATAAGTCATGAATAAAGCAATAACAACATACTAAACGATCGGGTGCTAAGCTAATATAATGGGTCATGTCAATCAGATCATTCAACCAATGATGTGACCTCGTTAATCAAATAACAACTCTTTGTTCATGGTTAGGAAACATAACCATCTTTGATTAACGAGCTAGTCTAGTAGAGGCATACTAGTGACACTCTGGTTGTCTATGTATTCACACATGTATTATGTTTCCGGTTAATACAATTCTAGCATGAATAATAAACCTTTATCATGATATAAGGAAATAAATAATAACTTTATTATTGCCTCTAGGGCATATTTCCTTCAGTCTCCCACTTGCACTAGAGTCAATAATCTAGATTACACTGTAATGATCCTAACACCCATGGAGTCTTGGTGCTGATCATGTTTTGCTCGTGGAAGAGGCTTAGTCAACGGGTCTGCAACATTCAGATCCGTATGTATCTTGCAAATCTCTATGTCTCCCACCTGGACTAGATCCCGGATGGAGTTGAAGCGTCTCTTGATGTGTTTGGCCCTTTTGTGAAATCTGGATTCCTTTGCCAAGGCAATTGCACCAGTATTATCACAAAAGATTTTCATTGGACCCGATGCATTAGGTATGACACCTAGATCGGATATGAACTCCTTCATCCAGACTCCTTCGTTTGCTGCTTCCGAAGCAGCTATGTACTCCGCTTCACATGTAGATCCCGCTACGACGCTTTGTTTAGAACTGCACCAACTGACAGCTCCACCGTTTAATGTAAACACGTATCCGGTTTGCGATTTAGAATCGTCCGGATCAGTGTCAAAGCTTGCATCAACGTAACCTCTTACGGTGAGCTCTTTGTCACCTCCATATATGAGAAACATATCCTTAGTCCTTTTCAGGTATTTCAGGATGTTCTTGACCGCTGTCCAGTGATCCACTCCTGGATTACTTTGGTACCTCCCTGCTAAACTTATAGCAAGGCACACATCAGGTCTGGTACACAGCATTGCATACATGATAGAGCCTATGGCTGAAGCATAGGGAACATCTTTCATTTTCTCTCTATCTTCTGCAGTGGTCGGGCTTTGAGTCTTACTCAATCTCACACCTTGTAACACAGGCAAGAACCCTTTCTTTGCTTGATCCATTTTGAACTTCTTCAAAATCTTGTCAAGGTATGTGCTTTGTGAAAGTCCAATTAATCATCTTGATCTATCTCTATAGATCTTTATGCCTAATATGTAAGCAGCTTCTCCGAGGTCTTTCATTGAAAAACTTTTATTCAAGTATCCCTTTATGCTATCCAGAAATTCTATATCATTTCCAATCAGTAATATGTCATCCACATATAATATTAGAAATGCTACAGAGCTCCCACTCACTTTCTTGTAAATACAGGCTTCTCCGAAAGTCTGTATAAAACCAAATGCTTTGATCACACTATCAAAGCGTTTATTCCAACTCCGAGAGGCTTGCACCAGTCCATAAATGGATCGCTGGAGCTTGCACACTTTGTTAGCTCCCTTTGGATTGACAAAACCTTCCGGTTGCATCATATACAACTCTTCTTCCAGAAATCCATTCAGGAACGTAGTTTTGACATCCATCTGCCAAATTTCATAATCATAAAATGCGGCAATTGCTAACATGATTCGGACAGACTTAAGCATCGCTACGGGTGAGAAGGTCTCATCGTAGTCAATCCCTTGAACTTGTCGAAAACCTTTTGCGACAAGTCGAGCTTTGTAGACAGTAACATTACCATCAGCGTCAGTCTTCTTCTTAAAGATCCATTTGTTCTCAATTGCTTGCCGATCATCAGGCAAGTCAACCAAAGTCCATACTTTGTTCTCATACATGGATCCCATCTCAGATTTCATGGCTTCAAGCCACTTTGCGGAATCTGGGCTCACCATTGCTTCTTCATAGTTCGTAGGTTCATCATGGTCTAGTAACATAACTTCCAGAATAGGATTACCGTACCACTCTGGTGCGGATCTCACTCTGGTCGATCTACGAGGTTTAGTAGTATCTTGATCTAAAGTTTCATTATCATCATCATTAGCTTCCTCATTTATTGGTGTAGGTGTCGCAGAAACAGTTTTCTGTGATGTACTACTTCTCAATAAAGGAGTAGGTACATTTACCTCGTCAAGTTCTACTTTCCTCCCACTCACTTCTTTCGAAAGAAACTCCTTCTCTAGAAAGTTTCCGAACTTAGCAACAAAAGTCTTGCCTTCGGATCTGTGATAGAAGGTGTATCCAACAGTTTCCTTTGGATATCCTATGAAGACACATTTCTCCGATTTGGGTTCGAGCTTATCTGGTTGAAGCTTTTTCACATAAGCATCGCAGCCCCAAACTTTAAGAAACGACAACTTTGGTTTCTTGCCAAACCATAGTTCATAAGGCGTCGTCTCAACGGATTTAGATGGTGCCCTATTTAACGTGAATGCGGCCGTCTCTAGAGCGTATCCCCAGAACGATAGCGGTAAATCAGTAAGAGACATCATAGATCGCACCATATCTAGTAAAGTACGATTACGACGTTCGGACACACCATTACGCTGTGGTGTTCCGGGTGGCGTGAGTTGCGAAACTATTCCACAATTTTTCAAATGTACACCAAACTCGTAACTCAAATATTCTCCTCCACGATCTGATCGTAGAAACTTTATTTTCTTGTTACGATGATTTTCAACTTCACTCTGAAATTCTTTGAACTTTTCAAATGTTTCAGACTTGTGTTTCATTAAGTAGATATACCCATATCTGCTCAAATCATCTGTGAAGGTGAGAAAATAATGATATCCGCCACAAGCCTCAACATTCATCGGACCACATACATCCGTATGTATGATTTCCAACAAATCTGTTGCTCTCTCCATAGTTCCGGAGAACGGTGTTTTAGTCATCTTGCCCATGAGGCACGGTTCGCAAGTGCCAAGTGATTCATAATCAAGTGACTCCTAAAGTCCATCAGTATGGAGTTTCTTCATGCGCTTTATACCGATATGACCTAAACGGCAGTGCCACAAATAAGTTGCACTATCATTATCAACTCTGCATCTTTTGGTTTCAACATTATGAATATGTGTATCACTACTATCGAGATTCATCAAAAATAGACCACTCTTCAAGGGTGCATGACCATAAAAGATATTACTCATATAAATAGAACAACCATTATTCTCTGATTTAAATGAATAACCATCTCGCATCAAACAAGATCCAGATATAATGTTCATGCTCAACGCTGGCACCAAATAACAATTATTTAGGTCTAATACTAATCCCGAAGGTAGATGTAGAGGTAGTGTGCCAACTGCGATCACATCGACTTTGGAACCATTTCCCACGCGCATCGTCACCTCGTCCTTTGCTAGTGTCCGCTTATTCTGTAGTCCCTATTTTGAGTTGCAAATATTAGCAACAGAACCAGTATCAAATACCCAGGTGCTACTGCGAACATTAGTAAGGTACACATCAATAACATGTATATCACATATACCTTTGTTCACCTTGCCATCCTTCTTATCCGCCAAATACTTGGGGCAGTTCCGCTTCCAGTGACCAGTCTGCTTGCAGTAGAAGCACTCAGTTTCAGGCTTAGGTCCAGACTTGGGTTTCTTCTCTTGAGCAGCAACTCGCTTGCCGTTCTTCTTGAAGTTCCCCTTTTTCTTCCCTTTGCCCTTTTTCTTGAAACTAGTGGTTTTGTTAACCATCAACACTTGATGCTCCTTCTTGATTTCTACCTCCGCAGCTTTTAGCATTGCGAAGAGCTCGGGAATAGTCTTGGTCATCCCTTGCATATTATAGTTCATCACGAAGCTCTTGTAGCTTGGTGGCAGTGATTGGAGAATTCTGTCAATGACGCAATCATCTGGAAGAGTAACTCCCAATTGAATCAAGTGATTATTATACCCAGACATTTTGAGTATATGCTCACTGACAGAACTGTTCTCCTCCATTTTGCAGCTATAGAACTTATTGGAGACTTCATATCTCTCAACCCGGGCATTTGCTTGAAATATTAACTTCAACTCCTGGAACATCTCATATGCTCCATGACGTTCAAAACATCGTTGAAGTCCCGATTCTAAGCCGTAAAGCATGGCACATTGAACTATCGAGTAGTCATCAGCTTTGCTCTGCCAGACGTTCATAACTTATGGTGTTGCTCTAGCAGCAGGCCTGGCACCTAGCGGTGCTTCCAGGACGTAATTCTTCTGTGCAGCAATGAGGTGTCGGTGTACTAAAGTAGGGGTACCTTAGTACCCCGAACTTGTGCACGGGCAGTAGTAGCGTCCCGCGGCAAGGCTCGCCAGGGGAGCGACAAGAGTCTCCACGGCCCTTTCTGGGCCGGACGAAGGCCAAGTGATCGAGCCGAGAAGACCTAACCCCGGCAAGAGGAGCTTGCCGGGCCGAGAAGGCGAGGTCCGGCAAGAGGAGCTTGCAGGGCCAAGGCGACAAGGCCCCGGCAAGAGGAGCTTGCCGGGACGACCAAGCCGAAGCACCAAGGCCCTGGCGGGAGGAGCTCGCCGGGACGGCCGAGCCAAGGCACACCAAGAGAAGCCCGCCGCGGCGCTCCGCGTGCCCCGGCAAGGCCTGACGAGCGGCAAGCTCTGAGGTGCGGCAAGACAACCACCGCGGCAAGCCACTTGCCGCGGCAAACCACCACCTCAGGCATGCGCTCCAGCTCACCTGCCCACGCGTCACTCTGGAGCTTCCCCAGAGGCACATGGCGGGGCGCCGCGCAGCCTGGGGCGCGCGCGTGGCATGCGACGTTGGCGGAGTCGCTCCCGTGGCAAGCGGAGGCGCTCCTAACAGTCCGCCTCGGCACTGTTCAGGCGATCCAAACGGGCATTTAATGCCTTTGTCCCCCGCCGTCAGAGTTAGGTGCGATAGCACTGTGCGGCCACTATTCGCACAGTTCCTTGCCATTTTTACCCTCACATACGTCGCTACCTGTGGGAAACCCCTTAGCATATAAAAGGAGGCCCATGCGCACGTAGGAGGGGGATGGAACCCCGGAGGAACGCTAGGGAGATCGAACCCTAGAGACCAGAGAAGGAGGACATCCAGTAGACCCTCGTCTACGTCCAGCTCCAACTTACTGTAGCTTCTTGCGTTCCAGAGCAAGAACTCAAATCAACCAGACAAGCAGCAGTAGGGTTTTACGCATCCGTGCGACCCGAAGCTGGGTAAAATCGTTGTGTGTGTGTCGCCTCGATCTGCTCTTCGTGCATCCTCCGCCCCCCGCCGAACCGACAAGGGGCTCCGTCGCCATAGGTGCTCGTGGAGGCCGATATCCCCCGACATCTTTGGCGCGCCAGGTAGGGGGTGGGTCGAGGTTGTGCGAACCAGATTTGGCGACCACGGGCAAGCTCAGGTATGGCCAGGTACCTTTCCGCTTCACCCCGTGGAGCGGAGGCATTCCTCCTCACGGACCCGTGCACGGCCCTCCTCGAGTACCCACTCACGCTGAGTCCGGGCAAGAGCAGCTGCTCCTTGAGGAGGACCGCCTTCCGGCCGCTGAGCGAGTCTCTCACCTCCAGCAAACTCTGCGCCGCTCCCGTAGCCGCAGAAGTTAGTGCCAGAAGTTGCGGGAAAGGCGACCTCATTCTTCGGCGCTCCCAGGCCGCCAAGATCCAAACGAGTCGACGCCGACCGTGGGAGGGACCTTGCCAGTGCGGCCGTCGGAACCCGTTCCGTCGGTCACCCTCTCTCTGTCCAAGTCTTGCCGCAGTTGCATGTAATCCTTGGTACAGAGACGGGCGCAGATCCCGAGCATAGCCTATGTGCCCCGCACCTCTTGTCGATTTCGCGCCTCTCCACTTGACGCATGCATCATTCGACACGATTGTGCAGCACTCGACTCCGGCAAGCGATGGCGGGCCGCGAAGCCCCGAGCCTTTGTTATTCCCTTACCTCGAGAAGGGGGGGTGACAAGATAGGCTGGGCGTCGCCCGAGGAAGCTGCGCCTTGCCGGACTGCGAACGACAGAGAAGCTAAGTCGCCAAAGTTTGAGCGATTAAGCTCCTTTTTATTCTTTAAGTTATCTTCCTCGAACGACCGAGCTTCGTATGGGAAACCGGTGCGCGGAGGGGCCGGCTCGTGGCTGGTTGCGCCCTTATTTCGTTTCGAGTCCGCTCAACGACTTAAGTGTGCTACATCCCGAGTGGCGTCCTTACTTGTTTCGAGCTCGCTCGGCAGCTTGAGTGTGCCGCGACTGCAGTCGCCACGCTTACCTCGCCCTGAGCCTGCTCAACATTTAAGTGAGTTGCGCCAGCCGCGACAAGGTTTCTTGCCGGTGGAGGCTCCGTCAGCGGGTTGCTGATGTCCCGCACTCGGCACCCGTGGCAAGGCGGAGACTTGCGCCGACAAGTTCCCGGAAGCGTAGGGCGCGAACGTACGAAGCACAAGGTCGAACGAGGGAGATGACAGCGCAATGAACTGCCTAAGATAGAAGTTATATTACAAAATGACTTGCCGCTGCTCTAATCAGCTGTTTCTATGACATGCTCAGCAGCGACAAGGGAAGAAAAGAAAGAGGTGGGCGGCCTAATCCGCGCGGTCACCCTCGACCCGCCTGATCCCCGCCACCCTTTCCACGATGGGGGTGACGAGGGCCTTGATCTCCGTCAGGTCGGCGTCTTCCGGCAGGTGCCTGAGGACGTTGGTGAGCCTGATGGTGGGGTTACGGAAGACGATCTTCACCAACACCCTCCCAAGGGCCCCGGAGACGGCTTCCCGCGTCTCCTCGGCCAGCTGTTCTGGGATCGATTCCCGGAGGTGCCGGAGCACCCCCACCAAGCCCTTGAAGAAGGAAGTGAGCTTGGCGCTCGGCGGGGCGTTCTCGCCGGAGGGGTACTCGTGGCCCTCCATCCCCAGCAGCTTCAGCTCCTGGTCGATGGTGGTGGCGATGTCGACGAGGCCTTCGGTCCACCGCTCCACCGTCTCCCGGAAGTCGTTCTGGGTAACGCCGGCGCTCCTCAATAGCTCCTCGTTGCCAGCAACCTCCTTCCGCAAGGTCGCCTCCTGCTCCTTGGCGCTCTCCAGCGCCTTGGCCAGGGTGTCCAGCTTCAGCTCGAGGACAGCCTGGGAGTCCTTGGCGGCGTCAAGCTCCTGGATCTTCTCAGCGAAGCGGCCCTGTAGCTCGCGAAGGGTGTGAGCGCCCTTCTCGCGCTCCTGTTTGAGCGCGGCAAGCTCCTCGCCGCTCGCCTTGAGGTCGCTGACGAGCTGCGCCACCCTCGCCTCCAGCTCCCCCTTGGCGACCTCGGCGGCCGCGGCAGCGTCCTGCGCTTTCTGCAGGGCCCCGCCAAGCGCCTGCTCGCGCGCGGCAACCTCCTCCTCGTGGCTGGCGAGGCTGGCCCTCTGCTGCACCAGTTCGCTTTCCCACGCGGATAGCCCCGCAGCGGCAAGCCTCTGCTGCTCTTCAGCCTCTGCCTTCTCGAGGAGGAAGGCCGTCTGCGCCTCGTCGAGCAGACTCCGCTCCTCCGCCAAAGACCGGAGAGCCTCCTGGTTGAGATCCCGGAGCTCCCCGGCATGCTTCTCCATGTCCGCGCCGTCCTTCGCAACGAGTGCCTCCTGGCGCTCCACCTTGGCCTGCCGGGCACGGTAGAGCGACACAAGCTTCCGGAGCAGCCGCTCCTCCTCGGGCTCGCTGCTGCCGGTGCTTGGCGCGTCAACCACTGTCAGCCCGACGGAGGCGAGCACTTCTCCGTCCAAGGCCTCCCCCTCGACCGGCGCCCTGGAGCTAGGCTCCCAGGGGAGCCTGATGAAGACGCCATCGCTGGCCTGCAGGTAGGCGCCTGCCGGGGGCTCCTCGGGGCCCGACGTGGTAGCAGCGGCGGGATCGCCGGACGGCGGAGTGCTTGACGCCCTGGCCTCCCCGGGGCCGTCGGCACGATCGCCGGTCCCCTTGCCGCCTGCTGCGGCGGCGGCCTTGGCGGCTTCAGCCTCCCCGCCGCCTACGGGGTCGTCGGTGCCTTCCGCCTCCTCGATGACGACGACGTCGTCGGCGTCGCCACGCGCGCCCTCCCCGACGACGACTTCAGTCTCCATCGGGTCCGCGGTGGGCGGGTCTGATGGCCGGAGGAGGGGAGAAGAGTCAGCTGAACAACCGACAAAAGAGCTCATAAGGAAAGATAGCCAGGGGAAGTTTTCTGTGCAGGGGGGCTTACCGGTTGCAGGATCCGTGGCCGCGGCCTCCGCTGCCGGGGGATCGCTGGCCGCGTCCCTCTCCGGAGATCCCTCCCTTGCCGGAGAGGTCTTCCTTGCCGGGGGCTCCTCCCTTGCCGGGGAGGTCTCCCCTGCCGGGGGCTCCTCCCTTGCCGGAGATTTCTCCCTAGGCGGGGTAGTCGAAGCAGACGGCGCGGCAGGAGTGCCCCCCGGGGTCGCCTGCTGGGGCTGCTCTGCTCCTACCCAACGACAACAACAACAACCACATGTCAACAAAGAGAAGGGAAGCTCGCGCGCGCGCCAAACGGCAAGAACTAGCCGAGCCCTCACCCTGGGGGCTGCGTTGTGGGCTGCCCTGCGGGCCCGCTGCCAGGTCCGGCAAGGTCGTCTCCGGCACCTCCCCAGTTGCCGGTGGAGATTCGCCCTCAATGACGACCAGCGGGATCTTGGCCCTCTTCGCCCTCCTCTGGGCCAGGGTCCTGAAAAGGGAACGGTTTCGGGGGAGGATGAATGGGCTGCAAAACAAGACGAAGCAACATACAAGCTCTACAAGGGACTTACTCTCCGTCCTCCTCTTCGTCGTTGGAGCTGAGCGCGGAATAATCAAAAACCGGCTTGCTCCAGGCGCGAGGAGACAGGGGAGTGGGTTCCCGGGACCGCTTGGCGGGGGCGGTGGACGACCCCGCCCCCGTTGCCGCCGCGGAACGGGGAGCGGCAAGAGCAGAAGCCGTGGCCCGTGAGGACCCCGCTCCCGCTGCTTCAGAGGCGCGCGTCACCCGGGGCTGCGGTTGCTGGTCGCCCTGCCGCACCACCTCTCCGGCCCTGCGGAGACGCCTCCTCGGCTCGGCAGGGGGCTCCGCCTGCGACGAGCTGCCCAGGAGCTGCGTGGAGGGCGCGTTAGCCTCCGGCAAGCCACTCGCGTCCTGGGCGGGCTCGCCCGCGCCACCGTGCTCGGCTGGTTCCTCCGTGCCGGCGAGCTCCATTTGGCCGGCGAGGCTCTCCGCCTCCGCCGCGTCTGCCTCGGCCAGGGTGAAGCCAGACTCGCCTGCGGCCGCGGCGGCCGCCGCCTGCTCCATCCTGGAGGCAATGTAGGCCAGCTCCTCGGGGGTGGTGTCCCGCGTGAGGCCCCTCTTCTCGTCGGGGTCGACCGGCACCTCCTCCAAGTTGTCGAAGAAGGCCTGCACGACGTCGTCCGCCGGCTCCTGCCAGGTCGCGTCGATCCCGTGCGAGTCGCACAGCGGCATCATCGCGAGGATGCGGCTGAGCGCCGAATTGTTGCACAGGGGGACGACTCCCGGCGGCAACCTGAACCATTTTGGGTGCTCGGAGTCGTGCTTGAACAGCTCCTTCAACACTCTGTCGAGCTCCAGAACAGTGAAGTTGTAGTTAAGGCCCGGGCGCAGCCTCATGATGTCCGCCGCGTTTTGGAATTCCCAAGCCGGTTTCCCCCTCTCCTGCAGGGGGGCGATACGCCGGCGAAGGAAATCCGCGCCGACGGTGAGCCCGGCAAACCTGAGGCGCAGGATCCGGGTGGCGGCAATCTTCAGCTTGGCGTCGTCCGGGGCCAAGTCGCTCCAGTCGCGGCCGCGCACCACTGGAGTTCGGCGCACGGCGGTGAACGGCGGTGGATTCTCCTCGACGATCAGGCACCACTCGGCCCTCCACTCCTCCCATCTGCGGTGGAGTTCCCCCTCCAAGTAGACCTCTTTCTTGCCGGTCCTGGAGACCCAGGCGACTCCGCCGGACAGCGGCTCTCCTTTCTCCACCCGAGGAGTAAAGAAGTGGCGGAAGAGGGCTACGTTGGGGCGGACTCCGACAAAGTTCTCGCAAAGGTGTGCGAAAACCGCCATTGTCAGAACGGCGTTGGGGGTGAAGTCAAGGAGGTGGAGGTTGTAGGTGTGCATGATGTCGCAGAAGAACTCCGAAAAAGGCGGGCAGAGCCCGCAAAGGAAGAACACGGCGAAGAAAGGGTACCCGGTTGGGTACAGGTTCTGGGCGATGGCGGGAAGAACTCGCGTGCGCGGATGCGCTCGCGTCGCCATTGACCAGAAGAGGCGGTATCCGTTCTTCAGCCCCAGCGCATCAAGCTGAGGGGGGAACGTCGCCGTCTCCTTCCGAAGCGCTTCCAGCCGCAGCGCCTCGGCCGACTTCACGACCTTCCCCTTCGCCTTGTCGCTCTTCGGGGCCATGGCAGAAATGGGGAGGGGGAGTTGTCGGCGTTGGCGGCGCCGGGGGCTGCGAGGGCGAATCGCTGCTTTCTCTAGCAAGGAGGAAGTGGCGGAGATTTTCGAGGAACAACAACCAGCGGAATGGCGAACTACCCCTGTTCCCCTCCGCTTATAAAGGGGGGAAGGAGCGGGGGCGGACGCTCCGCCTTCCCAGATAAAGAGATCGTGCCCGACGTGACGCATGCCTGCGGGCCTCAAGCCCCGCGCACGCCACCCACGTCACGCACGCCTCGCACGCCTCGCCCCCCACGACGCCGCGATAAGCGCGCACCAATTGGGAAGGGCGCGACGAGCACGGAGTTAAGGAGCAGCGCAACCCAGGCCACGCGTGCCCGTGCACTGTTAGGGCCTGGCCCAACAACGCTCAGCACCGTGTATGGCCCAGACCCGGGGGCTCCTGTCGGTGTACTAAAGTAGGGGTACCTTAGTACCCCGAACTTGTGCACGGGCAGTAGTAGCGTCCCGCGGCAAGGCTCGCCAGGGGAGCGACAAGAGTCTCCACGGCCCTTTCTGGGCCGGACGAAGGCCAAGTGATCGAGCCGAGAAGACCTAACCCCAGCAAGAGGAGCTTGCCGGGCCGAGAAGGCGAGGTCCGGCAAGAGGAGCTTGCCGGGCCAAGGCGACAAGGCCCCGGCAAGAGGAGCTTGCCGGGACGACCAAGCCGAAGCACCAAGGCCCCGGCGGGAGGAGCTCGCCGGGACGGCCGAGCCAAGGCACACCAAGAGAAGCCCGCCGCAGCGCTCCGCGCGCCCCGGCAAGGCCTGACGAGCGGCAAGCTCTCAGGTGCGGCAAGACAACCACCGCGGCAAACCACCACCTCAGGCATGCGCTCCAGCTCACCTGCCCACGCGTCACTCTGGAGCTTCCCCAGAGGCACGTGGCGGGGCGCCGCGCAGCCTGGGGCACGCGCGTGGCATGCGACGTTGGCGGAGTCGCTCCCGTGGCAAGCGGAGGCGCTCCAACGGTCCGCCTCGGCACTGTTCAGGCGATCCAGACGGGCATTTAATGCCTTTGTCCCCCGCCGTCAGAGTTAGGTGCGATAGCACTGTGCGGCCACTATTCGCACAGTTCCTTGCCATTTTTACCCTCACATACGTCACTACCAGTGGGAAACCCCTTAGCATATAAAAGGAGGCCCATGCGCATGTAGGAGGGGGATGGAACCCCGGAGGAACGCTAGGGAGATCGAACCCTAGAGACCAGAGAAGGAGGACATCCAGTAGACCCTCGTCTATGTCCAGCTCCAACTTACTGTAGCTTCTTGCGTTCCAGAGCAAGAACTCAAATCAACCAGACAAGCAGCAGTAGGGTTTTACGCATCCGTGCGGCCCGAAGCTGGGTAAAATCGTTGTGTGCGTGTCGCCTCGATCTGCTCTTCGTGCATCCTCCGCCCCCCGCCGAACCGACAAGGGGCTCCGTCCCCATAGGTGCTCGTGGAGGCCGATATCCCCCGACATGAGGATAATCCTCAAGTTACGGACCCAGTCCGTGTAATTGCTACCATCATCTTTCAACTTTGCTTTCTCAAGGAACGCATTAAAATTTAACGGAACAACAGCACGAGCCATCTATCTACAATCAACATAAACAAGCAAGATACTATCAGATACTAAGTTCATGATAAGTTTAAGTTCAGTTAATCAAATTAATTAAGAACTCCCACTTAGATAGACATCCCTCTAATCCTCTAAGTGATCACGTGATCCAAATCAACTAAACCATAACCGATCATCACGTGATATGGAGTAGTTTTCAATGGTGAACATCGTTATGTTGATCATATCTACTATATGATTCACGCTCGACCTTTCGGTCTCTATGTTTCGAGGTCATATCTTATATGCATAGCTCGTCAAGTATAACCTGAGTATTCCGCGTGTGCAACTGTTTTGCACCCGTTGTATTTGAACGTAGAGCCTATCACACCCGATCATCACGTGGTGTCTCAGCACGAAGAACTTTTGCAACGGTGCATACTCAGGGAGAACACTTCTTGATAATTTAGTGAGAGATCATCTTATAATGCTACCGTCAATCAAAGCAAGATAAGATGCATAAAAAGATAAACATCACATGCAATCAATATAAGTGATATGATATGGTCATCATCATCTTGTGCTTGTGATCTCCATCTCTGAAGCACCGTCATGATCACCATTGTCACCGGCGTGACACCTTGATCTCCATCATAGCATCGTTGTCGTCTCGCCAATCTTTATGCTTCCACGACTATCACTACCGCTTAGTAATAAAGTAAAGCATTACATCGCGATTGCATTGCATACAATAAGGCGACAACCATATGGCTCCTGCCAGTTGCCGATAACTCGATTACAAAACATGATCATCTCATACAATAAAATTTAGCATCATGTCTTGACCATATCACATCACAACATGCCCTGCAAAAACAAGTTAGGCGTCCTCTACTTTGTTGTTGCAAGTTTTACGTGGCTGCTACGGGCTTAAGCAAGAACTCATCTTACCTACGCATCAAAACCACAACGATAGTTTGTCAAATAGACTCCGTTTTAACCTTCTCAAGGACCGGGCGTAGCCACACTCGGTTCAACTAAAGTTGGAGAGACAGTCTTCCGCAAGCCATCTATGTGCAAAGCACGTCGAGGGAACCGGTCTCGCGTAAGCGTACGTGTAAGGTTGGTCCGGATCGTCTCGTCCAACAATACCGCTGAACCAAAGTATGACATGTTGGTAGGCAGTATGACTTGTATCGTCCACAACTTACTTGTGTTCTACTCGTGCAAATAACATCAAACCATAAAAACCTAGGCTCGGATGCCACTGTTGGGGAACGTAGTAATTTCAAAAAAATTCCTACGCACACATAAGATCATGGTGATGCATAGCAACGAGAGGGGAGAATGTTGTCTATGTACCCTTGTAGACCGAAGCGGAAGCGTTGACGCAACATAGAGGAAGTAGTCGTACGTCTTCCCGATCCGACCGATCCAAGTACCGTTACTCCGGCACCTCCGAGTTCTTGGCACACGTTCAGCTCGATGACAATCCCCGGGCTCCGATCCAGCAAAGCTTCGGGGAGGAGTTCCGTCAGCACGACGGCGTGGTGACGATCTTGATGCACTACCGGCGCAGGGCTTTGCCTAAGAACTGCAACGATATGATCGAGGTGGAATATGGTGGAGGGGGGCACCGCACATGGCTAAGGAACAATCCGTAGATCAACTTGTGTGTCCTAGGGTGCTCCCCTGCCCCCGTATATAAAGGAGCCAAGGGGGAGGGGCTGGCCGGCCAAGGGGTGGCGCGCCAGGGAGTCCTACTCCCTCCGGGAGTAGGATTCCCCCCCCCCCCTCAATCCTAGTTGGAATAGGATTCCTCAAGGGGGGGAAAGAGAGAGAGGGGGGCCGGCCACCTTCTCCTAGTCCTAATAGGACTAGGGAAGGGGGGAGGCGCGCGGCCACTAGGGCTGCCCCTTTCTCCTTTCCACTAAGGCCCATCAAGGCCCAATATCGCTCCCGGGGGGTTCCGGTAACCCACCCGGTATTCCGGTAAAATCCTGATTTCACCTGGAACACTTCCGATGTCCAAACATAGGCTTCCAATATATCAATCTTTATGTCTCGACCATTTCGAGACTCCTCGTCATGTCCGTGATCACATCCGGGACTCTGAACAACCTTCGGTACATCAAAATGCATAAACTCATAATAACTGTCATCGTAACGTTAAGCGTGCGGACCCTACGGTTCGAGAACAATGTAGACATGACCGAGACACGTCTCCGGTCAATAACCAATAGCGGGACCTGGATGCCCATATTGGCTCCTACATATTCTACGAAGATCTTTATCGGTCAGACCACATAACAACATACGTTGTTCCCTTTGTCATCGGTATGTTACTTGTCCGAGATTCGATCGTCAGTATCCAATACTTAGTTCAATCTCGTTACCGGCAAGTCTCTTTACTCGTTCCGTAATACATCATCCCGCAACTAACTCATTAGTTGCAATGCTTGCAAGGCTTTAAGTGATGTGCATTACCGAGAGGGCCCAGAGATACCTCTCCGACAATCGGAGTGACAAATCCTAATCTCGAAATACGCCAACCCAACATCTACCATTGGAGACACCTGTAATACTCCTTTATAATCACCCAGTTACGTTGTGACGTTTGGTAGTACCCAAAGTGTTCCTCTGGCAAACGGGAGTTGCATAATCTCATAGTCATAGGAACATGTATAAGTCATGAATAAAGCAATAGCAACATACTAAACGATCGGGTGGTAAGCTAATATAATGGGTCATGTCAATCAGATCATTCAACCAATGATGTGACCTCGTTAATCAAATAACAACTCTTTGTTCATGGTTAGGAAACATAACCATCTTTGATTAACGAGCTAGTCTAGTAGAGGCATACTAGTGACACTCTGGTTGTCTATGTATTCGCACATGTATTATGTTTCCGGTTAATACAATTCTAGCATGAATAATAAACCTTTATCATGATATAAGGAAATAAATAATAACTTTATTATTGCCTCTAGGGCATATTTCCTTCAGAAAGGGCGAGGGCGAAGCGCCACGGGCCCTAACAGCCTGGGGCCTTGGGCGCCGCGTGGCGGTTGATTGGACATGGGCGGCGTTGTTTACCCACGCTCCCTTATTCTGCGCCGCGCTAGGTTGCCCCACAGTTGTACACAGCCGCCCCCTTTTTCTGTTGCTTGACCGTCTCCTGCTCTTCCTCCCCCCGAACTCTGACCCTTGCTTCCAATCCCATCTCGCATCTCCTCTCTTTCGCCCGCCGCCATGGCTCCAAAGAAAGAGAAGGGAAAGAAGCATGTGTCTCCATCTCGCCCGCCGCCGCCGGTGGCGCCTGCTGTCGGCCGCTCAATCATACTCAACCTGGAATGCCTGGGCAAGCTCAGTCCGGCTCTGGCCACCGCCTTCAACGAGTGTGGGAGGATGACGGCTTGGACTACGTATCACTTCCCCACCGATAGGATAATCACCAAGGTCCATTACTTCGCCGACGCCTTGTGGGCGGGTTTGGTGCCTCCCTTCTCCGATTTCTTCAACGCCATCCTCAATCATTATCAGATCCACATGATGCATCTGGGTCCTGAGTCCATTGCCCTCCTTTCTGTCTTCGCTTTTGTTTGTGAGGCGATGGTAGGCATCCCTCCTTCTGTTGCCTTGCTGCGCCACTTCTTCTCCCTGCATCTTACCGACCCCACGCAATGCTCGGCATGCGTGAGCTTTGTAGCTTCGCCCAAGACCGCAGCCTCTGGTATCGACTTCAACCTCCCTCTGCCTTCAGCCGGGTTCCGCGAGCGGTGGTTGTATGTTGATGTCGGGGTGCCCAGCCCCCGGCTCGCGAAGCCGACATCGCCTGTTGTGCCCAACTCAGGCTGGGTGCAGGAGACGCTCATGAGCCCCCGGCTCGCCTTCGTCTGGCACCGCTTTATGTCCTTGAAAAAGCTTGGTGTAACGGCGCCCAAGGTGGTGAAGGA
Organism: Aegilops umbellulata; assembly: GCA_032464435.1. Lineage (NCBI taxonomy): Eukaryota > Viridiplantae > Streptophyta > Magnoliopsida > Poales > Poaceae > Aegilops > Aegilops umbellulata. The sequence goes on from CP136056.1 coordinate 266,224,709, forward strand.
GTTCCTATTGCGCCGCATTGCCCCTCTCCAACGCCATTCTCGTCGAATGTGGGCCTTTAGCGGGCATGGTGACTGCATGAGGCTTCAGGAAGAAGACCTGACGCCCGAGGCGCTGAGGAAGGTGCTCTTGGTCCTGACAGGCGATCCTAACCCCGGGGGTATCTGACAGGGGGGAGCTTTGTTGTACCTCTGCCAAAACAGGGGTGACTTCGTGAGGCAGATGGCCCCCTTCGACGAGTGGGGGCTACGCCCTGTCGGCCTCCAGGGGCCTCGCGAGAACCCTGTGGTGGTGATTTCCCTTCCGGTCGGCCTGGGTGAATCCTCCTCGAGTGGTGGCGCAGGGAGGCAGGAGACAGCGGGGGTCGAGGGAGCCGCAGACGATGTGACCGCACCTGGCGATGCTCTTGATGGGGCAGCTCACGAGGTTCGTGCTGCAGAGGTTGCGGGTGAGGTGCTGCCGCTTCCGACGCTTGAGGCCGAGGCTCCTGAGCCCCCGGCCGTGATCTCTGGCGAAGCAACTGCCCGTGCGCATCAAGCATGTGTCCTCGACGCAAGTGGCCTTGGTACTCCGTCCTCTTTGCAGGCTGGTTCCTGTGCATCTCTCCTGGGCTGTTTTCGTGTGGAATTTGAGGCCCTCCGGAGAAAAAGGGAGGCCCTGGGCGACGACTTCCCTTGCCGCTTGCTGAAGTGCCGGAAGTACTTTGATGTCGATGAGTAAGTCTTCTCCTTTTCTGTTCCCTATCCTGCTTGCCGCATTCGCTGATCCTTGCTCTGCAGGCCTCTCCCTACTGAGCTCAATGAAGCCGCCGAGTCGACACCTTCCTTGACTTCGTCTCCTCCGCCACCCCTTGGTGCCTCGAGCTGCACTGCCCTTGTGGTTTGGGCGAGCGATGGCGCGGACCGTCACACAGCGCGTGGTGATTCCTCTGTTCCCGCGATCTCCTTCCACGGGCCTTCCCTTGACATAAGCAGCTTGCCGTGGGCTTCTCGTTGGGTCGCGGGCTGTGACTGGCAGAGGCTCCCCTCGGGCCCCCCTCCTGAGGGCAGGCCGGACTCAGGCCGGGCTTCTGATGCGGTGCGGTAAGCCGTCATGCGGGCGCCAGCCCCCAGCCCACTGGCCGGGGTTGGAGCGATGGTCCAAGGTCCTCGACGCCTGCTTGGGGTAGATGATGGCGTGGCAGATGTGCTTGAGCGTGCTCGGGGGCGTCGTGCCCGGCGCCATGAGTTCCTCCGAAGGGCGAGTGGCGTCGTAGACCTGCTTGGGCAGGAGCTCGCTGAGGAAGACGCGCGCCTGGAAGCTGAGGGCCTGCGCCTGGCCGCAGAGCGGCGCGAGCTGGAGGCTGCCGCTGCCCTCGTGCGTCGTCGGCGCGACCTTGATGACGAAGGAGCGAAGGCATCGCTGGAGGCTTCCCTGGCGGCTCGGTTTCAGGCCGTTGAGGAGGCCCGAGGGGCAGACCGACGGCGAGAAGCAGCAGAAGAACGGGCTCGGGAGCTCTTGGCCTGGTGTCGCTCGCTGGAGGAGCAAGCGGAGCTGCGCGAGGCAGCCCTTGCATCGATGGAGGTGGCTTCTGGTGACCCGGCTGAGCTTCGGAAGCACAAGGAAGCGTTGGTGCTGGAGGCCGCCGAACGCGCTCGCGAGCACGAGCTGCTGGAGACGAGGGAGCGCCTAGTGACGCAGGCGGAAGATGATGTCGCCGCGCGAGAAACGCGTGTCCTGGAGGAGGTTTGTCGTCGGGTGGCGACAGAGCGCCAAGGCCTCGAGCGTGAGTTCAAAGGGAAGCTGGGGATGATCCAAGTCGAAGCTGAGGGTAGAACCGCCGCCTTGAGGGCCCAACGGGATGAGGCAACACGACGAGCGGACGCCTCCCGGGTCGCTCTTGAGGAAGCGCAAGAAGGAGCTGGCCACCTCCCAGGCCGAGGTGCTCCGCCTGCGCCAACGTGTGGAAGAGGCTGTGGCCGTCGAGCGTCAGAATGCCGACGAGATACGCCAGTGGCAAGTCCTGGAGCACGAGCACGGCCCCATGCTCACCAAGCTCAGGGAGAGGGCTAACATTGCCCTGGGCAACATCTGTGAGGCTGCCGTGGGCGAGACGCACACGATTAACTACGCCGGCAACCTGCAGTTCTTCACCACCGTGGTGACACAGCTGGAGGCACGGTCGGTCAAGGCCGAGAGGTTGGTGGAGGAGACGAGCCACGCCCTGCTCGGGCGCGCCTTTTCCCGCGTCTTCAGCCATCTTCGAAACATGGATCCCAACTTCGACTTCGACGCCGCCATCGCCCCAGTTCCCCAAGCCATTCGAGGTGACCTGGCTGAATGGGTGGAGAGCAACGTAGATGCTCTCGCCCGGGCCTTCACTTCGGATGATGACGATGTGGTCGTGGCCGCCGCCGAAGGTGGTGTGGTGGATGACCCCAACGCCGTTGATGGTGGCGCAGACCACGAAGGCGAGTCCAGCGACGCCAGCGATAGCTCGGGAGGCGCCCCCGAGGATGCACTGGGGGATTTGTTAGATTGACCATGTACTATCCTCGTCTTTTTACCTTGCATAGATAGAACTCAGGCGTTTAGCCTGGCGGTTGTGAGAGCATTTTGGGAGGGGAAGCCCCTCATGTATGAACTCGTATCTAATGTATCTGCAGTGATTAAATTGTACGCGTGTCCAACGGTAGGCTGGTTCACCCTTGTTCCTTCTTGGCTCCAAAGCTGCCTGCTGGATGGCGCCGCGCCTCGGGTGCTTTCCAGTTGAAAGCTCGGGAGGCGGGGTCGTTGCCGATAGGAAACCCCACAGGCGTGGGCCGTCTTTGCAGGCTCAGGGCCTTTTCTCGAGCGAGACGTCTTCACAGGCGTTCGCCATCTTCACAGGCTCCGGGCCATTTCTCGAGCGAGACGTCTTCACAGGCGTTCGCCTTCTTCACAGGCTCAGGGCCTTTTCTCGAGCGGGACGTCTTCACAGGCATTTGCCTTCTTCACAGGCTCAGGGCCTTTTTCCGAGCGGGACGGCTTCACAGGCGTTCGCCTTCTTCACAGGCTCCGGGCCTTCTCCCGAGCGGGATGGCTTCACAGGCGTTCGCCTTCTTCACAGGCTCAGGGCCTTCTCCCGAGCGGGATGGCTTCACAGGCGTTCGCCTTCTTCACAGGCCCAGGGCCTTCTCCCGAGCGGGATGGCTTCACAGGCGTTCGCCTTCTTCACAGGCTCAGGGCCTTCTCCCGAGCGGGATGACTTCACAGGCGCTCGCCTTCTTCACAAGCTCCGGGCCTTTCATGAGAAAACGATCTCCGCAAGCACCAAAGGTCATCTCGCGAGGGAGCGACAGCGGCAGTCTGGGCTGTGCTCAAGCTAGGCCTGGCCCGGCTCGCGAGGGGCTCGCGAGGGGAGGCAGCTGTGGTGAGATGGTGACCAGAACGCGGGAAACGATTCAAACAAGGCCAAGCACCCCTTCCCCGAACGCACGCAAAGCTCAAGTTCGAATTCAACTTAAATCCAGCGGGGGAAAAAGGTTACAACCGAAGGAAAAAGGCAATGAAAACAAACAAAAAGGCCGCATCCGGCACCTAATCTAGTCTTTGACGTCTTCTCACCAGCGCGGAGCTAAGTGTTGTCCACTGGGTGTGGGAGGGAGCCCCAGGGCCTGAGGCCGGCACCCCTGAGACTCCGGGCCGTGTACAGCCCCACTCATTATTACGTGAGAGTGTCACGGGGCGGCGAGCTTCACAGGCACTGGCCCTTCTTCACAGGAACCGGCCTCGCTTCATATCGCCAGACGAGGGCCCCGCCTTGCGCCACACTCTAGTGCCACCAACGACGACCGAAAACCAGGACGCCGCCGGTGGGGTAGAGCGGTCGCCAGCGGTTCCCCCGACGACCACGGGTCCTCCGCCAGGGGCAGGCCCTCAGGCGCCTCCCCAGCGGAGGGCCTACCTTCTAAGAACGCCTTGCTCCGAACGCCGCGGTGGTGATGAGGATCCCTACCCCTTTCCTGCAGCCCCCTGCGTCCTCCTCCCGAGGGGTAGGAGGCCGCGGGAGCGGGGCAGCTGCTTGCTGCGGCGACCTGCACCTCCTGTGACCCATGATTAGCGTATGCCTGCTCTTGAGGAATTAACGGTACCCGATAGTCATTGCCTCCAGTGTGACCGACGGAGCCATCCTGGGGTCCCTGGAAGGTTTGGCCTCTGGCGTCTCGTCCCCCCAGCTGGGGCTGAAGAGTGAGCCCTGTTCGCCCTCGTGAGCGTGCCCTTGGTCCATCATGTGGGGCACGTATTCCTCTGGCGCCGCCACCCCGAATGTTGTGCTGTAGTGCTCCATGCGCCACGCGGCGTTGCTCGCCGTGCCCACCGTGGGGTGGTAGCGCGGTTTCCCGCACGCGCCATGGGCCGTGCTGAGCCCTTCTCCTTCTTGCGCCGGGGGCGGGGTCAGCGCCACCGTCAGTCCAGTGCCGACGGATTCGCTGGTGCCGGGGTAGTCCTGAGGCCCGCGGGGGCGCGGGGGGCCTCCTCGTCCGTCGCCCTGAGCTGGAGGCGGAAGCCGAGTGCAGAAGGAGTGAGCCCCCGAAACGGCGAAGCCCAGGAGCTCGGTGACCCGCTCCAGCAGCACGTCGCGGCCGCCCTCCAGTAGCCTGCACTGCAGCAGCTCCCGTGCTACTGTGAGCGCGGCCCTCGAGTTCGCCTGTTCCCGGCGGGTGTACGGTGTCGTAGTTGCGGCGTGATTGGAGGCCCTCGCTGCCGACCGCGCCTGTCGCGGTGTGAGGGTCGCAGAAGCTTGCCCGCATCGCCCGCGGCCTGCAGCGCCCTGCGGACCGCGAGCTGCCTGTGGTGCGGGGTTGCCCGGAGCGGGAGGCTCCGCGTAGATGGGCCACGCCGCCCATGGGCCTTGGTTGCCCGCCTGGTTGCCGGACATGGTGATGACGACGCAATGGGAGACGGAGCGATGGGAAGGAAGATTCCGACGCACCCCTACCTGGCGCGCCAAATGTCGGATCACGGGTTCCGGCAGACCCTTAAGGTTTGAACTCTGGGGTGCGCGCGGAGATCGTGCCCTCTACCTCTCCGCCTCTTAAGGATCTAACTACTGCCAGAACGACACAAGAGACACAAAGTTTATACTAGTTCGGGCCACCGTTGTGGTGTAATACCCTACTCTAGTTTGTGGTGGGTGGATTGCCTCTTGGGCTGATGATGAAGAACAGTACAAGGAAGAACAGCCTCGCGAGGGTCTGTTCTTGGCTAGGGGATGAACTGCTAGGGGAGTTCGATCGCCCTTCTCTCTCTCTCTCTAGATGCTGGATTAGATGCCTCTACCCTGGGGGTGGCTAGTCCTATTTATAGGCAAAGGCCCTGGGCCTCTTCCCAAATATTGAGCGGGAAGGGCGCCAACAATTGGCCAACTCGAAGGGGAACATCTGCTACACTTATCCTGACTAAAGTTGGTCTTCGCCTGCCAAAGGCCCTGTGGTGACGCCGTCCTGGGCTCCATGGTGACCTCCTTCCCACCGTTGGACTGGTCTTGGTCTCATTGCACCGAAATGGGTGCCTTTGCTTGATCCTCTCGCCTGCGCTTGCCCCCTTTGCACCAAGGAGGAAAGGGAGACGCTGTGCGGGCTGGCGCCCGCCTGGCACCCTTGGTCGTCATGGCTTGCGTCATGGGCACCTCGTGAGGTACCCGCCTTGATCTCTCCGCCTCCTCGCGAGCCATCCTAAGGAGGCCGTGCTTGAGGAAGCGCCATGTCGTCCGCCTCGCGAGGCTTGGCCCCTCGCAAGGGTCTTGAGCCTTGTGTTGATGAAGATGGGCCATGCTAGGCCCCCGTTTGAGCCACGCCGCAGGCAGGCAAGTTTGGGGATCCCCATTCCCAGAACGCCGACAGCACGGGGTCGAGAGAAGAGCGGGTCTAACAGAGAGCACGCGGTTCGTTTATCCAGGTTCGGGCCGCGATGATGCGTAAAACCCTACTCCTGCTTTGGTGGATGTATTCTGAGTTCTTGAGCTAGCTACGGGGTGTAACAAGCTCCAAAAAGCCGAATCCTTCTCTTGTGCGCCATGGGCCTCCTTTTATAGGTGAAAGGGGCCGCCACAGTGGCACACAGGAGGTGGAAAGGTCTAAAGTGGCACGAGGTTATCCCTCGTATTATAGGACAAGGTGCATTTAATGCATCACTTAGGTGTCCTCTTGCTTTATCGGGGACGGGGGCGACGCCCGTCCCGTCCGTCGCCGCTCCTCCAAGCTTCGACGTGCGCCCTGGCCAGCGATGCATGCGGTGCTATGTAGGCAGATAGGCAGCTGAGGTGGCGCGGTGGTGGAGCCTCCACGAAGGGCAGCATGTTGCCACGCAGGTGCCTGCCCAGCTGGTTGGGTCGGCAGCTGCACGCGAATGGCGGCGGAGACTTGGCTGGCGCGGGCCTGACGGTGGCCCTACTGATGCGCTTGGTGAGGGCCTTACCGGGTGTCCCGGCAAGGGTCTTGCCGTGGCGCGCAGGCATCCCCGGCAAGGATCTTGTCGGGGTCTTGTGGGTTTCTTCGGTGAGGATGGCTGCCTTCCAATCCTCAGTTGATCTTGACTATTCTTTGTCTTCACAAAGATCTGCATGCCACCACAGAGGTGCCTCCCGAGCCCTGCCCCAACACATTTGTTGAGTGTTGGTGGGCTCGAGGGTGGCTCGCTCGACTGGCGTCGGCGAGCTGCCCCGGCAAGGTTCTTGCCGGAGCCGCTGAGGCTGCCCCGGCAAGGGTCCTTGCAGGGGAAACCCGCTTCGCCCATCTGATCTTTGTGGCCTTGGTTCTTGTCGTTGCTTTGCTTCATCTTGGGCTTCGGGTCTGACCTTGGCTCACCTCCCTTGCCCTGCTTGGTGTGGTCGCGGGCGTGGCTCTGACTACCCGTGCACAGGTAAAGGGGTACAAAAATGTGCCCCTAGTTTTGTACACCGATAGCGATGGCGCTGGAAGCTGTGGAGCACAGCCTCGAGCTTGAGCGACTGGAGACGAGGGAGCGCCAAGTTGTCCAAGCGGAGGACGCTGTCGATGCGCGCGAGGCCAGGGCTCAGGAGGAGGTTGGTCGCCGGGTGGCCGAGGCTCGCGCGGATCTTGAGGGGAGGTATGACTTGGGGTTGAAGCTTGCGGGGACGGAGGTTGCGGGTAGGGCCGGCGCCCTTAGGCTCAAGCTGGCTGGAGTGGAGAGGCACGAGGAGGCTACAGCTGCCACCCTGGTGTAGGCGGAATTGGCCTCTGCTCGCGCCGAGCTACTTTCTCTTCAGAAACGGGTTGATGACGCCGAGGCCGTTGCGCGGCTGAACAAGGAGGAAGTGCTTCAGCGGCGGAACTTGGAGCGCGAGCACGCCCCCATGCTCCAGGTTCTTAGGAACAGGGATAACGTTGCGCTGGGCCATATCTACGACAAGAATGCCCCTCATCCTCATACGGATGCCTATGCCAGCCATCTTTGCTTCTTCTCCGACGTGGTGACGCGTCTTGAAGCTCGATCCGATAGAGCTCGCCAGCTTGTCGAAGAGATGAGTCGCGGTTTGCTCGGGCGCGCGTTCTCCCATGTCTTCAGCCACCTCCAGAACGCCTACCAGGATGTTGAATTTGACGCCGCCATCGCCCCAGTTCCGCAGGCCATCCGGGGCAACCTGGCGCGGTGGGTGGAGGACAATGTGGACGCGCTGGTCAGAGCCTTCGCTTGTGACAACGACGCGGTGCTGGTCGCTGCAGACGAAGGCGACATGGTCGACGACGGTGATGCCAGCGTTGGTGAAGGTGGAGGCGACGCCAACGATGGCGAGAGCGACGCTAGTGGTGCGTCGGAAGATGACATGGGGGACGCGGCGAGCGACATATCCGGCTGATCCCACGTTTCCCTGCTGTTTACCCTGTAAAAACTTGGGCGCGACCCCTAGAGATTGTAAGAGCATTTTGAGAGGGGGAGCCCCTCATGTAAACAAATCACAGTTTCTATTCTTCTATTTCAAGTTGGGTATGCGCCTTTGCATGACTGTGAGTCCGATGGAGGGTCTTTGGTACGGCTTACCTTAGCCAGCGCATGTCCCGAGCTGGGTCGCGGGGTCGTGCGTTTCTGAGGCTCCTGAGGGGCCTGCCGATCCTTCCGAGGGGGGCCCGTGAGAGATAAGCATCTGCTGTGACGCTGGAGATGATGGAGAGCGAAACGCCTCCGCGAGCCTCTCCGCTACATGTCGTGGATGACACCAAGGTGTTATCCGAAAGGACCTCTCTAGACCAGGGAGAGGTGCGGAAGGCCGCTGAGGAGCTCGTGCCTGGAGCCAGGTTGAGGAGCCAGGTGCAGGCCCCGTCCTTGAGCGCCATGGGAAACCAGTTCGCCATGACCTTCTCGTCTCCGTTGGCAGCTTCGATGCCCAGCTCATAGAGCTGGAGGAACTCCGCAGGGTCGGCCGTGCCGTCATAACGAGGAGGCAGGTCTGGCTTGAACTTGTCGGGCCACGTGACGCTGCGTAGCTCGGTGGTGAAGGCACGACAGCCTGCTGTGGCCACGGGAGGCCTTGGGTGATGGAGAGCTTGGTCTTGCAGGTCCCCACGCGCTGCAGCTGGGAACAGCGCGGGGTCTTGACGTGCGGGAGCAGGAGCATAGTCGCGACGTGCTGGAGCAGGGAGCACCCTGGCAGCTTCTTGCGGGCGAGGGGCTTCTTGGCAGCTCCGCTCTTGCTGCGCTGGCACCTGACGGAACGGGTCCCGCCCAGGGGCCACGCGCCTTGGAGCCAGGGCTCCCTCTTGAGGAGGAGGCGGCTGGGGCGCCCCCGGAGCTTCATCGCCAGCGCGGGGCGGGGTGCGGTGCAGCGGAAAGGACGGTGCGGGAGAACCCCCTGCGGCGCAGACGAGCTCGGCGACGTGGTCGAGCCATTCTTCGTAGACATCGTCGACGGGACGGTAGTGCAGGAGCTCGTTTGCCGCGATGAGCGCAGCTCGAGCCTCCATGGGTGCGCGGAGCGCACGGGACGAAGAACCAGCTGGCGTGAGCGAGGGAGTAGCGGTGCGGCCGTCTTGCCGCACGGACGGATGCTGAGACGACGCTTGATGCTCGTTCCCCGCCGGGACGGTGGCGGCGTTGGCGGCAGGTGACGGGGAACGGCGAGGACACCCACCGACAGGAGCCGTCTGGGCGACACGGGAAGCGAGAGCGGCTCGGCGCTCGGTGCGGGCCCGAGGAGCGTCAGACATGGAAGCGACGGTCGGAGGAGAACGGGGCGGTGGAAGACGAATTCCGGCGCACCCCTACCTGGCGCGCCAAATGTCGGATTTAGGGTTCCGGCAGACCCTTGAGGTTCGAACACTGGGGTGCGCACGGAGATTTCGCCTTCTACCTACCTGCTCCCCACCGCCTTGCTAAGATCTAAGCTATGGAAAGAACAACACAAGAGACACATGGTTTATACTGGTTCGGGCCACCGTTGTGGTGTAATACCCTACTCCATTTTGCGGTGTGGTGGATTGCCTCTTGGGCTGATGATGATGAGCAATACAGGGAAGAACAGCCTCGCGAGGGTCTGTTCTTGGCTGGGGCGATGAACTGCTAGGAGGAATTCAGTCGCCCTTCTCTCTCTGTGTGTGTGACTCTGATTGATTCCGATTGCCCTCTCCTTCTAATTCTAATTGCCTCTACCCTGGGGTGGCTAGTCCTATTTATAGGCAAAGGCCCTGGGCCTCTTCCTAAATATTGAGCGGGAAGGGCGCCAACAATTGGCCATTTTGAAGGGGAACATATGGTACACTTACCCTGACTAAAGTTGGTCTTCGCCTGCCAAAGGCTCTGGTGGTGACGCTGGCTTGGGCTCCACAATGACTTCCTCCCTGCCGTTGGGCTGGTCTTGGTCTTGTTGCACCGAAACGGGTGCCTTTGCTTGATGCTCTCGCCTGCGCTTGCTCCCTTTGCACCAAAGAGGAAAGAAGGACACTGCGCGGGCTGGCGCCCGCCTGGCGTCCTTGATCATCATGGCTTGCGTCACGGGCACCTCGTGAGGTACCCCGCCTTGATCTCTCCGCCTCCTCGCGAGCTAGCCTGATGAGGCCGTGCCTGAGGAAGCTCCGTGTCGTCCGCCCCGTGAGGCTTGGCCCCTCGCGAGGGTCTTGGGTCTGTGTTGATGAAGATGGGTTGTGCTGGGGCCCCCTTTGATCCACGCCGTAGGCCGCAGGCAGGCAAGTGTGGGGACCCCCGTTCCCAGAACGCCGACAGTAGCCCCTGGGCCCAAGGCGCGCCCGGACTTGGCCGTGCAGGGAGGCGAAAGGGCAAGGGCGAAGCGCCGCGGGCCCTAACAGCCTGCGGCCTTGGGCGCCGCGTGGCGATTGATTGGACGTGGGCGTCTCCGCTTCCCCACGATGCCTCGGCAACCGCACGGATTGGACAAGTCCCTGCATGCAAAGCGGGTCATGATTACCTACGATCGTGGAGGTCGGCGGTTGGCCTCCGCCGGCCATAAGTATGGAATGGCACGTGCCCTTCCAGTCCATCTCTTCTTGCTTCTCCTTCTTCTCGGTCTTTGCTCCGTCTTGCTGCGATGGCTCCGATCCGCCGGTTCTCGGTGGCAGAGAAGGGAAAGGCTTCCCGAGATGAACCAGACCCGCTCCCGCCGAAGAAACGGCTCGCCCTCCGCCGCCGGGACAAGGGGGCCCATCAGGTGGTGTCGAGGCCCTGGGGCGAGCGGGCACCGCCGGGGTTCCCTCTTCCCTTGTACGCCCACATCGGGGGCTCGGAAGGAGTCGATGCCGACCGGCACGGGCGGCGCCGCTGTCGGCGCCGACGGGTCACGAAGGTGTGGGTCGTCCCCCCTGGGGTCCACACCGAGGGCTCCTCCCAATAGTTCGTGCTCCACGCCGCCATGCCTCCTCAGTCTTGGATTCGCCTTCCTCCCTTCTTCGCCTCCATCACCCTACAGGGAGAACTCTAGGAGCTTTGGCTGGAGCACGCCGGCTGTAGCACCCTCGCGACCGAGGCAGAGGTCGCAGTCGTTGCCCCGGGCGAGGTCCTCATGACTCGAGGCTGGGGCAAAATCGCCTGGGTTTGCAGGACAAGAGGCGCCTTCGTGATCCACTTGGAGTACGACGGTGCTTCAGTGATGTTCTTCAAGGTCTTCGATGCGAACGGGCGCCAGCTGGAGTGCTGCCCCGGGAGAGGTGGTCGGGACCCTACTACGGCGAGGACTGGGCCCGCCGACAGCTCCCTTCGCGGATCCTCATGAGGTGGAGGAGTCGGAGGATCCAGCGACTCCGGCGAGCTCTTCGCGACTCCGGAGACGAGCGACGACAGCTACGAGCCCCCGAGCCGGCGCCGCTCCTGGAGCAGGGCGGGCTCGTCAGGCCGTCAGCGACTCTGATCTGGATGGGGTTGACGCCGGTGCTTGACGGCCCATTGTTGATGATGGCGTCTTTTGCAGGGGTGCGTGTAGTTAGCGTCCCTTTAGGTTCTGTTCCCTGCGAGGAACCAAAGACGCGCCCCGTGGGGGCTTGTAAGGTGCATGTGATCCTGTTTGTTAATATAACCCTTGTCGTAAAATTGTGTGAGTTGCTCATTCCGTCTTAGCTCAGTTCTCCCTTTCGAACCTCACGAGGGCTTGGTGCTCTATGCCGACAGGTCCCAGTCCCAAGGCGGCTTCAGCTGTCACTGGTATGCCAGGTCGCGATGCCGTGGTTAAGGCCAGGAGGTGAGCGACCCGGGGTCTGGTAAGAGCCCCTGATTTGCGATGCTCAGGAGGTCCCCTTTGGCGCTCAAGCAGTCGTTCGGTGAGAAAGGAGAGCGGCGTCGCTAACACGGGATTTCATTAGGCGCGGGGATGGTGCCACAGTAGCTGGTGCTTCCGGGTGGTAACTTATCTCGAGAATCAGGGACCGCTCCCTGGTGTGTCGCCGGGTCCGTGCATCGGCAGGCGTGAGGTTGCTCGGCGAGGTCCTCGTGTGTCCCTCCCCTCTCACCTTTGCTCCCCTTTATGCTCTACGTCCTCGGGTCCCGGCCCTCGAGCGAGTCTCAGCCGTTGCTGGTATGCCAGCCGTGGACAAGGCCAGAGGGTGAGGGCTGGAGAGCCAGTAGGAGCCCTGAGTCGCGATGCTCAGGCACCCCCCCTTTAACGTGCAAGCGGTTCGCGCGGATGAGAGTGAAGGAGACACCGCAAGGGCCTCGCCTGACGCAGCTCCTTTAGGAGATCCTGTAGACCTATCATAGAAAGAACGAGGGGTTGCCGTGACAATTGGAAGTCAGCCGTTGGTTGCTTCCGAGGGGCGATGAGGCACTGAAGGCTTGACGAGGTGGCGCCATGCGGGGCTGCCGCGGCCAGAGCTCAGCCATTCAGGTTTGTTGGCGTTGCAGGGACGGACCCATGCGCAAGCGTCGTGCCGTTTTGGGAGCAGCTCCTTCAGTTAGCGTCAGTTGAGTGGGCAACTAGATCAAACACATTAGCCGCGAAGGAGTGGATTCATTCAAATAGATGCTGGGAAGGCTGTCATCACTGGGTCAGGCCCGAGCGACTTGGGGATGATGCAGCCCGAGGGGCGCCCCCAACAAAGTAAGCTAACGACATGAAACAAAAGGGATACATGCCGCAGGGACGGACCCACGCGGCCTGGGAATAATGCAGCCCTGGGGGGCGCTCCCAGCTGGAAATGAAACTTGAAAGATGTCACCTGATGATGTTGAGGATGAAGGAGTGTTGGTGTAGCAGACTCGGTGGGTTGCGGAAGCCGATCCTCACGAGCCCCCAGGCCCAGGGGCCTCGGGAGGCTCCGGAGGCGCTGGTGGCTCCTCGCGGACCATCTCCATCTCTGCCAGTGCTGCGGAACGCCTGGCCTCTTGAGCCTCCATGATGCCCCTCATGAGGCGCTGGTACGTGGCAGCCGCGTTCGACAAGCCATAATGCATGCGAACGTAGCTGTGGGGTGGACCTTCGCAGCGCCCCACTCGCAAGGGCCAGAAGCACTCCAGAGAGGCGACTCGATTGAGCCCTAGTGTGTCGATGCAGACGCGCAGCCCACCATCCTCGCCTGGATGGGGAGCCACAGCTGGTAGGCGGTGGCCGCCTCTCATGACTCTTGACTCCTGTAGCTCCTGAATGGCCTTGCTGACGAACTCCTAATGGTCTGGCCCCCTTGCCTTACTCCTTCTCGAGGGAAACGTGCTTTGAAACACGCATCCATGTGGTGCCCAAGCGCCTCCCTCATGACCTTAGCCAGGTCGGTGTCCCTCCAGGGGAGAGCCCCCGAGCCCTGCCTGAGGAGGGCGCCGGGCGCGCTTTCCTATGCTATGGAAGGAGGATCCCCCTGGGCAGGTGTGGGCCCTGAGGGGCCTGCCTCTTGAGGGGCCGGGCCGGACGATGTCTTCTTCTTCTTGGGGGTGGTCTCGGGAAGCCTCATGCTTCCGTGATCCCGGTCTTCCAGTGATGCGGCCTGAAAGGCTCGTTCCAGGGAACACACCGCGTCCTTCTCTTCACATGGCACCGTGATGACTCCGCCACTTCCTGGCATCTTGAGGACGTTGTAGCCGTGGTGAGTTACGGCCATGAACTTGGCCAGCACCGGGTACCCAAGGATGGCGTTGTACGGCAGACGAATGTGAGCGACGCCGAAGTCGATGAGCTCGGTGCGGTAGTTGTTGCATGCCCCGAAGGTGACAGGGAGGCGAACCTGCCCAATCGGGACCGTGGAGCCGTTGGTGACTCCGGAGAAAGGCTTGGTTGGCTGAAGCTGGTTGTAGGGCACTTGGAGATTGTTGAATGTTTCCACGGACAGGACGTTGAGCCCTGCCCCGCCATCGATGAGGGTCCTGGTGACCACCATGTTGCTGATGATTGGGGAACAAAGCATCGGGAGGACTCCGGCTGTGGCCGCACACTTGAGCTGATCTGCTGAGCTGAACGTGATGGCGCATGCCGACCACCTGAGAGGGCGCGTGGCTTCGAGCTTGGGGAGGACTGCATTTACTTCACGGGCGAACTGCTTGAAGATGCGCTGAGAGGCTGGGGCTTGAGCCCCGCCCAGGATGCAAGCGATCGCGCGCGGCTCCTGGAAGCCCCCAGCCCCCTCGTCCTGATGGCCGTCCTCATTTCTCCTTGGCTGCGGCGGCAGCGGAGGGAGGCCTGCGTTGCCTTGCGGGCGATCCTCGCGAGGCTGATCCCTCCAGTCTCCCTCGCGAGGCGGGTCTTGCCAGCGGTCCTCGCGAGGTCGATCGCACCACCCTTGGTGCGGGCCGTGGTCTTCCCAGCGTCCTGCGTTCCTTCCTCCTCCTCGACCGTAGCCCCGGTCACCACGGTTGGTACGACGGCCGATTCTTCCTTCTCGCACGGCTCGGAGCTCTTGACATCCGTTGGTGTTGTGGGTGTGGAGGTCATGGTACACACAGTACCGACTGCCCTTGGAAGACTCGGGCTGATCTCTGCCCCGCTTGGTGTCTGGCTCTGCCGCGAGTACGGCAGCCCCCTTGCGCTTCACATCCTTGGCCTTGGACTTCTTATCTTCTGGGTCTGCGGCAGGAAGCTCGAGGAGGGAGAGACGCCCTTCCTCAGCCCTGGCGCACTTGGTCGCCAAGTTGAACAGCTCCAAGGAAGTGCACAGGTCCTCGTGCATCGCCAGCTCCTCCTTCATCTTGACGTCGCGCATGCCGTCGGAGAAGGCTGAGATGATGGCCTCCTCGGTCACCTTAGGAATCTTGAGGTGTGCGTTGTTGAAGCGCTGGATGTACTTCCGCAGGGTCTCTCCGGGTTGTTGGTTGATGCGGCGCATGTCGCTCACGGCGGGTGGCCGGTCGCGAGTACCTTGGAAGTTGGCGATGAAGCGGGTGCGCATCTCGTCCCAGGAGGAGACCATGCCTGGAGCCAGGTTGAGGAGCAAGGTGCGGGCCCCGTCCTTGAGCGCCATGGGAAACCAGTTCGCCATGACCTTCTCGTCTCCGTTGGCAGCTTCGATGCCCAGCTCATAGAGCTGGAGGAACTCCGCAGGGTCGGCCGTGCCGTCGTAACGAGGAGGCAGGTCTGGCTTGAACTTGTCGGGCCACGTGACGCTGCGTAGCTCGGTGCTGAAGGCACGGCAGCCTGCTGTGGCCACGGGAGGCCTTGGGTGATGGAGAGCTTGGTCTTGCAGGTCCCCACGCGCTGCAGCTGGGAACAGCGCGGGGTCTTGACGTGCGGGAGCAGGAGCATAGTCGCGACGTGCTGGAGCAGGGAGCACCCTGGCAGCTTCTTGCGGGCGAGGGGCTTCTTGGCAGCTCCACTCTTGCTGCGCTGGCACCTGACGGAACGGGTCCCGCCCAGGGGCCACGCGCCTTGGAGCCAGGGCTCCCTCTTGAGGAGGAGGCGGCTGGGGCGCCCCCGGAGCTTCATCGCCAGCGCGGGGCGGGGTGCGGTGCAGCGGAAAGGACGGTGCGGGAGAACCCCCTGCGGCGCGGACGAGCTCGGCGACGTGGTCGAGCCATTCTTCGTAGACGTCGTCGACGGGACGGTAGTGCAGGAGCTCGTTTGCCGCGATGAGCGTAGCTCGAGCCTCCATGGGTGCGCGGAGCGCACGGGACGAAGAACCAGCTGGGGTGAGCGAGGGATTAGCAGTGCGGCAATCTTGCCGCACGGACGGATGCTGAGACCACGCTTGCTGCAAGTTCCCCGCCGGGCCGGTGGCGGCGTTGGCGGCAGGTGACGGGGAACGGCGAGGACGCCCGCCGACAGGAGCCGTCTGGGCGACACGGGAAGCGAGAGCGGCTCGACGCTCGGCGCGGGCCCGACGAGCGTCAGACATGGACGCGATGGTCGGAGGAGAACGGGGTGGTGGAAGACGAATTCCGCCGCACCCCTACCTGGCACGCCAAATGTCGGATTTAGGGTTCCGGCAGACCCTTGAGGTTCGAACACTGGGGTGCGCGTGGAGATTTCGCCTTCTACCTACCTGCTCCCCATCGCCTCGCTAAGATCTAAGCTATGGAAAGAACAACACAAGAGACACAGGGTTTATACTGGTTCGGGCCACCGTTGTGGTGTAATACCCTACTCCACTTTGTGGTGTGGTGGATTGCCTCTTGGGCTGATGATGATGAGCAATACAAGGAAGAACAACCTCGCGAGGGTCTGTTCTTGGCTGGGGCGATGAACTGCTAGGAGGAGTTCAGTCGCCCTTCTCTCTCTGTGTGTGTGTGTGACTCTGATTGATTCCGATTGCCCTCTCCTTCTAATTCTAATTGCCTATACCCTGGGGGTGGCTAGTCCTATTTATAGGCAAAGGCCCTGGGCCTCTTCCCAAATATTGAGCGGGAAGGGCGCCAACAATTGGCCATTTTGAAGGGGAACATATGGTACACTTACCCTGACTAAAGTTGGTCTTCGCCTGCCAAAGGCTCTGGTGGTGACGCTGGCTTGGGCTCCACAATGACTTCCTCCCTGCCATTGGGCTGGTCTTGTTCTCGTTGCACCGAAACGGGTGCCTTTGCTTGATGCTCTCGCCTGCGCTTGCTCCCTTTGCACCAAAGAGGAAAGAAGGACACTGCGCGGGCTGGCGCCCGCCTGGCGTCCTTGACCGTCATGGCTTGCGTCACGGGCACCTCGTGAGGTACCCCGCCTTGATCTCTCCGCCTCCTCGCGAGCCAGCCTGATGAGGCCGTGCCTGAGGAAGCTCCGTGTCGTCCGCCCCGCGAGGCTTGGCCCCTCGCGAGGGTCTTGGGTCTGCGTTGATGAAGATGGGCCGTGCTGGGCCCCCCTTTGAGCCACGCCGCAGGCAGGCAAGTCTGGGGACCCCCATTCCCAGAATGCCGACAACACTGAATTCTCTGAACTCAAGCAAAAGCTGAAGCTGTTTGATGATGAAATCGACCGCATTAACAAGCGGTTCGAGGAGGCACGAGGTATGCTTTTGGAAGATCCCTTATAAACCCGAATTGTAATGCAGACTCAGAGTTTAAGCTCATGTGCTACTATGTGTATGATTGTAGGCAGCATGGCCGAGGTCGAAGCCCTCAAGAGTGCTCTTGCCGAAGCCAAGGAGGAGGCGAAGGCAGGTAAAGCGGCCACAGACAAAGCGGTTGCGGATTTAAAGGTCGAACAGGTTGCCCGCCGCGAGTATGAGGGATGGTGACCGAGGTGGAGCGGGAGCTCAAGGACGCCGCCGACAAGTGCGAGTCCTTAGAGGAGCAGAATGAGGCCCAGACAACCGAACTTGCCAAGGCTCTATAGGCGGCCAAAGAAGCACGGACCGAGTCCCGGGCGGCTCGTGAGGAGATCAAGCAAGTTAAACAAATAGCGGCTGGTAAGCCTTTTCTTTTACAGAGTATATTTGGCGGTCGAAGATATGCTTTGCTAAATCGGTTGTGGAGTGCTCCAAACGCCTTTGCAGATCTCCCAAGGAGTGCAGCCGACGCCACATAGTATTTCTGGGCCCAATACGGGAACACGATGGAGAAGCTCTTCTGGTCATAGTACTTAGCGCCAAAGCGGCCAGCACTGCTGAACAACCAGATGATGCAGCTGGCGGAGCTGCATAGGATGTCTGGTTTGGCCATGAAGGACATCATAGTCCGACTATGGGCAGCCGGACCCATTCCAAGCAGCTACTTCGGCCTAGTCAAGCGACTTGGTGATGCCTTGCCCCGAGTTGAGGCTGTGAAGCGCTTGGCGTGCATAGAAGGTGCGTGGATGGCCTTTGCCCGTGTCCAGATGCACTGGGCGAAGATGAAGGCCGCCGTCGTGGCAGTTAAGGGTCCGCCCAGAGGCAAGGACCACCGCAAGCCGGAGCACTATTTTGAAGACATCCTAGAGGGTGCCCATTTGATAGAGGGCCAATGCTCGAAGGATATTATGTTCGAGTGAATGTATCAACACGTTTTATTATAAATCAAACCTTTGCAATGTGTTTATGCTTTTTGTCATAAAGTATTTTTCCTCATGTGCGTCCGTTTGTATCCCTGAGAGTTCGCCAGTCCTCGGCTTCAGCCCCCATGTAGATACTACGGGGGTGTTCGTAATAGCACATGACCACACTTGACCCAACATCTTGGTCCGTAAAGGAGGTGTCAGTGCGGCGAACCAGGCAATCGGACTCTGCGGCTTTATCACTCTCACTTAGCCATAGGAGTTTGACAATGGGACTGTAAGATAGCCCCTGGTGCGTATGCGGCTATTCAAACTTGGATACCTTATGCGCATGACTGGAAGAGAGCCAATCCTTCATGTAACACGGAAGAAATCGCTAGAGATTTAGTAAGTCGCCGAATTGCTGACCAGCTCTCGCCGCATCATGACAGTCAGTTTTCGGCTTTCTCTACTGAGGTGCTTGACCGGACGAACCAGAAACACAATCGCAGTAGTTCTCCCTTTACTATCTTAGCCGAACAAGCGGAACGTAAGGTAGCAAACACAGGAGTCGGGCAACCCAACTATTGACCAAAGACATGATTCGGAGCCGATGCATATAATGCAGTATTCGGGACGCCGAAGTCTACTCCGAGAGTGTTCGGACTTTCTGTTTTTGAAAATATATATGGCTGAATAGAGCCCCTGGTGTTGTAAGTCGTGTCGAGGTGTATATGTCAATCTGACGTAAAGAGGGTAGACGGGTTATGAAATAAGCCAATACCGGACAAGGTTGGGCAAAAATGTTTCCATTATAGTCTGATTGGTACGTCAAAACGTATATTTACATAAGATGCCATGAGCATCAAGGCTATTTTACATGCCGAGAACAAGGGTAAGTTGTATACAGGTCCTTAAAAGGAAAAGATGATCTTGAAGATCCTTTGGACACTTTGCCGCACGTCTGCGCCGCCTTCACCTGGGCGTATGATCCTTTGATAGGATCAACGATCGAGTATACATAAGGGGCCTGGAAAAGGGCCCTTGGTACCATCGATAAGTGATATGGGTTATAAAGAACCTAAAAAATAAAAATAGGGAGAAAAAAGGGAAGAATATGAGGGTTCGGATAGGGTTGAGCCGTATCGTGGACTTTATTTTTATTATGCCTCCATCCTTGCCCATGGCATCTTTAGTGCATAGTTATGTATGCGCAGCACATATGCCGTTATCAGGTTGGGGCTTTGACGGAGGCTGAATTGCTAATCTAGCTCTAGACGAGCCGGACTGCCATTCTGCAGGGTAGACCGGACTCATTTGACAGTGCCCGGGGGCTTGACTGCCGATCTAATATTTGGCTCAATGAGGCCACCCTGTACTTCGGCTGCGAGGGCCGCGGTATGCTCCTCAGTACGGAGGGAGCGCTCCATGTTTCCATTAACTATAATAACACCGCAGGGCCACATTGAAGCAGGCGAAGGCGGTTCTCCCAAGCAGTGCGTGATAACCACTGTGAAAAGGGACGACGTCGAAGATCAAGTCTTCGCTTCGGAAGTTGTCTGGCGAACCGAAGACCACTTCCAACGTTATTGAGCCCGTGCAGCGGGCTTCTACACTAGGTATTACTCCTTTAAAGGTGGTTTTAGTGGGCTTTATTCTTGATGGATCGATGCCCATTTTGCGGACAGCGTCCTGATAAAGCAGGTTAAGGCTGCTACCACTGTCCATAAGGACTCGCGTAAGATGGAATCCGTCGATGATTGGATCGAGGACCAATGATGCCGATCCTCCATGGCGGATACTGGTCGGATGGTCTCTATTATCAAAAGTGATCGGACAGGCTGGCCATGGGTTAAAATTTGGGGCGACTGGCTCTATGGCGTAGACATCCCTTAATGCGTGCTTGCGCTCCCGCTTGGGGATATGAGTGACATAGATCATGTTCACTGGTTTTACCTCGGGGGAAATTTTCTTTTTCCCCCCTGTGTTCGTTGGGCGAGGTTCTTCGTCGTCCTCGCTAGGCGGCCCTTTCCCCTTATGTTCGGTGTTTAGCTTACCGGCCTGTTTAAAGACCCCAATAGTTTTTGTTGGTATGATTGGCAGGCTTGTCAGGGGTGCCATGAATCTCGCAAGGCCGATCAAATATTCAGTCCAAGCTGGATGGACCATCTTTGTTTCCTTTGAATGGATTCTTCCGCTGACCGGGTTTAGAGCCACTGTATCCAGCATTGACCGTCGTGTCTTCGGTTTCTTCATTGTTGCTTCGACACTTGTGACTATTGTGTCGTGGCTTGCCGTTGCCATCTCTGGCTTCGGAGGTGCTAGGGTCCCTGGTGTTATTGCTTCTACGAGCTAGCCAGCTATCTTCTCCCGCCCAAAAGCGGGTCATAAGTGCGGTGAGAGCTGCCATGGACTTCGCCTTTTTTTTGGCTGAGGTGTCCGGCGAGCCACTCGTCACGGACGCTGTGTTTAAAGGCCGCGAGGGCTTCGGCATCCGGACAATCAACAATTTGGTTCTTTTTAATCAAGAACCTGATCCAGAGTTTTCGGGCTGACTCTCCGGGTTGCTGGACTATATGACTAATGTAACGCCCTCGATGCGGCAATATCTCCCACGTGTCGGGGCACGACTTAGAGGCATAACCGCATAGAAAGCAATGTCGCAAGTGAGGTAATCTTCACACAACCCATGTAATACATAAGGGAAAGAGATACATAGTTGGCTTACAGTCGCCACTTCAGACAATACATAAATAAACATCCATCATTCAAATTACACTCAAGGTCCGACTACGGTACCAAAATGAAAGAAGACTACCACAAATGCTACACAGATCCCCGAATCACCCCAACTGGGCTCCACTACTGATCATCTGGAAAAGACACATAGTAACGGCCACGTTCCTCATCGAACTCCCACGTGAGCTCGGTCGCGTCATCTGCACTGGCATCGTTGGCACCTGCAACTGTTTTGGTAGAATCTGTGAGTCACAGGGGACTCAGCAATCTCACACCCGCGAGATCAAGACTATTTAAGCTTATAGGTAGGATGGGTTAATGAGGTGGAGCTGCAGCAAGCGACTAGCATATATGGTGGCTAACAACGCAAAAGAGAGTGAGAAGAGAAGCAAAGCACGGTCGAGAAGCTAGAAGTGATCAAGAAGTGATCCTAGAACAACCTACGTCATACATAACTCCAACACCGTGTTCACTTCCCGGACCCCGCCGAGAAGAGACCATCACGGTTACACACGCGGTTGATGTGTTTTAGTTAAGGTCAACTTCGGGTTTTCTACAACCGGACATCAACAAATTCCCATCTGCCTCATAACCACGGGCACGGCTTTCGAAAGATAATACCCTGCAGGGGTGTCCCAACTTAGCCCATTATAAGCTCTCACGGTCAACGAAGGATATTCCTTCTACCGGGAAGACCCGATCAGTCTCAGAATCCCGGTCTACAAGACATCTCGACAGCAATAAAACAAGTCCAGCAAAGCCGCCCGATTGTGCCGACAAATCCTGATAGGAGCTGCACATATCTCGGTCTCAGGGCACATCCGGATTGTCCAAACTTCCGGTAGGCCAGTCCAGAGTTGCCCCTGGCGACCATCGGCGGCTGACAGTTCGGACCAACACTCGAAGGAGCACTGGCCCGGGGGGGTTAAAATAAAGATGACCCTCGGGCTATCGAAAACCCGGGGGAAAAAAGGCTTAGGTGGCAAATGGTAAAACCAATGTTGGGCCTTGCTGGAAAAGTCTTATTCAAAGAGAACTGTCAAGGGGGTCCCATAAATCACCCAACCGTGTAAGGAACGCAAAATCCGGGAACATAACACCGGTATGACGGAAACTAGGGTGGCAAGAGTGGAACAAAACACCAGGCATAAGGCCGAGCCTTCCACCCTTTACCAAGTATATATATAGATGCATTAATTAAATAAGAGGTATTGTGATATCCCAACAAGTAAGCATGTTCCAACAAGGAACAACAAGTCCATGTTCCAACAAGGAACAAGCTTCAACTTCACCAGCAACTAGCAACGCTATAAGAGGGGCTGAGCAAAGCGGTAACATAGCCAATCAACGGTTTGCTAGGACATGGATGGTTAGAGGCTGACAAGGCAATATGGGTGGCATGATATAGCAAGTGGTAGGTACCACAGCATAGGCATAGCAAAAGAGCGAGCATCTAGCAAGCAAAGATAGAAGTGATTTCGAGGGTATGGTCATCTTGCCGGCAAGGTTCTCAGAGTTGTCGAAGGCTTGAACCTCGTAAGCGTTCTCAACAGGTTCCTTGTTCACGTACTCGTCTCCCGGCTCTACCCACAACAATAACACAAGCAAAGGGGACAAACATCAATCACGATGCAATGCGCAAGCAACATGATGCAAAACATGGCATGATATGCGAGATGTGATATGTAATGCATATGCGTGCTTCGGAAGGAAAAAGATGAATAAGGCATAATCTTGGCAAATCAAGCATGCCACTGGATAGGTGAGGTGATTTCGGTTGAAATCGATATAAAGATCACAGGAATCGGATGCACGGTTTGCAAATGACAAGCAATACAAGAATGACAATAATCTGCCATTAACAGCATGATGCTATATAGCAAGCAACAAGAAATTAAGCTACTGCACCCAAACATATCAAAAAAGCATATGAAAGTAATCTACTGAAGATGCTTGACAAAAGATGAACACTGAGCTACAGCTAATTCACACCACAACAGGTTCAAACAAGCATGGCAAAAGTGCAAAAGATAACAGGTTCACACACTTGGTGAAAATAACAACATGCCAGAAATTAACATCAGGATGACATGTTTAGAGCAATGAAACAACATGCTACAGGATCAGGACATAGCAAAGTAAGGCACGGCATGAATCTACTCAAAGTACTTAACAAAAGTACCTTACTGACCATAAGCCAAAAAGGACAAGAAAATATAATAACACCCATGCCAATTAAGCAAGTTTCGTTACAGATCTCAGACTTAGCAGAAAAACTGGACATGTCAAAAACAGATAACAAGTAGGCATGTTCGTGAGCCCGATGCACTCACTACAGAGCATTGCATGATAAACTAAGCATACGTACATCAAGAAGACATGGCATAGAAACTATACATGGCAAGAATAACATCATAGCACGCAAGGATCAACTACACCAAGCTTGGCAAAATCGAATAGCATGTAAACAATCTGCCAGCAACATTTTATAGCAAAAGTAGAGCTCGATTGACTCAAGCTACGGCACTCCATAAATAAAAATAAAGGAACGGATGGTTAGAACAAATCCATATGTTCAAAACACTCTTACTGGTCATACTCAAAAGAGGCATAGATCTCTCGGAAACAACATGAACACATGGCATAAAAATAACAGCAGGCAGGGACTTAGTGAAATTACTAAGTCTCTGAAATCAGCAACATTAAGTACCCTAGTTTGCATGCTTGTGCTAGTCACCACAAAGGTCACAAAAATACGTAACATAATTCTATGGAAAGGTAACATGGCATATTACAAAACTCATGTAGGACTCAACTTCATAGGATGCACACATCAATCATGGCAAAAATGACAAAAGTGCATGTTCTGATAAGAATCAGAAACTAACATCACATAGCCCTCTTCTAACAGCATTTAGGGCATCAAGATGAACCCAAATGAAGATGATGCACTGGAATGAAATGATGTACTCATCGGGGCGAACAATTTGACATATTATACGCACGAAACGGAGCAATATACAGCAAGTTATGATGCGATGAACATGCAACATTTATGCAAAATTTCCGGGACTTAGCAGATTTCGAGGGGGGAGAAAAGTCAACCGTGCTCTCAGATCTGGATCCGGCGAGCTTGAGGTCGCCGGAGTTCGATGCCGGAGAGGAAGGGAGAGGCCGGCGAGGGGTCGGGAAGGCGGATCCGGCCGGGGCAGCACGCCGGAGCTGCGGGCGGAGGAGGAGGAGGCACGGCGAAGGCGGGCGACGGCGGCGCGGCGACGGCGGGCGACGGCGGCGGCCGGCGCGGGCGGGGCGCGGTGGAGGCGGGCGACGGTGGCGGCCGGCGCGGGCGGGGCACGGCCCGGGCGGAGGTGGCGGGGCGCGGCCCGGGTCGGGCACGGGAGGGCCGGCCTCGGGCCCGGCGGGCCGGCGGCGCGGGTGGAGGAGGAGCGCCACGTGGCGGCTCCCGATTGGGGGGGCGGAGGCGGCGGACACGTCCGGCGCGGAGGGAGAGGGAGGAGCTAGGGTTTGGACCCGGAATTGGAAATGGAGGTCTTTAAATAGAGGTGGAGGAGGCTAGGGAGCTCCAAATGGAGAGCGGTTTTCGGCCACGCGATCGTGATCGAACGGCGGTGGACATGGGAGTGTCTTAGATGGGTTATTGGGCTGTTTTGAAGTGGTTTTGGGCTGCAACACACACGAGGCCTTTACGGTTACCCGGTTAACCGTTGGAGTACCAAACGACCTCCGATTGACCCGAAACTTGACAGGCGGTCTACCGGTGCTATACCAAGGCCGCCTGACAAACCTCGGTCCATTCCGAGAATGTTTAATACCCGCTCACGGAAAAAGGTAAAAGGGGACGCCAGGGAACATAGGAGCGACGGATTGGAAAACGGACAACGGGGAAAATGCTCGGATTTATGAGACGAACACGTATGCGAATGCGATGCACATGATGACATGATATGAAATGCATGACATGAACAAAATGCAAACGAAGGGAAACCCAACCACGGAGGGAATATCATATCACAATGCCGAAAATGGCCAGAGTTGGATTACAAATATGGCAAGTTACATCCGGGGTGTTACAACTAAGGTCATCGGCGTCTGGGGGGCGAACATAGGCACCTTGGAAGTTGTCTCTGAGGGCATCTTCCAAATCTTCCCAGATACCGATAGAGTTTTCTGGGAGGCTATTTAACTAGTGTCGTGCGGGTCCCTTGAGTTTTAGGGGGAGGTACTTGATGGTGTGGAGATCGTCACCGCGTGCCATGTGGATGTGTAGAGAAAAATCTTCGATCCATACCGCGGGATCTGTCGTTCCATCGTACGATTCAATTTTCACGGGTTTAAACCCTTCTGGGAGATGGTGCTCCATTACCTCATCAGTGAAGCATAAGGGGTGTGCGGCCTCTGTATAGGGCGATGTCACGACGCAATTAGGATGAAGTCCGTATGCGGTTTTCGGCCCGGGTGAGGTTGTGTGTGTCGCACCAGGCCTGATGGCCGTCTTCTCACGTTGGGGCACGCCCCCTTGATCCATAGATTGATCTGGCTTGGCCTGCTCTATTGTCCAGGTCCTGTCGTAGGTCGTAGGTGTATCCTGGGGCCGCTGTCTCTCTGCCTCTACGGCGGAGTGGTGCGGGCTGGTGTTCGGCCTGAGTGGCTGCTCTGTCCCGTCCACGTGGTGGCCGGTCTGGTTCATCAGCGCGGTCATGTCTTGATGGTATTGGCTCGAGGGCCTCGTCATCAAATTGTTGCGATTAGCTGGCGCTTGAAGCACTCTTTCTCGAGGGGTTCCTTTGGCATGATGAAGTCTTCATCGCAGAGGCTCACATCATCCTTGGAGGGTGGTAGATAGTTACTATCCTCCGAGTCCTCATTCCTGACCGGATCGTCAGGGTTAACTTGCCCATCCTGCCAAGCATCCTGTTTGGATGTTGGCTCGACAGGGGCTTCAGGGTCTTCGGCATTCTCTGAAGTGTTATTATCTCCATTTCCGGTATTGCTGTCTTTTTCGTGACGTGATTTTGAGCGGCGCCGCTAACGTCGATGCTTTGGGGGTGCCTCGGCAGGCTTTTCCTCAACTGGATCCTTCCTGCTGTCGTCGTCATCCTCTTTGGGTGTGTCAACCATATACACGTCATATGTGGAGGTGGTCGTCCAACGTCCGGTGATCGGCGGGTCTTGGCCTAGTTGGTCTCTGGCATCGTCATCCATGCTGTCGATGTCTTCGGAGGCGTAATCCAGCATGTCGGTTAAATCTTTGACAATGGCTATGAAGTGGGTGGTGGATGGGACGTAAAATTCCCCGCTCTCAGCCCCTAGTCCGGGTTGGGCATAGTTCGGAAGTGATTCCTTTTGTGATGGCGAGGGATCACATTAAGTCCAGAGCCGTTTGGACGGGAAAACGAGAGTCCGCGGGGCTGGCCGGGGTGAAAGCCTCCTGGCCATGCTTTATTGCCGCGGACTTAGAGAGTTCGGATCTGGAGTCTGGGGGCGATCCAGCCTTTCAATGCTAGGGGGAACCCGGTTTGTTTCCGAGCTTGCCGTGGACACAGCCGCCTCTGGATCCTCGATGATGCAGTTTGCAGTAGAGAGTCCGGTGGGCTCCAAACTCCCATCCTCGGACCTGATGGTTTGGTCCGGATCTGAGGCCAGGGCGGTGATCGGGGCCGCGAACCCTTCGAAGATCAAGTCTCCTCGGATATCGGCGACATAGTTTAGATTTCGAAACTGATATGATGACCTCTTCCCCCTTATTTACCCCCTTGCCTTGATGGAAATTGGCTTCGCTGCGCCCTGAATAATCGGGGCGTTTTTTACCAATTCTTTTGCAAATAAAAAAAATCCGGTGTAGCGTAGTCTGGTCAGCGCATCTATTTTGGGGCCTGATACGAGTTATTTAGTCTGTGTCTCCTTGTTCTTGGGAAGAACCGAAGGTTCATTCGCTTCCTGCTTCCATTTTGAGTTGCGCATCTTTCTCCCCGGGCACACTATTAGTGGATAAAATGATTTCTTTCACAAATCTTTGCTATCCTTCGAGTCTTCGATACAGGTTGGGGAACTGCTAAACGACCTAAAAGAAAAAGAGGAGACTGACTGCAGGAGAAACTTTTAATTTGTTATGAGCCCAAATGATAGACGATCAAAGTAGAATCATGAGCCTATTAATGAAGCAAATTCCCTGCAATCCCTCCGAAAAGGAAGAAATTTTAATTTTATCGGGGAAACCCGCAGAAGTTCGAATGGGAAGAGGAAAAGGGGAGTGTACATCTTTCATCTTTTTGATTTTGATATCGATTTTGATGCCAGAGGCGTAGTTGTCCATCTGTTCTAGGCGGCCAACTGAGTTGGCACGCAACGCGAAGCCGCTGAACACGAAAATTTGTCCGGGGAGAAAAGTCTCCCCCGAAACAGCATCGCTGTAGATGAACAAATGATCCATCGAGCCTTCTGTTGACAGCAAAGTGGAACTCTCAATTAAAGCACCAATGTCGGTGTCAAAACCGGCCGATCTCGGGTAGGGGTTGCGAACTGTGCTTCTGAGGATCAAAGATAACGGGAGACAGGGGACACGATGTTTACCCAGGTTCGGGCCCTCTTAATGGAGGTAATACCCTACTTCCTGCTTGATTGACTTTGATGAGTATAGGGGTTACAAGAGTTGATCTACCTCGAGATCGTCAAGGCTAAACCCTAGATGTCTAGCCTATATGATTTGTAAACCTCTACGGACTAAACCCTCCGGTTTATATAGACACCGAAAGGGCCTAAGGTTGTACATAGTCGGTTTAAAGAGAAAGGAAACTACACATCTGGACGCCAAGCTTGCCATCCACGCAAAGGAGAGTCCCGGCTAGACACGGGGGAAGGCCTTCTATCTTGTATCTTCACGGCCCATCAGTCCGGCCCATGTCGAATAGGACGGATGCCCGAGGATCCCATAATCCAGGACTCCCTCAACGGTTTTCCTTGAGAAGCACGGCGTCGTCACGCCAGTGCTGATCCTGCACTACTTCATCGTAGGCAAGCACTCGAGGCGACCTGTAAAAGAGTTCCATGGGGATAACTGCTTCTGCCCCATAGACTAGGGAGAAGGGAGTCTGCCCGGTGGCTCGATTTGGTATCGTTTTGTGGGACCAAAGAACCATTAGCAACTCATCGATCCATCGCTTGCCGCACTTCTGCAGCTTATCAAATGTCCTTGTCTTGAGTCCTCGCAACACTTCAGCATTTGCCCTCTCAGCTTATCCATTGCTTCTGGGATGTGCACAGAGGCAAATGAGATTTTACTTCCGAGGGCATGAACATATTGCATGAAGGCGCGACTCGTGAATTGGGTGTCGTTGTCGGTGAAGATCCGGGCAGGGACCCCAAAGCGGCACACCAATCCTTTCAAGAACTTCATAGCTGACTGAGCAGTCACCTTTCTCACGGAATCTACTTTTGGCCACTTTGTAAACTTGTTGATGGCAACAAACAACAATTCAAAGCCCCCGACAGCTTGGGGGAAAGGGCCGAGGATATCGAACCCCCAAACCGAAAACGGCCATGACAAAGGGATTGTCTGAAGAGCTTGGGCAGGTAGATGGATGTTCTTGGAATGGAACTGTCAGGCTTCACATTTCGTGACTAGCTCGACCGCATCTTGGAGGGTTGTGTGCCAATATAATCCTTGTCGGAATGCTTTCCCAACCAATGCCCTTGATTCAATGTGGGAGCTGCACATGCCTTTGTGTATTTCTGCCAGCGGTTCCTTTCCTTCTTCCCAGCAAATGCACTTCAATTTCACACTGTTGGGCCATCTTCTGAATAGTGTGTCATCGACAAACTGATACATACTGGCCCCCTGGGCTACTCTTTCAGCTTCTTCTTGATCTTCGGGAGTTCTCCGGTTTGGAGGAAGTGGACTATGTGCCTTGCCCAAGTTGGAGCCCGGGGCTCGGCAACAAGGACTAGCGGTACCTCCTCATCTGCGGGAGCGCGTTCCTCGATCGCGGGACTAGTGGCCCAGCAGGGGGGTGCAGCCTGGCAATCGATGGGGGTTGTTACCTGCAAGGTCCCTGCCAGGAGCCCCGAGAGGCTCTACCGGGAGAGGCTTACCGGAGTCCAATTTCCTCCTCTTTCAGGCCATTGTTGTCGGGGATACAAAGGGCTGAGTAAGATGGAGAAAAAAGTTCCTGGTTCCACAGGAAGTTTTTGCGGAGCACACTTTGACAGATGATCAGCAATGTTGTTTTCCGCATGGAGTACGTGCTCTGTTTGCAATCCGTCAAAGTGCTCCTCCAATCTTCTCACTTCCTCAATGTATGCCTCCATCAATCGACTTTGGTAATCCTTGTTGACTTGTCTCACCACAAGTTGTGAATCTCCTTGAATGACCAGTTCTTGATTCCCAATTTCGCGGCAATCCTGAGACCGACAAGGAGCCCTTCATACTCTGTTGTATTGTTGGTTGCCTCCTCCCGGGGAAAATGCATATGGACGACTTACTTCAGGTGCTCCCCAGTGCGAGCAACGAGAAGCACGCCGGCGCCTGCACCTTGTAGGGAGAAGGCACCATTGAAATATATGATCCATTCTTGGGGTGCTTCCTTGCCGGGGATGACTGTTTCTAGCACTTTCTCATCAGGGGTTGGTGTCCATTCTGTAATAAACTCTGCCAATGCCCTACTCTGAATTGTTGATGTGCTCCCAAATTTCAGACCAAAGCTGGATAACTTTAAAGCCCACTCCCCTACTGTTCCGGTAGCCTCAGGGTTTCGGAGTATCCTTTGCAATGGAAAGCGGGTGACAACCGTAATCTCATGGGCTCGGAAGTAGTGGCGCAGTTTCCTTGAGGCCATGACAAGGCCAAAAATCAAATTTTGCACACCAGAGTACCTTGATCTAGCCCCCTGCAATAGGGAGCTGACGAAGTACACTGGGTGCTGCACCACTTTCTTCCTTACCTCATCCTTGGGGTTGTCTCCGCTACCGTGCTCCTCTCTGTCCTGACTCACATCTGGTCCCACCGGGCTCTGCTCACTCTCTGTCTCTTCTACTTCCCGCTGTGCCACTAGGGCTGCGCTAACCACTTGATTAGTTGTCGCTAAGTATAGTAGCAACGGTTCTTCGGGTTTGGGAGCAACCAAAGTGGGCACAGAGGATAAGTAGGCCTTCAAATCTTATAGTGTTACTCTGCTTCCGGAGTCCACTTCATGGGTGCCTTCTTCAAAATTTTGAAGAACAGCAAGGCGCGCTCGGCAGACTTGGAGATGAATCTGCTAAGTGCTGCAACGCACCTTGTCAGACGCCTCACATATTTAACTATCTTGGGTTCCTGAATCTGCTCGATAGCCTTGATCTTATCGGGGTTGGCCTTGATACCGCGGTGGGACACAAAGAAACCAAGTAGCTTGCCAGAGGGAACGCCGAACACACACTTCTCCGGGTTTAGCTTCAAGCTGATCTTGCACAGATTAGCAAATGTGTCCTCTAAATCCTGAATGAGGGTTGTTCTGTCCTTGGTATTGACCACAATATCATCCATATAAGCTTCAATGTTGTTGTGCAGCTGTGATTCAAAACCAATCTGGACTGCTCTTGTAAAGGTGGACCTGACACTCTTCAACCCGAAAGGCATGCGCAAAAAGTAGTATGTGCCACATGGGGTGATGAATGAGGTCTTCTCTTCGTCTTCCTCGGACATAAAGATCTGATGATATCTAGAGTATGCATCCAGAAAAGAGAGCCACTCACATCCTGAAGTGGAATCCACGATCTGGTCGATGCGCGGCAAGGGAAATGGGTCCTTCGGGCAAGCCTTGTTAAGATCTATGAAATCTATGCAAAGCCTCCATTGTCCATTAGCCTTGCGCACAACCAATGGGTTTGCTAACCATGTTGGATGCAGTACTCCTTTGACCAAACTAACTGCCTCAAGTTTCTTGATCTCTTCTGCAATGAATTGCTGCCTCTCCAAAGCTTGCTTTCGGACCTTCTGCTTGACGGGTCGGGCATGTGGGCAAACAACAAGGTGGTGCTCGATTACTTCCATGGGAACACCGGGGATATCATATGGTTTCCAAGAAAACACATCGATATTCGCCCACAGGAAGACAACGAGCATGCTTTCCTATTTTTCGTCAAGGGTGGCACTGATAGTGAAGGTACCATCAGGACCAGCCAGCCCTACCGGGACCTTTTTCACATAAGGTGCAGCAACTTTGGATCTCTTGTTGTTGGAACTCTCTGGTAAGTCATCAGCAGGCGCAGCATACTCCGAAGAGGTACGCTTCCCGAATTCCTTGCTGACGTCCTTGTTATCCTTCTTCTTTCCTTTGTTTTCCTTGGCGGGAATTGCGGTTGCCAGGACTGCGTCTCGGTACATCTCATCCATGCAAATGATTGCATCCTTCTTGTCTGACGGAATGGAAATGACTCCCACCGGCCCTGGCATCTTCAAGGTGTTATAGGCATAGTGGGTTGCCGCCATGAATTTTGCCAGAGGTGGGTGTCCAAGGATTCCATTGTATGGCAGGGGGAGGTCGGCCACATCGAACACAACCTTCTCAGTCCGGTAGTTCAACTCTCCTCTGAATGTCACTGGCAACATGATATTTCCCTTAAGATGACTCCTGCCAGGATTGACTCCTTGAAACGTGCCCGTGACCTTAAGCTCTTCCTCTGCTATTTGGAGTCTGCTGATAACCTTTGGGGAAATCAGATTCAACTCGGCCCCGCCATCAACCAACATCTTTGTGACCTTGAGGTTGTGAATTGTTGGTGAGACCAACAACGGCAAACACCCTACCGCGGTGGTGCGGTCGGGGTGGTCCTCTTCATCAAACATGATGGGTGTGCATGACCACTTGAGCGGATTCCGAGACTCTACCGCTGGCTCCACAACATTAACCTCACACGCCCACCGTTTAAGTTGGCGGTGAGAGGAGTGCGGAGATGCACCCCCATCAATGCATAGGGCGTCAGTGGCTGTCGATGTCAAAACCGGCGGATCTCGGGTAGGGGGTCCCGAACTGTGCGTCAAGGCCGGATGGTAAGAGGAGACAAGGGACACGAAGTTTACCCAGGTTCGGGCCCTCTCGATGGAGGTAAAACCCTACTCCTGCTTGATTAATATTGATGATATGGGTAGTACAAGAGTAGATCTACCACGAGATCAAGGAGGCTAAACCCTAGAAGCTAGCCTATGGTATGATTGTGTATGATGATGATTCTGTCCTACGGACTACAACCCTCCGGTTTATATAGACAACGGATAGGGTTAGGGTTACACAGAGTCGGTTACAATGGTAGGAGATCTTGAGTATCCGCATCGCCTAGCTTGCCTTCCACGCCAAGGAAAGTTCCATCCGGACACGGGACGAAGTCTTCAATCTTGTATCTTCATAGTCCAGGAGTCCGGCGAGGGTATAATCCGGCTACCCGAACACCCCCTAATCCAGGACTCCCTCAGTAGCCCCTGAACCAGGCTTCAATGACGACGAGTCCGGCACACAGATTGTCTTCGGCATTGCAAGGCGGATTCCTCCTCCAAGTCCTTCATAGAAGATTGTAAACACCAAAAATAGTGTCCGGCTCTGCAAAATAAGTTTCCACATATTGCCAAAGAGAGAATAATATTAACACAAATCAAATCTGCTGACGTATTCCGCAGTGCGTCATCACACTGCAGCCAAGCTCTTTATACAAATCGTTTTTACTTTTCCACCTCAGCGCGTTCAGCGAAGCGGTTTCCTTGGCACGTCTTGTCAAAGCAGAGATTGGGTGACCCTTTTAACGGGATTCTCATCAATACGGACGTGGGTAACCCAACCGCGCCATTTACCACGGCGCTTGGGAGGCAAGCGAGATTTATTAGGTAGGTGGGGACGCATAACCGCATCCTCCCATATAAGGGGATAAGGATCCACCTTTTTTACCTATGCCTTCTTCCTCCTTTGCCAATCCATCTCTCGCGCACTCAAGCTCCAGCGCCCAAGCTCGCTCTTCCCACCTCAACCTTCTCCAGCAATGTCCGGAGCGGGAGGCAAGTGGATGGTCTCCTCCGTTACGGAGGTTCAAGTAAAAAGCTAAGGAAAGCCGGATACCTATCTAAGGACATCCCGCACCGGCTTCCTGAGAAGGGGCAGCTTCTCCCCACCCCAAGGCCCCATGAGAGGGTAGTTTTCCTCCCCCACTTCCTCCGTGGACTGGGCTTTCCACTTCACCCATTCGTCCGGGGACTCATGTTCTACTATGGCCTAGATTTCCACGATCTGGCCCCGAACTTCATCCTCAACATCTCGGCGTTTATCGTCGTGTGTGAGGCCTTCCTCCGCGTCCGCCCCCCATTTTGGCCTTTGGCTCAAGACCTTCAACGCCAAGCCCAAGGTGGTGCGCGGCAGCCAAGCGGAGTGCGGAGGTGCTATGGCTGGCAAGATAGCCAACGTCCTCTGGTTCGAGGGCTCCTTTGTGGAGACCCTAAAGGGGTGGCAAGCCGGGTGGTTTTACATCACCGAGCCACGCGATCCGGAATGGGTCACAGCCCCCGAGTTCAGATCCGGACCCCCCACGCGGCTTATGTCCTAGAAAGAGACGGGCCTGTCGTGGGGCAACGAGGAAGAGGTGACCGGACTGAAGACCTGCATCTAGTCCCTGGTAGACAAGCCAATCCGGCTGGTCAATATAGTCCAGGTCATGCTCGTTCGTCTGATCCTCCCGTGCCAACAACGGGATTTCAATTTTTGGGAGTTAGACCCGGCGCAGCACCGAACCCTCAACAAGCTCTTCGACACGTCGTATGAAGACGTCTGGAAGGTGCAAATCAAAGGCGTCGGGGCTCCCGCATCCGCTTCCGAGGACCGCGGATACAGCACGCAGCGTCACCCTAGCGAGGTAAGCTATCTATGCCTTTGACAGGATTATTAAGCTCTTTTTCATAGATTAACTCTATGTGGGATCTAAACTCCCTTACCTTTGACAGGCTTGGCAGGCGATATCCGGACCAATTAACTGTCCGGCTCCCCTGCCCGAAGACCCAGCCCCAGCTCTCCTAGTGAAGCTGCTGACTCCGGCACCTTACGTGGTGCCGGAGAAGAAGGTCAAGAAGAAGAAGACCACCGGGACTCGAAAGAGTGCCCGTAACTTGGTGGTGTCGGACTCGTCGTCTGACGAGTCCGAGGCGCCCTCCTCTCGTGAAAACAAGGAGGAGGAAGAAGAAAGCTCTCCCCCCCCCCCCCAGTGGGGGGAGAAAAGAAGAAGAAGGCCGCCCCATCGGGGGAGGCCAAGGGGTCTAGGAAAAGGAAGACCCCTCCGCTGGACTACTGCCACAACGCCGAAGAGAGCGCAGAGGAGTGGCCGGACAGGGCCAAGCGTCCGGCGAAATCGTAAGTATTCGTATACCAGAGTAACTCATGATGTTCCTTTGTTGCACAGCTTTCCTTAATGTCGAATGTGAATATGCAGCCCGCCCTGGGCCGAACTCGACGATTCGTCGAGCGGCTCCCTGGATTCATCGGACGTGAACTCAGTTCCGCCCACTGTCTCCCCCCGCACTACAAACGACGCCGAAGTGGCGTCGCAACAAGCTCCGGGGCAGGAGGAGGTGGTCCTGGAGGAGCCGAAAGGCGACCTCCCGGACCCCAGGAATAAAGGGGACAAGACCCCCCCAGGGCTCCGAGTCCGGCTTTGTGCCGGATGCCGCGCCGGACTCTTCAACAGTTCCGGTCCGCGGTAGGCGAACTCCTTCCAAGAGGAGCAAGCCTTCTGAGCCGGCGGCCTCCGTCAAACCGGAGGTGCCGGACAATCTGCTGGAGGTGCTTGACGGCGCCTCCATCGACGAGGAACACCGTACTATTATGAGTACGGTGATCCGAAGGGTTCAGTCCGCCAAGAGCGGACTGACTGAAGCTTGCGCTAGCCTTCTGACAGGCTTCGAGGTAAGTAAAAATATGTCAAAATATTTGCCGCATAGACAGTAGCCCCTGATGCTCTGTTCGGCGTTCGGAAAGAAAAGCCGAAGAGAGGATCTATTAATTTTCGCAGGAGTCTAACAATAAAGAGTCAATATGTGTATGCAGGCTTCGCTGCTATCCACCGCCGCACTGACTGCATAGGTGGATGTCCTAAAAAAGGACCTCGGGCGGACCGAGCAAGAGCTCGGCCTTGCCAAACGGCAGCTCGAGGAAAAAGAAGGTAAGAAATACCCTACAAAGAAAAAAGGTGCTTATAGAGAGGCGTGATTGCAAAGATAACAGGATCGTACTGCTTATTGTAGGGGCCACAACTGAGGTGGCGACCCTCAAGCAGGCGCTCTCTGAGGCCGGAAAGAAAACGGCCGAGGAGCGCACTGAGCAAGAAAGACTTGGGGCTCAGGTTGGCGAGGTGCAGCAAGAGCTGCAGGCTCTCATGAAAAAAAATGAGAGCTTGGAGCTTGAGTCAAAGGCGCAAGCATCCGAGCTCGCGTCGGCACTTGAGACCGCCAAGGGTGCCAAGGCCGAAGCCCAAAAGGCCCTCCAAGAGTTGGAGGAGATGAAAAAGATAGCAGCGGGTAAGGCATTCTTAATGCAAAGTAGGAATATAAAAGTAAACTACTTGTAACTTACCCGAATCCGGAGTTCTCCAGGGGCATTTGCAGATCTTCCCCGCAGCGTATCCGCCGCCACCGCATTCTACCGAGCTGAAGAGGGCAGCTCGACGGAGAGTGTGTTCTGGTCTCAGTATTCTGAGGCCGGATACCCTGTGCCTTTGAGCGATCAGCTGAAACAGCTGGTCGAGCTCCACAAGGCGGCCGAACAAGCCAT
This sequence comes from Aegilops umbellulata, assembly GCA_032464435.1. Taxonomy (NCBI): domain Eukaryota; kingdom Viridiplantae; phylum Streptophyta; class Magnoliopsida; order Poales; family Poaceae; genus Aegilops; species Aegilops umbellulata. The sequence goes on from CP136056.1 coordinate 266,260,008, forward strand.
GAAGGGCTTCATAGTTCGGCTGTGGCCCGGAGAGGCCCTGCCTGGGAGCTACTTCGGGCTGGTGCGGCGGCTGGTGGAGGCCTCTCCACGGCTTGAGGTCATCAAGCGTTCCGCCTGCATCGAAGGTGCCCGGAGGGCCCTTGCACGTGCAAAGGTGCACTGGGGTAAGCTTGACGGTGAGAAGCTGGTGAGGGACGGGCCGCCGCAGGGGAAGGAGCATCGCAAGCCCGAGAACTACTACAAGGATGTTCTTGCCGGTGCCCGCCTTATTACGGATGAATGTACCAGAGATGTAATATTTGAATGAACTCGCTCGTGTTTATCATGTGCGCTGAAAACTTGTTCATATGCGCTAGGCAATGCTTATGGAATTTAAAATATTATTTTCTGTGCGGTCGTTTATCAAAAATTTGAGAGATGGCCAGTCGTTGGCTTTTGCCCCATTGCCGCTAGTGCTGGGGTGTTTGGGATAAACCTGAGCGCTCTTTTTCCCATGGTTGGGTCCTTCGAGGGAGGCGCTCAGCACAACGAACCAGGCAATCGGACTATAATGCTTGAACACTCTCACTTAGCCATAGAACTTTATAATTTTAAATTTCGGCGAAGCCCCTAGTTCGGAAGACCGAATTCGGGGCGCTATCCACGCCTTTGGCCAGACAGAGCCAGCTCCTCGCTCAAAGCGGCATAAGTCTTTAGGGACTCGAAAAACCTCTCGAACAGCGACCGGTCTCTCGCCTTATCATGACAGTCAGTTTTAGCTTTCTCCACTGAGGTGCTTAACCCAGCTGAACCGGGGCACAATCGCAGTGGTTCTCCTAGTGCTACCTTAGCCGATATAGCGGAACGTAAGGCACCAAAACATAGGAGCCAGGCAAACCCAACTATTGACCCAAATCATGATTCGGAGCCGATGCATATAGTGCTATAAGTTCGGGGTGCCGCACTTGTGAAAGTGTACGGACTTCTCACACCAGATCGAAGGGTACTGAAGCCCCTGGCATGTTTGCCGTACCATGGTGTACGGGTGCGATCATGTTATTTAATAAACATATATATTAAAAGAGGATAATGCAAAAAATAGATAAAAAGCTATGCATTATTTATAAATAGGCTATTTATCAAAGCCTAACGATACAAGTAGTGTGATAAGCAAAAAGATATTAGACTATTTAACATGTCCTGACCAGGGGCAGGCCGCGGAATTGCGTTCGAAACAGATATACCACTCGTAATAGAGACCACCTGAGAGTTCCATAATGCGGCGTAGCTTTGTCTGCTTCCCTGGATCTTGCATCGTTTGTGCGGCAGCCGAATTGCCGAACAGGTCGTCCAAAGTGTGGAGTCCTGAAAGTAATAAAAAGAATCCGGCAGCCCCTAGTACGTTTTAAGCCATATTGCGAGCATGCCGTTACTGTGCCCCTTCCCCTGTGCCCATGGTATTTCAAGGGCGTAATTATGTACGCGAGGTACTAGCTTTGCTATGTCGCAATGGCTGGGGTTGGGGCCGCATTGCTACGCCTGCTCAGAACGTGCCAGGCGGTCTTGTTTTAGGTTACTCCGGGCGCGCTTGGCATTGTCTGGCTTTTTAACGGCCGGCTGGAGAGTTGCCAAAAAAGGCTGCTTTGTACTTCCGCTACGAGAGCCGCCGTGTGCTCCTCCGTACGGAGGGAGCGTTCGGTGTTTCCGTTGATCGTGATTACTCCTCGAGGGCCTGGCATCTTGATCTTGAGGTATGCGTAGTGCGGCACCGCATTGAATTTGGCAAATGCGCTTCGTCCGAGCAGGGCGTGATAGCCACTGCGGAACGGGACTATGTCAAAGATTAACTCTTCCCATCAGAAGTTATCCGGAGATCCGAAGACCACATCAAGTGTTACGAAGCCTGTACAGTTGGCTTCTACACATGGTATAACGCCTTTAAAGGTCGTCCTTGTGGGCTTAATCCTTGATGGATCTATGCCCATTTTCCGCACTGTATCCTGGAAAAGCAGGTTCAGGCTACTGCCGCCGTCCATGAGGACTCTTGTGAGATGAAATCCGTCGATGATTGGGTCGAGAACCAATGCGGCAAAGCCGCCATTGTTGGGGAACGTAGTAATTTCAAAAAAAAATCCTACGCACACGCAAGATCATGGTGATGTATAGCAACGAGAGGGGAGAGTGTTGTCTACGTACCCCCGTAGACCGAAAGCGGAAGCGTTATATCAACGCGGTTGATGTAGTCGTACGTCTTCATGATCCGACCGATCCAAGCACCGTTACTCCGGCACCTCCGAGTTCTTGGCACACGTTCAGCTCGATGACGATCCCCGGGCTCCGATCCAGCAAAGCGTCGGGGAAGAGTTCCGTCAGCACGACGGCGTGGTGACGATCTTGATGTACTACCGACGCAGGGCTTCGCCTAAGCACCGCGACAATATGACCGAGGTGGAATATGGTGGAGGGGGGCACCGCACACGGCTGAGAAACGATCACGTTGATCAATTGTGTGTCATGGGGTGCCCCCTGCCCCCGTATATAAAGGAGCAAGGGAGGGGGTGGCCGGCCTAGGGTTTGGCGCGCCAGGGTGTGGAGTCCTACTAGGTCTCCAAGTACTAGTAGGAGTCCACCAAGAGGGGAGGAAGGGAGAAGGAATAGGAGGAGAAGGAAAGGTGGCCGGCCCCCTTTTCCCTAGTCCAATTCGGACTAGAGGAGAGGGGGGAGCAGCAGCCTTTTTCCTCTTCCCACTAAAGCCCATCAAGGCCCATTACTTCTCCCGTAATCCCGTAACTCCCCGATACTCCCGAAAATACCCGGATCACTCAGAACCTTTCCGATGTCCGAATATAGTCGTCCAATATATCGATCTTTACGTCTCGACCATTTTGAGACTCCTCGTCATGTTCCCGATCTCATCCGGGACTCCGAACTCCTTAGGTACATCAAAACTCATAAACTCATAATATAACTGTCATCGAAACCTTAAGCGTGCGGACCCTACGGTTCGAGAACAATGTAGACATGACCGAGATACGTCTCCTGTCAATAACCAATAGCGGGACCTGGATGCCCATATTGGCTCCTACATATTCTGCGAAGATCTTTATCGGTCAGACCGCATAACAACATACGTTGTTCCATTTGTCCATCGGTACGTTACTTGCCCGAGATTCGATCGTCGGTATCCAATACCTAGTTCAATCTCGTTACCGGCAAGTCTCTTTACTCGTTCCGTAATACATCATCCCGCAACTAACTCATTAGTTGCAATGCTTGCAAGGCTTTAAGTGATGTGCATTACCGAGAGGGCCCAGAGATACCTCTCCGACAATCGGAGTGACAAATCCTAATCTCGAAATACGCCAACCCAACATCTACCTTTGGTGACACCTGTAGTACTCCTTTATAATCACCCAGTTACGTTGTGACGTTTGGTAGCACCCAAAGTGTTCCTCCGGCAAACGGGAGTTGCATAATCTCATAGTCATAGGAACATGTATAAGTCATGGATAAAAGCAATAGCAACATACTAAACGATCGGGTGCTAAGCTAATGGAATGGGTCATGTCAATCAGATCATTCAACTAATGATGTGACCTCGTTAATCAAATAACAACTCTTTGTTCATGGTTAGGAAACATAACCATCTTTGATTAACGAGCTAGTCAGGTAGAGGCATACTAGTGACACTCTGTTTGTCTATGTATCCACACATGTATTATGTTTCCAGTTAATACAATTCTAGCATGAATAATAAACATTTATCATGACATGTAAGGAAATAAATAATAACTTTATTATTGCCTCTAGGGCATATTTCCTTCAGTCTCCCACTTGCACTAGAGTCAATAATCTAGTTCACATCGCCATGTGATTTAATAGCAATAGTTCACATCACCATGTGATTAACACCCATAGTTCACATCGATATGTGACCAACACCCAAAGGGTTTACTAGATTCAGTAATCTAGTTCACATCGCTATGTGATTAACACCCAAAGAGTACTACGGTGTGATCATGTTTTGCTTGTGAGAGAAGTTTAGTCAACGGGTCTGCCACATTCAGATCCGTTATGTATTTTGCAATTTTCTATGTCTACAATGCTCTGCACGGAGCTACTTTAGCTAATTGCTCCCACTTTCAATATGTATCTAGATTGAGACTTAGAGTCATCTAGATTAGTGTCAAAACTTGCATCGACGTAACCTTTTTACGACGAACCTTTTTGTCACATCCATAATCGAGAAACATATCCTTATTTTACTAAGGATAATTTTGACCGATGTCCAGTGATCTACTTCCTAGATCACTATTGTACTCCCTTGCTTAACACAGTGTAGGGTATACAATAGATCTGGTACATAGCATGGCATACTTTATAGAATCTATGGCTGAGGCATAGGAAATGACTTTCATTCTCTTTCTATCATCTGCCGTGGTCGGGCTTTGAGTCTTACTCAATTTCACACCTTGTAATACAGGCAAGAACTCTTTCTTTGACTGTTCCATTTTGAACTACTTCAAAATTCTTTCAAGGTATGTACTTATTGAAAAACTTATCAAGCGTCTTGATCTATCTCTATAGATCTTGATGCTCAATATGTAAACAGCTTCACCGAGGTCCTTATTCGAAAAACTCCTTTCAAATACTCCTTTATGCTTCACAGAATAATTCTACATTATTTCCGATCAATAATATGTCATTTACATATACTTATCAGAAATGTTGTAGTGCTCCCACTCACTTTCTTGTAAATACAGGCTTCACTGCAAGTCTGTATAAAACTATATGCTTTGATCAACTTATCAAAGCGTATATTCCAACTCCGAGATGCTTGCACCAGTCCATAGATGGATCGCTGGAGCTTGCATATTTTGTTAACACCTTCAGGATCGACAAAACCTTCTAGTTGCATCGTATACAACTCTTCTTTAGTAAATCCATTAAGGAATGTAGTTTTGTTTATCCATTTGCCGGATTTCATAAAATGCGGCAATTGCTAACATGATTCGGACAGACTTAAGCATAGATACGAGTGAGAAACTCTCATCATAGTCAACACCTTGAACTTGTCGAAAACCTTTTTGCGACAATTCTAGCTTTGTAAATAGTAACACTACTATCAGTGTCCGTCTTCCTCTTCAAGATCCATTTATTTTCTTTGGCTTGCCGATCATCGGGCAAATCCATCAAAGTCCATACTTTGTTCTCATACATGGATCATATCTCAGATTTCATGACCTCTAACCATTTCGCGGAATTTGGGCTCACCATTGCTTCTTCATAGTTCGCAAGTTCGTCATGGTCTAGTAACATAACTTCCAGAACAGGATTACCGTACCACTCTGGTGCGGATCTCACTCTGGTTTACCTACGAGATTCGGTAGTTACTTGATCTGAAGTTACATGATCATCATCATTAGCTTCCTCACTAATTGGTGTAGTAGTCACAAGAACAGATTTCTGTGATGAACTACTTTCCAATAAGGGAGAAGGTACAATTACCTTATCAAGTTTTCTTCTTTCCTCCCACTCACTTCTTTCGAGAGAAACTCCTTCTCTAGAAAGGATCCATTCTTAGCAACGAATGTCTTGCCTCCGGATCTGTGATAGAAGGTGTACCCAACTGTCTCCTTTGGGTATCCTATGAAGACATATTTCTCCGATTTGGGTTTGAGCTTATCAGGATGAAACTTTTTCACATAAGCATCACAACCCCAAACTTTAAGAAACGACAACTTTGGTTTCTTGCCAAACCATAGTTCAGATTGTGTTGTCTCAACGGACTTTAGATGGTGCCCTTTTTAACGTGAATGCAGTTGTCTTTAATGCATAACCCCAAAAACGATAGTGGTAGATCGGTAAGAGACATCATAGATTGTACTATATCTAATAAAGTACGGTTATGACGTTCGGACACACCATTATGCTGTGGTGTTCCAGGTGGCGTGAGTAGTGAAACTATTTCACATTGTTTTAACTGAAGACCAAACTCGTAACTCAAATATTCGTCTCCGCGATCAGATCGTAGAAACTTTATTTTCTTGTCACGATGATTTTCTACTTCACTCTGAAATTCTTTGAACTTTTCAAACATTTCAAACTTATGTTTCATCAAGTAGATATACTCATATCTGCTCAAATCATCTGTGAAGGTTAGAAAATAATGATACTTGTCGCGAGCCTTAATATTCATCGGACCACATACATCAGTATGTATGATTTCCAACAAATCTGTTGCTTGCTTCATTGTTTCGGAGAACGGCGTTTTAGTCATCTTGCCCAAGAGGCATGGTTCGCAAGCATCAAGTGATTCATAATCAAGTGATTCCAAAAGTCCATCAGCATGGAGTTTCTTCATGCGCTTTACACCAATATGACCTAAACGGCAGTGCCACAAATAAGTTGCACTATCATTATTAACTTTGCATCTTTTGGCTTCAACATTATGAATATGTGTATCACTACGATCGAGATCCAATGAACCATTTTCATTGGGTGTGTAACCATATAAGGTTTTATTCATGTAAATAGAACAACAATTTATTCTCTTACTTAAATGAATAACCGTATTGCAATAAACATGATCAAATCATATTCATTCTCAACACCAAATAACACTTATTTAGGTTCCACACTAATCCCGAAAGTATAGGGAGTGTGCGATGATGATCCTATCACTCTTGGAACTACTTCCAACACACATCGTCACTTCACCCTTAACTAGTCTCTGTTTATTCTGCAACTCCCATTTCAAGTTACTAATCATAGCAACTGAACTAGTATCAAATACTTAGGGGTTGCTATAAACACTAGTAAAGTACACATCAATAACATGTATATCCAATATACCTTTGTTCACTTTGCCATCCTTCTTATCCACCAATTACTTGGGGTAGTTCTGCTTCTAGTGACCAGTCCCTTTGCGGTAGAAGCACTCAGTCTCAGGCTTAGGTCCAGACTTGGGCTTCTTCACTTGAGCAGCAACTCGCTTGCCGTTCTTCTTGAAGTTCCCCTTCTTCCCTTTTGCCCTTTTCTTGAAACTAGTGATCTTGTCAACCATCAACACTTGATGCTCTTTCTTGATTTCTACCTTCATCGATTTCATCATCATGAAAAGCTTGGGAATCGTTTCCGTTATCCCTTGCATATTATGGTTCATCACGAAGTTCTACTAACTTGGTGATGGTGACTAGAGAATTCTGTCAATCACTATTTTATCTGGAAGATTAACTCCCACTTGATTCAAGCGATTGTAGTACCCAGACAATCTGAGCACATGCTCACTAGTTGAGCGATTCTCCTCCATCTTTTAGCTATAGAACATGTTGGAGACTTCATATCTCTCAACTCGGGTATTTGCTTGAAATATTAACTTCAACTTCTGGAACATCTCGTATGGTCCATGACGTTCAAAACGTCTTTGAAGTCCCGATTCTAAGCCGTTAAGCATGGTGCACTAAACTATTAAGTAGTCATCATATTGAGCTAGCAAAACGTTCATAACGTCTGCATCTGCTCCTGCAAAAGGTCCGTCACCTAGCGGTGCATCAAGGACAAAATTCTTCTGTGCAGCAATGAGGATAAACCTCAGATTACGGATCCAATCCGCATCATTGCTACTAACATTTTTCAACACAATTTTCTCTAGGAACATATCAAAATAAACACAGGGAAGCAACAATGCGAGCTATTGATCTACAACATAGATATGCTAATACTACCAGGACTAAGTTAATGATAAATTAAAGTTCAATTAATCATATTACTTAAGAACTCCCACTTAGATAGACATCTCTCTAATCTTCTAAGTGATCACGTGATCCAAATCAACTAAACCATGTCCGATCATCACGTGAGATGGAGTAGTTTTAATGGTGAACATCATTATGTTGATCATATCTACTATATGATTCACGCTCGACCTTTCGGTCTCCGTGTTCCGAGGTCATATCTTATATGCATAGCTCGTCAAGTATAACCTGAGTATTCCGCGTGTGCAACTGTTTTGCACCCGTTGTATTTGAACGTAGAACCTATCACACCCGATCATCACGTGGTGTCTCAGCACGAAGAACTTTTGCAACGGTGCATACTCAGGGAGAACACTTCTTGATAATTTAGTGAGAGATCATCTTATAATGCTACCGTCAATCAAAGCAAGATAAGATGCATAAAAGATAAACATCACATGCAATCAATATAAGTGATATGATTTGGCCATCATCATATTGTGCTTGTGATCTCCATCTCCGCAGCACCGTCATGATCACCATCGTCACCGGCGCGACACCTTGATCTCCATCGTAGCATCGTTGTCGTCTCGCCAATCTTATGCTTCCACGACTATCACTACCGCTTAGTAATAAAGTAAAGCATTACATCGCGATTGCATTGCATACAATAAAGCGACAACCATATGGCTCCTGCCAGTTGCCGATAACTCGGTTACAAAACATGATCATCTCATACAATAAAATTTAGCATCATGTCTTGACCATATCACATCACAACATGCCCTGCAAAAACAAGTTAGACGTCCTCTACTTTGTTGTTGCAAGTTTTACGTGGCTGCTACGGGCTTAAGCAAGAACTCATCTTACCTACGCATCAAAACCACAACGATAGTTTGTCAAATAGACTCCGTTTTAACCTTCTCAAGGACCGGGCGTAGCCACACTCGGTTCAACTAAAGTTGGTGAGACAGTCTCCCGCAAGCCATCTATGTGCAAAGCACGTCGAGGGAACCGGTCTCGCGTAAGCGTATGCGTAAGGTTGGTCCGGGTCGTCTCATCCAACAATACCGCTGAACCAAAGTATGACATGTTGGTAGGCAGTATGACTTGTATCGTCCACAACTCACTTGTGTTCTACTCGTGCAAATAACATCAAACCATAAAAACCTAGGCTCGGATGCCACTGTTGGGGAACGTAGTAATTTCAAAAAAAATCCTACGCACACGCAAGATCATGGTGATGCATAGCAACGAGAGGGGAGAGTGTTGTCTACGTACCCTCGTAGACCGAAAGCGGAAGCGTTATATCAACGCGGTTGATGTAGTCGTACGTCTTCACGATCCGACCGATCCAAGCACCGTTACTCCGGCACCTCCGAGTTCTTGGCACACGTTCAGCTCGATGACGATCCCCGGGCTCCGATCCAGCAAAGCGTCGGGGAAGAGTTCCGTCAGCACGACAGCGTGGTGACGATCTTGATGTACTACCGACGCAGGGCTTCGCCTAAGCACCGCGACAATATGACCGAGGTGGAATATGGTGGAGGGGGGCACCGCACACGGCTGAGAAACGATCACGTTGATCAATTGTGTGTCATGGGGTGCCCCCTGCCCCCGTATATAAAGGAGCAAGGGAGGGGGTGGCCGGCCTAGGGTTTGGCGCGCCAGGGTGTGGAGTCCTACTAGGTCTCCAAGTCCTAGTAGGAGTCCACCAAGAGGGGAGGAAGGGAGAAGGAATAGGAGGAGAAGGAAAGGTGGCCGGCCCCCTTTTCCCTAGTCCAATTCGGACTAGAGGAGAGGGGGGGAGCAGCAGCCTTTTTCCTCTTCCCACTAAAGCCCATCAAGGCCCATTACTTCTCCCGTAATCCCGTAACTCCCCGATACTCCCGAAAATACCCGGATCACTCAGAACCTTTCCGATGTCCGAATATAGTCGTCCAATATATCGATCTTTACGTCTCGACCATTTCGAGACTCCTCGTCATGTTCCCGATCTCATCCGGGACTCCGAACTCCTTCGGTACATCAAAACTCATAAACTCATAATATAACTGTCATCGAAACCTTAAGCGTGCGGACCCTACGGTTCGAGAACAATGTAGACATGACCGAGATACGTCTCCTGTCAATAACCAATAGCGGGACCTGGATGCCCATATTGGCTCCTACATATTCTGCGAAGACCTTTATCGGTCAGACCGCATAACAACATACGTTGTTCCATTTGTCCATCGGTATGTTACTTGCCCGAGATTCGATCGTCGGTATCCAATACCTAGTTCAATCTCGTTACCGGCAAGTCTCTTTACTCGTTCCGTAATACATCATCCCGCAACTAACTCATTAGTTGCAATGCTTGCAAGGCTTTAAGTGATGTGCATTACCGAGAGGGCCCAGAGATACCTCTCCTACAATCGGAGTGACAAATCCTAATCTCGAAATACGCCAACCCAACATCTACCTTTGGTGACACCTGTAGTACTCCTTTATAATCACCCAGTTACGTTGTGACGTTTGGTAGCACCCAAAGTGTTCCTCCGGCAAACGGGAGTTGCATAATCTCATAGTCATAGGAACATGTATAAGTCATGGATAAAAGCAATAGCAACATACTAAACGATCGGGTGCTAAGCTAATGGAATGGGTCATGTCAATCAGATCATTCAACTAATGATGTGACCTCGTTAATCAAATAACAACTCTTTGTGCATGGTTAGGAAACATAACCATCTTTGATTAACGAGCTAGTCAGGTAGAGGCATACTAGTGACACTCTGTTTGTCTATGTATCCACACATGTATTATGTTTCCAGTTAATACAATTCTAGCATGAATAATAAACATTTATCATGACATGTAAGGAAATAAATAATAACTTTATTATTGCCTCTAGGGCATATTTCCTTCAGTCTCCCACTTGCACTAGAGTCAATAATCTAGTTCACATCGCCATGTGATTTAATAGCAATAGTTCACATCACCATGTGATTAACACCCATAGTTCACATCGATATGTGACCAACACCCAAAGGGTTTACTAGATTCAGTAATCTAGTTCACATTGCTATGTGATTAACACCCAAAGAGTACTACGGTGTGATCATGTTTTGCTTGTGAGAGAAGTTTAGTCAACGGGTCTGCCACATTCAGATCCGTTATGTATTTTGCAATTTTCTATGTCTACAATGCTCTGCACGGAGCTACTTTAGCTAATTGCTCCCACTTTCAATATGTATCTAGATTGAGACTTAGAGTCATCTAGATTAGTGTCAAAACTTGCATCGACGTAACCTTTTTACGACGAACCTTTTTGTCACATCCATAATCGAGAAACATATCCTTATTTTACTAAGGATAATTTTGACCGATGTCCAGTGATCTACTTCCTAGATCACTATTGTACTCCCTTGCTTAACACAGTGTAGGGTATACAATAGATCTGGTACATAGCATGGCATACTTTATAGAATCTATGGCTGAGGCATAGGAAATGACTTTCATTCTCTTTCTATCATCTGCCGTGGTCGGGCTTTGAGTCTTACTCAATTTCACACCTTGTAATACAGGCAAGAACTCTTTCTTTGACTGTTCCATTTTGAACTACTTCAAAATTCTTTCAAGGTATGTACTTATTGAAAAACTTATCAAGCGTCTTGATCTATCTCTATAGATCTTGATGCTCAATATGTAAACAGCTTCACCGAGGTCCTTCTTCGAAAAACTCCTTTCAAATACTCCTTTATGCTTCACAGAATAATTCTACATTGGGGCGACTGGCTCCATCGCGTATACGTCCCGTAGCGCACGCTTCCGCTCCTTCTTGGGAATGTGGGTTGCGTATATCATGTTCACCGTCCGCACTTGTGGGGGAAACCCCTTCTGTCCATTGTTGTTCGGCGGCCAGGGCTCCTCCTCGTCATCGCTATGCAGCCCCTTGTCTTTGTTTTCGGCTCTTAACTTGCCTGCCTGCTTGAACACCCAACAATCCCTGTTGGTGTGATTGGCTCGCCTTTCGGGGGTGCCATGGATCTGGCACAAGCGGTCCAGTATTCGGTCCAAACTGGACGGGCCCTGAGTATTCTTTTTAAATGGCTTTTTCCGCTGACCGGATTTATAGCCTCTGAATCCGGCGTTGACTGCCGTATCTTCATTGTTGTCGCTGCTAATGTGGCGCTTTTGCTTATTTCGACGTGTCCTTCCACTTTTGTCCTTAGTATCCGAATTACCAGGGTTCTTTGATAAGTTGTTGCTGCGAGATAGCCAGCTATCTTCGCCCGTGCAAAAGCGGGTCATGAGTGTCGTGAGGGCGGCCATAGATTTCGGCTTTTCCTGTCCCAGGTGCCGGGCAAGCCACTCGTCGCGGATGTTATGCTTGAAGGCTGCTAGGGCCTCTGCATCCGGACAGTCGACTATCTGGTTTTTCTTTGTTAGGAACTGTGTCCAGAATTGTCTGGCCGATTCCTCTGGCTGCTGAATTATGTGGCTTAGGTTGACGGCATCCGGTGGTCGCACATAAGTGCCCTGGAAGTTGTCAAGGAATGCGGCTTCCAGGTCCTCCCAAGAACCGATTGAGTCCACTGGCAGGTTGTTAAGCCAGTGTCGGGCCGGTCCTTTGAGTTTGAGAGGGAGGTATTTGATGGCGTGTAGATCATCGCCACGTGCCATGTGGATGTGAAGGAGATAATCCTCGATCCATACCGCCGGATCTGTCGTGCCATCGTATGATTCGATCTTTACAGGTTTGAAACCCCCTGGGATTTTATGATCCATTACTTCATCTGTGAAGCATAGTGGGTGTGCAGCGCCCCTGTACTGGGCTATGTCACGACGCAGCTCGGAAGAGCTATGTCTGTTGTGTTCGGCCCGGCCAGATTTATTGTGTCCGGAGTGAAGATCATCGTCACGTGTCGTCGAGCGCCTGCGCGATCCGTAGATCGATCTTGTTTGCCTTGCTTTATCCTCCAGTACATCTCGCAGGTCTGGTGCATTTTCCCGTGCCTTGGTTGAGCGGCGTCGGGGCATGGCTTGGGTGGAGGTTTGACAGGCCTCTCTGTCGCGGCCGCGAGGTGGCCGGTCTGCCATGTGGTGCGCTGGTGATGTAGGCGCTTCCTCCTCTGATCGGGGTAGCGGCCTACGCTTAGGATAATTCTTGGAGGGGCGCTCGAGTTCGTACTCTTCGGCCGCAAGGACTTCAGTCCATCTGTCAGCTAGCAAATCTTGATCAGCTCTAAGTTGTTGCTGCTTTTTCTTTAGGCTGTTCGCCATGGCTAAAAGCCTGCGTTTGAAATGCTCTTGTTCGGCGGGGTCTGATGGTACGACGAATTCGTCGTCATCGAGGCTTGCCTCGTCTTCGGAGGGAGGCATATAGTTATCATCCTCAACCTCTCGTTCTGCCGCTCTCTCATGAGGGCTGGCTTCTCCATCTTCCTGCGCTGAATCTTGCTGGGTTGGGTGTTCTTTGGCGCTATCCAGGGTAGTATTATCTCCCATGCCAGAATCACCGTTTTTGCTTTGGCGGGATTTAGAGCGGCGCCGCTGACGCCGCGCTTTGGCTGTTTCTTGGAGGTGTCATCCCCCGCTGTTCCATCGCCATCTCCATCCTTTGGAGTATCCACCATATATACGTCATATGACGAGGTAGCCGTCCAGCGCCCTACAGGTGCTGGTTCCTGTTCGTCTCCTACCTCGTCGTCCATACCGTCGAAGTCTTCGGAGCCGAAGTCAAGCATGTCGGTTAAATCGTCGACAGCGGCTACCAAGTGGGTGGTGGGAGGGCTTTGAATTTCTTCATTGTCCGTATCCCATCCTCGTTGACCGTAATCCGGCCAGGGCTCTCCTGATAAAGAGAGAGACTTGAGAGAATTCAGGATGTCGCCAAAAGGCGAGTGCTGAAAGATGTCCGCGGCGGTGAACTCCATTATCGGCGCCCAATCGGCTTCGACTGGCAGGGGCGCGGGGGGTTTGGAGTTCGGGAAGGAGTCCGGACCCTCGGGGTCACGGGTCATGCGGAGTGCGGGGCTAGCGTTCGGCTCGATCGCCTTTGAGATCGCAGCCCCCGAGGTGACGTCCAACTGCTCATCCTCAATTAGCGCAGTAGGCTCCGAGTCAAGGGTCGGAACCGGTGCGTGTGCGGCCTCCAGGACACTGTTCGGAGGCAGAGCTAGATCGTGCCCCTCGAGATAGTGCGGCGCGCTTGGCTGTGGCTCGAACCCGTCGAAGATCAAGTCTCCACGGATATCCGTCGTGTAGTTTAAGCTTCCAAACCTGACTTGGTGGCCAGGGGCGTAGCTTTCGATCTGCTCCAGATGACCAAGCGAATTGGCCCGTAGAGCAAAGCCGCCGAAGACGAAGATCTGTCCGGGGAGAAAAGTCTCACCCTGGACCTCATCGTTGTTGATGATCAGAGGAGCCATCGTGCCTAAAGGCGACGACACAGAGGAACTCTCAATGAAAGCACCAATGTCGGTGTCAAAACCGGCGGATCTCGGGTAGGCGGTCCTGAACTGTGCATCAAGGCCGGATGGTAACAGGAGACAAGGGACACGAAGTTTACCCAGGTTCGGGCCCTCTCGATGGAGGTAAAACCCTACTCCTGCTTGATTAATATTGATGATATGGGTAGTACAAGAGTAGATCTACCACGAGATCAAGGAGGCTAAACCCTAGAAGCGAGCCAATGGTATGATTGTGTATGATGATGATTCTGTCCTACGGACTACAACCCTCCGGTTTATATAGACACCGAATAGGGTTAGGGTTACACAGAGTCGGTTACAATGGTAGGAGATCTTGAGTATCCGCATCGCCTAGCTTGCCTTCCACGCCAAGGAAAGTTCCATCCGGACACGGGACGAAGTCTTCAATCTTGTATCTTCATAGTCCAGGAGTCCGGCGAGGGTATAATCCGGCTAGCCGAACACCCCCTAATCCAGGACTCCCTCAGTGGCCTTCTGGAATTCTTGCTAGCTGGTTTCCTCTTCATCCCCTCCATTGCTTTCATCGTTGCAATCCTCCTTCTCTTGGCCCCTGGCGGGGTTTCCTTGGTTCCGAAGAGCCTTGCCTGGGCGATTTGCTTCACCGCCTCGGCCCTTCCCGCCAGTGCCATTCTGACCTTTTTCCTTATCACACTTCTCATATTTAGCCCTTCGCTTATTGATGAGGTGCTCAACCTGATGACACTCTTGGAGATCGTGGCCTTTGGTCCGATGAATCTTGCAATACAGCCCATCGCCTTTCCCAACCTTCTCGGCAGCCGCAGCCTCCCGACAGTCAGTGCATGTGGCAACTTCCTTGCCGGGGGCTTCGGCCTTAGCCTTCTTGCCGGTGCTAGGCATGCCCGATCCCTCAACGGTCATCACTGCCTTATCCTTGCGCTTCTTGTGGTGCTTCTTGTTCTTCTTCTTCTGACTAGTGGACTCATCGTCATCCTCTGAGTCGATGTTGACACAATCTTCCTCTCCAGGGATTTTCCTCCCTTGCTCCACCTGAGCACATTTGTCCACCAATGTGTAAAGCTCCTTCATAGTCTTGGGCAACCGAACGTTCATCTTGGAACATATCCTGTGGTTGTGCACATTGGATTGGAAGGCAGCTATCATAGCTGCCGGATGGATATCTGATATATTTCTATGGACTCAACTGAATCTATGCAAGTACTTTCATAAAGTCTCTCCTTCTTTTTGTTGGAGAAGCTGCAAGTCGCTGGGCCACCCTGGTTCTTGATGGCCGCCCATGAAGGCGCCAATGAACTAATGGCACAGGTCAGCCCTGGTCGAAATGGAGTTCTTCGGTAGGTGCATCAGCCAAGACCTCACATTTGACATGAGTGCCAAAGGGAAGTAGTTGGCGAACACCTTCTCATCTCTTCCCCTGGTAGCTTGGACATCGATGGTGTAGATGCTCAAGAACTCTGCCTGGTTCAACCTCCCATCGTACTTCTCTGGAATCTCTGGCTTGAACGTGCGAGCGGACGGCCAACAGACTTGCCACAGCTCACAGGTGAAAGCAGGGCACCCAACCTCGAAAGGAAGGTGCCTGCCATCTCCAGTCGCGGGCTCGTCGACGTCGGGACCATCGCACCCATTGGACCGGCGGTGGTCGTCACGGCGTTGCTCGACGACGACGCGTGCACCTTCCCTTCGTCCGTCCTTTGGAGCTCGATGTCGGCCTTGGCGTGCTCGAGGGTCGGAAGAGGCCATTGAGGCGTCATCAGGTTCTTGGTTTCGTAGCTCCCGTGCTGGTTGCCGTGATGGGGATTGCACCGTGTGGGTGGCCCCTTCCGCACGGCCAGCAGCATGAGCCGTTGTTGTTGCTTGGGGAGGCCGTGGCGGGCCAGCTCGCTGTGAGCACCCAGCCTCGGCAAAGCCAATCAGACTCTGAATGGTGGCTCTCCACTCATCCATCTGATCAGCCGCCGGCGAAAATCTCAATAGCAGCTAGGCCCGCGCCATGGCCTCCGAAGCAGTGCTTGGCATTGGTAATGATGATGTAGACCACAGCATCGCCCGGCTCTTGACGGTGCCGACGGTGCTGCACCGATCTCCCGTCGCTAGGAGCCAATCGCTGGAATGGCATGGTGACGAGGTGATGGTGCGCGCAGACCATTGACTCCATTCGGACCGTTGGTCGGGCCAGTTTGCTCTAGAAGCAGTGCATGTCCTGCGACCGTGCCCACGGCGGGGGCGGCCATAGGATTGTGGTTCGCCTCGGAGCAAATGTCGCCGCCGCGACTATGCCCCTCGTCCAGGCCAGGAGGGATAGAAGGAATAATCTCTCTGCCCGTACCTCGCAAAGCATATTCGCTAGGATGTTGTTGGTGTTTCTTTGCTCCGGCGCCTTCCACTCCTGCTCCGGTTGCAGGGGAGGTGGTGACAATGCCGCCTGCGCCGACCACATTCTGTGCAGCACCCACCTCCTCATGCGCCTCCGTATTCCTTGTGGCGTCGACGGCTGTCGGATCACGGGTTCCGGCAGACCCTTAAGGATCGAACTCTGGGGTGCGCGCGGAGATCGTCCCCTCTACCTCTCTGTCACGTAAGGATCTAGCTACTGCAAGAACAACACAAGAGACACAGAGTTTATACTAGTTCGGGCCACCGTTGTGGTGTAATACCCTACTCTAGTTTTTGGTGGGTGGATTGCCTCTTGGGCTGATGATGAAGAACAGTACAAGGAAGAACAACCTCGCGAGGGTCAGTTCTTGGCTAGGGGATGAACTGTTGGAGGAGTCCAATCGCCCTTCTCTCTCTCTCTCTGGATGCCTCTTTTCTGGCTGCCTCTACTGGTTTCTTGGTACTCGATCCGATCTCCCTACCCTGGGGTGGCTAGTCCTATTTATAGGCAAAGGCCCTGGGCCTCTTCCCAAATATTGAGCGGGAAGGGCGCCAACAATTGGCCAATTCGAAGGGGAACATCTGGTACACTTATCCTGACTAAAGTTGGTCTTCGCCTGCCAAAGGCCCTGTGGTGACGCCGTCCTGGGCTCCATGGTGACCTCCTTCCCACCGTTGGACTGGTCTTGGTCTCGTTGCACCGAAATGGGTGCCTTTGCTTGATCCTCTCGCCTGCGCTTGCCCCCTTTGCACCAAAGAGGAAAGGGAGACGCTGCGCAGGCTGGCGCCCGCCTGGCACCCTTTGTCGTCATGGCTTGCGTCATGGGCAACTCGTGAGGTACCCGCCTTGATCTCTCCGCCTCCTCGCGAGCCAGCCTAAGGAGGCCGTGCTTGAGGAAGCGCCATGTCGTCCGCCTCGCGAGGCTTGGCCCCTCGCGAGGGTCTTGAGCCTTGTGCTGATGAAGATGGGCTACGCTGGGCCCCCATTTGAACCACGCCGCAGGCCGCAGGCAGGCAAGTCTGGGGACCCCCATTCCCAGAACGCCGACAGTAGCCCCCGGGCCCAAGGCGCGCATGGACTTGGCCGTGCCGCGAGGCGAAAGGGCAAGGGCGAAGCGCCGCGGGCCCTAACAGCCTACGGCCTTGGGCGCCGCGTGGCGGTTGATTGGACGTAGACGCTTTTGCAACTGCGTAGGTTATTAAAGGTGTGGCATCCGCTCGTGCTTTGTTCTTCTCCTTCTTCATCCGCTGCTCAGATCCCCTTTCTTGCGTTTCTCCTCCCTTCCTCCAAGCTTCCAGATCTGCTCCACCTGCTCGACCCAGGTAGCCATGGTGCCTTGTCGGGCCCCGGCCGAAGCTTGGTTCTCGCCTGCTTTGGACTCGCCCAACGTGTCGGAGGCGAGCCTCGCCCTACTGCACTGGATGGTTGCGGCACAGGGCATTGACGGGGCGCAGATGTTCAAGGTCGGCTCCGATGCCCCTGAAGGCCAAGGGAGCACCTTCTATCCTTTCTTCGTGAGCTCCATTACAGCGGTCCTGGTGCCTCCTTTCTCTGAGTTCTTCCTCGCTGTCCTCCGTCACTACAACTTGCAAGCTCTGCATCTCCACCCCAACTCCATCCTTCTTCTGGCGATCTTTGCCTACTACTGCGAGGCGCATGTGGGGGTGCAGCCTTTAGTGGCCTTGCTGCGCCACTACTTCTACCTCCGGACCTCTAAAGGTTCCCCTTCTACGTGCGCGGGCTTCGTCGCGTGCGGCAGCTCCATGGCCATCTCGAATCCGGGGAAGAGGATCGAGGGCTTCCGAAGCAAGTGGGTATTGGTTGACGCCGGGCGCGTCCACCCTCAGTTGACCCTTCCCACGGAGCCGCCCGTGAGCTCGAGCGACTGGTGACGAGCGGAGCTCACGGATCCCCGCGCGAAGTCGATGCTGGCGAAGATGGACGCCGATCTGAAGCCAGCCAACATGGCGATGGCAAAGCTGACCGGGGCGTCGCTGCTGAGGGAGTTCCTGGAGCACCAGCTGGCTCCGCTTCGGCAGTACTCTCCCCCGATGTGGAGGCCTCACTCGAGCCCCGTAGCCGTGGGCGAAGAGGACGTGACTGCGATTCTCCAATCCCTGGTTGAGGGCGAGGTAGCAAGGCTGGAGGGCGCGCCTTCGCCCCTGTTCCTCCGCGACGATTGGGAGCAAGTGGTGAAGTCCATGCCCGTCTTCAACGGGGACGGGCTCGTGCCCGTGGTGGCTCCCGAGGAGCTGGTGGATGTGTCTTCCGGCGACTCCAGCGGAGGAGCGAGCGAGCAGGAGCGGGAGGGAGGTCCCGACTCCGAGGCGACTGACGGAGAGTCTAGGGCTCCCCCGCTCCAGCGCAAGCCCCGTGCTCTCTGCCTTTCGCCGAGCGATGATGACGATGATGACGACGTGCTGGGCAGCGAGAGCTCACCCCCGGTCCCGAAGAAGGGCAAGACCGGGTTGATTCCCCGCGGGTCCTCCCTAACTCCGGGGCGAACCGCTGACGCGCCTTCTGCTTCCGAGGTCGACCCCTCCAGCCGGCTCTCCGGCTTCAAGTTTGGCAGGAGACCGCTGGAGCTTTCTGGTGACGACCTGTAAGTGCTTGATCCTTGATCCCTGGTTTCTTGTTCCGCCAACGAGGCTTGACGATTACCTCTCCTGAGCAGGCTGGCGCCTGCGGCGAAGAAGCTGAAGGGAGCCCCTGGGGCCCCAACTGTGGCGACACCTCCGCCAGCAGGGGAGGGTGACCGTGACGCACGGGCTTCTCTTGCCCACTCGTCCTTGCGGGGCTTGGCCGAGCTGGCCGGGGCGTCAGCCCCCATGGCTCGATCGACCCCAGAGGTGCCCTTGCCTGGTGCTGCTGCTACGGCTGGGAAGGCGCAGCAGACTCCGTCTCGGGATACTGCAGCCTCGCCGCTGCTACCTTCTCCTCCCGTTCCACTTGTCGCTACTTCCACGACTCCTCCTGCTGCCTTGAAACGCACTGATGCTTCTCCGCCTTCTTCCATCTTGGAGCGGGCTGTTGCTGGACTGGACCGGCTGCGGCAGGATCTTCTAGGCGCCGACCCTCGCCTGGTGGCCGGGCGCCTGGAGCTGGCCTCGGGGTGGATTCGCTCCGACGCCTCGATTCGGGCAGCGCTAGTTCCGGCCTCAACAGCCTGTGACGGGGAGAGGGAGGCCACCCTCGAGGCGAAGGCTGCCCGCGACGCGGCCCTGGGAGAGGCGGTTGGCATCCGCGGCCACTGCAAGGAGCTGGAGGACGAGTTGCAAGGCCTTCGCGATCAGCTTGCAGAGGAGACCCGCCTTCGCCAAGAGCAGGAGAAGGGGGTGAAAGCTCGCGAGGCGGTGCTCGAGGACCGGGAGGCGAAGCTCAGGAAGCGCCGCAGCCACCTAGGCGCGTTGAAGAAGGAGCTGGAGACGACGAAGGCCGAGCTGGACGCCAAGGCCCGGGTCCTCGCCGAGGATCGTGTGGCCTTCGCGGACATGGAGAAGGGTGCTCGCGCTTCACTGGAGACGCTTTACGAGAGTGGCCTGGATAGCCCGCTGGCTGGTGACGGGGACGGCCCCGCCAAACTGCTTCCCTTCTTGGTGAAGGCTCTTGGAGATGTCGCCCTTGGACTCGCCCCCACGGCTGAGGCCGAGGCGCGAGTCCTGTCTTCTGTCGCGCTGACGCGGGTCTTCGCCCATGTCTACCTTCGCGATCCCAGCGCCGACCTCGACAGCCTGCTGGAGCCGGTGAGCGGCGAGGGCGCCGCTGCCGCTGTCGAGGCCGTGAAGGGGCGCGCAGAGGCGCTGCTAGGGAAGTTCCGGGCCTTCAGCACCAAGCCGAAGTGAGGCGCTGCCGGCCCCACTACCCCACAAGGCGAAGCCACTCCACGCGACTCCGCTGCCGACAAGTGACTCCGCTATCGTTCCTGTTCTTCTTTCGATTCCTGCACATGCACGACGCCTCAGGGAGGCATTTAAATTTGTGTTTGGTACCAAGGCGACAGTATGGGTTGTAATATTTACTTTTAAGTTCCTTGAATTTTTATGTTCCCCTTCCCTACTTGCTTATGTCCTACGCCGGCAGAGCCCGGCCCCGCGCATGCCTCACCCAGCATCAGCCCCGACCGGAAACCAGGACGGGACCAAAGGAATGAGGGGCCACGTGACAAGTCAGGCTCCTGAGTCGCGATGCTCAGGAGTCCCCCTTGGCGCACGAACAACAAGTAGGGAAGCGCGATGTAGGTGCGTTTCCCGTTCTACGTTTGCAGAGCCCGACCCCACGCGTACCTCACCCAGCATAGCCTTTCGGAACTAGGGAGTGAGGGGCTACGGAGCCAGTTAGGCTCCTGAGTCGCGATGCTCAGGAGTCCCCCTTGACGCGCGAACAACATGAGATGGAATGTAGGCGGGGCTATCGTTCTACGTCTGCAGAGCCCGACCCCGCGCGTACCTCACCCAGCATAGCCTTTTGGAACTAAGGAGTGAGGGGCTACGGAGCCAGTTAGGCTCCTGAGTCGCGATGCTTAGGAGTCCCCCTTGACGCGCAAACGGCCTTCGTACCTTGGCTCCGCTCGGGGAGAGACGCGCGATGAAACCAGGCCCGAGGGGCCTGGCTGGGGCGTACGGCTGAGCGTGACCCAGTCGTAGCCCCCATGCCCAGCCCCCTCGCGCGGCGCTCCCGGGGGGAGGCGTTGCGATGAGGCCGGCCACTTAGCTCGGAGCTCCCTGAGGTTAACGCGGCCCGGAGGCCACCCTCAGTTGTTTATCACCAGCGCGGAGCATAGCGCTTCCGTATGTGTACGGGCATAGCCGCTCCTCGGCAGTGTCGTCAGCCAGCGCAGAGCATGGTGCTTCCACTGGTACGTGGGAGGGGGCTCCCCTCCGGGAGGATCCCCCGGGGCGTGTACAGCCCTGCCCTGACACGTGGCTGGCACGGTAGAGCTAGGTGAGGTGTATCTGGGCACCCGTGAGCCAGCGCGGGACTCACGAGGCCCTACCTCTAGGCGGGTTGCGCCTGGCACTGGGCCGTATCTTGAGATGTGTTCCTGCAAAATCTGGTTAGATGCCGGCACTCTACGTCCTCGGGTCCCGGCCCTCGAGCTTGTCTCAGCCGTCGCTGGTATGCCAGGTCGCGATGCCGTGGACAAGGCCAGAGGGTGAGGGCTGGAGAGCCAGTAAGAGCCCTGAGTCACGATGCTCAGGCACCCCCCCCCCTTTAAAGTGCAAGTGGTCGATATGAAGAAGAAAAGGTGTCGTGGACGACATCAAGTAATCAAGCATGATGCATAATTGGAAATAAACGCGGAAGGGATACATGCCGCTGGGCCTAGCCCGAGTGGCTTGGGGATGATGCAGCCCGAGGGGCGCCCCCAGCAAAGCAAGCTAGCGACTGAAAAGATAAAAAGGGATACATGCCACAGGGACGGACCCACGCGGCCTGGGAATGACGCAACCCTGGGAGGGCGCTCCCAGCTAGGAATGAAACTTGAAAGATGTCACCTGAAGATGTCGTCGGTGTAGTGGCGTTGGTGCAGCAGACTCGGTGGGCTGCGGAAGCCGATCCTCACGAGCCCCCAGGCCCAGGGGCCTCGGGAGGCTCCGGAGGCACTGGTGGCTCCTCGTGAGCAGCCTCCATCTCCGCCAGGGCCGTGGAACGCCTGTCCTCTTGCGCCTCCAAGGCGCTCCTCATGAGGCCCTGGTACACCGCAGCCACGCTCGGCATCCCATAAGGCATGCGAACATAGCTGTGGGGTAGTCCTCCGCAGCGCCCCACTTGTGAGGGCTAGAGGCGCTCTACCGTGGCGATCTAATTGAGCCCCGGTACGTCGACGCAGACGCGCAGCCCACCATCCTCGCCTCGATGGGGAGCCACAGCTGGTGGGCGACGACAACCTCTTATGATCCTTGACTCCTGTAGTTCTTGAATGGCCTTGCTAACAAACTCATGTTGGTCTGATCTTCTTTCCCTGACTTCCTTCTGAGGGAAACGTGCCTCAAAGCACGCCTCCACATGGTGCCCAAGCGCCTCCCTCGTGACCTGGGCTAGGTCGGTGGCCCTCCAGGTGAGAGCCCTCGAGCCATGCCTGAGGAGGGCGTCGGGCGCGCTTTCCTATGCAATTGAAGGAGGATCCCCCTGGGCAGACGCGGGCCCTGAAGGGCCTGCCTCCTGAGGGGCTGAGCCCGACGTCGTCTTCTTCTTCTTGGGGGCGGTCTCAGGAAGCCTCCTGCTTCCGCGATCTGGGTCTTCTAGTGACGCGGCCTGAAAGGCTCGCTCCAGGGTACACACTGCATCCTTCTCTTGACAGGGCACCATGATGACGCCACCGCTTCCTGGCATCTTAAGGACGTTGTAGCCATGGTGAGTCACGGCCTTGAACTTGGCCAGCACCGGGTACCCGAGGATGGCGTTGTCCGGCAGGCGGATGTGGGCGACGTCAAAGTCGATGAGCTCGGTGCGGTAGTTGTTGCGGGCCCCAAAGGTGACTGGGAGGCGGACCTGCCCGATCGGGACTGTGGAACCGTCGGTGACTCCGGAGAAGGGCCTGGTTGGCTGAAGCTGGTCATAGGGCACTTGGAGGCTGTTGAATGTTTCCACGGACAAGACATTGAGCCCTGCCCCTCCGTCGATGAGGGTCCTGGTGACCAGAACGTTGCTGATGACTCGGGAACAAAGCATTGGGAGGACTCCGGCTGTGGCCGCGCACTTGAGCTGGTCTGCTGAGCTGAACGTGATGGTGCAGGCCGACCACTTGAGGGGACGCGTCGCTTCGAGCTTGGGGAGAACTGCGTTCACTTCGCGAGCAAACTGCTTGAAGATACGTTGAGAGGCTGGGGCTTGAGCTCCGCCCAGGATGCAGGTGATTGCGCGAGGCTCTTGGAAGCCCCCAGCCCCCTTGTCTTGGTGGCGGTCTTCATTCCTTCTTGGCTGAGGCGGCAACGGCGGCAGGCCTGGGTTGCCATGAGGGCGATCCTCACGAGGCTGGTCCCTCCAGTCCCCCTCGCGAGGCGGGTCACGCCAGCGGTCCTCGCGAGGTTGGTCATGCCAGCCTTGACGTGGGCCACGATCTTCCCAGCGTCCCGGGTTCCTTCCTCCTCCTCGGCCGTAGCCCCGGTCAGCATGGTCAGGGCGTCGGCCGACTCTTCCTTCTCGCACGGTGCAGAGTTCTTGGCATTCATTGGTGTTGTGGGTGTGGAGGTCGTGGTACACACACTACCGACTGCCCCTGGAGGATTCGGACAGATCCTTGCCCCGCTTAGTGTCTGGCTCTGCCGCGAGCACGGCAGCCCCCTTGCGCTTCACGTCCTTGGCCTTGGGCCTCTTCTCTTCTGGGTCTGCGGCAGGCAGCTCGAGGAGGGAGAGGCGTCCCTCCTCAGCCCTGGCGCACTTGGTCGCCAGGTTGAACAGCTCCAGGGAGGTGCAGAGGTCTTCATGCATCGCCAACTCCTCCTTCATCTTGACGTCGCGCACGCCATGGGAGAAGGCCGAAATGATGGCTTCCTCGGACACCCTGGGGATCTTGAGGCGCGCACTGTTGAAGCGCTGGATGTACTTTTGCAGGGTCTCTCCCGGTTGCTGCTTGATGCGGCGCATGTCGCTCATGGCGGGAGGCCGGTCGCGGGTACCTTGGAAGTTGGCGATGAAGCGAGTACGCATCTGGTCCCAGGAGGGGATCGTGCCTGGAGCCAGGTTCAGGAGCCAAGTGCGAGCACCTTCCTTCTGCGCCATGGGGAACCAGTTCGCCATGACCTTTTCGTCCCCGCTGGCAGCTTCAATTCCCAGCTCGTAAAGCTGGAGGAACTCTGTGGGATCAGTCGTGCCATCGTAGCGAGGGGGTAGGTCCGGCTTGAACTTGTCGGGCCATGCGACTCCGCGCAGCTCGGCGGTGTAGGCGCGGCAGCCAGCAGTGACCGCGGGAGGTTTTGGTTGAGGGAGAGCTTGGCCTTGCGGGTCCCCTTGCGCTGCAGCTGGGAGCAGCGCGGGGTCTTGACGTGCCGGAGCTGGAGCGGGGTCTCGGTGAGCCGGGGCTGGGAGCGCCCGGGCGGCCTCTTGCGGTCGCGGGACTTCTTGGCAGCTCCGTTCCTGCTCTGCCGGTGCATGACGGAGCGGGTTCCGCCCAGGAGCAGCGCGCCTTGGGGCCATGGCATCTTCTTGGAAAGGAGGCGGCTGGAATGCCCCCGGGGCTTCATTGCCCACGCTGGGCGGAGTGCGGCGCAGCGGTGCGGAAGGCGCGGGAGAGCCCCCTGCGGCGCGGACGAGCTCGGCGACGCGGTCGAGCCACTCCTCGTAGACGTCGTCGATGGGGCGGTAGCGCAGGAGCTCGTTCGCCGCGATGAGCGCAGCTCGAGCCTCCAAGGGCGCGTGAAGCGCGTGCGACGAAGAACCGGCCGGGGTGAGCGACCGAGTGGCGGTGCGGCCATCCCGCCGCACGGACAGGTGCTGATAGGATGCTTGCTGCTCGTTCCCCGCCGGGCCGGTGGCGGCGTTGACGGCGGGCGACGGGGAACGACGAGGACGCCCATCGACGGGGGCCGTCTAGACGACGCGGGAAGCGATGGCGGCCCGGCGCTCGGCGCGGGCCCGACGAGCGTCAGACATGGATGCGACGGTCGGAGGAGAGCGGAGCGGTGGAAGATAGATTCCGGCGCACCCCTACCTGGCGCGCCAAATGTCGGATCATGGGTTCCGGCAGACCCTTAAGGTTTGAACTCTGGGGTTGGCGCGGAGATCGTGCCCTCTACCTCTCCGTCTCGTAAGGATCTAGCTACTGCAAGAACAACACAAGAGACACAGAGTTTATACTAGTTCGGGCCACCGTTGTGGTGTAATACCCTACTCTAGTTTTGGTGGGTGGATTGCCTCTTGGGCTGATGATGAAGAACAGTACAAGGAAGAACAGCCTCGCGAGGGTCAGTTCTTGGCTAGGGGATGAACTATTGGAGGAGTCCAATCGCCCTTCTCTCTCTCTCTGAATGCCTCTTTTCTGGCTGCCTCTACTGGTTTCTTGGTACTCGATCCGATCTCCCTACCCTGGGGTGGCTAGCCCTATTTATAGGCAAAGGCCCTGGGCCTCTTCCCAAATATTGAGGCGGAAGGGCGCCAACAATTGGCCAATTCGAAGGGGAACATCTGGTACACTTATCCTGACTAAAGTTGGTCTTTGCCTGCCAAAGGCCCTGTGGTGACGCCGTCCTGGGCTCCAAGGTGACCTCCTTCCCACCGTTGGACAGGTCTTGGTCTCGTTGCACCAAAATGGGTGCCTTTGCTTGATCCTCTCGCCTGCGCTTGCCCCCTTTGCACCAAAGAGGAAAGGGAGACGCTGCGCGGGCTGGCGCCCGCCTGGCACCCTTGGATGTCATGGCTTGCGTCATGGGCACCTCGTGAGGTACCCGCCTTGATCTCTCCGCCTCCTCGCGAGCCAGCCTAAGGAGGCCGTGCTTGAGGAAGCGCCATGTCATCCGCCTCGCGAGGCTTGGCCCCTCGCGAGGGTCTTGAGCCTTGTGCTGATGAAGATGGGCTATGCTGGCCCCCATTTGAGTCACGCCGCAGGCCGCAGGCAGGCAAGTCTGGGGACCCCCGTTCCCATAACACCGACAACGGCCGCGAGCGGCGGGGCCTTTGAGGTGGACGAATGAGCTGCGGCACCGGACTTTTTCTTGGGCGCCATAGTCGATGGAGCCGTTGATGATGAAAATGTCCATGAAGATGACGCATTGCTTACGCTCTCGGGTTCGCGCAAGTGATCCCCCTACCTGGCACGCCAAAGATGCCGTGGGAAACCACGACCACCTATGGGGCCAAGAGCCCCTTTTGGTTTGGTGGGGGATGGGCACATTGCACAAAGAGCGGAGAAGCGTACCATAACACGACAGAGATCACACGGGCAGTTTTTACCCAGGTTCGGGCCGCCGCGAGGCATAAAACCCTACTCCTGCTTTGGTGGATTGATGGTGGAAAGTGGTGGCGAAGCGCAATGCTCTTGCCCCGCAAGGTTGCCTCGGGGCGAGAGGAGCTATGCGCGTATGAGTGTGAGGGGTCCGAATCATCCAACCAGACAACCCATTCTATGGTCGCCATGGGCCTCCTTTTATAGATCAAGGGGTCACCACAGTGGCAAATCAGTCTTTACGTACTGATTAGATAGCAAACAGTGCTATCATACCTAACTCTGCAGGCCGACAGAGCGCATTAAATGCGTCTCTCAATATCACATCACAGCCTGCCGGGCTATTTTGATAGCTTCGCGCCTGCTTGCTTGACACGTCTCATGACGGGTGTCGCTTGAAGGTATTTTCTGTAGGAAGTGGCTGCCATGAGGAAAATGGCAGCCACATAGTCACTTTGGAGCTTGACACCGCACTGATCGATGACGTGCGTCGTGATGAGGTGGCGTGGTGGAGTAGTTTGCCTCCGTAAGCCCCGGCAGGCCTGCCGGGACGTTCTGACAACTTGCTTCCGAGGGTAAACCCAACCTTGCCAAGCCCGCTTGCCCGGCAAGGCAGGTCCTTCCCGTAGCAATATCTTGCTTCCTCTGCCTTGTCTTGGTCTTCTTGATCTACACTTTGGTCCTTCAAAGAACTGGCCTCTCATGCCTCAATCTGATCTGGTGTTGTAGTCTTGTTCTTGCGCCTGTGCACAGTCTGGGCAACGGAACCGGGGTTTGTTGCGCCGACACTCACGGACTTGATTACATAGAGGGAACATAAAGCAAAACTCAAAGCTAGATCATACTAAAAACTTTTATTCTACTGGATCGAGATATAACCAAAAGGATCGAACTAAGAAAATCGATAAAGGTAAAGATGTGATGGTGATACGATATCGGGGCACCTCCCCCAAGCTTGGCACAAGCCAAGGGGAGTGCCCATACCCATATATTCAATTATCCTTCTTCGGTGGTGGTGATGATGGAGTTGATGATGTTGTGGGATTGTCCTCCATCTTCCAAGGCATAGGTTCACCATCGTAAAAAGATGAATGAGTCTCCGGGGTCCTCAAATCTGCAGCCAAACTCATCCTCTTAAATATGTATTCATACTCACAGTTTTGGTTCTGCACATCATAGATCTGGGCTTGGAGATGCTTGATATTTTCATCAAGCTTGAAGATGGCCTCCTCGATGTTCTTGGCGTCCAGCTTATGGTCGCGGGTAAATTTCGTGTCGTGGTATTCTCACGGGGGGTGCTAGACGACATATGCCACAAGGTGGCTTCGTGTGAGGGCAAGACTGCTGCTGATAGGCCCGGGAGCGGGTATGCGAGTAGCACGCGGTGGTTTACCCAGCTTCGGAGCTCTCCGGAGAGATAATACTCCTACTGCTGCATGTCTGAGTGTATCTATCTGGGGTGTACATCGGGCAGTACAAAGTGCTCCTGGAGCTGTATCTAAACTCAGTGCCATAGGCATCTGGCTGTGTATATGCCTATATGAGGCATGCTAGTGGCCGGCCGGCCATGCTCATAGCCGTGAGCATGTGTGCTCATGTAGATGGATGGATGGATAGCTAGCTAGCTTGCTAGCTAGTTGCTTGTGTGTGTACGTGAGAGTCCATCCTGGATGGATGGATGTGTGCCCATATATATAGGCATGGCTAGCTTAGAGAGTAAACTATGTGGTGGCATGGGCAAGGGATGGTGGGGTGTCATGCTTGTCCCCTGGGTCATTTCATAAATAGTGCCAGGGGACAAGTGACAATGTACATGATGGCTGGGGTGACACATGAATAGTGCCGGGTACGGTCGTCACGTCGGGGTCGCGTCAGGCTGCAGTTGACTTCGGGCAGCCGGCCTGGTGGAGGAGTCGGCAGCCAGCAATCGGCCTGGAGCGGCCGGGAAGTCGGCAGCCTGCAGTCGGCAGCCGGCAGCCTGCAGTCGGCAGCCTGCAGTCGGCCTGGAGCGGCCGGGAAGTCGGCAGCCTGCAGTCGGCCTGGAGCGGCCGGGAAGTCGGCAGCCTGCAGTCGGCAGCCCACAGTCGGCAGCCTGCAGGGTAGTTGGACTGAGGGGCTTTGCTAGCCCTGATGTCTTGAATATTGTCTCGCCATCTTCGGGGTATCCGTGTCCAATTACTCCGACAGTAGCCCCCAAGCCTCCGGGCAACTTGGCAAAGTTGGGCGGAGGTTTTTATGTGAGTGTTCATGAAAATGATCATGAAAAAGACGAAGTTAGTCCACGCAAATATATCAAATGTTCGCTTTTTAGCATTGCAAGTTTTATGCGGAGGGTGCCGACTCGGTTTCGCCCGAGCCCCCTTAATCTTTTTCGTGTTCCCTCCGCTTTTTGGCTTGTGCTCTTGATTGCCGGACAGCCGCTCTGCGATCTGTGGCTGAGAGTGGGCCGCGAAGCGGAGTGTACAGTACTTAGAGTCTGGGAGCAGATTCAACCGAGTAGATACTTGTAAAGGAAACGACCGGATCGCCCGATCTGTTTTTCTTCCCGGACGTTTTTCGCGTGGGTGGCCTCCAGCGTTCACTCTTGCTAGTCGGACAGCCACTCTGCGGTCTGTGACTAAGAGTGTGCCTTTGGTACCGCGCACGCTACTAAGCCATCTGCGGGAACTAACGTCTCAGGCCAAGCGGCCAGCCCCCGGGCCAACTCTGGTTGCCGCCGGGGTGAACAATGATGCAACTGTAATAAAATGCGGAGATAGCCCCCGAGCATCGCTCGGGGTTATCCGTGCTCTTGCGGTGCAAAAATATGCGGGTGAGGAGCTCACATTGATTTTCGTGTCGCCGAGGCGGAGTTTGCCTAAGACAGCCGGCGCGACTCGACGCTCGCGGAGTGCGCCGGCGCACCTGCTAGGTGCAGCCTTCGGGTGCTTGAAGGGGGCCCCGTCGGTCAGGCTCGACCGGCCAGGCGGCGAGGCGTCTTGCAACACCCTTCTTCTTCTTCTTCTTTTCTGCCGGCTGCCGGCAGCCGGACAAAACTCTTCTTGTTTGCAATCTTTCATGGGGGCGCGCCAGCGCACCCACTGGGTGTAGCCCCCGAGATTCGGGCCGACTGTCGAGCAGTCGGGCCGGGTCTCCCGGCGACTACCTCGTCTTCTTCCTCGCGGGGGCGCGTCAGCGCATCCGCTGGATGTAGCCCCCGAGATTCGGGCCGACTGCTGAGCAGTCGGGCCGGATCTCCCGGCAACTACTTTGTCTTCTTTGTTGAAGTTGATCCATCTTTCTTCTTCTCTCTGTCCGGCTGTTGGTAGCCGGACGCTTCTTTTTCTTGTGAGCCAGCTATGGGCAGCCAGATGCACGTCCCTTTTTTCATCCAACTTAGTAGTCGGACTTTTTTTTTCTATCTTCCCAGCCGACTTCTCTCTTTTTTCAGCTGGATGTTGACTTGGTCAGTCAGACCTCTCTCTTTCTTTTCGGCAGCGGGCAGTCGGCCCTTTTTTTTCTTTCTTTCTCCGCCTCCGCAGCCGGCAATAGTGTGCACAGATGCAACTGACGGGAGCTGGGCATGGCGTGCAGCGGAGCGGCGCCCTGCGGAGGGAGGCGGAGCCAGCCAGGCAAGGCGGCGAGCGGGGCCGGCACGCGAGAACCGGCACAGGCGGGCAGAAGCCGGCGCGAAGCCAGCAGGCGGACGGGTTTGGAGTCGGCTCGGGGCGCACCCGGGAGGCGGAGCGAAGCCGGCACGGGGAAGGATCCGGAGCCTGGTGCGTCGAGGAGGTGGAGCGGGGACCAGAGCCGGATGGGGCTGTCGCGGAAGTCGGTCAGGGTGCGCAGAGGCCGGCCAGCTCGGGGCGGGGAGCGGGCGCGGGGCTGCCGCGAAGCCGGCAGCAGGAGCGGGCGCGGAGCCGGCTGCTGTGCGCGGAGGACCGGCCAAGTCGCGGGCAGTCGGCACGGGGCGCAGCGGCGAGGCGGAGCCGATGGCAGACGCGGAAGCCGGCGAGGAGCACCCGGCCGCGGGTCGGCGCTCGGAGGAGCGAGGCCGGCACGGGAGCCCACGAGCAAGGACGGAGACGACCCCACGAGGGGAGTGCTCTCCGCGGCCGCCACTGCGAGGGCGGATGACGGCGATGACGAGGCGGCCGCGGCACCGCGAGCCAGCGAGACGGCGAGCAGGCCGCGAGGGCGATGGGCCGGATGGCGGAGGACTCAGCACGCGCGGACGGGGCCAGATGGCGGAGCCGGACGCGGCAGCGGGCTGCTGGCGCGCAGGGACGGCGCAGGCGAGGCACGGCTGCGCCGGTGGTGGTGAGGAGCCATTCGCGGAGTCGCGCGAGGACGTGGTACAGCCGACGCGCGAAGGAGACCGAGGCGGGGTTGAGTGCTAGGACGGCCCGGAGGCGGGCCAAACAGCAGAGTGCAGCTCGGCGCGGTGGTAAAGCAAAGCATGGCCGCGGGCGAGGGTCGTGCGCGAGGCATTGGAGAGGGAGTAGCAACGGCGAGGCCGTCTCTGTCTGGTCGGCGTATGGCCATTACCTGGGTGCTGTACAAGGGATATCCGACTAGCGTACATGCATTATCTGGGATGTGTATGACTATGGTTTGACTGTTTGCCTTAGCAGCTAGCTAGCTTGCATAGACAACATATGGATGAGCGAATATGTGTGTCGGCCGGAGCAAGGCGTGACACGAAGGAAAGCAGACGCGAGCGGCGCATGGACACACAAGGCCGACCGAAGTGAAGAACCGCGCGCGGCGCGCGCACGGACGGACAGCTGGCGTCGTAACGGTGGTGATGACAAAGGTGGCGAGGCCGATGACGAGGACGAGCCGTCCCGCGCGGCCGCTCTGGGGGCGGGTCGAAGTCGAGCCCCCGAGCGCTACTGGAGAGACGACGCGACGCCGCAGATGATGAAGAAGATGGTCCCGCCCAGACTGCGAAACCAGCAGCAGCGCGGTAGCATAGTACCGCCCCACGGTGGGCGCCAAATGTCGTGGTATTCTCACGGGGGGTGCTAGACGACATATGCCACAAGGTGGCTTCGTGTGAGGGCAAGACTGCTGCTGATAGGCCCGGGAGCGGGTATGCGAGTAGCACGCGGTGGTTTACCCAGCTTTGGAGCTCTCCGGGGAGATAATACTCCTACTGCTGCATGTCTGAGTGTATCTATCTGGGGTGTACATCGGGCGGTACAAAGTGCTCCTGGAGCTGTATTTGAACTCAGTGCCATAGGCATCTGGCTGTGTATATGCCTATATGAGGCATGCTAGTGGCCGGCCGGCCATGCTCATAGCCGTGAGCATGTGTGCTCATGTGGATGGATGGATGGATAGCTAGCTAGCTTGCTAGCTAGTTGCTTGTGTGTGTACGTGAGAGTCCATCCTGGATGGATGGATGTGTGCCCATATATATAGGCATGGCTAGCTTAGAGAGTAAGCTATGTGGTGGCATGGGCAAGGGATGGTGGGGTGTCATGCTTGTCCCCTGGGTCACTTCATAAATAGTGCCAGGGGACAAGTGACAATGTACATGATGGCTGGGGTGACACATGAACAGTGTCGGGTACGGTCGTCACGTCGGGGTCGCGTCAGGCTGTAGTTGACTTCGGGCAGCCGGCCTGGTGGAGGAGTCGGCAGCCAGCAGTCGGCCTGGAGCGGCCGGGAAGTCGGCAGCCTGCAGTCGGCAGCCGGCAGCCTGCAGTCGGCAGCCTGCAGTCGGCCTGGAGCGGCCGGGAAGTCGGCAGCCTGCAGTCGGCCTGGAGCGGCCGGGAAGTCGGCAGCCTGCAGTCGGCAGCCTGCAGTCGGCAGCCCGAAGTCGGCAGCCTGCAGGGTAGTTGGACTAAGGGGCTTTTCTAGCCCTGATGTCTTGAATATTGTCTAACCATCTTCGGGGTATCCGTGTCCAATTACTCCGACATTCCGTGATCGTGGAGTGATTGGCGTTGAGTCCGCGTTCCACCATCCGTTGGCACTTGAAGACTTGTTGCTCCATTACTTCGAGCCTTGTCTCCACTCTTCCGGTCCTCTTTGGCCCTTGAACATTGCAGATGTGCAGCACCCCCTCACGCATCTCAATGGTTTGAGGGTGTTGCAGCACCTCCGCAAGGTAAGGGTTGATGACTGATAAGTCTCCAACGTATCTATAATTTTTTATTGTTCCATGTTGTTATATTATCATTCTTGGATGTTTTACAACCATTTTATAGCAATTTTATATCATTTTCTGGGACTAACCTATTGACATAGTGCCCAGTGTCAGTTGTTGTTTTTGCTTGTTTTTTACTTTGCAGAAAATTAATACCAACCGGAGTCCAAACGCAACAAAACTTTTTGGAGATTTTTTTGGACCAGAAGACATCCAGTGGGCCAAAGACTACCACATGGGTGCCCCGAGGGGTGCACAACCCACCTGGGCACGCCTGCGGGCCCGGGCGCCCTGGTGGGTTGTGCCCACCTCGGTGGCCTGCCGCACCGCCTGCCAAATAATCCAAAAAACCCGAAGATAACCCTAGATTAGAAGTTCCGCCGGCGCAAGCCTGTGTAGCCACAAAAAACCAATCTAGACCCTGCTCTGACATTCCGTCGGAGGGGGAAGTCATCACCGGAGGCCATCTTCATCATCCCTATGGCCACCATGATGAGGAGGGAGTAGTCCACCCTCAGGGCTGAGGGTTTGTACCAGTAGCTATGTGTTTAATATCTCTCTCTCTCTCTCTCTCTCGTGTTCTTGATGGCACGATCTTGATGTGTCGCGGGCTTTGTTATTATAGTTGGATCGTATGGTGTTTCTCCCTCTCGATCTTTTTGTGATGACTTGAGTTTTCCCTTTCAGATTTCGTTGTTATCGAATTGAATACTTCTATGGATTTGAGAACACTTGATGTATGTCTTGCTATGAATACCCATGTGACAATGGGGTATCATATTGATTCACTTGATATGTGTTTTGGCACTCAACTCGCGGATTCCAGAGGTGACATTGGGGTAATCTATGCATAGGGGTTGATGCGCGTTCTCGTCTTTGTTTCTCTGGTAGAAATCTTGGGGCACTCTTTGAGGTTCTTTGTGTTGGATCAAGTATTATGAATCTGAAATTGTTTGATGTGTATCGTATAATTAACTCATGGATACTTGTGGTGACATTGGAGTATCTAGGTGACATTAGAGTTGGTTGATGCGTATCATATGGTGTTATTTTAGTATAAACTCTTGGATAGATCGAACGGAAATAATAACTATAAGGTGGTTTCGTACCCTACAAACAATTTCTTCTTATGTTCTCCGCTAGATAAGAACTTTGGACTGATTCTTCATCACACATTGAGGGATGGTTATATGATCCAATTAGATTAGCATTGTTGAAAGATTGCACTAGCGAAAGTACGGACCCTAGGCCTCATTTTCAAGCATTGCAATACCGTTTGTGCTTTGTTTTATCAATTGCTACCTTGTTGTTTTTTATTGTTCCTATTACAAAAATCAATATCTACCATCATTATTGCACTTGTATCATCATCTCTTCGCCAAACTAGTGCACCTATACAATTTACCATCTTCATTTGGTTGCAGTGTTGTTTGAGAGAGACCATCTTCATCCTATGCCTCCCACGGATTGATAAACCTTAGGTCATCCACTTGAGGGAAATTTGGTTGCAGTGTTGTTTGAGAGAGACCATCTTCATCCTACGCCTCCCACAGATTGATAAACCTTAGGTCATCCACTTGAGGAAAATGTGCTACTGTCCTACAAAACTTTGCGCTTGGAGGCCCAACATGAGTCTTCAAGAACAAGTTGTGTAGTAGATATCAATGACCTTCTCGAAGAACTTGTCCTTCGGAGCGCTTGGGGACGTCATAGCGATCTGGATCTGTCAGAAAAACAACACGAAACAAGAACAGAGGATTTTGCCGTGCTACGGTGGTCAAAACCTTCGGGAGATTAAACAATGAATTTTTATCGACCAATTCTGCAAGAAAATAGAGTCCGGAGGGCACACGAGGTGGCCACAAGCCTGGGAGGTGCGCCCAAGAGGGTAGGGCGCGCCCCCAAGGATTGTCGCCACTTTTCGGACTACCCTTTATTTTCCTAATTTTTTAAATATTCAAAAATGGAGTGAAATTGCCATTGGAAAAGTTTTGGAGTCGGTTTATTTACCGTGCCACATACCTATTCCTTTTCAGAGTCTGGAGCATTCTGGTAGGTTTCCCTTATGTACTCCTCCGGTGTTATGGTATTAATAATATTGGTTTCAACATTTATGGGAGTACGTGAGATATAATGTTTGATTCTTTGCCCGTTCACCACCTTCGGGTTATTGCCTTCGGCGTTGTTAATCTTGATGGCACCAGAACGATAAACCTCCTCGACAATGTAAGGCCCTTCCCATTTAGAGAGAAGTTTTCCTGCAAAAAAACCTTAAATGAGAATTGTATAGTAAGACATGGTCACCTACATTGAATTCACGCTTTTGTATCCTTTTGTCATGCCATCTTTTAAGTTTTTCTTTAAACAACTTGGCATTTTCATAGGCCTGGGTTCTCCATTCATCAAGTGAGCTAATGTCTAATAACCTCTTTTCACCGGCAAGTTTGAAATCACAGTTGAGCTATTTAATTGCCCAATAAGCTTTGTGTTATAGTTCAGGAGGTAAGTGACATGCTTTTCCATAAACCATCTTATATGGAGGCATACCCATGGGGTTTTTATAAGCAGTTCTATAAGCCCATAATGCATCATCAAGTTTCTTAGACCGATTCTTTCTGGATCTATTAACAGTCTTTTGTAAGATTAATTTTATTTCTCTATTACTTAACTCCACTTGACCACTAGACTGAGGATGGTACGGAGATGCAATCCTATGGTTGACAACATACTTAGCAAGCAATTCACGAAAAGCACCATGAATAAAGTGTGAACCACCTTCAGTCATTAAATATCTAGGGACTCCAAACCTCGGGAAAATAACTTCTTTAAGCATTTTAATAGAGGTGTTCTAATCAACAACAACTAAAACACGTGTATACCCATTATAGGAAGGAAAAGGTCCCATATAATCAAAACCCCAAACATCAAATGGTTTGATAACAAGTGAATAATTCATAGGCATTTCCTGACATCTACTAATATTACCAATTCTTTGACATTCATCACAAGCCAAGAAAAACTTACGAGCATCTTCAAGAGAGTAGGCCAATAGAAACCAGATTGTAATACCTTGTGGGAAGTTCTATCTCCAGCATGGTTCCCTCAATAAGCCTCGGAGTAACACTTGCGTAGGATTTGTTCCTATTCATGCTCGGGTACACAATGTCTAAGAGCACCATCTACTCCCTCTTTATAAAAGTATGGTCATCCCAGAAGTAATGTCTTAAATCATAGAAAAACTTTTTCTTTTGTTGGTATGTGAAATTAGGTGGTATAAATTTGACAATAATGTAATTAGCATAATCAGCATACCATGGAGCACTACGAGAA
Source organism: Aegilops umbellulata (assembly GCA_032464435.1). Classification (NCBI taxonomy): domain Eukaryota; kingdom Viridiplantae; phylum Streptophyta; class Magnoliopsida; order Poales; family Poaceae; genus Aegilops; species Aegilops umbellulata. The sequence goes on from CP136056.1 coordinate 266,295,904, forward strand.
GCATTTATGGCAACTAATTGTTCATCAGGAAAGGTATCATCAATAGGTAGTGGGTCATCAAGAACATTTTCTAACCTAGATAAGTTGTCTGCTACGGGGTTCTCAGCTCCATTTCTATCAATAATATGCAAATCAAAATTTTGTAGCAAGAGAACCCATCTAATAAGTCTAGGTTTAGCATCTTTCTTTTCCATAAGATATTTAATAGCAGCATGATCAGTGTGAACAGTTACTTTGAAATCAACAATATAAGATCTAAACTTATCACAAGCAAACACAACTGCTAAAAATCCTTTTCAGTAGTAGAATAATTTCTTTGAGCATTGTCTAGAGTTTTACTAGCATAATGGATACCATTTAATTTCCTATCAACTCTTTGTCCTAGAACAACACCAACAGCATAATCACTAGCATCACACATAATTTCAAAGGGTAGGTTCCAGTCAGGTGGTGAAACAATAGGTGCAGAAATTATGGCTTTCTTAAGTATTTCAAAGGCTTCTGCACAATCATCATAAAATACAAATGGAACATCTTTTTGCTAGAGATTAGTGAGAAGCCTAGAAATTTTAGAGAAGTCTTTAATAAATCTCCTATAGAAACCAACATGAACAAGGAAACTTCTTATACCTTTCATATCTTCCGACACGACATTTTTTCAATAGCATCAACTTTAGCTTTATCAACTTCAATACCTTTTTCAGAGATTTTATGCCCCAAGACAATACCTTCATTAACCATAAAGTGGCACTTCTCCCAATTCAAGACAAGATTAGTTTCTTCACATCTCTGCAAAACTCGATCAAGGTTGCTCAAGCAGTCATCAAAAGAAGTTCCGTAAATGGAGAAATCATCCATGAAAACCTCAACAATCTTTTCACAAAAGTTAGAGAATATAGCAGCCATACATCTTTGAAAAGTAGCAGGTGCATTACATAAACCAAAAGGCATACGTCTATAAGCAAAGGTACCTAAACGACAAGTAAAAGTAGTTTTTTCTTGATCCTCTTGTGATACAGGTATTTGAGAAAAACCAGAATAACCATCTAGAAAGAAAAAGTGTGTATAGGGTAATGATCTTTCCTAGTTTCTTTGTTTACTTTTCTAAAACCAATTACCATTCTATAACCCTAGAGCATGCGGGCGTGCTCGCGCTCCAATGTCCACCGCTGAAGCACTTCCACCCTGTTCTCCCGTGCGATGGCCTCGGTGTCAGCAACCCGCGTCTGAAGAGAGAGCAGCTCGGCGTGGGCGGAGGCCAGTTCCGCCTGCGCCGTGACCAGGGCGGCTGTCGTGGCCTCCTTGCGCCTCTCCACCTCAGCTAGCTTGGGCCTAAGAGCAGCGGCCCTACATGCAGCCTTCGTCTCCACAAGCTGCAGCCTCAGGTCATGCCTACCCTCAAGACCCGCGCAAACCTCGGCCACCCGGCAATCGACCTCCTCCTGAGCCTTGGCCTCACGTGCACCGACGGCATCTTCCGCTTGGGCAACTTGGCACTCCCTTGTCTCCAACCACTCAAGCTCGAGCCTGTGCTCCACAGCTTCCAGTGCCAACGCCTCCTCGCGCCTCCGGATCTCTTCTTCCTTGGCAGGCATCCCCCTCAGTGATGCAAGGGCAGCTCTGTGCGCCTCCACTTGCCGCTCCAATGAAGCGCTCCAGGCTTGGAGCTCCCACGCGCACTTCTCCGCAGCCTCGTGGCGGCGGCCGGCTTCACGGGCCTCTTCCAGGGCTCGGGAGCAAGCTTCACACGAGGTCGTGAGAGAAGCTTCAGCCTTCGCGTTATCAAGCTCGCGCTGGTGACGTCCGAGGTTGATGGCCACCTTCAAATTGTGCTGCTCCTCCGCCAACCGAAGACCCTCGGCCTTGAGGCGCGCATCGACACCTGCGAGCTCTTCACCAAGCCGGTTCATCGCGCCCATCGCCTCCTGGAAGAGCTCATGACAAACAACGCTCCGCCCGTGCTCGAACTCAAACGCACGGCCCATCTCGCCCTCCACCGCGGGGGCTGCAGGCGGGGCCCGAAGCGGCACGCCCCCTCCCAATAAGGGGCTGGGGGTTGGCGCGTGTCCGGAGGCCAGTCAGGCTTCACAAGGGGCCCGAGCGTGTCGGGGCTCGCTGCTTGAGGAGGCGTGATACGTCCATTTTGCATCATGTTTTTATATCGATATCTATTGCATTATGGGCTGTTATTACACATTATGTCACAATACTTATGATTATTCTCTCTTGTTTTACAAGGTTTACATAAGGAGGGAGAATGCCGGCAGCTGGAATTCTGGGCTAGAAAAGGAGCAAATATTAGAGACCTATTCTGCGCAACTCCAAAAGTCCTGAAACTCCACGGAAGTTATTTTCAGAATATATAAAAAATATTGAGCAGAAGAAGTTCACCAGAGGGGGCCCCACCTGGCCACGAGGGTGGGGGCATGCCCTACCCCCCTGGGCGCGCCCCCTGCCTCGTGGGCCCCCTGTTGGCCCTCCGATGCCCATCTTCTGCTATATGAGGTCTTTCGTCGAGGAAACATTGATAAGCAACCTTTCGGGACGAGACTCCGCCGCCATGAGGCGGAACCTTGGCGGAACAAATCTAGGGCTCCGGCAGAGCTGTTCTCCCGGGGACACTTCCATCCGGGAGGGGGAAATCATCGCCATCGTCATCACCAACGCTCCTCTCATTGGGAGAGGGTAATCACCATCAACATCTTCACCAGCACCATCTCATCTCAAAACCCTAGTTCATCTCTTGTGTCCAATTCTTGTCTCCAAGTCCGGGATTGGTACTAGTAGGTTGCTAGTAGTGTTGATTACTCCTTGTAGTTGATGCTAGTTGGTTTATTTGGTGGAAGATCATATGTTCAGATCCTTTATGCATATTAATACCCCTCTGATTATGAACATGAATATGCTTTGTGAGTAGTTATGTTTGTTCCTGAGGACATGGGAGAAGTCTTGCTATTAGTAGTCATGTGAATTTGGTATTCGTTCGATATTTTGATGAGATGTATGTTGTCTAGCCTATAGTGGTGTTATGTGAACGTCGACTACATAACACTTCACCATTATTTGGGCCTAGAGGAAGGCATTGGGAAGTAATAAGTAGATGATGGGTTGCTACAGTGACAGAAGCTTAAACCCTAGTTTATGCGTTGCTTCGTAAGGGGCTGATTTGGATCCATATGTTTCATGCTATGGTTAGGTTTACCTTAATACTTTTGTTGTAGTTGTGGATGCTTGCAATAGAGGTTAATCATAAGTGGGATGCTTGTTCAAGTAAGAACAGCACCCAAGAACCGTTCCACCCACATATCAAATTATCAAAGTATCGAATGCGAATCATATGCACACGATGAAAACTAGCTTAACGATATTCCCATGTGTCCTCGGGAGCGCTTTTCCTTATATAAGAGTTTGTCCAGGCTTGTCCTTGGCTACAAAAAGGATTGGGCCACCTTGCTGCACTTTATTTACTTTCGTTATTTGTTGCTCGTTACAAATTATCCTATCACAAAACTATCTGTTACCACTTATTTCAGTACTTGCAGAGAATACCTTGCTGAAAATTGCCTATCATTTCCTTCTGCTCCTCGTTGGGTTCGACACTCTTACTTATAGAAAGGACTACGATAGATCCCCTATACTTGTGGGTCAGCAAGAGTCTTTCTGGTGCCGTTGCCGGGGAGTGAAGCGCCTTTGGTAGGTGGAATTTGGTAAGGAAAAATTTATATAGTGTGTTGAAATTTACTGTTAGTTGTTACTATGGAAAGTAATCCTCTGAGGGGCTTGTTCGGGGTATCTTCACCCAGACCAGTAGAGCACAGAGTTGCTCCCTAACCTACTAGACCTACTGAAAATGAAAATCAGAATGAAAATGTTCACTTTGAGATTCCTTCGGGTATGTTAGAAAAACTGCTAGCTAATACTTTTACAGGAGATGGAACAAGGCATCCTGATGAACATCTACTATATGTGGATGAAGTTTGTGGATTATTTAAGCTTGCAGGTATACCCGATGATGTTGTTAAGAGGAAGGTCTTCCCTTTATCTTTGAAGGGAGACGCATCGACATGGTATATGCTATGTGATGATACGAGATCATGGAACTATAAACAATTGAAATTGGAATTTCATGAGAAGTATTATCCTATGCATCTTGTTCATCGTGATCGCAATTATATATATAATTTTTGGCCTCGCGAAGGAGAAAGCATCGCTCAAGCTTGGGGGAGGCTTAAATCAATGTTATATTCATGCCCCAATCATGAGCTCTAAAGAGAAATAATTCTTCAAAAAAATTATACTCGGCTTTCTGAAAACAATCGCATCATGCTCGATACTTCTTGTGCTGGCTCTTTTATGGAATTTATTGGATAGAATTAAACGCAACTCTGAAGATTGGGATCTCGAGGAAGGTAAGGAGTCAGGTATGACACCTACGTTTGATTGTGTTAAGTCTTTTATGGATACTGATGTTTTCCGTAAATTTAGCACTAAATATGGACTTGACTCTGAGATAGTAGCTTCTTTCTGTGAATCTTTTGCTACTTATGTTGATCTCCCCAAGGAGAAGTGGTTTAAATATCATCCTCCCATAGAAGTAAAAGTAGTTGCACCTATTAAAGTTGAAGAAAAGACTGTCACTTATAATGATCCTATTGTTCCCACTTCTTACATTGAGAAACCACCTTTCCCTGTTAGAATAAAGGATCATGATAAAGCTTCAACTGTGGTTCGTAAAAGCAATATTAGAACTTATACACCTCCTGAGCAAGTTGAAGTTGAACCTAATATTGCTATTGTTAAGGATCTCTTGTTTGATAATATTGATGGGCATGTTATTCAGTTCTGCGGTGAAACTGCTAGAATTGCCAAACCTTGTGCTAAAGATAAACATAGACCTCTGGTAGGCGTGCCTGTTATTTCTGTTAAAATAGGAGATCACTGTTATCATGTCTTATGTGATATGGGTGCTAATGTTAGTGCAATACCTTATGACTTATACAAAGAAATTATGCATGAAATTGCACCTGCTGAGATAGAAGATATTGATGTCACAATTAAACTTGCCAATAGAGATACTATTTCACCAATGGGAATTGTAAGAGATGTCGAAGTCTTGTATGGGAAAACTAAATATCCTGCTGATTTTCTTGTTCTTGGTTCCCCACAAGATAGCTTTTTTCCCATTATCTTTGGTAGACCCTTCTTGAACACCGTTAATGCTAAGATAGACTGCGAAAAGAATGTTGTTACTATTGGTTTGGGTGATATGTCTCATGAGTTTAATTTCTCTAAATTTAGTAGACAACACCGTGAAGAAGAATTGCCTGGCAAGGATGAAATTATTGGTCTTGCTTCTATTGTCGTACCTCCCAGTGATCCTTTAGAACAATATTTGCTAGACCATGAAAATGATATGTTTATGAATGAAAGAAGGGAAATAGATGAAGTATTCTTTAAGCAGGAACCTATTCTGAAACACAATCTACCTGTTGAAATCCTAGGGGATCCTCCTCCACCCAATGGTCATCCCGTGCTTGAGCTTAAACCGTTGCCTGATAATCTTAAATATGCTTATCTTGATGAAAAGAAGATATATCCTGTTATTATTAGTGCTAACCTTTTAGAGCATGAAGAAGAGAGATTATTGAAAACTCTGAAGAAGCACCATGCTGCTATTGGATATACTCTTGATGATCTTAAGGGCATTAGTCCTACTCTATGTCAACATAAAATAAATTTGGAAGAAGATGCCAAACCAGTCCGTGATCATCAACGAAGGCTTAATCCTAAAATGAAAGAAGTGGTAAGAAAAGAAATACTAAAGCTTCTGGAGGCAGGTATAATCTATCCCGTTGCTGATAGTCAGTGGGTAAGTCCTGTCCATTGTGTCCTAAGAAGGGAGGGGTTACTGTTGTTCCTAATGATAAAGATGAATTGATCCCGCAAAGAATTATTACAGGTTATAGGATTGTAATTTATTTCCGTAAATTAAATAAGGCTACTAAAAAGGATCATTACCCCTTACCTTTTATCGATCAAATGCTAGAAAGATTATGCAAACATACACATTATTGCTTTCTAGATGGTTATTCTGGTTTCTCTCAAATACCTGTGTCAGCTAAAGATCAATCAAAGACCACTTTTACTTGCCCTTTTGGTACTTTTTCTTATAGACGTATGCCTTTTGGTTTATGTAATGCACCTGCTACCTTTCAAAGATGCATGATGGCTATATTCTTTGACTTTTGTGAAAAGATTTGTGAGGTTTTCATGGACAACTTTTCTGTCTATGGATCCTCTTTTGATGATTGCTTGAGCAACCTTGATCGAGTTTTGCAGATATGTGAAGAAACTGATCTTGTCTTGAATTGGGAAAAGTGCCACTTTATGGTTAATGAAGGTATTGTCTTGGGGCATAAAGTTTCTGAAAAAGGTAATGAAGTTAATAAAGCTAAGGTTGATGCTATTGAAAAGATGTCATGTCCCAAGGACATTAAAGGTATAAGAAGTTTCCTTGGTCACGCCGGATTTTATAGGAGGTTCATTAAGGACTTCTCAAAAATTTCTCGGCCTCTGACTAATTTATTACAAAAAGATATACCATTTGTCTTTGATGATGATTGTGTAGAAGCATTCGAAATACTTAAGAAAGCATTAATCTCTGCACCTATTGTTCAGCCACCTGATTGGAATTTACCCTTTGAAATTATATGTGATGCTAGTGATTATGTTGTAGGTGTTGTTCTAGGGCAAAGAGTTGATAAGAAATTAAATGTTATCCATTATGCTAGTAAGACCCTAGACAATGCTCAAACAAATTATGCTACTACTGAAAAAGAACTGTTAGCAGTTGTATTTGCTTGTGATAAGTTCAGACCTTATGTTGTTGATTCTAAAGTAACTATTCACACTGATCATGTTGTTATTAAATATCTTATGGAAAAGAAAGATGCTAAACCTAGACTTATTAGATGGGTTCTCTTGCTACAAGAATTTGATTTGCATATTGTTGATAGAAAGGGAGCTGAGAACCCCGTTGCAGACAAGTTGTCTAGGTTAGAAAATGTTCTTGATGACCCACTACCTATTGATGATAGCTTTCCTGATGAGCAATTAAATGTCATAAATACTTCTTGTAGTACTCCTGATATGCTGATTATGCTAATTATATTGTTGCTAAATTCATACCACCTAGTTTCACATACCAGCAAAAGACAAAGTTTTTCTATGACTTGAGACATTACTTTTGGGATGACCCACATCTTTATAAAGAAGGAGTAGATGGTGTTATTAGACGTTGTGTACCTGAGCATGAACAGGAACAGATTGTAACACCCCGGATGTAACTTGCCATAATTGTAACTCCAACTCTTGCCATTTTCGGCAATGTGATATAATATTCCCTCCATGGTTGGGTTTCCCTTCATGTTGCATTTTGTCCTTGTCATGCATTTATTATCATGTCATCATGTGCATCGCATTTGCATACGTGTTCGTCTCATGAATCCGAGCATTTTCCCCGTTGTCTGTTTTGCAATCCGGCGCTCCTATGTTCCCCGGCGTCCCCTTTTACCTTTTTCTGTGTGCGGGTATTAAACTTTCTCGGAATGGACCGAGGTTTGTCAAGCGGCCTTGGTATAGCACCGGTAGACCGCCTGTCAAGTTTCGGGTCATTCGGAGGTCGTTTGATACTCCAACGGTGAACCGGGTAACCGTGAAGGCCTCGTGTGTGTTGCAGCCCAAAACCCCTCCAAGACAGCACAATAACCCATCTAAGCCACTCCCATATCCATCGCCGTTCGATCACAATCGCGTGGCCGAAAACCGCACTCCATTTGGAGCTTCCTAGCCCCCTCTACCTATAAATATACCTCCCCCTCCGAAATCCCGGGTCAATTCATCCCTAACCCTAGACGAAATCCTCCCCTGCCGCCTCCGGACACGTACGGCTGCAGCCGGACACGTCCGCCACCCTCGCCGCCGCCATGTGGCGCCTCCTGACTCGCCGAGCCGCCGCCCCGCGGGCGCCAGCCCGCGCGCCGGCCCGCCGAGGCCCAGGCGAGGCCCTCCCCGGCCCGGGTCGCCGCCACCCGCCGCCCCGCGGGTGCCCGCCCGCGCCTCCTCCCGCGCCGGCGCGCCTCCGCCGCCGCCAAGGACCCGCGCCCGCGCCCGCCTCCTCGCTCGTCGCCGCCGGGAGCCGCGCGCCGCCCGTGCCGGAGCCCGAGGAGCTCGCCGCCGCCTCCGCCCGCGCGCGTGGTTCGCCGCGCCGCCCCGCTCCTCCCTCGTCGCCGGCGCCCCCGCAGTTCCGGCGAGATCCGCTCCGGCCGTCCTCGTCAACCGCGCCAAACCCTAGATCTGAGATATTTCGGAGGTTGTTTTTTTCTCTAAGTCCCGAAATCTTGTGCATTCTGGTGCCAACTTTGTCATGCCATAACTCCGCAACCGTGGCTCCGTCTCGGGCGTATAGCATATCAAAATGTTCGCCTCGATGAGTACATCATTTCATTTCTTTGCATCATTTACATTTGAGCTCATCTTGATGCCCGAAATTCTGTTGGAAGAGGGCTATGTGATGTTAGTTTCAGATCTGTTTCAGTAGATGCACTTTTGTCATTTTTGCCATGATTGATGTGTGCACCCTATGAAGTTGAGTCCTACATGTGTTTTGTAATACGCCATGCCATTCTTCTAGAGATTTATGCCATGTATTTTTGTGATCCCTGTGGTGACTAGCACAAGCATGCAAACTAGGGTACATAATGTTGCTGATTTCAGAGACTTTGTATTTTCACTGTCTTGTTCTGCTGTTATTTTTATGCCTTGTGTTCATGTTGTTTCCGAGAGATCTATGCCTCTTTTGAGCATGATCAGTAAGTGTATTTTGAGAATATGGTTTTTCTCTATCCATCCATGCTTTTGTTTGTAATTATGAAGTCCCATATCTTGAGTCAATCGATCTCTACTTTTGCTATAAAATGTTTCTGGCAGATTGTTTACATGTTATTCGATTTTGCCAAGCTTGTTGTAGTTGATCCTTGCATGCTATGATGTTGTTCTTGCCATGTACAGCTTCTATGCCATGTCTTCTTTATGTATGTATGCTTAGTTTATCATGCAATGCTCTGTAGTGAGTGCATCGAGCTCGTAAACATGCATACTTGTTATCTGTTTTTGACATCTCCAGTTTCTGCTAAGTCTGAAACCTGTAACGAAACTTGCTTAATTGACATGGGTGTTATTACATTTTCTGATCCTTTTTGGCTTATGGTCAGTAAGGGACTTTTGTTAAGTTCTTTGAGTAGATTCATTTCATGCCTTATTTTGCTATGTCCTGATCTTGTAGTATGTTGTTTCATTGCTCTAAACATGTCATCCTGATGTTAATTTCTGGCATGTTATTTTCACTAAGTCTGTGAATCTGTTATCTTTTGCACTTTTGCCATGCTTGTTTGAACCTGTTGTGGTGTGATTTAGCCGTATCTCAGTGTTCATCTTTTGTCAAGCATCTTGAGTAGATTACTGTCATATGCTTTGTTGATATGTTTGGGTGCAGTAGCTTAATTTCTTGTTGTTAGCTAAGTAGCATCATGCTGTTAATGGCAGAATCTTGTCATTCTTGTTTTGCTTGTCATTTGCAAACCGTGCATCCGATTCCGGTGATCTTTATATCAATTTCAACCGAAATCACCTCATCTTTCCAGTGGCATACTTGGTTTGCCAAGATTATGCCTTGTTCATCCTTGTCCTTCCGGAGCACGCATATGCATTGCATACCACATCTCGCATATCATGCCTTGTTTTGCATCATGTTGTTTGCGCATTGCATCGTGGTTGATGGTTGTTCCTTTGCTTGTTCTCTTGTCTTGGGTAAATCCGGGATACGAGTACGTGAACAAGGAACCTGTTGAGAACGCTTACGAGGATCAAGCTTTCGACAACTCTGAGAACCTTGCAGGCAAGATGACCATACCCTCGAAATCACTTCTATCTTTGCTTGCTAGTTGCTCGGTCTTTTGCTATACCTATGCTGCGATACCTACCACTTGCTATATAATGCCACCCATATTGCCATGTCAGCCCCTAACCATCCATGTCCTAGCAAACCGTTGATTGGCTATGTTACCGCTTTGCTCAGCCCCTCTTATAGCGTTGCTAGTTGCAGGTGAAGATGAAGTTTGTTCCTTGTTGGAACATGGACTTGTTGTTCCTTGTTGGAACATGTTTATTTGTTGGGATATCACAATACCTCTTATTTAATTAATGCAACTATATACTTGGTAAAGGGTGGAAGGCTCGGCCTTATGCCTGGTGTTTTGTTCCACTCTTGCCACCCTAGTTTCCGTCATACCGGTGTTATGTTCCTTGATTTCCTTACACAGTTGGGTGATTTATGGGACCCCCTTGACAGTTCGCTTTGAATAAGACTCTTCCAGCAAGGCCCAACTTTGGTTTTACCATTTGCCACCAAAGCCTTTTTTCCCCGGGTTTTTGCGAGCCCGAGGGTCATCTTTATTTTAACCCCCGGGCCAGTGCTCCTTCGAGTGTTGGTCCAAACTGTCAGCCGCCGGTGGTTGCCAGGGGCAACTCTGGACTGGCCTACCGGAAGTTTGGACAATCCGGATGTACCCTGAGACCGAGATATGTGCAGCTCCTATCAGGATTTGTCGGCACAATCGGGCGGCTTTGCTGGACTTGTTTTATTACTGTCGAGATGTCTTGTAGTCCGGGATTCCGAGACTGATCGGGTCTTCCCGGTAGAAGGAATATCCTTCGTTGACCGTGAGAGCTTATAATGGGCTAAGTTGGGACACCCCTGCAGGGTAATATCTTTCGAAAGCCGTGCCCGCAGTTATGAGGCAGATGGGAATTTGTTGATGTCCGGTTGTAGAAAACCCGAAGTTGATCTTAATTAAAACACATCAACTGCGTGTGTAACCGTGATGGTCTCTTCTCGGCGGGGTCCGGGAAGTGAACACGGTGTTGGACTTATGTTTGACGTAGGTTGTTCTAGACTGTGGATGATGCATTATGGGCCTATAGAACTGCATATTAATAGAGAGCTCAAATTAATTTTGCAAAAGACTGTCAATAGGTCTAGAAAGAATTGGTCCAAGAAACTTGATGATGCATTATGGGCCTATAGAACTGCATATAAAAATCATATGGGTAGGTCTCCGTATAAAATGGTTTATGGAAAAGCATGTCACTTATACCTCTCGAACTGGAACATAAGGCATATTGGGCTATTAAAGAGCTCAACTATGATTTCAAACTTGCCGGTGAGAAGAGGTTATTTGATATCAGCTCACTTGATGAATGGAGAACCCAAGCTTATGAAAATGCCAAGTTGTTTAAATAAAAAGTTAAAAGATGGCATGAAAAAAGGATACAAAAGCGTGAGTTTAATGTAGGTGATTATGTATTGCTATACAACTCTCGTTTAAGATTTTTTGCAAGAAAACTTCTCTCTAAATGGGAAGGTGCATACGTTATCGAGGAGGTCTATCGTTCTGGTGCCATAAAAATCAATAACTTCGAAGGCACAAATCCGAAGGTGGTAAACAGTCAAAGAATCAAACATTACATCTCAGGTAATCCTATAAATGTTGAAACCAATGTTATTGAAACCGTAACCCCAGAGGAATACATAAGGGACACTTTCCAGAACGTTTCAGACTCCGAAAAGGAATAGGTATGTGGTACGGTAAGTAAACCGACTCCAAAATAGTTTTTAAGGCAATATTTCTCCGCTTTGGAATATTTAGAAAAATAGAAAAATAAGTAGCAGTTCGGGAAGGACACGAGGGCCCCACGAGGGTGGAGGGCGCGCCCCCTACCTTGTGGGCACCTCGTGTGCCCTCCGGACTCCGTTTTCTTGCACGATACGTATTTTGGTCGGTAAAAATTCATTATATAATATCCCGAAGGTTTTGACTCCCGTATCACGCAAATATCCTCTGTTCTTGTGTCGAGTTGTTCTCTGTCAGGGTTGTCAAGGCCAGGCATCATGTCGTCCCCCTCCTCCAACAATGGTGACAAAGATGCTTGGCTAATGAAGATAGAGCTGAAGAGGGAAGAACCCATGGAGATCAACAAGGATGAAGGGATCAAGAAGGCCACAGAGAACCAAGCTCCGGCAGCAGAAGACATCCTTCAACTTGATCACAATCTTCTTACCCCAACTGAGATCGAAGCTTTCAAGATGATTGAGTTAGCTCGTATACAGAACAAGTATCTCACAAGTGAAAATATTTTGTTGAAGGAGCATATTGTTGCACTCAAGGGCATTATCCGCAAGCTGGAAGACCTCTTACTCTCGATGTGCAACTATCCATCATTACCACCATCCTCTTTACCAGCAAAGGAGACATAATCACATGGGTATGGGCACTCCCCTTGGCAACTGCCAAGCTTGCGGGAGGTGCCCCGGTATCGTATCACCATCACACTCCTATCTTTACCGTTTTTCTTAGTTCGATCCTATTAGTAGTATTTCGATCTAGTAGAATAAAGTTTATGGCATGATCTAGTTTTGAGTTTTGCCTTATGATCTCTCTATGTAATCGAGTCTGTGAGCTATATAATAAAGATTAGTGTTGAGTCAAGGTCTTGATTTTCTTGCTATGATCTTGAGTGAATAAAAAAAGAAAAAGAATAAAAAGAAACAAAAGTTCATATTGATCTTATTGAGAGTAATGACTTCACACAGAAAGAGTATGATGATTAAAAGTTGTTGGGAGTTGGCAAACATAGCTTTGGTCATCGTTGCAATTAATAGGAAGTAATAAGGAAAGAGAGGTTTCACATATAAATATATTATCATTGACATCTCTTATGATTGGGAGCACTCATTAAAATATGACATGCTAAAGAGTTGATGTTGGACAAGGAAGACAACGTAATGAGTTATGTTTTCTTGCATCTGAGATAAAGTATATTGTCATGGATCATCCAACATGTTGAGCTTGCCTTTCCCCCTCATGCTAGCCAAATTCTCAGCACCAAGTAGAGGTACTACTTGTGCTTCCAAAACCCTTAAACCAGTTTTGCCATGAGAGTCCACCATACCTACCTATGGATTGAGTAAGATCCTTCAAGCAAGTTGTCATCGGTGCAAAGCAATAAAAATTGCTCTCTAAATATGTATGACTTATTAGTGTGGGAGAAATAATCTTCATACGATCTTGTGATGTGGAAGAAATAAAAGCGACGGACTGCATAATAAAGGTTCATATCACAAGGGGCAATATAAAGTGACGTTCTTTCGCATTAAGATTTTGTGCATCCAACCATAAAAGTGCATGGCAACCTCTGCTTCCCTCTGCAAAGGGCCTATCTTTTATTATTATCTTCTACCTTATGCAAGAGTCATGGTGATCTTCACCTTTCCTTTTTTACATTTTATCCTTTGGCAAGCATAGTATGTTGGAAAGATCCTGATAGATATATCTAATTGGATGTAGGGGAGCATGAGTTATTATTGTTGACATTACCCTTGAGGTAAAAGGTTGGGAGGCGAAACTATAAGCCCCTATCTTTCTCTGTGTCCGATTAAAACTCCGTAACCACAAGTATCGCGTGAGTGTTAGCAATTATGAAAGACTAAATGATAGTTGAGTATGTGGACTTGCTGTTAAGCTCTGACATCGACTCTTTCTTATGTTATGATAAATTGCAATTGCTTCAATGACTAGGATTATAGTTTGTTGGTTCTCAATAAAGTTTCTGATTCATACTTTTGCATTGTGAATAGATTATTACTTGAACATAAGAAATCATTTGATAATATCCATATATGTTGCTGTTATGAAAATAATCATGATGCCTTCATGTCCGTAATTTATTTTTGTCGACACCTCTGCCTCTAAACATGAGGACATATTTATCGTTATCGGCTTTCGCTTGAGGACAAGCGAGGTCTAAGCTTGGGGGAGTTGATACGTCCATTTTGCATCATGTTTTTATATCGATATTTATTGCATTATGGGCTGTTATTACACATTATGTCACAATACTTATGCCTATTCTCTCTTATTTTACAAGGTTTACATAAGGAGGCCGACAGCTGGAATTCCGGGCTGGGAAAGGAGCAAATATTAGAGACATATTCTGCGCAACTCCAAAAGTCCTGAAACTCCACGGAAGTTGTTTTCAGAATATATAAAAACTATTGAGCGGAAGAAGTTCACCAGAGGGGGCCCCACCTGGCCACAAGGGTGGGGGCGCGCCCTACCCCCTGGGCGTGCCCCCCTGCCTCGTGGGTCCCCTGTTGGCCCTCCGATGCCTATCTTCTGCTATATGAGGTCTTTCGTCGAGGAAAAATTGATAAGCAACCTTTCGGGATGAGACTCCGCCGCCATGAGGCGGAACCTTGGCGGAACCAATCGAGGGCTCCGGCAGAGCTGTTCTGCCGGGGACACTTCCCTCCGGGAGGGGGAAATCATCGCCATCGTCATCACCAACGCTCCTCTCATCGGAAGAGGGCAATCTCCATCAAAATCTTCACCAGCGCCATCTCATCTCAAAACCCTAGTTCATATCTTGTATCCAATTCTTGTCTCCAAGTCCGGGATTGGTACTAGTAGCTTGCTAGTAGTGTTGATTACTCCTTGTAGTTGATGCTAGTTGGTTTATTTGGTGGAAGATCATATGTTCAGATCCTTTATGCATATTAATACCCCTCTGATTATGAACATGAATATGCTTTGTGAGTAGTTACGTTTGTTCCTGAGGACATGGGAGAAGTCTTGCTATTAGTAGTCATGTGAATTTGGTATTCGTTCGACATTTTGATGAGATGTATGTTATCTAGCCTCTAGTGCTGTTATGTGATCGTCGACTAAATAACACTTCACCATTATTTGGGCCTAGAGGAAGGCATTGGGAAGTAATAAGTAGATGATGGGTTGCTAGAGTGACAGAAGCTTAAACCCTAGTTTATGCGTTGCTTCGTAAGGGGCTGATTTAGATCCATATGTTTCATGCTATGGTTAGGTTTACGTTAATACTTTTGTTGTAGTTGCGGATGCTTGCAATAGAGGTTAATCATAAGTGGGATGCTTGTTCAAGTAAGAACAGCACCCAAGCACCGGTCCACCCACATATCAAATTATCAAAGTACCGAACGCGAATCATATGCACGTGATGAAAACTAGCTTGACGATATTCCCATGTGTCCTCGGGAGCGCTTTTCCTTATATAAGAGTTTGTCCAGGCTTGTCCTTTGCTACAAAAAGGATTGGGCCACCTTGTTGCACTTTATTTACTTTTGTTACTTGTTGCTCGTTACAAATTATCCTATCACAAAACTATCTGTTACCACTTATTTCAGTACTTGCGGAGAATACCTTGCTGAAAACCGCTTATCATTTCCTTCTGCTCCTCGTTGTGTTCGACACTCTTACTTATCGAAAGGACTATGATAGATCCCCTATACTTGTGGGTCATCAAGGCGCCTAGGACCGAGGCCATCCAGCCGCCGTCCATGATCAGAGGAGGGGCCCTCGGCACGCATGCTGAGTTCCAGGCAAGGTCGTGAAGGAAGGACGACGGGGGCGTAAGCTCGAGGCGCCGTGGAGGCAAGCGCGCCCCTGCAACCAACCCCGCACCGGAGGCGGCGTGCGGGCTTGGGGCGCTCAAGGTCAGCAATGGAGATGATGAGAGAGGAGACTGCTCCTCGGGAGACTCGGTGGCTGAGGCAGAAGTGACCCTGAAGAACCAATGTCAGGAGGGAAAGTAGCACTCGAGAAGCCACAAAGGTAAAGTACTTACTCGTCAATGGCGAAATACTTCCTCCACTTCAATGGCCCAAAGATGACACCGCTGCCGCTCGGGGACCTCTTCCTCTTCTGGAGCTCCTCGAAGTCCACGCAGAGCCGTCCAAAGCGTTGGACATGAAGGCCAGCGGGAGGTGCAGTGGGTGAAGCGCTTGAAAGGACCGCTTCAGGGGCGCCAAGCTGAGGAGAGTCATCGGACGCCATCACGCAGCGGCTTCCTGTGGTCTCGGGAGCATCGGCCTCAGGAGTCGCGCGCTGCGTCGCCCCCGCAGCTGCCGCCCAGGACAAGGAACGCGGACCCCTGAGGACGACGCCTCGGGAGCCCCAGGCGGCATCAGCGCCTCAGTACCGGAGCCATCTGCCTCGGACGGCACTCGCCTCCCTGCATCCACACTCGGGGCGAGCGCGGCGCTGGCAGCGAAGAGGGGAACCATGTTGACAGGGTTCTCGCGGGGCCCCACCAGGCCGTCTGGGCGCAGCCCCCACTCGTCGAAGGAAGGCATGTGCTCCACGAATTCCTCCTTGTTCGAGCAACGGTACAACAAACAACTCTTCCCAGGCATTTCAACTGGCAACGGAGCACCCGCCAGGACCCCAAGCACGGTCTGCCGCATCTCGAGAGGGAGCCCAGACTCCTGAAGCCTCATGTGGTCCTTGCTGTTGAACAAGGCCCACATCGGCCGAGAATGGTGCTGAAGCGGAGCGACTCGGTGCCGGACAAACTCCTTCACCACCAAAGGCGCAGTTACGCCACGGTCCTTCAACCACTTCAGCCTGAGCCAGGCGGGTATCAAGGCAGCGTGGGGAAGCAGAGACGCCCACGTACAATCAACCTCCACGCGTCGACCAAGGTTGCAGGCTATTGGGGCCCGCGGCGCTCCGCACTTGACCTTTGGCTTCACCTCGAAGCCAAGCCCGAGTGCGCCTTGGGCCCGGGGGCTACTGTCGGTGTTCTGGGAATGGGGTCCCTAGACTTGCCTACCTGCGGCCCACAGCGTGGCTCTGCGAGCGGGCCCGTACAGCCCATCTTCACCAACAAACACTCAAGACCCTCGCGAGGCGAACGACACAAGACCTCCTCGGGAGCAGCCCTCAGGCTGGCTCGCGAGGGGCGGAGAGATCAAGGCAAGGCAAACCTCGCGAGCTTCTTGTGACGTGAGCCATGACGATCAAGAACAGGCGGGCGCTAGGCGGGCGCCAGCATGCACAGTGTCCCTGTTTCCTCTTTGGTGCTAAGGAAGCAAGCGCAGGCGAGGTGTACCGAGGCATCAAGCAAAGGTTTCCATATCGGTGCAACGAGACCAGGACCAGTAGGATGGCAAGACGGAGGTCACCATGGAGCCCAAGGCGGCGTCACCACCAGAGCCTTTTGCAGGCGAAGACTGCTTTTGTCAGGATAAGTTGTACTAGATGTCCCCTTTCAAATTGGACGTTGTTGGCTCCCTTCCCGCTCAATATTTGGGAAGAGGACCAGGGCCACTATAAAATAGGGCTAGCCACCATAGTAGGAGGCATCTCAACTGGATCGGATCCTCACCCCGCTAGAACTAGCCACTCATCCAGTTTATCCACACTCCCACCAAGCATAAGAACACCTCGCCTTAGGAGGCTGTTCTTCCCCTTGTAATATTCATCCTCAGCCCAAGAGGCAATCCACCACCACCACACTGGAGTAGGGTGTTACACCACAACGGTGGCCCGAACCAGTTAAATCTTGTGTCCTTTGTGTTGCGAGTTCGTCGAGTTAGCCCTTGAGATCTTAGCGAAGCTAGGACGTGGATCGGTAGGGGGAGATCTTCGTGCGCACCCCAGTGTTCGAACCTTCAAGGTTTTGCCGGAACCCGTGATCTGACATTTGGCGCGCCAGGTCGGGGTGCGCCGGAGCCTCTTCCTCACCAGTTGATCTGCCGACCCTCCGCGGTTCCGATGTCTGGTGACCCGAGCGCTGATGCCGACCGCTGGGCAGCATGGCCTGCCCAGGCGGCGCCGCCTGCCCAGGAAGACCTCAACCCCGCGCTCCAGGCGGCACGGACGCCACCTAATGCCGCTGGGCGCGGGCGGCGTGGACAGGCGCCGTCCACCCTCACTCCACGACAAGCGCGAGCCGCAGCAAGGGTTGCAAGCCACGTCGTGGCAATGGCGCCACACACCCGGTGGGAGCAGGCGAACATGCGGGCTGCACTCACAGTGGCGCGGGAATTGCTGCGATGCCGACTGATGAAGAGCGGCGGGGATGCGTGATACGTCTCCAACATATCTATAATTTTTGATTGCTCCATGCTATATCATCTACTGTTTTGGACTATATTGGGCTTTATTATCCACTTTTATATTATTTTTGGGACTAACCTATTAACCGGAGGCCCAGCCTAGAATTGCTATTTTTTTTGACTATTTTAGAGTTTCGGAGAAACAGAATATCAAACGGAGTCCAAACGGAATAAAATCTTCGGGGACGTAATTTTCTCACTGAACATGATCCAGGAGACTTGGACCCTACGCCAAGGCATCAGAGAGGCGGTCACGAGGGTGGGGGGCGCCCCCCCCCCCCCCCTTAGGGCGCGCCCCCTGGCTCGTGGGCCCCTCGAAGCTCCACCGACGTACTCCTTCCTCTATATACCTACGTACCCCCAAACGATCAGAACGGGAGCCAAAAACCTAATTCCACCGCCGCAACTTTCTGTATCCACGAGATCCCATCTTGGGGCCTGTTCCGGAGCTCCGCTGGAGAGGGTTGTCATCACGGAGGGCTTCTACATCATCATAGCCCCTCTGATGGAGTGTGAGTAGTTTACCTCAGACCTTCGGGTCCATAGTTAGTAGCTAGATGGCTTCTTCTCTCTTTTTGAATCTCAATACAATGTTCGCCCCCTCTCTTGTGGAGATCTATTCGATGTAATCTTATTTTTGTGGTGTGTTTGTTGAGACTGATGAATTGTGGGTTTATGATCAAGTCTATCTACGAATAATATTTGAATCTTCTCTGAATTCTTTTATGTATGATTGGTTATCTTTGCAAGTCTCTTCGAATTATCAGTTTGGTTTGGCCTACTAGATTGGTTTTTCTTGCCATGGGAGAAGTGCTTAGCTTTGGGTTCGATCTTGCAGTGTCCTTTCCCAGTGACAGAAGGGGCAGCAAGGCACGTATTGCATCGTTGCCATCGAGGATAACAAGATGGGGTTTATTTCATATTGCATGAATTTATCTCTCTACATCATGTCATCTTGCTTAAAGCGTTACTCTGTTTTTAACTTAATACTCTAGATGCATGCTGGATAGCGGTCGATGAGTGGAGTAATAGTAGTAGATGCAGGCAAGAGTCGGTCTACTTGTCTCGGACGTGATGCCTATATACATGATCATACCTAGATATTCTCATAATTATGCTCAATTCTGTCAATTGCTCAACAGTAATTTGTTCACCCACCATAGAATACTTATGCTCTTGAGAGAAGCCACTAGTGAAACCTATGGCCCCCGGGTCTATTCTCATCATATCAATCTCCATCACTTTAATCTTGCTTTACTTTTTACATTGCCTTTTACTTTTCACTTTGCATCTCTATATCAAAAATACCAAAAACATTATCTATTAGTTCTCACTCTCGTAAGTGACCGTGAAGGGATTGACAACCCCTAATCGCGTTGGTTGCGAGTAGCTATCGTTTTGTGCAGGTATGAGGGACTTGAGCGTGCCCTCCTACTGGATTGATACCTTGGTTCTCAAAAACTGAGGGAAATACTTACGCTGCTCTGCTGCATCATCCTCTCCTCTTCGGGGAAAACCAACGCAAGCTCAAGAGGTAGCAAGAAGAATTTCTGGTGCCGTTACCGGGGAGGCTTATGCAAGAGCAAGTCAAGATTTGGACTCCTAACAACGAGCCACTTCTGGCGACGTTGTCTACGCAAAAGTCAACATACAAGTACCCATCACAATCCCTATCTCCTGCATTACATTAGTTGCCATTTGCCTCTCGTTTTCCTCTCCCCCACTTCACCCTTGCCGTTTTATTCGCCCTCTCTTTCCCAATCTCCTCTTCTTTTTCCCGTTTGCCTTTTTCTCGCCTGCCTTGTCGTCATGTCTAGTCTTATATCTTCTCCGTTATCCCCCGAGAACGAAGTTCTAGATTTTAAACAAAGGGAGGGAGAAAATTTGAAAGAGGCTTGGTATAGAATTTGCAATGCTCAAAATAGATCTACCAGGAAGCAATCTACTTCAGTTCTTCTTTGCAATTTTTATGTAGGTTCCAATCCTTGGTATAGATATATCCCCTTGATACCATTACCGGAGGGAATTTCTTGGGTAGCCATACTTTTGATTCTTATAACGCTATGATAGATTTATTTGGCTTACCACCTCTTTTGGTTAATGGAACTATGCTAACTTAAGAGCATGTTATGCAAAGGCTCAAAATTATTGAAAATAAAGTTGCTACCATTGAATCAATCGAAAATCTAGATAAAAAGATCCACAATCAAATTACTCAATATGGATCTAAGGTAGGAATGACTTTGAAAAATATGAAGGAAAAAAGAACCCATAGTTAATGAGAAAATAAATCTAGATTCCACTAGAATCGATAAACTTGAGGGTATCATTACAAACTTGGGAACCTTTTTCTTCCGTAAAGAATACTCCAAGTCCTCCTACTAAAATTCCTAAGCTTATGTATGTTCCTAAAAATAAGGGTGAATCATCTAAGGAAACTGCGGATCTTAAATCTATAAGTATTCATCCCAATCTTTTCGCTATCATTAAGGAACCATTTGCTACAAATGAATTTTTTGATCTTGTGCCTAAAAGTTTGATAATCACCAGAAAGAAAGAAATCTCTAAGAAAGATAGATGCCTCATTGAAGAATTGCCTACCAAAGATGGCAATACCTAGATATATCCTCGCTTTTATGCCTAGCTAGGGGTGTTAAACAATAGCGCTTGTTGGGAGGCAACCCAATTTTATTTTAGTTTTTTTTTTGCTTTTTATTCTGTTTAGGAATAAATAATCCATCTACCTTCTGTTTAGATGTGATTTTGTGTTTTAATTAGTGTTTGTGCCAAGTTAGACCTATAGGATCTTCTTGGATGATAGTTATTTGATCTTGCTGTAATTTCCAGAATCTTTCTGTTCACAAAAGCAATTGTTAAAAATCACCAGAATGTGATAAAATACTGATTCCAATTGCTTCTGATCATTAAACAAATTGTCGAGGTATTCCTATTTTGGTAGATTTTTTGGATTTCCAGAAGTTTGCGTTAGTTACAGATTACTACGGACTGTTCTTTTTTTGACAGATTCTGTTCTTCATGTGTTGTTTGCTTATTTTGATGAATCTATGGCTAGTAAAATAGTTTATAATCCATAGAGAAGTTGGGATACAGTAGATTTAACACCAATATAAATAAAGAATGAGTTCATTATAGTACCTTGAAGTAGTCTTTTGTTTTCTTTCTCTAACGGAGCTCATGAGATTTCTGTTGAGTTTTGTGTTGTGAAGTTTTCAAGTTTGGGTAAATTCTTTTGATGGATTATGGAACAAGGAGTGGCAAGAGCCTAAGCTTGGGGATGCCCATGGCACCCCCAAGATAATCCAAGGACACCAAAAAGTTAAAGCTTGGGGATGCCCCGGAAGGCATCCCCTCTTTCTTCTACTTTCATCGGTAATTTTACTTGGAGCTATATTTTTATTCACCACATGATATGTGTTTTTCTTGGAGTGTCTTGTATCATTTGTGTCTTTGTTTTTTAGTGTGCCACAATCATCCTTTCTGTACACACCTTTTGAGAGAGCCATATATGAATTGGAGCTTGATAGTTTTGCTCTATGTGCTTCACTTATATCTTTTGAGCGTGATAATTTTGCTCTATGTGCTTCACTTAGATCTTTTAGAGCATGGTGGTGGATTTGTTTTAAAGAAACTATTGATCTATAATGCTTCACTTAGATCATTTTGAGAGTCTTAATAGGATGTTAAATTGCTTAATAATATGCTTGGTATTCAAGATTTGTGAAACTTTCTTTTGAGTGCGTTGAATACTAAGAAAAGATTGAAGCATGATAATTGTTTTGAGATATGGAGGTGATAATATTAGAGTCATGCTAGTTGAGTAATTGTCAATTTAAAGAATACTTGCGTTGAAGTTTGTGATTCCCGTAGCATGCACGTATGGTGAACCGTTATGTGATGAAGTTGGAGCATGATGTATTTATTGATTGTCTTCCTTATGAGTGGCGGTCGGGACGAGCGATGGTATTTTCCTACCAATCTATCCCCCTAGGAGCATGCGCATAATACTTTGCTTTGATAACTTCTACATTTTTGCAATAAGTATATGAGTTCTTTATGACTAATGTTGAGTCCATGGATTATACACACTTTTTCCCATCCTTCCACCATTGCTAGCCTCTCTAGTACCGCACACTTTTCGCCGTTATCATACACCCACCATATATCTTCCTCAAAACAGCCACCATACCTACCTATAATGGCATTTCCATAGCCATTCCGAGATATATTGCCATGCAACTTTCCACCGTTCCGTTTATTATGACACGCTCCATCATTGTCATATTGCTAGCATGATCATGTAGTTGACATCGTATTTGTGGCAAAGCCACCATTCATAATTCTTTCATACATGTCACTCTTGATTCATTGCATATCCCGGTACACCGCCGGAGGCATTCATATAGAGTCATATCTTGTTCTAAGTATCGAGTTGTAATTGTTGAGTTGTAAGAAAAATAAAAGTGCGATGATCATCATTTTTAGAGCATTGTCCCAAGTGAGGAAAGAATGATGGAGACTATGATTCCCCCACAAGTCGGGATGAGACTCCTGACAAAAAAAAGAGGCAAAAAAAGGCCCAAATAAAAAAATGAGAGAAAAAGAGAGAAGGGACAATGTTACTATCCTTTTACCACACTTGTGCTTCAAAGTAGCACCAAGATGTTCATGATAGAGAGTCTCTCATTTTGTCACTTTCATATACTGGTGGGAATTTTTCATTATAGAACTTGGCTTGTATATTCCAATGATGGACTTCCCCAAAATGCCCTAGGTCTTCGTGAGCAAGCGAGTTGGATGCACACCCACTTAGTTTATTTTGTTGAGCTTTCATATACTTATAGCTCTAGTGCATCCGTTGCATGGCAATCCCTACTCACTCACATTGATATCTATTACTGGGCATCTCCATAGCCGGTTGATACGCCTAATTGATGTGAGACTATCTTCCCCTCTTTTTGTCTTCTCCACAACCACCATTCTATTCCACATATAGTGCTATATCCATGGCTCACGCTCATGTATTGCGTGAAGATCGAAAAAGTTTTTAAAATGTTAAAGTATGAAACAATTGCTTGGCTTGTCATCGGGGTTGTGCATGATTTAAATACTTTGTGTGGTGAAGATAGAGCATAGCCAGTCTATATGATTTTGTAGGGATAACTTTCTTTGGCCATGTTATTTTGAGAAGACATAATTGCTTTATCAGTATGCTTGAAGTATTATTATTTTTATGTCAATATGAACTTTTGTCTTGAATCTTTCGAAACTGAATATTCATACCACAGTTAAGAAGATTTGCATTGAAATTATGCCAAGTAGCACTCCGCATCAAAAATTCTCTTCTTATCATTTACCTACTCGAGGACGAGCAGGAATTAAGCTTGGGGATGCCTGATACGTCTCCAACGTATCTATAATTTTTTATTGCTCCATGCTATACTATCTACTGTTTTGGACTATATTGGGCTCCATTATCCACTTTTATATTATTTTTGGGACTAACCTATTAACCGGAGGCCCAGCCCGGAATTGTTGTTTTTTGCCTATTTTAGAGTTTCGGAGAAACAGAATATCAAACGGAGTCCAAACGGAATAAAATATTTGGGAACGTGATTTTCTCACCGAACGTGATCCAGGAGACTTGGACCCTACGCCAAGGCATCAGAGAGGCGGTCACGTGGGTGGGGGCGCCCCCCCCCTAGGGTGCGCCCCCTGCCTCGTGCACCCCTCGAAGCTCCACCGACGTACTCCTTCCTCCTATATATACCTACGTACCGCCAAATGATTAGAACAGGAGCCAAAAACCTAATTCCACCACCGCAACTATCTGTATCCACGAGATCCCATCTTGGGGCCCATTCCGGAGCTCCGTCGGAGAGGGTTGTCATCACGGAGGGCTTCTACATCATCATAGCCCCTCCGATGAAGTGTGAGTAGTTTACCTCAGACCTTCGGGTCCATAGTTAGTAGCTAGATGGCTTCTTCTCTCTTTTTGGATCTCAATACAATGTTCTCCCCCTCTCTTGTGGAGATCTATTCGATGTAATCTTCTTTTTGCGGTGTGTTTGTTGAGACCGATGAATTGTGGGTTTATGATCAAGTCTATCTATGAATAATATTTGAATCTTCTCTGAATTCTTTTATGTATGATTGGTTATCTTTTCAAGTCTCTTCGAATTATCAATTTGGTTTGGCCTACTAGATTGGTTTTTCTTGCCATGGGAGAAGTGCTTAGCTTTGGGTTCGATCTTGCGGTGTCCTTTCCCAGTGACAGAAGGGGCAGCAAGGCACGTATTGCATCATTGCCATCAAGGATAACAAGATGGGATTTATTTCATATTGCATGAATTTATCTCTCTACATCATGTCATCTTGCTTAAAGCGTTACTCTATTTTTAACTTAATACTCTAGATGCATGCTGGATAGCGGTCGATGAGTGGAGTAATAGTAGTAGATGCAGGCAGGAGTCGGTCTACTTGTCTCGGACGTGATGCCTATATACATGATCATACCTAGATATTCTCATAATTATGCTCAATTCTGTCAATTGCTCAACAATAACTTGTTCACCCACCATAGAATACTTATGCTCTTGAGAGAAGCCACTAGTGAAACCTATGGCCCCCGGGTCTATTCTCATTATATCAATCTCCATCACTTTAATCTTGCTTTGCTTTTTACTTTGCCTTTTACTTTTCACTTTGCATCTCTATATCAAAAATACCAAAAACATTATCTATTAGTTCTCACTCTCGTAAGTGACCGTGAAGGGATTGACAACCCCTAATCGCGTTGGTTGCGAGTAGCTATCATTTTGTGCAGGTACGAGGGACTTGAGCGTGGCCTCCTATTGGATTGATACCTTGGTTCTCAAAAACTGAGGGAAATACTTACGCTGCTCTGCTGCATCATCCTCTCCTCTTCGGGGAAAACCAACGCAAGCTCAAGAGGTAGTAATGCGCTGCTGGAACGCGTCACTGAGCTACTGGACGCAGCGGCCACGGGAGCGTCGCCCTTCTGCTATCAACTCATGCCTCAGGCGGCGGCTGGATCCCATGGCGGGCCTCGCCGTGCCCGCGTACTACCGGGAGCGCCCGGGGGCCTCGTCGACATCAACGTGGTCCATGGTGGGGGCGCTCTGCTGCGCTCGCACCACCCCAAGCGGGTGCGGGCACGAGCGTTGCCGCACACGGCCCCATCGGAGCCCTGCCCTACCATCCTCAGGACAGCGTGGCAGGCCAGGCAACATGGAGCATGGGGCACTTCGGCGAGGTCTTCGGGGCAGCGGCCTCAAAGGCCTACGTGCCTCGCATGATGGACCAGGAGTACACGCAGGAGGACGACCCCGGCTCGTTCCTCAGACCAGGCTGGGAGGAGGAAGCGTTGGGAGCTGAAGCCTTCCAGGAGCCGCCAGAGAGCCCCACCGACCGCGCAGTCGACAACA
Organism: Aegilops umbellulata; assembly: GCA_032464435.1. NCBI lineage: Eukaryota > Viridiplantae > Streptophyta > Magnoliopsida > Poales > Poaceae > Aegilops > Aegilops umbellulata. The sequence goes on from CP136056.1 coordinate 266,321,416, forward strand.
GATACATGGTACCAATAATCCCCCAGGGGCAAGCTTACGCTAACCATGAGTCACAGGTGAACCAGGTAACAGCCCCAGGCGATGGTTCCGGCACGGCGATGTCCGCCCCATCAGGAGAAACCCACTGGGGACTGCGCGGGAGGAGCCAGGAGCAAGGCCCCTCCCCGCGTCACGCGGAGAAAGGCGTTACCCGGAGGTAGGCCCTCTATCAGGGAGGCGGCGGTGAGCCCTCCCCCGGCAGAGGACCCGTGGTCGCCGAGGGCGCCGCTGGCGTTCCCTTAGCCCCTTTGGTGTCGTCCTGGTTTCCGGTCGCCCCCAACGGTGGCCGAGGGAGGTGCAAGGCGGGGCCCTCGTCTGGATATATGAAGTAAGGTTCACGCCTGTGAAGATCGCCGCCCGTGACACTCTCACGTAATAACGAGTGGGGATGTACATGCCCCGGAGTCTCAGGAGTGCCGCCCTCGGGCCTCGGGGGCTCCCTCCCACGTCCTAGTGGCAGCACTTAGCTCCGCGCTGGTGAGAAGACTCGAAGACAAGAAGACTAGACTAGGTGCCAGACGCGGCCATTTGTTTTGGATCTTTTTTTCTGTAGCCTTGCCTTCTGGATTTGGATTTAAGTTGAAGTTGAGTTTTCTTTCATGCGTGCGGGGGGTGACTTTCCTCGTTCGAGTAGTTTCTTGCTATTTGGTTCTTGCCTTATCTCAGAGCTTATGCTCACTGCCTCCCCCTCACAGGCTCCTCGCGAGCGGGGCTGGGCGCGGCACACGCGCCGCGTGCGTCAGCACCACGATCGGTGATTGATTCTCGCGAGGCTCTCTCAAGCGAATCAGCAGGCTCTTCAGGAGTTCCTAAAGAGCTCACGACCTCCCGAACCACTGCGGGGCTCGCCCAGGCTAAGGTAAAATGCGATAATAGCAGACTTACCCCAGGATATGTGAGTTCATGAAGATGCATGTTCTACTCAGCTCGAAAAGATAGAGGCGGTGATACATTTACATGAGGGGCTTCCCCTCCAAAAATGCTCTTACAACCTCTGGGGCCACGCCTGAGTCCCTGCGTGCAGGACAAACAACTAGGAAGCACGGGGATCGATCGGACATGTCGCTCGCCGCATCGCCTTCGGACGCGTCGCTGGAATCATCGTCACCCTCGCCGGCATCATCGTTGCCCTCAACGGCGCCTCCATCACCATCATTGATCACATCGCCCTCGTCTGCCGCGACCACCACCGCGTCGTCTTCATAAGCAAAGGCCCTGACCAGCACGCCCACGTTGTCCTCCACCCACCACGACAGGTTGCCCCTGATGGCCTGCAAAACTGGAGCGATGGCGGCGTCAAAGTTAACGTCCTGGTAGATGTTCTGGAGATGGCTGAAGACACGGGAGAACGCGCACCCGAGCAGGCTGCGACTCTTCTATTCGACAAGCTGGCGAGCCCTCTCGGAACGGTTCTCCAGGCGCGTCACCACTTCGGTGAAGAAGCGAAGATGACTGGCGTAGTCGTCCCCGTGGGGATGAGGGGCATTCTCGTCACATATATGGCCCAGCGCGGTGTTGGCCCTGTTGATGAGACCCTGGAGCATGGGGCGTGCTCGCGCTCCAATGTCCGCCGCTGAAGCACTTCCTCCCTGTTCTCCCGCGCGATGGCCTCGGCGTCAGCAACCCGCTTCTGAAGAGAGAGCAGCTCGGCGCGGGTGGAGGCCAGTTCCGCCTGCGCCGTGACCAGGGCGGCTGTCGTGGCCTCCTCGTGCCTCTCCACCTTAGCTAGCCTGGGCCTAAGGGCAGCGGCCCTACCTGCAGCCTTTGTCTCCGCAAGTTGCAGCCCCAGGTCATGCCTACCCTCAAGACCAGCGCAAACCTCGGCCACCCGGTACTCGACCTCCTCTTGAGCCTTGGCCTCGCGTGCACCGACGGCATCTTTCGCTTGGGCAACTTGGCACTCCCTTGTCTCCAACTGCTCAAGCTCGAGCCTGCGCTCCACGGCTTCCAGTGCCAGCGCCTCCTCGCACCTCCAGATCTCTTCTTCCTCGGCAGGCGTCCCCCTCGGCGACGCAAGGGCAGCTCTGCGCGCCTCCACTTGCCGCTCCAATGAAGCGCTCTAGGCTTGGAGCTCCCACGCGCGCTTCTCCGCGGCCTTGTGGCGGCGGTCGGCTTCATGGGCCTCTTCCAGGGCTCGGGAGCAGGCTTCACACGATGTTGCGAGAGAAGCTTCAGCCTTCGCGTTATCAAGCTCGCATTAGTGACATCTGAGGTTGATGGCCACCTTCAACTTGTGCTGCTCCTCCGCCAACCAAAGACCCTTGGCCTCGAGGCGCGCGTCGACACCTGCGAGCTCTTCACCAAGCCGGTTCATCGCGCCCATCGCCTCCTGGAAGAGCTCATGACGAACAATGCTCCGCCCGTGCTCGAACTCAAGCGCACGGCCCATCTCGCCCTCCACCGTGGGGGCTGCAGGCGGGGCCCGAAGCGGCACGCCCCCTCCCAATAAGGGGCTGGGGGTTGGCGCGTGTCCGGAGGCCAGCCATGCCTCACAAGGGGCCCTGGCATGTCGGGGCTCGCTGCTTGAGGAGGCACCCAGGACCGAAGCCATCCAGCCGCCGTCCGTGATCAGAGGAGGAGCCCTCGCCACACACGCTGAGTTCCAGGCAAGGCCGTGAAGGAAGGATGACGGGGGCGTAACCTCGAGGCGCCGTGGAGGCAAACGCGCCCCTGCAACCGGCCCCGCACCAGAGGCGGCGTGCAGGCTTGGGACGCTCAAGGTCAGCAATGGAGACGATGAGAGAGGAGACTGATCCTCGGGAGACTCGGTGGCTGAGGCAGAAGGGACCCTGAAGAACCAATGTCAAGAGGGAAAGAAACACTCGATAAGCCACAAAGGTACAGTACTTACCCATCAATGGTGACTAACTTCCTCCGCTTCAACGGCCCGAAGATGCCACCGCTGCCGCTCGGGGACCTCTTCCTCTTCCGGAGCTCCTCTAAGTCCACGCAGAGCCGACCAAAGCGTTGGACATGAAGGCCAACGCGAGGTGCAGCGGGTGAAGCGCTTGAAAGGACCGCTTCAGGGGCGCCAAGCTGAGGAGAGTCGTCGGACGCCATCACGCAGCGGCTTCCTGAGGTCTCGGGAGCTTCGGCTACAGGAGTCACGCGCTGCGTCGCCCCCGCAGCTGCTGCCCCAGGACAAGGATCGCGGACACCTAAGGACGACGCCTCGGGAGGCCCGGGCGGCATCAGCGCCTCAGTACCGGAGCCATCTGCCTCGGACGGTGCTCGCCTCCCTGCATCCACACTCGGGGCGAGCCCGGCGCTGGCAGCTGATGACCCACAAGTATAGGGGATCTATCATAGTTCTTTCGATAAGTAAGAGTGTCGAACCCAACGAGGAGCAGAAGGAAATGATAAGTGGTTTTCAGCAAGGTATTCTCTGCAAGTACTGAAATAAGTGGTAACAGATAGTTTTGTGATAAGGTGAATTGTAACGAGCAACAAGTAACAAAAGTAAATAAAGTGCAGCAAGGTGGCCCAATCCTTTTTGTAGCAAAGGACAAGCCGGAACAAATTCTTATAATAGGAAAAGCGCTCCCGAGGACACATGGGAATATCGTCAAGCTAGTTTTCATCACGTTCATATGATTCGCGTTTGGTATGTGGGTGGACCGGTGCTTGGGTGTTGTTCTTACTTGAACAAGCATCCCACTTATGATTAACCTCTATTGCAAGCATCCGCAACTACAACAAAAGTATTAAGGTAAACCTAACCATAGCATGAAACATATTGATCCAAATCAGCCCCTTATGAAGCAACGCATAAACTAGGGTTTAAGCTTCTGTCACTCTAGCAACCCATCATCTACTTATTTCTCCCTCCGTTCGGAATTACTTGTCGCAGAAATGGATGTATCTAGACGTATTTTAGTTCTACATACATCCATTTCCGAGACAAGTAATTACGAACGGAGGGAGTACTTCCCAATGCCTTCCTCTATGCCCAAATAATTGTGAAGTGTTATGTAGTCGACGTTCACATAACACCACTAGAGGCTAGACAACATACATCTTATCAAAATATCAAACGAATACCAAATTCACATGACTACTAATAGCAAGACTTCTCCCTTGTCCTCAGGAACAAACTTAACTACTCACAAAGCATATTCATGTTCATAATCAGAGGGGTAATAATATGCATATAGGATCTGAACATATGATCTTCCACCAAATAAACCAACTAGCATCAACTACAAGGAGTAATCAACACTACTAGCAACCTACTAGCACCAATCCCGGACTTTGAGACAAGAATTGGATACAGAGATGAACTAGGGTTTGGAGATGACATGGTGCTGGTGAAGATGTTGATGGAGATTGCCCTCTCCCTATAAAAGGAGCGTTGGTGATGACGATGGTGATGATTTCCCCCTCCCAGAGGGAAGTATCCCCGGCAGAACAGCCCTGCCGGAGCTCTGGATTGGTTCCTGTCGGCGTTCTGGGAACGGGGGTCCCCAGACTTGCCTACCTGCGGCCTGCGGCGTGGCTCGAAAGGGGGCCCAGCACGGCCCATCTTCATCAACACGAGACCCAAGACCCTCGCGAGGAGCCAAGCCTCGCGGGGCGGATGACACGGCGCTTCCTCAGGCACGGCCTCGTCAGGCTGGCTCACGAGGAGGCGGAGAGATCAAGGCGGGGTACCTCACGAGGTGCCCATGACGCAAGCCATGACGACCAAGGGTGCCAGGCGGGGGCCAGCCCGCGCAGTGTCTCCCTTTCCTCCTTAGTGCAAAGGGGGCAAGCGCAGGCAAGAGGATCAAGCAAAGGCACCCATTTCGGTGCAACGAGACCAAGACCAGTCCAACGGTGGGAAGGAGGTCATCATGGAGCCTAGAACGGCGTCACCACAGGGCCTTTGGCAGACGAGGACCAACTTTAGTCAGGATAAGTGTACCAGATGTTCCCCTTCAAAATGGCCAATTGTTGGCGCCCTTCCCGCTCAATATTTGGGAAGAGGCCCAAGGCCTTTGCCTATAAATAGGACTAGCCACCCCCAGAATAAGGCATCGACGAATTGATCGACAATCAGACAGAGAGAGAGAGAGAGAAGGGCGGCTGAACTCCCCCTAGCAGCTCATCGTCCTAGCTAAGAGCAGACCCTCGCGAGACTGTTCTTCTTTGTATTGTTCATCATCATCAGCCTAGGAGGCAATCCACCCACCACAAACTAGAGTAGGGTATTACACCACAATGGTGGCCCGAACTAGTATAAACCCTGTGTCTCTTGTGTTGTTCCTTCAGTAGTTAGATCTTTGCGAGACGGAGAGGTAGAGGGCATAATCTCCGTGCGCACCCCAGAGTTCGAACCTTAAGGGTCTGCCGGAACCCGAAATCCGACATTTGGCGTGCCAGGTAGGGGTGCGCCGGAATCCACCTTTCTACCACTCCGCGTCCAGTCACATCGTCATCACCTTGTCCGGCGACCAGGCAGGCAACCAAGATCCATGGGCGGCGTGGCCCGCCCGCGCGGAGCCGCCCGCCTCGGGCGACCCCGCGCCCCAGGCAGCTCGTGGTCCGCAGGGTGCTGCGGGCCGCGGGCGACGCGGACAGGCTTCAACAACCCTCACGCCGCGGCAAGCGCGGTCGGCGGCAAAGGCCTCCAATCACGCCGCGACCACGACACCATACACCCGCCGGGAGCAGGCGAACTCGAGGGCCGCGCTCACGGTGGCCCAAGAGCTGCTGCAGTGCAGGCTGCTGAAAGGCGACCGTGACGTGCTGCTAGAGCGGGTTGCCGAACTCCTAGGCTTTGCCGCTTCAGGGGCTCACCCACTCTGCATCCAGCTCCCGTCTCAAGCTCAGGGCGGCATGCACGGGGGCCCCGCACGCTCCCGCGGGCCCCAAGGCTACCCCAACACCAGCGAATCCGTCGGTGCCGGACTGACGGGGGCGCCACCCCCGCCCTCGACGCGTGAGGGAGAGGGACTCGGCGCGGCCCACGGCGCCAGCGGGCAGCTGCGCTACCACCCCGCGGTGGGCACGTCAAGCAACGCTGCATGGCACATGGAGCCCTACAGCACAGCCTTCGGGATGACGGCGCCAGAAGAATACGTGCCCCACATGATGTACCAAGGGCACGCTCACGAGGGCGAACAAGGCTCGCTTCTCAACCCAAGCTGGGGAGATGAGACACCAGAAGCTGAGCTCTTCCAGGAGCCCCGGGACGGCTCCATCGGCCACGCTGGAGGCGACAACTATCGGGTACCACTAATTCCTCAGGAGCAGGCGTACGCTAATCATGGATCGCAGGAGGTGCAGGTCGCCGCAGCAAGCAGCTGCCCCGCTCCCACAGTCTCCTACCCCTCGGGAGGAGGGCGCAGGGAGCTGCAGGAGAGGGGCAGAGATCCGACATCACCACCGCGGCATTTGGAGCAAGGCGTTCTCAGGAGGTAGGCCCTCCGCTGGGGAGGCGCCTAAGGGCCTGCCCCTGGCGGAGGACCCGTGGTCGTCGGGGGAACCGCTGGCGACCGCTCTACCCCACCGGCGGCGTCCTGGTTTCCGGTCGTCGTTGGTGGCACTAGAGTGTGGCGCAAGGCGGGGCCCTCGTCTGGTGATATGAAGCAAGGCCGGTACCTGTGAAGAAGGCCTAGTGCCTGTGAAGCTCACCACCCCGTGACACTCTCACGTAATAATGAGTGGGGCTGTACACGCCCCGGAGTCTCAGGGGTGCCGGCCTCAGGCCCTGGGGCTCCCTCCCACGCCCAGTGGACAGCACTTAGCTCCGTGCTGGTGAGAAGACGTCCAAGACTAGATTAGGTGCCGGACGCGGCCTTTTGTCTGTTTTCATTGACTTCTTCTTTGATTGTAACTTTTCCCCTGCTGGATTTAAGTTGGATTCTTATTTGAGATTTGTGTGTGTTCGGGGAAGGGGTGCTTAGTCTCGTTCGAGCCATTTCTCGCGTTCTGGTTACCGCTTCACCACAGCTGCCTCCCCTCGCGAGCCCCTCATGAGTCGGGCCGGGCCTGGCTCATGCGCAGCCCAGACTGCCGCTATTGCTCCTTCTCGAGAGGACTTTCCGGTACCTGCGGAGGATGTCCCTTTAGGAAAAGGCCTAGAGCCTGTGAAGAAGGCGAATGCCTGTGAAGCTATCGCGTTTAGGAAAAGGCCCAGAGCCTGTGAAGAAGGCGAATGCCTGTGAAGCTATCGCGTTTAGGAAAAGGCCCAAAGCCTGTGAAGAAGGCGAATGGCTGTGAAGCTATCGCGTTTAGGAAAAGGCCCAAAGCCTGTGAAGAAGGCGAATGCCTGTGAAGCTATCGCGTTTAGGAAAAGGCCCAGAGCCTGTGAAGAAGGCGAATGCCTGTGAAGCTATCGCGTTTAGGAAAAGGCCCAGAGCCTGTGAAGAAGGCGAATGCCTGTGAAGCTATCGCGTTTAGGAAAAGGCCCAGAGCCTGTGAAGAAGGCGAATGCCTGTGAAGCCATCACATGCGGGAAAAGGCCCGGAGCCTGTGAAGAAGGCCAACGCCTGTGAAGCCCCCCGCCAGCTACACTTGCGCGTCCTACGAATTCAACTAGAGAACACTCAGGACACCACGTCCTCCCACGGGCTGCCTCGGGGCCTGCGCGAAATAAAGGTAAACCAGCCAGCCGCCAGGCGCGGGTGCTCGCGCAATATAATAGCTAATAATGCGATGAATACATGTTTTACATGAGGGGCTTCCCCTCCCAAAATGCTCTCACAGCCATCAGGCCAAACACCTGAGTTCTACTCACGCAGGGTAAAAAGACATGAGCGATACATACTCACTCAGACAAATCCCCCAATGCGTCCTCAGGAGCACCTCCCGAGCCGCCGCTGGCATCGCTGAACTCGCCATCGCTGCCTGCGTCGCCACTAGCGGCATCAGGGCCGTCCACCACACCGCCCTCGTCAGCAGCCACGATCGTGTCGTCGTCGTCCGAAGCGAAGGCTCTGACAAGAGCGTCCACATTGTCTTCCACCCAGTGCGCCAGGTCGCCTCGGACGACCTGGGGGACTGAGGCGATGGCGGTGTCAAAGTCGAAGTGGGGATCCATGTTCCAGAGATGGCTGGAGACACGAGAAAAGGTGCGCCCGAGCAGGGCGCGGCTCCTCTCCTCCACCAACCTGTCAGCCCTGACCGACCGCGCCTCCAGCTGCGTCACAACGGCGGTGAAGAACTGCAGGTTGTCGGCATAGTTGATCGTGTGCGGCTCGCCGACAGCCGCCTCGCAGATGTTGCCCAAGGCTGTATTAGCCCTCTCCCTGAGCGTAGCAAGCATGGGGCCGTGCACGTGCTCCAGGACCTGCCGCTGGTGTATCTCATCAGCATTCTGGCGCTCGACGGCCTCAGCCTCCTCCACCCGCTGGCGAAGACGGAGCACCTCGGCCTGGGAGGCAGCCAACTCCTTTTGCGCTGCCTCAAGGGCGGCCCGGGTGGCGTCGGCCCGCCGCGTCGCCTCATCCCGTTGGGCCCTCAGGGCTGCGGTTCTTCCCTCAGCCTCGACCCGGATCAACTCGAGCCTCTCCTCGAACTCATGCTCGAGGCCTTGGCGCGCCGTCGCCACCCGACGACCGACCTCCTCCAGGACACGTGCTTCCCGTGCGGCGACATCATCTTCCGCCTGCGTCACCAGGCACTCCCTCGTCTCCAGCCGCTCGTACTCGCGGGTGCGTTCGGCGACTTCCAGCGTCAACGCCTCCTCACGCTTCCGAAGCTCAGCTGGGTCGCCGGAGGCCACCTTCATCGATGCCAGGGCCGCCTCGCGCAGTTCCACTTGCTCCTCCAATGAGTGGCACCAGGCCAGGAGCTCCCGAGCCCGTTCCTCCGCTACTTCTCGCCGTCGGTCAGCTCCCCGGGCCTCCTCAGCGGCCTGGGATCGAGCCGCCCGAGAGGCCTCCAGCGACGCCTTCGCCTCTTCGTCATCAAGGTCGCGCTGATGGCGCGCGAGGGCGATGGCGGCCTCAAGCTCGCGCCTCCCTGCGGCCAGGCGCAGGCCCTCGGCCTCCAGGCGCGCGTCTTCACCAGCGAGCTCCTCCCCAAGCAGGTCCACCTCGTCGGTCGCCCTCCGAAGGAACTCTTGGCGACGAGCACGGCGCTCCCGAGCGCGCTCGAGCACGTCTTCCACACCATCATCTGCCCCGAGCAAGCGCCGGGGGCCACAAATCATCGCTCCCCCTCCGGGCAGGGGGCTGGGGGCTGGCACCATCACGACGGCCGGGCGCGCCGTACCAGAAGCCCGGCTTGGGGCCAGCCCGTCTCCGGAAGAAGGGCACAGGAGGCGCCCCAGCCAGTCACAGCCCGAGGCCAGGCGAGAAGCCCACGGTAGGCTGGCTATGCCAAGAGAGGGCCCGCGAAGGAAGACCGCAGGAAGAGAAGGGTTGCAGTGCGCCTCGAGACGGTCCGCCCCTTCATTCGCCTCACCACAAGAGCAGTGCTACTCGGAGCACTTGGGGACGACGGGGGAGACAAAGCCAAAGGAGGCAACGCCTCAGCGACTCCCATGAGCTCGGCCGGAAGAGGCCTGCGGAGTAAGGATTAGTAGACGCAACAAGGGGATCAGGAGCCAGAAAAGGAGAAGGCTTACTCGTCAGTAGCGAAGTATTTCCGGCGCTTCAGCAAGCGACAAGGGAAGTCATCACCCAGGGCCTCCCTTTTCCTCCCGAGGGCCTCAAAGTCCACGCGGAAGCGGCCCAAGAGAAGAGCGCAAGGATCAACCTGCGATGAAGACGGAGCATCAAAGCGATCCGCATCAGGGGCGCCTGCCTGACGCGCGCTATTAATTGCCTCGCCAGAAGACGCGGCCGGGGCCTCAGCCCCAGGCACTGGGAGCGACTGCTTGCCACCCTTAGCCTCAGCAGCGCGGGTCTCAGGAGCTGCCCCCTCGAGGGCATCACCAGGCGCAGTCACCTCATCGGGAGCCCTCCCGGCCTCAGTCGTCTCATGCCTCCCTGCTCCACCACTCGAGGAGGATTCGCCTTGACCGACCGGAAGGGCGGTCACCGCCACGGGGTTCTCGCGAGGCCCTTGGAAGCCAGCAGGGCGCAGCCCCCATTCATCAAAAGAGGGCATCTGCTTCACGAAATCGTCCCTGTTCTGGCAGAGGTACAGCAGAGCCCCTCCCCGCTGGATGCTGCCCGGGTTGAGGTCACCAGTCAGGACCAAGAGCACTGTCCTTAGCGCCCCATGCGTCAGGTCTTCTTCCTGGAGCCTCATGCGATCACCATGCCCACTGAAGGCCCACATTCGGTGGGAGTGGCGTTGGAGAGGGGCAATGCGGCACAACAGGAACTCCTTCACCACCTTGGGCGCTGTCACGCCGAGCGATTTCAAGAGCGCGAAGCGGTGCCAGACGAAGGTGAGCCGGGGGCTCTCGAGCGTCTCCTGGCCCCAGCCCGAGTTGGGTACAGCAGGCGAAGTTGGCTTCGCCAGCAGGGGGCTGGGCACCCCGGCATCAACGTACAACCACCGCTCGCGGAACCCAGCTGAAGGAGAAGGAAGCTTGAAGTCGATCCCCGAGGCCGCAGTCTCAGGCGCGGCGACGAAGTTCACACACGCCGAGCATTGAGTGGGGTCGGCAAGGCGCAAAGAGAAGAAGTGGCGTAGCAAGGCAACGGAAGGAGGGATGCCCATCATCGCCTCGCAAACAAATGCGAAGACCGAAAGAACGGTGATGGATTCAGGACCCAGATGCATCATATGGATCTGGTAATGGGAGAGGACGGCCTTGAAGAAATCGGAAAAGGGGGGAACCAGACCCGCCCACAAGGCGTCGGCAAAATAATGAACCTCAGTGATTATCCTGTCAGTGGGGAAGTGAGACGTAGGCCAGGCCGTCGTCCTCCCACACTCGTTGAAGATGGTGGCCAGAGCCGGGCTGAGCTTACCCAGGCACTCTCGATTGAGTATGATCGACCGGCCGACGGCGGGGGCCGCCAACAGCGGCGGGCGAGGCGGAGGCATGGGTTTCTCCCCTTTCTCTTTCTTCGTCGGAGCCATGGCAATGGGAAGGAAGGGGAAGATATGAGATGGGATTGGAGGCAAGAGTCGGAGTTCGAAGGGAGGAAGAATAGGGGACGGTCGAGCAACAGGAAGGGGAGCGGCTGTGTACGACTGCGAGTCCACCTAGCAGGGCACAAAATAAGGGAGCGTGGGGGAACAGTGCCGCCCACGTCCAATCAACCGCCACGCGGTGCCCAAGGCCGCAGGCTGTTAGGCCCCGCGGCGCTTCGCCCTTGCCCTTTCGCCTCTCAGCACGGCCAAGTCCGGGCGCGCCTTGGGCCCGGGGGCTACTATCGGCGTTCTAGGAACGGGGGTCCCCAGACTTGTCTGCCTGCGGCCTACGGCGTGGCTCGAAAGGGGGCCCAGCACGGCCCATCTTCATCAACACAAGACCCAAGACCCTCGCGAGGAGCCAAGCCTCGCGGGGCGGACGACACGGCGCTTCCTCAGGCACGGCCTCGTCAGGCTGGCTCACGAGGAGGCGGAGAGATCAAGGCGGGGTACCTCAAGAGGTGCCCATGACGCAAGCCATGACGACCAAGGGTGCCAGGCGGGCGCCAGCCCGCGCAGTGTCTCCCTTTCCTCTTTGGTGCAAAGGGGGCAAGCGCAGGCGAGAGGATCAAGCAAAGGCACCCATTTCGATGCAACAAGACCAAGACCAGTCCAACGGTGGGAAGGAGGTCATCGTGGAGCCCAGAACGGCATCACCAGAGGGCCTTTGGCAGGCGAGGACCAACTTTAGTCAGGATAAGTGTACCACATGTTCCCCTTCAAAATGGCCAATTGTTGGCGCCCTTCCCGCTCAATATTTGGGAATAGGCCCAAGGCCTTTGCCTATAAATAGGACTAGCCACCCCCAGAATAAGGCATCGATGAATTGATCGGCAATCAGACAGAGAGAGAGAGAAGGGCGGCTGAACTCCCCCTAGCAGCTCATCGTCCTAGCTAAGAGCAGACCTTCGCGAGGCTATTCTTCTTTGTATTGTTCATCATCATCAGCCCAAGAGGCAATCCACCCACCACAAACTAGAGTAGGGTATTACACCACAATGGTGGCACGAACTAGTATAAACCCTGTGTCTCTTGTGTTGTTCTTTCAGTAGTTAGATCTTTGCGAGACGGAGAGGTAGAGGGCATAATCTCCGCGCGCACCCCAGAGTTCGAACCTTAAGGGTCTGCCGGAACCCGAAATCCGACAGTTCCGCCTCGGTTCCGCCTCGTGGCGGCGGAGTCTCGTCCCGAAAGGTTGCTGCTTATTTTTTTCTCATCAAAAGACTTCATATAGCAGAAGATGGACATCGGAGACCCACCAGGGGGCCCACGAGGTAGGGGGCGCGCCCTAGGAGGGGGGCGCCCCCCCCCCCCACCCTCGTGCGCAGGGTTTGGGCCCCCTGGACTTCATCTTTGGCGAGGATTTTTCTTTATTTATTTTAAGATGTTCCGTGGAGTTTCAGGACTTTTGGAGTTGCACATAATAGGTCTCTAATATTTGCTCCTTTTCCGGCCCAGAATTCCAGCTGTCGGCATTCTCCCTCCTTATGTAAACCTTGTAAAATAAGAGAGAATAGCCATAAGTATTGTGATATATTGTGAAATAACAGCCCATAATGCAATAAATATCGATATAAAAGCATGATGCAAAATGGACGTATCAACTCCCCCAAGCTTACACCTTGCTTGTCCTCAAGCGAAAAGCCGATAACAATAAATATGTCCTCATGTTTAGAGGTAGAGGCGTCGATAAAAATAAAATACGGACATGAAGGCATCATGGTTATTCTCATAACAACAACGTATATAGATTTTGTCATATGATTACTTATGTTCAAGCGATGATCTATTCACAATACAAAAGTATGAATCATAAACCTTATTGGGCTCCAACAAACTATAATCTCAGTCATTGAAGAAATTGCAATTTATCATAACATCGGAAAGAGTCTATGTCAGAGCTTAAAAGCAAGTCCACATACTCAACTATCATCTAGTCCTTCATAATTGCTAACACTCACGCGATACTTGTGGTTACGGAATTTTAACCGGACACAAAGAAAGATAGGGGCTTATAGTTTTGCCCCACAACCTTTTACCTCAAGGGTAATGTCAACAATAATAGTCCATGCCCCCCTACATCCAATTAGATATATATATCATGTACTTTCCAACATGCTGAGCTTGCCAAAGGATAAAACGAAAAAGAAAAGGTGAAGACCACCATGAATCTTGCATAAGGTAGAAGATAATAATAAAAGAAAGGCCCTTCGCAGAGGGAAGCAGAGGTTGCCATGCGCTTTTATGGTTGGATGCATAAAATCTCAATGCGAAAGAACGTCACTTTATATTGCCCCTTATGATGTGAACCTTTATTATGCAGTCCGTCGCTTTTATTCCTTCCACATCACAAGATCGTATAAAGCTTATTCCTCCCACACCAATCAATCATACATATTTAGAGCAATTTTTTATTGCTTTGCACCGATGACAACTTACTTGAAGGATCTTACTCAATCCATAGGTAGATATGGTGGACTCTCATGGCAAAACTGGTTTTAAGGGTGTTTGGAAACACAAGTAGTATCTCTACTTAGTGCTGAGAATTTGGCTAGCATGAGGAGGAAAGGCAAGCTCAACAAGTTAGAGGATCCATGACAACATACTTTATCTCAGATATAAGAAAAACATAACTCATTATGTTGTCTTCCTTGTCCAACATCAACTCTTTAGCATGTCATATTTTAATGAGTGCTTCCAATCATAAAAGATGTCAATGATAATATATCTATATGTGTAACCTCTCTTTCCTTATTACTTCCTATTAATTGCAACGATGACCAAAGCTACGTCTGCCAACTCCCAACAACTTTTAATCATCATACTCTTTCTATGTGAAGTCATTACTCTCAATAAGATCAATATGAACTCTTTGTTTCCCCCCTTTTTATTCTTTTTCTTCCTTTTATTCACCCAAGATCATGGCAAAATAATCAGGCCCTTGACTCAACACTAATCTTTATTATATATATAGCTCACGGACTCGATTACAAAGAGAGATCATAAAGCAAAACTCAAAACTAGATCATGCCATAAACTTTATTCTACTAGATCAAGATACTACTAATAGGATCGAACTAAGAAAAATGGTAAGATAGGAGATGCGATTGTGATACGATACCGGGGCACCTCCCCCAAGCTTGGCAGTTGCCAAGGGGAGTGCCCATACCCATGTGATTATGTCTCCTTCTTTGTTGTCGGTGTAATATTCTTGGCGATGATTCCCCTCAAGATATGATTCTCCTCCTTGAGCTTATTGACTTGCTGCTTGAGGTCCATTATTTCCTTACGAAGCTTTCCTGTGACGGCTAAAGCTCCTTGCACCCAAGGGTGTTGCATAGCTGCGGGAGAACAAGAGATACTCCTCCTCATATTTTCATAAGAAAGAAATCTAACATTGGAAGGGATAACCGAATTTGGAATAGCTGAGCTCTGTAGTTCCCCCATCGTGAACCCAGCTCGGAAGCGAGAGGTGACTTCTTGATCCTCCATGGCATCTACCCTCATCAGGTCAGCCTCCATCTCTTCCTCCGTTGCTGGCCCAAAGTGATCAGCGTCGCTGTTTGCCCTTGGTTCCGGTGCCGGGTTAGATACCCAGCTCTCCCTGACCGACTCTTGAGAAGACATCTTGCTCTAATCTGCAGCAGCAACATCTCGAAACAAAAACAGAGGAGATTTGCGTGATACGGGAGTCAAAACCTTCGGGAGAATATATAGTGAATTTTTACCGACCAAAATACGTGTTGTGCAACAAAACGGAGTCCGGAGGGCACATGAGGTGCTCACAAGGTAGGGGCGCGCCCACCACCCTCGTGGGGCCCTCGTGTCCTTCCCGGACTGCCACTTATTTTTTTTATTTTTCTAAATATTCCAAAACGAAGAGATATTGCCTTAAAAATTGTTTTAGAGTCGGTTTACTTACCGTACCACATACCTATTCCTTTTCGGAGTCTGAGACGTTCCGGAAAGTGTCTCTTATATATTCCTCCGGGGTTGTGGTTTCAATAATATTGGTTTCAACATTTATGGGATTACCTGAGATATAGTGTTTGATTCTTTGACCGTTTACCACCTTTGGATTTGTGCCTTCGAAGTTGTTGATTTTTATTGCACCGGAATGATAGACCTCTTCGATAACATAGGGGCCTTCCCATTTAGAGAGAAGTTTTCCTGCAAAAAATCTTAAACGAGAGTTGTATAGCAATACATAATCACCTACATTAAACTCGCGCTTTTGTATCCTTTTGTCATGCCATCTTTTAACTTTTTCTTTAAACAACTTGGCATTTTCATATGCTTGGGCTCTCCATTCATCAAGTGAGCTAATATCAAATAACCTCTTCTCACCGGCAAGTTTGAAATCGTAGTTGAGCTCTTTAATAGCCCAATATGCCTTATGTTCTAGTTCGAGAGGTAGGTGATATGCTTTTCCATAAACCATTTTATACAGAGACATACCCATAGGATTTTTATATGCAGTTCTATATGCCCATAATGCATCATCAAGTTTCTTGGACCAATTCTTTCTAGACCTATTAGCAGTCTTCTGCAAAATTAATTTGAGCTCTCTATTACTCAATTCTACTTGACCACTAGACTACAGGTGATAAGGAGATGCAATTCTGTGATTTACGTCATATTTAGCAAGCATTTTACGGAAAGCACCATGAATAAAATGTGAACCACCATCAGTCATTAAATATCTAGGGACTCCAAACCTCGGAAAAATAACTTCCTTAAGCATTTTAATAGAAGTGTTATGATCAGCACTACTAGTTGGAATAGCTTCTACCCACTTAGTAACGTAATCAACGGCAACTAGAATATGTGTGTATCCATTAGAGGTAGGAAAAGGTCCCATATAATCAAAGCCCCAGACATCAAATGGTTCAATAACAAGAGAATAATTCATAGGCATTTCTTGACGTCTACTAATATTACCAATTCTTTGGCATTCATCACAAGACAGGACAAACTTACGGGCATCCTTGAAGAGAGTAGGCCAATAAAAACCGGATTGCAATACCTTATGTGCAGTTCTGTCTCCAGCGTGGTGTCCTCCATAAGCTTCGGAATGGCGCTTGCATAGGATCTATTCCTGTTCATGCTCAGGTACACAACGTCTAATAACAACATCTACTCCTTCTTTATAAAGATGTGGGTCATCCCAAAAGTAATGTCTCAAATCATAGAAAAACTTTTTCTTTTGTTGGTGTGTGAAGCTAGGTGGTATAAACTTAGCAACAATATAATTAGCATAATCAGCATACCATGGAGTACTATGAGAAGTACTTATAACATTTAATGGTTCATCGGGAAAGCTATCATTAATAGGTAGTGGGTCATCAAGAACATTCTCTAACCTAGATAAGTTGTCTACAACGGGGTTCTCAGCTCCCTTTCTATCAACAATATGCAAATCAAATTCTTGTAGCAAGAGAACCCATCTAATAAGTCTAGGTTTAGCATCTTTATTTTCCATAAGATATTTAAGAGCAGCATGATCAGTGTGAATAGTTACTTTAGAATCAACAATATAAAGTCTGAACTTATCACAAGCAAATACAACTGCTAAAAGTTCTTTTTTCAGTAGTAGCATAATTTCTTTGAGCATTATCTAGAGTCTTGCTAGCATAATGGATAACATTTAATTTCTTATCAACTCTTTGCCCTAGAACAGCACCTACAGCATAATCACTAGCGTCACACATAATTTCAAAGGGTAAACTCCAATCAGGTGGTTGAACAACAGGTGCAGAGACTAATGCTTTCTTAAGTATTTCAAATGCTTCTACACAATCATCATCAAAGACAAATGGTATATCTTTTTGCAATAAATTAGTCAGAGGCCGAGAAATTTTTGAGAAGTCCTTAATGATCCTCCTATAAAATCCAGCATAACCAAGGAAACTTCTTATACCTTTCACGTCCTTGGGACATGGCAACTTTTCTATAGCATCAACTTTGGCTTTATCGACTTCAATACCTCTTTCGGAAACTTTGTGCCCCAAAACAATACCTTCATTAACCATAAAGTGGCACTTTTCCCAATTCAAGACAAGATTAGTTTCTTCACATCTCTGCAAAACTCGATCAAGATTGCTCAAGCAATCATCAAAAGAGGAACCATAGACGGAAAACTCGTCCATGAAAACCTTGCAAATCTTTTCACAAAAGTCAGAGAATATAACCATCATGCATCTTTGGAAGGTAGCAGGTGCATTACATAAACCAAAAGGCATACGTCTATAAGCAAAAGTACCAAAAGGGCATGTAAAAGTAGTCTTTGATTGATCTCTAGCCGGCACAGGTATTTGAGAGAAACCAAAATAACCATCTAGAAAGCAGTAGTGTGTATGTTTGCATAATCTTTCTAGCATTTGATCAATAAAAGGTAAGGGGTAATGATCTTTCTTAGTAGCTTTATTTAATTTGTGGAAATCAATTACCATCCTATAGCCTGTAATAATTCTTTGTGGAATCAATTCATCTTTATCATTAGGAACAACAATAATACCTCCCTTCTTAGGGACACAATGGACAGGACTTACCCACTGACTGTCAGCAACGGGATAAATTATACCTGCCTCTAGAAGCTTGAGTATTTCTTTTCTTACCACTTCTTTCATTTTAGGATTCAGACGTCGTTGAGGATCACGAACAGGTTTAGCATCTGCTTCCAAATTTATTTTATGTTGACATAGAGTGGGACTAATGCCCTTAAGATCATCAAGAGTATATCCAATTGCGGCACGGTGTTTCTTCAGAGTTGTCAATAATCTTTCTTCTTCATGCTCTGAAAGGTTAGCACTAATAATAACACGATATATCTTCTTTTCATCAAGATAAGCATATTTGAGATTATCAGGCAACGGTTTAAGCTCAAACACGGGATCACCCTTGGGTGGAGGAGGATCCCCTAAAATTTCAACAGGCAAGTTGTGTTGCAGAATAGGTTCCTGTTTAAATAATACTTCATCTATTTCCCTTCTTTCATTCATGAACATATCATTTTCATGGTCTAGCAAATAGTGTTCTAAAGGATCACTAGGAGGTACGACAATAGAAGCAAGACCAATAATTTCATCCTTACTAGGTAATTCTTCCTCACGATGTTATTTACTAAATTTAGAGAAATTAAACTCATGAACCATATCATCCAAGCCAATAGTAACAACATTCTTTTCGCAATCTATCCTAGCATTAATAGTGTTCAAGAAGGGTCTACCAAATATAATGGGACAAAAGTTATCTTGTGGAGAAGTGAGAACAAGAAAATCAGCAGGATATTTAGTTTTCCCACACTAGACTTCAACATCTCTAACAATCCCAATTGGTGAAATAGTATCTCTATTGGCAAGTTTAATTGTGACATCAAGTCCTTCTAACTCAGCAGGTGCAATTTCATTCTTAATTTCTTCTATAAAGTATGCGGTATAACACTTGCACTAGCACCCATATCACATAAGCCATGATAACAATGATCTCCTATTTTAACAGAAATAACAGGCACGCCTACCACAGGTCTATGTTTTCTTTAGCACAAGGTTTAGCAATTCTAGCAGTTTCACCTTCGAACTGAATAACATGTCCATCAATATTATCAGACAAGAGATCTTCAACAATAGCAATATTAGCTTCTACTTTAACTTGCTCAGGAGGTGTATAAGTTCTAATATTGCTTTTATGAACAACAGTTGAAGCTTTAGCATGATCCTTTACTCTAACAGGGAATGGTGGTTTCTCAACATAAGCAGTAGGAACAATAGGATCATTATAAGTGACAGTCTTTTCTTCAACTTTAATAGGTGCAGCTACTTTTACTTCTATAGGAGGATGATATTTAAACCACTTTTCCTTAGGGAGATCAACATAAGTAGCAAAAGAATCGCAAAAAGAAGCTACTATCTCAGAGTCAAGTCCATATTTAGTGCTAAACTTACGGAAAATATCGGTATCCATAAAAGATTTAACACAATCAAACTTAGGTGTCATACCTGACTCCTTACCTTCGTCGAGGTCCCAATCTTCAGAGTTGCGTTTAACTCTATCCAATAAGTTCCATCTAAATTCAATAGTCTTCATCATAAAAGAGCCAGCAGAAGAAGTATCGAGCATGGTGCGATTGTTTTCAGAAAGCCGAGCATAAAAACTTTGCATAATTATTTCTCTCGGGAGCTCATGATTGGGGCATGAGTATAACATTGATTTAAGCCTCCCCCAAGCTTGAGCAATGCTTTCTCCTTCGCGAGGCCAGAAATTATATATATAATTGCGATCACGATGAACAAGATGCATAGGGTAATACTTTTGATGAAATTCCAATTTCAATCTTTTATAGTCCCACGATCTCGTATCACATAGCCTATACCATATCAATGCGTCTTCCTTCGAAGATAAAGGAAAGACCTTCTTCTTAGCAACATCATCGGGTACACCTGCAAGCTTAAATAATCCACAAACTTCATCCACAAATAATAAATGCTCATCAGGATGCTTTGTTCCATCTCCTGCAAAAGAGTTAGCTAGCAGTCTTTTCATCATACCCGAAGGAAATTCAAAAGGAGTTTCATTTTCAATAGGTTCAGTAGGTGTAGGAGCAACTCTTTGCTCTACTGGACGGGGCGAAGATACCCCGAACAAGCCCCTCAGAGAATTACTTTCCATAGTAACAAGTGACAGTAAATTTCAGCACACTATATAAATTTTTCCTTACCAAATTCCACCTACCAAAGGCAGTACAATCCCCGGCAACGGCGCCAGAAAAGAGTCTTGATGACCCACAAGTATAGGGGATCTATCATAGTCCTTTCGATAAGTAAGAGTGTCGAACCCAACGAGGAGCAGAAGGAAATGATAAGCGGTTTTCAGCAAGGTGTTCTCTGCAAGTACTGAAATAAGTGGTAACAGATAGTTTTGTGATAAGGTGAATTGTAACGAGCAACAAGTAACAAAAGTAAATAAAGTGCAGCAAGGTGGCCAAATCCTTTTTGTAGCAAAGGACAAGCTGGAAAAAACTCTTATAATAGGAAAAGCGCTCCCGAGGACACATGGGAATATCGTCAAGCTAGTTTTCATCACGTTCATATGATCCGCGTTCGGTACTTTGATAATTTGATATGTGGGTGGACCGGTGCTTGGGTGCTGTTCTTACTTGAACAAGCATCCCACTTATGATTAACCTCTATTGCAAGCATCCGCAACTACAACAAAAGTATTAAGGTAAACCTAACCATAGCATGAAACATATGGATCCAAATCAGCCCCTTACGAAGCAACGCATAAACTAGGGTTTAAGCTTCTGTCACTCTAGCAACCCATCATCTACTTATTACTTCCCAATGCCTTCCTCTAGGCCAAATAATGGTGAAGTGTTATGTAGTCGACGTTCACATAACACCACTAGAGGCTAGACAACATACATCTTATCAAAATATCAAACGAATACCAAATTCACATGACTACTAATAGCAAGACTTCTCCCTTGTCCTCAGGAACAAACGTAACTACTCACAAAGCATATTCATGTTCATAATCAGAGGGGTAATAATATGCATATAGGATCTGAACATATGATCTTCCACCAAATAAACCAACTAGCATCAACTACAAGGAGTAATCAACACTACTAGCAACCTACTAGCACCAATCCCGGACTTTGAGACAAGAATTGGATACAAGAGATGAACTAGGGTTTGGAGATGAGATGGTGCTGGTGAAGATGTTGATGGAGATTGCCCTCTCCCGATGAGAGGAGCGTTGGTGATGATGATGGTGATGATTTCCCCCTCCCGGGGGGAAGTATCCCCGGCAGAACAGCCCTGCCGGAGCTCTAGATTGGTTCCGCCTCGGTTCCGCCTCGTGGCGGCGGAATCTCGTCCTGAAAGGTTGCTGCTTATTTTTTTCTCATCGAAAGACTTCATATAGCAGAAGATGGACGTCGGAGACCCACCAGGGGCCCACGAGGTAGGGGGTGCGCCCTAGGAGGGGGGTGCGCCCCCCACCCTCGTGAGCAAGGTGTGAGCCCCCTGGACTTCATCTTTGGCGAGGATTTTTCTTTATTTATTTTAATAGGTCTCTAATATCTGCTCCTTTTCCAGCCCAGAATTCCAGCTGCCGGCATTCTCCCTCCTTATGTAAACCTTGTAAAATAAGAGAGAATAGCCATAAGTATTGTGACATATTGTGAAATAACAGCCCATAATGCAATAAATATCGATATAAAAGCATGATGCCAAATGGATATAAAAGCATGATGCCAAATGGACGTATCAGCAGCAAAGAGGGGAACCACGTTGACGGGGTTCTCGCGGGGCCCCACCAGGCCGTCTGGGCGCAGCCCCCACTCATCGAAGGAAGGCATGTGCTCCATGAATTCCTCCTTGTTCGAGCAACGGTACAACAAAAAACTCTTCCCTGGCTTCTCGTCTGGCAACGGAGCACCCGCCAGGACCCCAAGCACCGTCTGCCGCATCTTGAGAGGGAGCCCGGACTCCTGAAGCCTCATGTGGTCCTTGCTATTGAACAAGGCCCACATCGGCCGAGAATGGCGCTGAAGCGGAGCGACTCGGCGTCGGACAAACTCCTTCACCACCATAGGCGCAGTTACGCCACGGTCGTTCAACCACTTCAACCTGAGCCAGGCGGGTATCAAGGCAGCATGGGGAAGCAGAGACGCCCACGTCCAATCAACCGCCACGCGTCGACCAACGCCGCAGGCTATTGGGGACCACAGCGCTCCGCACTTGACCTTTGGCTTTGCCTTGAAGCCAAGCCCGAGCGCACCTTGGGTCGGGGGCTACTGTCGGTGTTCTAGGAATGGGGGTCCCCAGGCTTGCCTGCCTGCGGCCCACAGCGTGGCTCTGCGAGCGGGCCCGTACGGCCCATCTTCACCAACAAACACTCAAGACCCTCGCGAGGCGGACGTCGGACGATGCAAGACCTCCTCGGGAGCGGCCCCCAGGCTGCCTCGCGAGGGGCGGAGAGATCAAGGCAAGGCAAACCTCGCGAGCTTCTTGTGACGTGAGCCATGACGATCAAGATCAGGCGGGCGCCAGGCGAGCGCCAGCGTGCACAGTGTCCTTGTTTCCTCTTTGGTGCTAAGGAAGCAAGCGCAGGCGAGGAGTACCGAGGCGTCAAGCAAAGGTTTCCATATTGGTGCAGCGAGACCAGGACCAGCAGGATGGCAAGACGGAGGTCACCATGGAGCCCAAGGCGGCGTCACCACCAGAGCCTTTTGCAGGCGAAGACTGCTTTTGTCAAGATAAGTTGTAATAGATGTCCCCTTTAAAATTGGCCGTTGTTGGCTCCCTTCCCGCTCAATATTTGGGAAGAGGACCAGGGCCACTATAAAATAGGGCTAGCCACCATAGTAGGAGGCATCTCAACTGGATCGGATCCTCACCCCGCTAGAACTAGCCACTCATCCAGTTTATCCACACACCCACCAAGCACAAGAACACCTCGCCTCAGGAGGCTGTTCTTCCCCTTGTAATATTCATCCTCGGCCCAAGAGGCAATCCACCACCACCACACTGGAGTAGGGTGTTACACCACAACGGTGGCCCGAACCATTATAAATCTTGTGTCCTTTGTGTTGCGAGTTCATCGAGTTAGCCCTTGAGATCTTAGCGAAGCTAGGACGTGGATCGGTAGGGGGAGATCTTCGTGCGCACCCCAGTGTTCGAACCTTGAGGGTTTTGCCGGAACCCGTGATCCGACAATGATAAATTATACCTACTTCCAGATGCTTTAATATTTCATTACTTACCACTTCTTTCATCTTAGGATTTAACCGACGTTGATGATCAACAACTGGTTTAGCATTAGGCTCCATATTAATTTTGTGCTGACATAGAGTGGGACTAAAGCCCTTAAGGTCATCGGGAGTACATCCAATAGCAGCACGGTGCTTTTTCAGAGTTTTCAATAATTTCTTCTCTTCATGCTCTGAAAGGTTCGCACTAATAATGACATGATATATCTTCTTTTCATCAAGATAAGCATATTTCAGTGTATTAGGTAATCGTTTAAGATCAAACACAGGATCACTCTTGGGTGGTAGAGGATCTCTAAGAGGCTCAACAGGCAAATTGTGTTTCAAAACATGCATTTGTTTAAAGAATATTTTATCTAATTCCTTTCTTTCATTCATAAACATATCACTTTCATGATCTAGCAAATGTTGTTCTAAAGGATCAGGAGGAGGCACGACAATAGAAGCAAGACCAATAATTTCATCTTTGTTAGGAAATTCTTTATCATGGGGAGTCTACAAAATTTTGAGAAATTAAACTCATGAGACACATCCCCAAAACTTACACTAACAGTTTCTTTCTCGCAATCTATCTTAGCATTGATGGTGTTCGAGAAAGGTCTATCAAATATAATGGGACAAAAACAACTTGTGGGGAGCCAAGCACAAGAAAATCAGTAGGGTATTTTATTTTCCCACACAAGACTTCAACATCTCTAACAATCCCAATTGGTGATATAGTATCTCTATTGGCAAGTTTAATAGTAACATGAATATCTTCTATTTCAGCAGGTGTAATATCATTCATAACTTCTTGGTATAAGGTAAAAGGAATTGCACTGACACTAGCACCCAAATCACATAATTCATCTCCTATCTTAACAGAAACAGCATGCATGCCAATCACATGTCTATGTTTATCTTTATCATCGGGTCTAGCAATTCTAGAAGCTTCATCATAGAAATAAATAACATGCCCCTCAATATTATCGACCAGGAGATCTTTAACCATAGGAATACTAGGTTCAACTTTAATTTGTTCAAGGGTTGTAGGTGTTATAGTATAACTCTTATGAACCATAGTTGAAGCTTTAGCATGATCCTTTATTCTAACAAGAAAAGGTGGTTTTTCGATATAAGCAGTAGAAATAATAGGATCAACATTACAAGTAATATTTTCTTCTTCAACTTCAATAGGTTCCACTACCTTTACTTCAATGGGAGGATGATATTTAAACCACTTATCCTTAGGGAGATCAACATGATTAGCAAATAATTCATAGAAATAAGCTACTATCTCACAGTCAAGTCCATATTTAGTGCTAAAATCACGAAAAGCATCGGTATCCATAAAAGATTCAACACAATCATACTTAAGGTTTATATCTGACTCCTACCTTATCGAGTTCCCAATCTTCAGAGTTGCATTTAATTCTTTCCACATTTGAATTCAATAGTTGCTTTTCATAAAAGAACTAGTACAAGAAGTATCGAGCATGGATTGATCATTACGAGAAAGCCGAGCATAAAAGTTCTGAATAATAATTTATATTGAGAGCTCATGATTGGGGCATGAATATAACATTGACTTAAGCCTCCCCCAAGATTGAGCGATACTTCTCCTTCACGAGGCCAAAAATTATAAATATAATTCCGATCACGATGAACCAGATGCATAGGATAAAACTTTTGATGAAATTCCAATTTCAATCGGTTGTAATTCCAAGCTCCAATATCATCAGATAGCCTATACCATGTCAATGCCTTTCCCTTCAAAGATAAAGGGAATACCTTCTTCTTAACTTCATCCTCGGGCAAACCCGCAAGCTTAAATAATCCACAAACTTCATCCACATATATTAGATGCATATCAGGATGTAGTGTTCCATCTCCTGCATAAGGATTAGCTAGCAGTTTCTCTATCATACCCAAAGGAATTTCATAATACATATTTTCAGTAGGTTTAGTAGGTTGACGGGCAACTTCTTTCTCTACTGGTCGAGGTGAAGATACCCCGAACAAGCCCATCAAAGGATTATTTTCCATAGCAACAACTGACAATAAATTTCAGCACACTACATAAATTTTTCGCTAGAAAATTCCACTCACCAAAGGCGCTTCACTCCCCAGCAACGATGACAGAAAAGAGTCTTGATGACCCACAAGTATAGGGTATCTATCGTAGTCCTTTCAATAAGTAAGAGTGTTGAACCCAACGAGGAGCAGAAGGAAATGACAAGCGGTTTTCAGCAAGGTATTTTCTGCAAGCACTGGAATTATCGGTAACAAATAGTTTTGTGATAAGATAATTCGTAATGGGTAACAAGTAACAAGTGTAACTAAAGTGCAGCAAGGTGGCCCAATCCTTTTTGTAGCAAAGGATAAGACTGGACGGACTCTTATATAAAGTAAAGCGCTCCCGAGGACACATGGGAATTACTGTCAAGTTAGTTTTCATCATGCTCATATGATTCATGTTCATTACTTTGATAATTTGATATGTGGGTGGACCAGTGCTTGGGTGCTGTCCTTACTTGGACAAGCCTCCCACTTATGATTAACCCCTCTCGCAAGCATCTGCAACTACGAAAGAATAATTAAGATAAATCTAACCATAGCATGAAACATGTGGATCCAAATGAGCCCCTTACGAAGCAACGCATAAACTAGGGTTTAAACTTCTGTCACTCTAGCAACCCATCATCTACTTATTACTTCCCAATGCCTTCCCCTAGGCCCAAATCATGGTGAAGTGTCATGTAGTCGACGTTCACATAACACCACTAGAGGAAAGACAACATACATCTCATCAAAATATCGAATGAATACCAAATTCACACAATTACTTATAACAAGACTTCTCCCATGTCCTCAGGAACGAACGTAACTAATCACAAAGCATATTCATGTTCATAATCATAGGGGTAATAAATATTATTAAGGATCTGAACATATGATCTTCCACCAAATAAACCAACTAGCATCAACTACAAGGAGTAATCAACACTACTAGCAACCCATAGGTACCAATCTGAGGTTTTGAGACAAAGATCGGATACAAGAGCTGAACTAGGGTTTGAGAGGAGATGGTTCTGGTGAAGATATTGATGGATATTGACCCCCTCTTGATGAGAGGATCGTTGGTGATGACGATGGCTTCGATTTACCCCTCCGGGAGGGAAGTTTCCCCGATAGAACAGCCATGCCGGAGCCCTAGATTGCTTCTGCCCAAGTTCCGCCTCGAGATGGCGGCGCTTCTCCCAAAAGCTTCCTTGTGATTTTTTCCACGTCAAAACCCTCCATATAGTAGAAGATGGGCAACGGAGGCCTGCCAGGGGGCCCACAAGCCCTAGGGGCGCACCCAGGGGGTAGGGAGTGCCCCCAGGCTTGTGGCCACCTGGTGGTCCCCTTTGGTATTTTCTTCGCCCAATATTTTTTATATATTCCAAAATAATTCTCCGTAAATTTTCAGGACTTTTGGAGTTGTGCAGAATAGGTCTCTCAGATTTGCTCCTTTCCGGTCCAAAATTCCAGCTGCTGATATTCTCCCTCTTCATGTAAACCTTATAAAATAAAAGAGAAAAGGAATAAGTATTGTACCAAAATATGTAATAACAACCCATAATGCAATAAATATCAATATAAAAATCATGATAAAAATGGACTTATCAGCTATATTGTTGAATTCATTCATGATGCTACTGAAAATTATTATGAGAGAGGAATATATGCTTCTACATATTACAATAATATCAAGTTTCCTCTCTATGTGTTGAAAGTTTTGATGTCAAGCTTGTTTTTCCTTCCTATGCTAGTTGATTCTTGTTCCCATAAATTGTTTGCTCACAAAACACCTATGCATAGGAAGCGGGTTAGGCTTAAATGTGCTAGTCATATGCTTCATGATGCTCCCGTTATGTTTCAATTCTTTTCTTTTATGTGAGCATCATTAAAATCATCATGCCTAGCTAGAAAGGCATTAAAGAAAAGCGCTTGTTCGGAGACAACCCAACATTTAACCCTACTATTTTTGTGTGTCCACATGATTAACGTATTGTATTAATCATGTTTTATAGCTTTGTTGGTGTACTAGAGTAGGGGTACCCTAGTATCCTGAACTTGTGCACGGGCAGTCGCAGTCCCCCGCGGCAAGGCTTGCCGGGCGACCGCCAAGGCCCTCTATGGTTCCTTTTGAGCCATTCAAGAACAAAGTATTCAAGCCAAGAAGACAAGACCCCGGCAAGAGGAGCTTGCCGGGAAGGCCAACCAAGGCATCTCAAGAAACTTGCCGCGACGCGCCACGCGTCCCGGCAAGACCCGGCGAGCGACAAGCTCCCGGGCGCGACAAGACAATGGCCGCAGCAAGGCGTTTGCCGCGGCAAGCAACCATTCTGTACCTGCGCTCCAGCACACCCACCTACGTGTCGCTCTGGGACCCTTCCAGGCGTACGTGGCGGGAGGCTGTGCAGCCAGGGGTGCACTGTGGCAAGCGGCGCTGACAAGATCGCCATCGTGGCGAGCGGTGGCGTCCCTGGCGGTCCCTTTTCTGCACTGTTTGGGCGACGTAGATAGGCATTTAATGCCCTTGTCCCCTGCCGTCAGGGTTAGATATGATACACTGTGCAGATAGCTGTACCAACCGCAGCACTTTTCCATTTTTACCCTTGTCTACGTTGCCACCTGTTGGAGACCCCTTGAGCATATAAAAGGAGGCCCATGCGCAACGTAGGGGGAGGAGGAGGAGAACGCTCACGCTCGATCGTGTTAGCTGTTGGTGCATACTGTAGCACTCAGCGCTCCCGAGCAAGAACTCAATACAAACCACAAAGCAGCAGTAGGAGTATTATCTCTCCGAGAGCTCCGAAGCTGGGTAAACTGCTCGTGTGCCTCGCCTCGATCTGCTCTTCGTGCGACCTCCGCCCCCTGCCGAACCGAAAGGGGCTCGGTCCCCATAGGTGCTCGCGGATCAGTTTCCCCGACATCTTTGGCGCGCCAGGTAGGGGGCGTCGAGGTTGTGTGAACTTGATCCGGCGTTCACACGAGCTAGATCTTCATCATATTCACCGACATGCCGCCGAAGAAGAAGGCTTCGGAGGCGGCTGCTCCGTCCGCAACAGACCCACCGCCGCCGGAGCAAACGGCTGGTGGGGAAGACGCCGGCGGAAGAACGGGCGTCGACGAGGGAGCCCACGGTGCCGCCAGGTCCAAGGACAAGGCTGCGCTGCCCATCGGCGATGTAGCTGGCTCCCATGACGACCGAGCGTCCGTAGATGCACCGCGCCCATCTCAGGAGGCGTAGAACCGGCAGCGTCGTGGTACTCACGGTACCATACGCTCGCTGGACCCAGATCGAGCTGGCGGATCTCGGGATGCTCCAGGCCAGCATGCGCGCCAACGTGCTGGCGCAAGCGAGGCACGGTCGCCTGGACGGGATATTGCTCCTTCTAACGCAGTTAGAAGTCCGAGCATATCCCGCTCCTCGCACCGTTCGCCACCGCTACCCGCCACTCCAGCAGAAGCTTTGGCGCGAGCCCAACTGCTCCTAGACTTCCCTGCAACGCCAGACAAGATCAACGACTGGAGGGCCACCATTCAGAGTCTCATCAGCTTCGCCAACGGCGACACTCCACGGCAGCCGACTACGTCGCAGCCGCGGCAAGTCAGCCAGGCGCGACCCGATGGCGACAAGACCGGTGGGGGTGCAACCACCGTGCACTCTCCGCCGCGGAGGCCAAGATCGCCACCTCACCAGATTCACCTTGACAGCGACTCCACCGCGTCATCGGATCCACGAGCTCGTCGCGATCAACGCCAAGTTCTTCACGAATGACGGAAAGAAGACGCTCGTACTCGCATCGAGCGCCGAAGAGAAGCGCGGCGTCAGTCAGACCAGCGCGCTGGGCCCACTGTCGACATGCGTGCGCCAGGGGAACCAGGCGACCTGCCGTACGCGGTAGGTTGCCCTGCGTTTACCCGTGAGCTGCGGCAAGTCCAGTGGCCCAGCACGAAGAATTTCAAGCCAGACGTACCCGAGAAGTACGACGGCAAGTTGCATCCGTCGGAGTTCCTCAGCATCTACACCATCGCGGTGCAAGCTGCTGGGGGCGGGACGACAAGATCCTTGCCAACTACTTCCCGCTGGTGCTCAAGCCCAACGTCAGGTCCTGGCTCATGCACTTGCCGGACAACTCCATATCTTCCTGGGCAGACCTATGCCATCAGTTTGTCGGCGCCTTTACAGGCGGCCACAAACCTCATGGCCAGGAGAGTGATCTTCATCTGCTTGCCTAGAAGGAAGGAGAGCCCCTGCGCAAGTACATCCAGAGATTCAGCCATGTGCAACGCAACATCCCTGATGTCCACCCTGCCGCAGTCATCAGCGCGTTCCATCAGAACATGCGTAACCGCAGGATGCGGGAGGAGATGGCAATGTGCAAGATCAGAGACGTCAGTGAGCTGTATGGCCTGGCCAACAGGTGTGCACGTGCTGAGGAAGGGAGGAAACTCCCCGGAGAGAATACAGGAACAGGAGGATCTGACAGCGATGATGCTGCCTCGGCAAAGAAAAGCCGGCAGCGGAACAACAATAAGAGGAAATTAATTTTTGGTGACTATTTTCCGGCAGAGCTTCCCGAAGCCGCCGCCAAGAAGGTCCCCAAGATCAACACCAAGAGTGCTGGGGAGCAGTCTGCTCCGGCAAACCCCAGGGTTTGTTCCGTTGAAGCAGGCGCTCCCGACAAGTTTTGCTCCGGCAAGCTTGCTGGGGAACGTCAAGCTCCGGCTGAGTCGCAGTTTCTCACCGTAGAAGCGGATGTTCCCACAGTAGCAGATGTGCCTTTAGTCCTTGTTGTCGAGCCACAAGCTCCAGCATGGGCACAGCAGATCGTCCGTTTCCTTCAGACAGGAGAACTTCCCGAAGAGCAAGAAGAAGCGGAAAGAGTAGCCCGGCAGTCAAGTATGTACCAGTTTGTCGACAACGCACTGTACAGAAGAAGACTCAACGGTGTGAAATTGAAGTGTATTCACCGGGAAGATGGACAGAAGCTGTTGGCCGAGATACATGGAGGCATTTGTGGTTACCACATTGGCGCAAGAACACTTGCCGGCAAAGCATTCTGGCAAGGTTTCTTTTGGCCGATAGCCCTCCAGGATGCGACTGCACAAGTAACCAAGTGTGAAGCGTGCCAGTTTCATTCCAAGCAG
Source organism: Aegilops umbellulata (assembly GCA_032464435.1). NCBI lineage: Eukaryota > Viridiplantae > Streptophyta > Magnoliopsida > Poales > Poaceae > Aegilops > Aegilops umbellulata. Next base: position 266,351,432 of record CP136056.1, read on the forward strand.
ATACACCAGCCAGCTCAAGCTCTCCAGACGATCCCTTTATCCTGGCCATTTTCGGTCTGGGGGCTCGACATCCTCGGCCCCTTCCCCCGAGCAGTCGGGGGATTTGAATACTTGTACGTCGCAATCGACAAGTTCACAAAGTGGCCGGAAGTGGAAGCAGTGAGGAAGGTGACAGCACAGTCAACAGTCAAGTTCTTCAGGTCGATTGTTTGCCGCTTCGGGATCCCTAATAGGATCATCACCGACAACAGTACGCAATTCACGAGCCGCACCTTCATGCAGTACGTCCAAGATCTTGGCGCCAAGGTCTGCTTCGCTTCTGTTGCTCACCCCAGGAGCAACGGTCAAGCGGAGAGGGCAAATGCTGAAGTGCTGCGTGGACTCAAGACCAGGACTTTCGACAGGCTGCACGGGTGCGGAAGAAACTGGATTGAGGAGCTGCCGGTGGTTCTTTGGTCGATCAGGATGACGCCAAATCGAGCCACTGGCCAGACACCTTTCGCTCTATTCTATGGAGCAGAGGCAGTTCTCCCCACGGAACTCGTATACGGGTCGCCTCGAGTGCTCTCTTATGATGAGCTTGAGCAAGAGCAACTGCGACAAGATGACGCACTGCACCTTGAGGAAGACCGTCTTCAGGCTGCTGTACGAGCTGCTCGCTACCAGCAAGCTTTGCGCCGCTACCATAGCCGCAAAGTTAACGCCAGAAGTCTCGAGGAAGGCGACCTTGTTCTTCGGCGCGTTCAGTCCGCCAGGAATTCCAACAAGTTGACGCCGAAGTGGGAAGGCCCTTACCGGGTGAAACGAGTCACTAGGCCTGGCGCTGTCCGCCTTGAGACGAAAGATGGCATTCCGGTGAGCAACTCCTGGAACATTGAGCATCTTCATAAGTTTTACCCGTAAGGCGCGGTTGCCGGACCCTGTTCCGGCAACCCCCTTTTGTACAAGTCTTGCCGCTGTTGCATGTAATCCTTTGTACAAAGCCAGGTGCAGACCCTGTGCATAAATAAAGCTCATGTGCTCCGCCCATCTTGTCAATTTCATGCTTTTTATTTTTTTGCATGAGTTATCTGACACTTTGTGCAGCGAACACCCCCGGTAAGCAATAACGAGCCATAAGGCTCCATATCATTATTTTCTCTACTTTTTTTTTCTCAAGGAAAGGAAGGTCCCTTCGCGCACAAGTTTGTCGGGGGGGAAGGGGAAGATAATGGTACGGACCAGGCGTCGTTCAAGAAAGTTTCGCCTTGCCGGGAAGCAAACGACAGAAAAGCTAAGTTGCCAAAGTTTGAGCAATCAGATGTTTTTAAATTTTTAAGTTATCTTCCTTAAACGACCATGCTTTGTATGGAAAACCTGTGCGCGAAGGAACCGGCTCGTGGCTAGTTGCGCCCTTACTTTGTTTCGAGTTCGCTCAACAGTTTAAGTGTGCTGCGACTAGAGTCGTGCCCTTACTTTGTTTCAAGTTCGCTCAACAACTTAAACGAGCTGCGGCTAGTTACGACAAGGTTTCTTGTCAGCAACGGCACTGCCAGCAGGCTGCTGACGTCCCGCACTCAGCGCTCGCGGCGAGGGTGCCTGCGCCGGCAAGTTCCCTAAAAGCGTAGGGCAAAAACATACAAAGGAAGGAATCAAGTAAAGGAAATAACATTGCAATTACTACCCAAAATAAAGTTATATATTACAAGATAGCTTGTCGCGGCTCTAATAGACTGTTTTCGTAACATGACCAGCAGCGACAAGAAAAGAAGAAAATAGGTGGCCTAGTCCATGCGGTCGCCCTCAATCCTCTTGATCCCGCTCACCTTGTCCACAATAGGTGCGACAAGGGCCTTGAGCGCCTCCAGATCAGCATCCGACGGCAGGGACTTGAGGACGTTGGTGAGGACAAGGCCCGGGTTGCGGTAGGCCACCTTCACCAACACCTTCTGAAGAGCTCCTGTGCAGATCTTGCGCGACTCGTCGGCCAGTTGCTTTGGGGTCCTCTCCCAGAGTCGCTGGAGGGCCGTCGCCACGCCTTTGAAGAACAGAGTGAGCTTGGCGCTGGATGGGAGGGTCTCATCGAAGGGATACCCGAGATCCTCCATCCCCAGCTGCGCCAGCTCCTTGTCGATGTCTGCGGCAGCATTCACAAGACCCTCCGTCCACTGCTCCACAGTTTCTCTAAAATCGTTCTGGGTGGCGGCAATGCTCTCCAGCAGCGCCTTGTCGGCCTTGATCTCCTTCTTCAGGGCCGCCTCCTGCTCCCTGGCACCGTCCAGTGTCTTGGTCAAAGCAGCCAGCTTCAGCTCAAGATCGGCATTGGAATCCTTAGCGGTGCTAAGCTCCTTGATCTTCTCGGCGAGACGACCCTGCAGCTTGCCAAAGGTGTAGGCGTCCTTCTCGCGCTCACGCTTAAGCGCGGCAAGCTCTTCACCGCTCGCCTTGAGATCAGTCTCCAGCTGCGCCACCTTCGTCCCCAGCTCCTTCTTGGCGGCCTCGGCAGCTGCGGCAGCCTCCTTTGCTTCCTTGAGAGCTCCGCTGAGTGTTTGCTAGCGCGCAGCAAGCTCCTCTTCATGGCTATCCAGGCTGACCTTCAGCTGTGCCAACTCGCCCTCCCGCGCAGATAGCTCCTCGGCGGCAAGCCGCTGTTGCTCTGCAACTTCTGCCTTCTCGAGGATGAAGGCCTTCTGCGCCTCATCGAGATGCACACGCTCCGCCGCCAGCGACCGGAGAGCTGCCTGGTTGAGACCTCGGAGCTCCTCCGCGCGCTTCTCCATGTCCACCCCCGCCTTCACGACAAGCGCTTCGCGGGACTCCAGTTTGGCTTGTCGAGCGCGGTAGAGCGACACCAGCCTACGGAGCAGCCGCTCCTCCTCAGACTCGCCGCTGTTGCTGCTCGGCGCATCAACCAACGTCAGCCCAGCGGAGGCGAGCACCTCTCCATCCAAGATTTATCCTTCGACCGGCGCCCTGGAGCTTGACTCCCAGGGAAGTTTGATGAAGACACCATCACCGGCCTTCAAGTATACACCTGGCTGGGGCTCTTTGGAGCCTGACGCTGCGGCAGCGGCGGGAGGATTGGCGGTCGGTGTAGCGCCTGTCGCTCCTGCGGCCTCAGGGTCGTCAGTGCGATCGCCAGACCCCTCGTCAGCTGCTGCGACGGCAGCCTTGGCGGCCTCTTCGCCGGCGGGATCATCAGCGCCGGCCGCTTCTTTGGTGGCGGCGGCATCATCAACAGCGACCTCGATCTCCATCGGCTTCGCAGTAGATGGATCTGACGGCCGAAAAAGGAAGAAAAGTCAAGCAAATATCCAAAAAGAAGATCAAAAGAAGAAGAACCCAAGGGAAGTTTCGAAGCAAGAGGTTTACCTGCACCAGGCTCGGTAGTTGTGGTCTCCACCACCGGTGGACCGCTGGTGTTGTCCGTCGCCGGAGACTCCTCCCTTGCCGGAGAGCTCCCCCTTGCCGGAGAGCTCTCCCTTGTCGGAGGATCCTCCCTTGCCGGAGAACGCTCCCTTGGCGGCGTAGTCGAAGCAGATGGCATGTCAGGGGCAGCATCCGGACACTCCTGGTGGGGCTGCTCTGCTCCTACACAAGCCAACAGTCAGATATCAGCAAACAAAGAGTACCTATGCACACCTAACAGCGGGAAGCAAACCATATACTTACGCTGGGGGCTGCGCTGGGGGCTGCTCTGAAGAACAGCTACAGGGTCCGGCAAGTTTGTCTCGGGTGCACCCCCTGCTGGCACGGTGGGATCGTCCTCGATGACAATCACCGGGACTTTGGCTCTCTTTGACGCTCTCTGGGCCAGAGTCCTAAAAAGGAATAAGTTCAGAGTAAAGCAAATGAGATACAAGACAAGACAGCAAGTATTGAAGACATACAAGGACAACAAGAATCTTACTCTTCTTCTTCCTCGTCGGAGCTGAGCGCGGAGAAGTCAAAGCCTGGCCCACCTCCGGCGCGAGGAGGCGGAGGAGTAGGATCCCTTGGCCGCTTGGCGGGAGCTGGAGCGGCGGACCGGGAGGACCCCGCTCCAGTTGCCGCTGCAGCGTGAGGTGCTTCCGCGGCAACAGAACTTGCCGCGGTGGAGCGTGTCGTGCGGCGCGGCGGGGGTTGACTCGTCCGCCGCTCCACTACATCCCCGGCCTTGCGAAGACGCCTTCTTGGTGGGGCCGGGGGCTCTGCTTGTGGAGCCGGGGGCTCTGCTTGCGGCAAGCTGCCCGAAGACGAAGAGGAAGAGGAGCCGATCTCCAACGAGCCGCTCGTATCCTCGGCAGGCCCGCTCGGCCCGACGTCATGCCCGGCGGACCTCTCCTCGCCGGCAAGATCCTCTCGCTCGGCAAGGCTTGCCTCCTCTGCTGCCTCTGGCTCCTCCACGGTGAACCCAAACTCGCCCGCAGCTGCGGCTGCCGCCGCCTCTTCCAGCCTGGTGGCGATGCGCTTGAGCTCCTCGTCGGTGGTGTCCCGGGTGAGGCCCCTCTGCTCATCGGCGTCGATCGGCACTTCTACCAAGCCATCGAAGAACGCCCGCACGACATCATCTGCAGGCTCTATCCAGGCTGGGTCAATTCCGTGCGAGTCGCACAGCGGCATCATTGCACGGATGCGGTCGAGCGAGGAGTTGTTGCACAGCGGAACGACGCCCCTCGGCAACCTGAACACTTCGGGATGTTGTGGGTCGTACTTGAACAGCTCCTGGAGCATCGCGTTGAGCTCCAGGACAGTGAAGTTGAAGTTGAGGCCCGGCCTCAGCCTCATGATATCCGCCGTGTTTTGGAACTCCCAGGCGGGTCTCCTCCTCTCCTGCAGGGGGGCGATGCGGCGGCGAAGGAAACCTGCGCCAACCGCTCCTACAGTAAGCCTGGCAAGCCTGAGGCGTAGGATCCGAGCGACGACAATCTTCAGTCTGTTGTCTTCCGGGGCCAAGCTACTCCAATCACTGCCGCGCACTACTGGAGTTTGGCGCAGGGCGGTAAACGGCTGCGGGTTCTCCTCGACAATCAGGCACCGGTCCGCCCTCCACTCCTCCCACTTGCTGCGGAACTCTCCATCCAGATAAGCATCCTTCTTGCCGGCTTTTGAGATCCAGGTGATTCCGCCGGATAAAGGCTCTCCTTTCTCAGCTCGAGGCGAAAAGAAGTGGCGGAAAAGGGCTACGTTTGGATGGATTCCGACAAAGTTTTCGCAGAGATGTGCGAAACTGCCATGGTCAGGACAGCATTGGGGGTGAAGTCAAGGAGGCGGAGCCCGTAGGTGTTCATGACGTCACAGAAAAATTCAGAAAAGGGCGGGCAGAGCCCGCAGTAGAAGAACAAGGCAAAGAAAGGGTACCCAGTGGGAGCCTTTTCCCAAGCAGCGGCTGGGAGTACCTTCGTGTGCGGATGCGCTCGCGTCCCCGTCGACCAGAAGAGGTAGTAGTACTCCTTCAGCTCTTCCGCGCCAAGCTTAGGAGGGAAGATTGCCCGCTCCTTTCGCAGCGCCGCGAGCCGCTACGCCTCGGCTGACTTCACCTTCTCGGCTTTCGGAGCCATGGCGGGAGTGGTGAGGGAGGACGACGGCGTTGGTGGTGCTGGTGGCGATGGGGGCGGAGCGCTGCTCTCTTTCGGCTTTGGGAAGAAGGGGAGTGGTGAAGATTCTCGGGGAAGGAATAGCAACGGGCAGATGGGCGAACTGCCCCTGTTTCCCCTGCTTATAAGGAGGAAGGGAGCGGACGTTCCGCTTTTCCGAATAAAGAAACCACCCACGATCTCTCCCACGACGCCGCAATCGACGTGTGCCGTTCGGGGAGAGCATGGTGGATACGGAGTAAGATACGGCGTGATCCAGGCCGCGTGTGCCCGTGCCCTGTTTTGGGCCTGGCCCAACAGCGCTTGGCACCGTGTATGGCCCAGGCCCGGGGGCTCCTGTCGGTGTACTAGAGTAGGGGTACCCTAGTATCCCGAACTTGTGCACGGGCAGTCGCAGTCCCCCGCGGCAAGGCTTGCCGGGCGACCGCCAAGGCCCTCTATGGTTCCTTATGAGCCATTCAAGAACAAAGTATTCAAGCCAAGAAGACAAGACCCCGGCAAGAGGAGCTTGCCGGGAAGGCCAACCAAGGCATCTCAAGAAACTTGCCGCGACGCGCCACGCGTCCCGGCAAGACCCGGCGAGCGACAAGCTCCCGGGCGCGACAAGACAATGGCCGCAGCAAGGCGTTTGCCGCGGCAAGCAACCACTCTGTACCTGCGCTCCAGCACACCCACCTACGTGTCGCTCTGGGACCCTTCCAGGCGTACGTGGCGGGAGGCTGTGCAGCCAGGGGTGCACTGTGGCAAGCGGCGCTGACAAGATCGCCATCGTGGCGAGCGGTGGCGTCCCTGGTGGTCCCTTTTCTGCACTGTTTGGGCGATGTAGATAGGCATTTAATGCCCTTGTCCCCTGCCGTCAGGGTTAGGTATGATACACTGTGCAGATAGTTGTACCAACCGCAGCACTTTTCCATTTTTACCCTTGTCTACGTTGCCACCTGTTGGAGACCCCTTGAGCATATAAAAGGAGGCCCATGCGCAACGTAGGGGGAGGAGGAGGAGAACGCTCACGCTCGGTCTCGTTAGCTGCTGGTGCGTACTGTAGCACTCAGCGCTCCCGAGCAAGAACTCAATACAAACCACAAAGCAGCAGTAGGAGTATTATCTCTCCGGAGAGCTCCGAAGCTGGGTAAACTGCTCGTGTGCCTCGCCTTGATCTGCTCTTCGTGCGACCTCCGCCCCCCGCCGAACCGAAAGGGGCTCGGTCCCCATAGGTGCTCGCGGATCAGTTTCCCCGACAAGCTTTTATTTGAACAAAGTGGCATGTAAAGCCTTTGGGATAGTGTGGATGATTGTTGATTTGATTCTGTGAGAGAACAAAAACTTTTGTGCCCAGTAACAGAATTGATCTGATCAGCTAGAGCAACAAAAAATTCAGATTTTTTTTCACTTTACTGATATACAAATTTTCTACGTTGTCCTATTTTTTTTAGAATTTTTGGATTTACAGAAGTATGGTCATTGTTCACATCATCACAGACTGTTCTGTTTTTGACAGATTCTGTTTTCAATGCATAGTTTGCTTGTTTTATAGTTTCTATGGCTTATATTGGTCAATATAAATTGTGGAAATGATAAGGTATAGTAGGCATTGTGTGAGAACAATTATGAATCTTGTCTTTGACAGTACCCAAGTGAATGATTTGCTTTATTATACTAATGCATCTCATGAAGTTCCATTAAGTTTTGTGTGATTGAAGTTTTCAAGTTTTGGGTGAGATATAGATGAGAATAACGAGTGGGAAGACAATAATATTGGGGATGCATAAGGCGCCCCAAGGTAATACTCAAGGAAGATCCAAGCATCTAAGCTTGGGGATGCCCCGGAAGGCGTCCCCTCTTTCGTCTTCAACATTATCGAAAACCTTACTTGGAGCTATATTTTTATTTGTCACATGATATGAGTTTTGCTTGGAGCATCGTTTTCTTTTGTTGAGATTTGGTTGCTGCTATTTAGAATAATGTTTTGCATATTTTAGTTCAATAAAAAGCTCAAGTATAGTCTTTACCATGCTTATTTTGCAAGTCTATATGTTGCTGTTTTGAAAATAAAAAGTTTTCTATCATTGTATGAATTCTTCTGGAAACTCAAAATGTGATAAAATCTTGAAATTTTTACAGAATTAGTAAAAAAAATCTTAGTGTGGTAATTTTTTAGAATTTTTGGAGTTAGAGAAGTATGAATCTTCTTGCATTCTTTACAGACTGTTCTGTTTAGACAGATTGTTGTTATGTTTGCATTGTTTGCATATGCTTTCTTGTTTAATGATTCTAATTGAGGATAGAGTATTAAATATGCAGAGGCATTTAGTTTGCAATGTTAAATTAGTGATTTTCTACAGTAGAGAATGATAAGGTTTTGCATTGATCTATACTAACTTATCCCACGAGTTCTTGTTGAGTTTTGTGTGGATATTTTTTTTTTGAGAATTAGGGTAACCGTGATAAAAAAGGAATTAAGGAGACACAAAAGCTCAAGCTTGAGGATTCCCAAGGCATCCCAAGATAATATTTCAAGAAGTCTCACGCATCTAAGCTTGGGTCTGTTTTGGTTGAGCCTAAGTTTATGCTTCTTCACATGATACGTGCTATCCTTGGAATATCATTTTATTTTGTTTTGCTTGCTATTTGAATAAAATAATTAAGATCTGAAGTTCTTAAATGAGAGAGAGTCTTCACAAAGCTACTTAATGATTTGACTTCTCATTGATCTTCACTTATATCTTTTTGGAGTAGTTTGTCATTTACTCTCATCCTTCACTTATATTATTTTGAGAGTCTTATAAATAGTACGGAAATTTTCTTAAGTTATGAATTTAGTCCTAATATGATGGGTATTCAAGAGGTATATAATAAAAGCTTTCATGAAGATCATTGAATATATGATAAGTTTGATTCCTTGCATTTGTTTTGAGATATGAAGATGGTGATATTAGAGTCATGCTAGTGAGTAATTGTGGATTAATAAGAATATTTGTGTTAAGGGTTGTGATTCCCAAAGCATGCACATATGATCTCTCGTTATGTGATGAAGGAGCATGATTTATTTTTGATTGTCTCCCTTATGAGTGGTGGTCGGGGACAAGCGATGGTCTTTTCCTACCAATCTATACCCGTAGGAGCATGCGTATTAGTAATTTGTTTTGATAGCTAATAAACTTTTGCAATAAGTATGTGAGTTCTTTATGACTAATGTTGAGTCCATGGATTATATGCACTCTCACCCTTCCACCATTACTAGCCTCTTCGGTACCGTGCATTGCCCTTTCTCACCTTGAGAGTTGGTGCAAATTTTGCCGGTGCATCCAAATCCCGTGATATGATACGCTCTTTCACACAAGCCACCTTATATCTTCCTCAAAATAGCCACCATACCTACCTATTACGGAATTTCCATATGCATTTCGAGATATATTGCCATGTGATACGTCTCCAACGTATCTATAATTTTTTATTGTTCCATGCTATTATATTATCTGTTTTGGATGTTTCTGGGCTTTATTATGCACTTTTATATTATTTTTGGGACTAACCTATTAACCCAGAGCCCATTGCCAGTTTCTGTTTTCCCCTTGTTTCAGTGTTTCGCGGAAAAGGAAGATCAAACGGAGTCCAAACGGAATGAAACCTTCGGGAGAGTTATTTTTGGAACAGAAGCAATCCAGAAAACTTGGAGTGCACGTCAGGGGATCAACGAGGAAGGCACAAGGCAGGGGGGCGCGACCACCCCCTGGGAGCGCCCTCCACCCTTGTGGGCCCCTCGTGGCTCCCCTGACGTATTTCTTCCTCCTATATATACCCATATACCCTAAAACCATCGGGGAACAGAATAGATCGGGATTTCCGCCGCCGCAAGCCTCTGTAGTCACCAAAAACCAATCGAGACCCTATTCTGGCACCCTGCCGGAGGAGGGGATCCCTCACCGGTGGCCATCTTCATCATCCCGGCGCTCTCCATGACGAGGAGGGAGTAGTTCATCCTCGGGGCTGAGGGTGTGTACCAGTAGCTATGTGTTTGATCTCTCTCTCTCGCGCGCGTTCTTGAGGTGATTCGATCTTGATGTATCGCGAGCTTTGCTATTATAGTTGGATCTTATGTTGTTTCTCCCCCTCTTGTAATGGATTGAGTTTTCACTTTGAAGTAATCTTATCGAATTGAGTCTTTAATGATTTGAGAACACTTGATGTATGTCTTGCCGTGCGTATCTGTGGTGACAATGGGATATCACGTGATTCACTTGATGTATGTTTTGGTGATCAACTTGCGGGTTCCGCCCATGAACCTATGCATAGGGGTTGGCACACATTTTCGTCTTGACTCTCCGGTAGAAACTTTGGGGCACTCTTTGAAGTACTTTGTGTTGGTTGAAATAGATGAATTTGAGATTGTGTGATGCATATCGTATAATCATACCCACGGATACTTGTGGTGACATTGGAGTATCTAGGTGACATTAGGGTATTGGTTGATTTGTGTCTTAAGGTGTTATTCTAGTATGAACTCTATGATAGATTGAACGGAAAGAATAGCATCGTGTTATTTTACTATGGACTCTTGAATAGATCGAGCAGAAAGAATAACTTTGAGGTGGTTTCGTACCCTACTACAATCTCTTCGTTTGTTCTCCGCTATTAGTGACTTTGGAGTGACTCTTTGTTGCATGTTGAGGGATAGTTATATGATCCAATTATGTTATTATTGTTGAGAGAACTTGCACTAGTGAAAGTATGAACCCTAGGCCTTGTTTCCTAGCATTGCAATACCGTTTACGCTCACTTTTATCGCTTGTTACCTTGCTGTTTTTATATTTTCAGATTACAAAAACTTATATCTACTATCCATATTGCACTTGTATCACCATCTCTTCGCCGGACTAGTGCACCTATACAATTTACCATTGTATTGGGTGTGTTGGGGACACAAGAGACTCTTTGTTATTTGGTTGCAGGGTTGTTCGAGAGAGACCATCTTCATCCTACGCCTCCCACGAATTGATAAACCTTAGGTCATCCACTTGAGGGAAATTTGCTACTGTCCTACAAACCTCTGCACTTGGAGGCCCAACAACATATACAAGAAGAAGGTTGTGTAGTAGACATCAAGCAGTTTCTGGCGCCGTTGCCGGGGAGGCTAGGTAAGCGGCACTCACACCCCGTCAACTAACCTCTTTTTTGGCGTCGTTGCCAGGGAGGTGAGTGCTTGAAGGTATATCTTTAGATCTTGCAATCGAATCTTTTTGTTTCTTGTTTTAGCACTAGTTTAGTTTATAAAAGAAAACTACAAAAAAAATGGAATTGAGTTTGTCTCATACGCTTCATCTTTTTAATATCTTTCGTGAGAATGATGGAAAGGGAAATTGTGCTCAAGTGCTAGGAGAAGAAAGCTATAAAATGTTTGGCACTAGATCTTTGTATGATGAGCATGATTGCAATGTTGTTAGTATGAATTCCTTGAATATCCATGACGCTAATGATATGCAAAGCCACAAGCTTGGGGAAGCTATGTTTGATGAAGATGATATTTTTTGTACCCCGAGCTTTGATGAGAAAATTTACTATGATGAAAGCATGCCTCCTATCTATGATGATTATTGTGATGACACGTATGATTTAAAGAATAATGATAACCATAAAACTTGTCATCTTGATCTTAATTCTCAATCATATGATAGTTATTTTGTTGAGTTTGCTCCCACTACTATTCATGAGAAAAAAATTGCTTATGTGGAGAGTAATAAAAATTATATGCTTGTATATCATGAAAAGAATTCTTTATGTGATGGTTATATTGTTGGGTTCATTCATGATGCTACTGAAAATTATTATGATGGAGGAATATATACTTGTAGGAATTGCAATAATATCAAGTTTCCTCTCTATGTGCTTAAAGTTTTGAAGTTATGCTTATTTTACCTTCCTATGCTAGTTGATTATTGTTTCCATAAATTGTTTGATCACAAAATCCCTATGCATAGGAAGTGGGTTATACTTAAATGTGCTAGTCATATTCTTCATGATGCTCTCTTTATGTTTCAATTTTTATCTTTTATGTGAGCATCATTGAAATCATCATGCCTAGCTAGGGGCGTCAAACGATAGCGCTTGTTGGGAGGCAACCCAATTTTATTTTAGTTTCTTGCTTTTTGGTTCTGTTTATTAATAAATAATCCATTTAGCCCCTGGTTAGATGTGGTTTTATGTTTTAATTAGTGTTTGTGCCAAGTAGAACCTTTGGGAAGACTTGGGGTGAAGTCTTTATGATCATGCTGTAAAAAACAAAAACTTTAGCGCTCACGAGATTAGCTTCAACTTTTTACTGGAGAGTTCTATTTAGTTGATTCTTTTTTAATATGATTACTGGAAAAATTACTCAGGTCTACCAATTTATTTTATAATTTTTGGAGTTCCATAAGTATACGTTTGATACAGATTACTACAGACTGTTCTGTTTTTAACAAATTCTATTTTCATTGTTTTTTGCTTATTTTGATGAATCTATGGCTAGTAAAGGAGTTTATAAACCATAGACAAGTTGGAATACAGTAGGTTTAACACCAATATAAATAAATAATGAGTTCATTACAGTACCTTTAAGTGGTGTTTTGTTTTCTTTCGCTAACGGAGCTTACGAGTTTTCTGTTGAGTTTTGTGTTGTGAAGTTTTCAAGTTTTGGGTAAAGATTCGATGGGCTATATAATAAGGAGTGGCAAGAGCCTAAGCTTGGGTATTCCCAAGGAACCCCAAGATAATATTCAAGGATAACCAAGAGACTAAGCTTGGGGATGCCCCGGAAGGCATCCCCTCTTTCGTCTTTTTTTTGACTATTTACTGTGAGGCAACAGCCCCACGGTCCTTTATTCATCTCTCAAAAACCCCTCTTTCGTCTTTGTTCATTGGTAACTTTACTTGGAGCTATACTTTTATTCACCACATGATATGTGTTTTGCTTGGAGCGTCATTTTATTTTCTTTTGTTTTGCTTGATGTTTGAATAAAGTATCAAGATCTGAAATTCTTAAAATGGGAGAGTCTTCACATAGTTGCATAATTACTCGACTACTCATTGATCTTCACTTATATCTTTCGGAGTAGTTTGTTGTTTGCTCTAGTGCTTCACTTATATCTTTTAGAGCATGGTGGTAGTTTTGTTTTGAAGAAATAGATGAACTCTCATGCTTCACTTATATTATTTTGAGAGTCCTAAACAGCATGGTAATTTGCTTGGGTTATGAAACTAGTCCTAATATGATGGGCATCCAAGATGGGTATAATAAAAACTTTCATAGAAAGTGCATTGAATACTAAGAGAAGTTTGATACTTGATGATTGTTTTGAGATATGGAGATAGTGATATTAAAGTTGTGCTAGTTGAGTAGTTGTGAATTTGAGAAATACTTGTGTTGAAGTTTGCAAGTCACGTAGCATGCACGCATGGTAAACGTTGTGTGACAAATTTGAAACATGAGGTGTTCTTTGATTTTCATCCTTATGAGTGGCGGTCGGGGACGAGCGATGGTCTTTTCCTACCAATCTATCCCCCTAGGAGCATGCGCGTAGTGCTTGGTTTTTGATGACTTGTAGATTTTTGCAATAAGTATGTGAGTTCTTTATGACTAATGTTGTGTCCATGGATTATACGCACTCTCACCTTTCCATCCTTGCTAGCCTCTTCGGTACCGTGCATTGCCCTTTCTCACATTGAGAGTTGGTGCAAACTTCGCCGGTGCATCCAAACCCCGTGATATGATACACTCTTTCACACATAAACCTCCTTATATCTTCCTCAAAACAGCCACCATACCTACCTATTATGGCATTTCCATAGCCATTCCGAGATATATTGCCATGCAACTTTCCACTGTTCTATTTATCATGACACATTCATCATTGTCATATTGCTTTGCATGATCATGTAGTTGACATAGTATTTTGGCAAAGCCACTATTCATAATTCTTTCATACATGTCACTCTTGGTTCATTGCATATCCCGGTACACCGCCGGAGGCATTCATATAGAGTCATACTTTGTTCTAGTATCGAGTTGTAATCATTGAGTTGTAAATAAATAGAGGTGTGATGATCATCATTTTCTAGAGCATTGTCCCAAGTGAGGAATAAAAAAAGGAGAGAGAAAGGCCATAAAAAAAGAGGAGGCCCAAAAAAGAGAGAAAAAGGGAGAAGGGACAATGTTACTATCCTTTTTACCACACTTGTGCTTCAAAGTAGCACCATAATAATCATGATAGAGAGTCTCTTGTTTTGTCACTTTCATATACTAGTGGGAACTTTTCATTATAGAACTTGGCTTGTATATTCCAACAATGGGATTCCTCAAATGCCCTAGGTCTTCGTGAGCAAGCAAGTTGGATGCACACCCACTTAGTTTCTTTTGCTGAGCTTTCATACTTGTATAGCTCTAGTGCATCCGTTGCATGGCAATCCCTACTCCTTGCATTAACATCAATCGATGGGCATCTCCATAGCTCATTGATTAGCCGCGTTGATGTGAGATTTTCTCCTTTTTGTCTTCTCCACATAACCCCCATCATTATATTCTATTCCACCCATAGTGCTATATCCATGGCTCACGCTCATGTATTCCGTGAAGGTTGAAAAAGTTTGAGATTACTAAAGTATGAAACAATTGCTTGGCTTGTCATCGGGGTTGTGCATGATGAGAGCATTCTTGTGTGATGGAAATGGAGCATGACTAAACTATATGATTTTGTTGGGATGAACTTTCTTTGGCCATGTTATTTTGAGAGTGTTGGAAATATGCCCTAGAGGCAATAATAAAAGGATTATTATATTTCCTTGTTCATGATAATCGTCTATTGTTCATGCTATAATTGTATTGTCCGGAAATCATAATACATGTGTGAATACATAGACCACAATGTGTCCCTAGTAAGCCTCTAGTTGACTAGCTCGTTGATCAATAGATAGTCATGGTTTCCTGACTATGGACATGGGGATGTCATTGATAACGGGATCACATCATTAGGAGAATGATGTGATGGACAAGACCCAAACCTAAGCATAGCACAAAAGATCGTATAGTTCGTTTGCTAGAGCTTTTCTGAATGTCAAGTATCATTCCTTAGACCATGAGATTATGCAACTCCCAGATACCGTAGGAGTGCTTTGGGTGTATCAAACGTCACAACGTAACTGGGTGACTATAAAGGTGCACTACAGGTATCTCCGAAAGTGTTTGTTGGGTTGGCATGAATCGAGACTGGGATTTGTCACTCCGTATGACGGAGAGGTATCTCTGGGCCCACTCGATAAGACATCATCATAATGAGCTCAATGTGATCAAGGTGTTGTTCACGGGATGATGTGTTACGGGAACGAGTAAAGAGACTTGCCGGTAACGAGATTGAACAAGGTATCGGTATACCGACGATCGAATCTCGGGCAAGTATCGTACCGATAGACAAAGGGAATTGAGTACGGGATTGATTGAGTCCTCGACATCGTGGTTCATCCGATGAGATCATCGAGGAGCATGTGGGATCCAACATGGGTATCCAGATCCCGCTGTTGGTTATTGACCGGAGATCATCTCGGTCATGTCTGCATGTCTCCCGAACCCGTAGGGTCTACACACTTAAGGTTCGGTGACGCTAGGGTTGTAAAGATATTAGTATGCAGCAAACCGAAGGTTGTTCGGAGTCCCGGATGAGATCCCGGACGTCACGAGAGGTTCCGGAATGGTCCGGAGGTAAATAATGATATATAGGAAGTGTCGTTTCGGCCATCGGGAGTGATCTGGGGGTCACCGGTATTGTACCGGGACCACCAGATGGGTTCCGGGGGTCCACCGGGTGGGGCCACCCATCCCGGAGGGCCCCATGGGCTGAAGTGGGGAGGGAACCAGCCCATAGTGGGCTGGTGCGCCCCCCCATGGGCCTCCCCTGCGCCTAGGGTTGGAAACCCTAGGGCAGGGGGCGCCCCACATGGCTTGGGGGGCAAGCCTTCCCCCCTGGCCGCCCCCCCTGGAGATGGATCTCCAGGGCCGGCGCCCCCCCTAGGGGGCCTATATAAGGGGGGGAGGGAGGGCAGCCGCACCCTGCAGCCTTGGTTCCTCCCTCTCCCCTGTTACACCTCTCCCTCTCTCCGTAGACGCTTGGCGAAGCCCTGCTGGAATTCTGCTGCATCCACCACCACGCCGTCGTGCTGCTGGATCTTCATCAACCTCTCCTTCCCCCTTGTTGGATCAAGAAGGAGGAGACGTCATCCCGACCGTACGTGTGTTGAACGCGGAGGTGCCGTCCGTTCGACGCTGGTCATCGGTGATTTGGATCACGACGAGTACGACTCCATCATCCACGCTCTTCTTGAACGCTTCCGTTGGGATCTACAAGTGGTATGTAGATGCTCTCCTATCCCCTCGTTGCTAGAATACTCCATGGATAGATCTTGGTGATGCGTAGGAAAATTTTAATTTCTGCTACGATCCCCAACAGAGAGGACATAATTGCTTAGTTAGTATGCTTGAAGTATTATTACTTTTATGTCAATATGAACTTTTATCTTGAAACTTTCGGATCTGAATATGTCGGGGCGGACCGCGTCCCCCGCGAGCACCTATGGGGCCGGAGCCCCTTTCGTTGTCCGGTGAGGGGGGCGGAGGGAGCACGGAGAGCAGATCGAGGCGAGCACACGGGCGGTTTACCCAGGTTCGGGCCGCGATGGACGCGTAAAACCCTACTCCTGCTTGGTTGTATTGAACTGGGGAGCTCGGGAGCTTGGAGAGCTAGCTGCACCGAGCGTATGGCTGTCTGGATTCCCAATCTCCGAACCTCGGGGGAACCCCCTCTACGTTGCACACGGGCCTCCTTTTATAGCGCAAAGGGGTCACCGACAGGTGTCAACGTAAGAGAAAGGGGTAAAAGTGTAAAAGGGGTGGTAGTTGTAACAGTGCGGGAACAGTGGCGCTACAGTGCGGCACAGTGTTATCATACCTACTCCTGACGGTAGGGGACAAGGGCATTAAATGCCCGTCACGGTCGCCCGGGCAGCACCGAGGCGGACCGTTAGGTGCGCCACCGCTCGCCACGATGGTGGCTGCATGCCACCGCATACCCCAGGCTGCGCGGTGCCCCGCCACGTGCCCTTGGGGGAAGCCCCGGAGCGACGCGTGGGCGGGCGAGCCGGAGCGCAGTCCTGAGGTGGCGATTTGCCGCGGCAAGTGGCTTGCCGCGGGGGTCGTCTTCCTGTGCCTGATAGCTTGCCGGCTATCAGGCCTTGCCGGGGCGCATAGCGCGTCGTGGCGGGATTCTCTTGTGGTGCCTGGGTTCGGCCTTCCCGACAAGCTCCTCTTGTCGGGGTCTCGATCTTCTGTCTCGTATACTTTGTTCTTGGATGGCATTACATGGGCTCAGTCGTCCCGGCAAGCTCCTCTTGCCGGGGTCTTGTCTTCTTGGCCCGGCAAGCTCCTCTTGCCGGGGGCCTTGTCTTCTTGGCCCGGCAAGCTCCTCTTGCCGGGGGCCTTGTCTTGAATGCTTGGTCTTCTCTTGGCGCTTCCTGGGCGGGCCTTGCCGCAGGGTGCTACAACTGCCCGTGCACAAGTCTGGGGTACTAAGGTACCCCTACTCTAGTACACCGACAGGAGCCCCCGGGCCTGGGCCACACACGGTGCCGAGCGTCGTTGGGCCAGGCCCTAACAGTGCACGGGCACGCATGGCCTTGGTCGCGCTGCTCCTTAACTCCGCATCCGCCGCGCCTTCCCCAGGCGGCGCGCGCTTATCGCGGCGTCGTGGGGGCGGGGCGTGCGGGGTGAGCGTGACGTGGGTGGCGTGCGCGGGGCTGAACCGCGCAGGCGCGCGTCACGTCGCGCACGATTCTTGATGGCAAGAACGGAGTGCCCGCCACTTCCCCATATAAGGCAGAGGAAACGGGAGCGGCTCCCCTCCTTCGCCTTTACTGCGTCCTCTCCCGTCTCCAGAGATCCCATCTGCGCTCCGCCTCCATATTTCCTCCGCCGCTAGCTCGCACTTGCGGTGCTACCGGATTCTTCGTCTCCCTTCCCTTGCCGCCTCCGCCATGGCCCCGAAGACCGAGAAGGCGAAGGCGGAGAAGACCAAGAAGGAGAAATCGGAGCACGCGGCGATGCTCACCTTGCTGCGGAAGCAGAACCTCGTCTTTTCGCCGAAGCTCAGCGCGCGGGAGCTCTGGAACAGGTACTACTTGTTCTGGGCCGAGGAGACCAAGGCGCATCCCCGCACCCGAGTCTATCCGGCCGCCGCCAAGGGCAACTACCCCGGCGGGTATTATTTCTTCGCAGCCTTCTTCCACTGCGGTCTCTGCCCTCCTTTTTCTGACTTCTTCTGCGACATAATGAACACCTTCGGCCTCCACCTTCTTGACTTCACTCCCAACGCCGTCCTCACGATGGCGGTTTTCGCGCATATGTGCGAAAACTATATTGGGGTATATCCAAACGTCGCGCTTTTTAGGCACTTCTTCATCCCTAGAGTAGAGGCCGGCGCCCCCCTCGCCGAAGGGATATCTTGGGTCTTTCGCCTGAACAAGAAGGATTCCTACTTGCCGGGGGAGCTCCGCGGCAAATGGGAGGAGTGGCGCGCCGACTGGTGCTGGGTTGTCGAGGACCAGCCGCAACCTTTCACCGCGCCGCGCGCAACACCTATTATGCGCGGCAAGGATTGGAGCGAGCTGGATTCGGACGACTGCAAGCTCAACGTCGCCCTCATCAGGATTCTCCGTCTTCGGTCAGCGAGGCTGTCCGTCGGAGAGGTGGGCGCAGACTTCCTCCGCCGCCGCATCGCCCCTCTTCAAGATAGGAAGAGGCCAGCCTGGGAGTATAGCAACGCGGCGGACATAATGAGGCTACGCCCCGGGCTCAACTTCAACTTCACGTCGGTGGAGCTGAAGGGGATGGTCCGGGAGCTATTCAAGCATGACCCGGCCCACCCAGAGTGGTTCAGGGAGCCCCGGGGAGTTGTGCCTCTTTGCAACAGCTCGGCCCGGGATTCCCTTCGCGCCATGATGCCCGCGTGCGACTCGCACGGCGTCGACCGCACGTGGATTCCGCCCAAGCCAGACGTCATCTTGAACTTCTTCGACAACCTGGCGGAGGTGGCGAAGAAGAAGGACGAGGCCCAGGGGCTGACGCGGGACACCACCGCGCGAGAGGCAGCATGCATAGCTTCTTGGGCTGAAGAGGCCACCGCAGCCGCAGCGGCCGGGGAGTTCGGCTTCTCGCCCGAGGAGGCGGAGGCCGCGGAGGCGTCCCGCCAAGCGGAGGTGGCGGAGATCTGCAGACTGCTGAAGCTGCCCCCCGACGAGCTCGCCGGGGTTCCCTCTCTGAGGCACTCCGGGATCCAGGGGATCTTGATCGAGGCCGCGGCGAGGGCCACCACCGCCGGAGGACAAGGGGCCACAGCGCAGGACGCTGGGTCCAGCGGGCTTGCCGGGGTGGAGGAGGAGGGCGGTGGTGACGACGACTCCGACGGATCCTTGGAGCTCTACGCCGATGACCTTCCCTCAGCGTCGGAGACCTCCTCGTCCCGTGTAAGCCCCCGGTGTTCTCCAGCGAAGCGTCTCCGCAGGACGGCGATGGGGGCAAAGGCGCCGGCCTCCCGGCAACAACCACCCCGCCAAGCGGCACGAGCCTCCCGGGGGAGCCAGGTTGCGACGAGGGCGCCCGGCGCGTCAGCTACGTCAGGGGCGCCCCGTAAGGCAGCGCCGCACGGAAAGGAGCCTTTGGAGGGTGGAGCGGCGGCTCCGCCCGCTCCCCGGGCCCCGGCAACCGTCGGGACCGCCAAGCGCCCGAGGGAGACCTCGCCTCCCGCTCCCCGCGTGACCGCGCGTCAGGTGGAGTTTGATTTCTCCGCCTTGAGCGACGACGACGACGAGGACGAACGGGAGTAAGAGCCTTGAGGTCTTGCATCTTCGTAAACTTTGCCTTGATTGTCGCAGGCTCTGATCTTGTTCCTTATCTTAACTTCAGGACCTTGGCGGAGCGAGTGGCGAAGAAAGCCAAGGCGCCCGTGGTTGAGGTTGCGGACGACTCGCCCACCGCGGCAACTGGGGGCGTGCCGGAGCCCAGCCTGCCGGATACGAGCGCTGCTCCGAGGGGCAGCCCCCAGCGTAGCCCCCAGCGCAGCCCCCAGCGTAAGTCTGGGTTCCGTATTTTCGCTCGTCGGGCGTGCTTGAGGGATCGTCCCTGCGCTGGTATCTTGATAATACTGTCTCGCGCAGCGGTGGAGCCGCAGCCGCAGGAGCGTCCAGAAACCGCCCCCGAGGAGCCGCGGGCCCCGCCGTCCCCGCCAAGGCCGAGCTCTCCGGTAAAGGAGAGCACCCCGCCAAGGGCGGGCACTCCGCGGAGGGCGAGTACCCCGCCAGGGGCGGGTAGCCCGGCGAGGGCGGTGACCCCGCCAAGGCAAAGCTCCCCGGCGAGGGAACCTGCCGCTGATGACGTCCGCCAAGGTAAGCTCTGTGACTTAGTCATCTTGGGTTCGTCTTTTTCTTTTGGATGTTTGCTTGAATTTCTTTTGCTCACTATTCTCCTTCTTCTAGATTCCCCTCCCCCCGAGCAGATGGAGATGGAGGTCATCAACATCGAGGAGGAGGAGGGTGCGCGCGGCGGGAGCTGCCGAGCCATCCGCGCAGGAGACCGCCCCAGCGGCGGCCGCAACGGCCGGGGAGGGGGACGGCGGTCGCACTGCCGACCCGGAGGCAGCAGGAGCATCAGGTGCTGCGCCGGCCGCCGACCCCTCCGCCGAAAAGGAGCGGGCGGGTCATTACCTTGAAGCCCCCAATGGCATCTTCATCCAGGTGCCATGGGGCTCTTCTGCGCGGGCCCCCGCGGGGGGCGAGGCCCTTGATGGGGAGGTCCTCGCCTCCGCGGGCCTGAAGATTGTCGAGGCGCCCGGCGGGGCCGAAGAGCCCGAGGAGGAGAAGCTGCTTCGCCGGCCCCTGGCCCTTTACCGGGCCCGGCAGGCGAAGCTTGCTTCCCGGGAGGCCCTCGCTGCGGAGGCCGCCGTCGAGATGGAGAAGCGTGCGACGGAGCTCCGCGCCGCCAACCAAGCTGCCCTCCGCGGCGTGGCGGAGGAGCGCGAGAGGCTCGCCGGGGAGTACCAGGAGTGGGTGCTGCAGAAGGCCGACGCCGAAGAGCAGCAGCGGCTCGCCGGGGCGGAGCTGTCCCGGCGAGAGGGAGAGCTTGCCCAGCTGCAGGCCAATCTCAACTCCCACGAGGAGGATCTTGCCGCTCGGGAGCGGGCCCTTGGCGAGGAGCTGGAAGAGGCGAAAGCCGCCGCGGCTGCCGCGGAGACCGCCAGGGAGGAGCTTGCCGCCAAGGTCGCGCAGCTAGAGGAGTCGTTGAAGGCGAGCGCGGAGAGGGTCGGCGCGCTCAATGTGGAGCGGGAGAAGGACGCCCACGCCAACTCCGAACTCCAGGTGCGTCTCTCCAAGCAGGGCGACGAGCTGAAGGCCGCCAAGGACTCCATCGAGGCCCTGGAGCTGAAAGTCTCCGCGCTGGAGGAGGGGCTCCGCAAGGAGCGAAGCTTGGCGGAGAGCGCCAACACTGCGGCCGAGGACTTCCGTCGGACCGTCGCGGTGTGGACCGAGGACCTGGTGTCTTCTGCATCCAACATCGACCAGGAGTTGCTGGCGTTGAAGTTGGAACACCTCATCTACTCTCCGGACCCGGACCTCCCTCACAGCGCCAAGCTCAGCCTCTTCTTCAGAGGGGTCGCGCCGGCTCTTGCGGATCTTCGGAAGAAGATCCCCGCGCAACTGGCCGAGGAGACGCGCCGGGCCTGCGCGGGAACCTTGGAGCGTGTGCTGACGAAGATTGTATACCGCAATCCCGGTATAAACCTCATCAACGTTCTTCGCAGCCTGCCGGCCGACGCTGACATGGAGGCGCTGAAGGAGCAGGTCGCCGACATCATCGCCAGAGTGGGCAAGATTTCCAGGATCGAGGGCGACCGCGTAGACTAGGCCTCCTTTATCTTATCTCTTTTTGTCGCTGCACACGGCGTTATGAGCCCATTAGTCACTGTGATAAGTTACGTAAGGTTTTTATCTTATCTGAACCAATCAGTGCATTGTTATCTTCCTTGTCCTGGCCCTTTACTTTGTATGCTTTTCACCCTACGCTCCCGGAGAACTTTCCGGCAAGGGGCCCTTGGGCTTATAGCAGCCTGCTGGCCAAGGCCTCACCGGGAAGCAACCTCGCCGCAGCCAGTCGCAATCGCGCTCAGCTTGTTGAGTGAGCTCGGAAACGAAACAAGGGCGCGACGCTCATCGCAGCTCACTTAAATCGTTGAGCGTACTCGAAACAAGGTGAGGGTGCGGCTGGCCGCGGGTAGGTTCCTCCGTGCACAGGTTTTCCATACAAAGTGTGACTGTTCAAGGAAGACAACCGAAAATTAAGAATCTGAGCTGCTCAAATTCTAATAACTTAGCTTATGCATAACGCTCGTTCCTCGACGAGGCTTCTTTTTCTCGGACAGCACTCGGTTCCAGCACTTGGTTCCTCTCCCATCTCCTTCCCCCGGCAAACTTTGTGCGCGAGGAACGCTCCCTCTGTCTAAGAGGCAAGGAAAATAAAGAGGGAAGCAAGCACATGGCCTTTCGGCGTGCTGATGCTTACTGGACATGCATGTTACGCAGGATGCCAAATAATACATGCAAATAACGAAGAGGAGCATGTAAAAGGCAAAAAGCGCAAAGCATAGGAGCTTTCACTGATGCGCGGGATCTGCGCCCGCCCCTGCGCCAAGGATCACATGCAACTGCGGCAAGACTTGGGCAGGGAGGTTGGTTGACGGAACGGGTTCCGGCAACCGCGCTGGCGAAACTCCTCCCACGGTTGGCGTCGACTCGTTTGGATCTTGGCGGACGAAACGCGCCGAAGAACGAGGTCGCCTTTTTCGCGGCTTCCGGCGCTAACCGCTGCGGCTACAGGAGCGGCGCAGGATTCGCTGGAAGCGAGCGGTTCGCCCAGCGGCCGGAAGGCGGTCCTCCTCAAGGAGCAGCTGCTTCTTGCCCGAACTCTGCGTGAGTGGGTACTCGAGGAGGGCCGTGCACGATTCCGTAGGGAGGAATGCCTCCGCCCCGCGGAGCGGGGCGGAAAGGTACCTGTTCATACCTGAACTTACCAGTGTTCGCCTGAATCAGATCCGCACAACCTCGACGCAGCCCCTACCTGGCGCGCCAAAGATGTCGGGGCGGACCGCGTCCCCCGCGAGCACCTATGGGGCCGGAGCCCCTTTCGTTGTCCGGTGAGGGGGGCGGAGGGAGCACGGAGAGCAGATCGAGGCGAGCACACGGGCGGTTTACCCAGGTTCGGGCCGCGATGGACGCGTAAAACCCTACTCCTGCTTGGTTGTATTGAACTGGGGAGCTCGGGAGCTTGGAGAGCTAGCTGCACCGAGCGTATGGCTGTCTGGATTCCCAATCTCCGAACCTCGGGGGAACCCCCTCTACGTTGCACACGGGCCTCCTTTTATAGCGCAAAGGGGTCACCGACAGGTGTCAACGTAAGAGAAAGGGGTAAAAGTGTAAAAGGGGTGGTAGTTGTAACAGTGCGGGAACAGTGGCGCTACAGTGCGGCACAGTGTTATCATACCTACTCCTGACGGTAGGGGACAAGGGCATTAAATGCCCGTCACGGTCGCCCGGGCAGCACCGAGGCGGACCGTTAGGTGCGCCACCGCTCGCCACGATGGTGGCTGCATGCCACCGCATACCCCAGGCTGCGCGGTGCCCCGCCACGTGCCCTTGGGGGAAGCCCCGGAGCGACGCGTGGGCGGGCGAGCCGGAGCGCAGTCCTGAGGTGGCGATTTGCCGCGGCAAGTGGCTTGCCGCGGGGGTCGTCTTCCTGTGCCTGATAGCTTGCCGGCTATCAGGCCTTGCCGGGGCGCATAGCGCGCCGTGGCGGGCTTCTCTTGTGGTGCCTGGGTTCGGCCTTCCCGACAAGCTCCTCTTGTCGGGGTCTCGATCTTCTGTCTCGTATACTTTGTTCTTGGATGGCATTACATGGGCTCAGTCGTCCCGGCAAGCTCCTCTTGCCGGGGTCTTGTCTTCTTGGCCCGGCAAGCTCCTCTTGCCGGGGGCCTTGTCTTCTTGGCCCGGCAAGCTCCTCTTGCCGGGGGGCTTGTCTTGAATGCTTGGTCTTCTCTTGGCGCTTCCTGGGCGGGCCTTGCCGCAGGGTGCTACAACTGCCCGTGCACAAGTCTGGGGTACTAAGGTACCCCTACTCTAGTACACCGACAGAATATTCATACCACAATTAAAAAGAATTACATTGAAACTATGCCAAGTAGCATTCCACATAAAAAAATTTGTTTTTATCATTTACCTACTCGGGGACGAGCAGGAATTAAGCTTGGGGATGCTGATACATCTCCAACGTATCTATAGTTTTTGATTGTTCCATGCTATTATATTATCTGTTTTGGATGTTTATGGGCTTTATTATGCATTTTTATATTATTTTTGGGACTAACCTATTAACCCATAGCCCAGTGCCAGTTTCTGTTTTTCCCTTGTTTCAGTGTTTCGCAGAAAAGGAATATCAAACGGAGTCCAAACGGAATGAAACCTTCGGGAGAGTTATTTTTGGAACGGAAGCAATCCAGAAAACTTGGAGTGCATGTCAGGGGATCAACGAGGAAGGCATGAGGCAGGGGGGCGCCCACCCCCCCTGGGCGTGCCCTCCACCCTTGTGGGCCCCTCATGGCTCCCCTGACGTATTTCTTCCTCCTATATATATACCCATATACCCTAAAACCATCGGGGAACAGAATAGATCGGGAGTTCCGCCGCCGCAAGCCTCTGTAGTCACCAAAAACCAATCGGGACCCTGTTCCGGCACCCTGCCGGAGGGGGGGATCCCTCACCGGTGATCATCTTCATCATCCCGACGCTCTCCATGACGAGGAGGGAGTAGTTCACCCTCGGGGCTGAGGGTATGTACCAGTAGCTATGTGTTTGATCTCTCTCTCTCGCGCGCGCGCGTTCTTGAGGTGATTCGATCTTGATGTATTGCGAGCTTTGCTATTATAGTTGGATCTTATGTTGCTTCTCCCCCTCTTGTAATGGATTGAGTTTTCCCTTTGAAGTAATCTTATCGGATTGAGTCTTTAATGATTTGAGAACACTTGATGTATGTCTTGCCGTGCGTATCTGTGGTGACAATGGGATATCATGTGATTCACTTGATGTATGTTTTGGTGATCAACTTGCGGGTTCTATCCATGAACCTATGCATGGGGGTTGGCACATTTTTTCGTCTTGACTCTCCGGTAGAAACTTTGGGGCACTCTTTGAAGTACTTTGTGTTGGTTGAAATAGATGAATTTGAGATTGTGTGATGCATATCGTATAATCATACCCATAGATACTTGAGGTGACATTGGAGTATCTAGGTGACATTAGGGTTTTGGTTGATTTGTGTCTTAAGGTGTTATTCTAGTATGAACTCTATGATAGATTGAACGGAAAGAATAGTTTCGTGTTATTTTACTACGGACTCTTGAATAGATCGAGCAGAAAGAATAACTTTGAGGTGGTTTCGTACCCTACCATAATCTCTTCGTTTGTTCTCCGCTATTAGTGACTTTGGAGTGACTCTTTGTTGCATGTTGAGGGATAGTTATATGATCCAATTATGTTATTATTGTTGAGAGAACTTGCACTAGTGAAATTATGAACCCTAGGCCTTGTTTCCTAGCATTGCAATACCGTTTACGCTCACTTTTATCGCTTGTTACTTTTCTATTTTTATATTTTCAGATTACAAAAACCTATATCTACTATCCATATTGCACTTGTATCACCATCTCTTCGTCAAACTAGTGCACCTATACAATTTACCATTGTATTGCGTGTGTTGGGGACACAAGAGACTCTTTGTTATTTGGTTGCAGGGTTGTTTGAGAGAGTCCATCTTCATCCTACGCCTCCGACGGATTGATAAACCTTAGGTCATCCACTTGAGGGAAATTTGCTATTGTCCTACAAACCTCTGCACTTGGAGGCCCAACAACGTCTACAAGAAGAAGGTTGTGTAGTAGACATCACCATGCAACTTCCACCATTCCGTTTATTATGACACATACCATCATTGTCACATTGCTTTGCATGATCATATAGTTGACATAGTACATGTCACGCTAGATCATTGCACATCCTGGTACATAGCCGGAGGCATTCATATAGAGTTATATCTTTGTTCTAGTATTGAGTTGTAAGTAAATAAAAGTGTGATGATCATCATTATTAGAGCATTGTCCCGTGTGAGGAAAGGATGATGGAGGCTATACTTGAATAACATTGTCCTACTCACTTGCATCGATATCAATTGATGGGCATCTCCATAGCTCATTAATTTGCCAAGTTGATGTGAGACTTTTTTTGTCTTCTCCACACAACCTCCACCATCATATTCTATTCCACCTATAGTGATATATCCATGGCTCACGCTCATGTATTGCGTGAAAGTTGAAAAGGTTTGAGAACGTCAAAAATATGAAGTAATTGCTTGTCTTGTCATCGGGGTTGTGAATGATAAATACTTTGTATGATGAAGATAGAGCATGACAAAGATTATATGATTTTGTAGGGATAACTTTCTTTAGCCATGATATTTTGAGAAGACATGGTTGCTTTATTAGTATGCTTGAACTATTATTGTTTTTATGTCAATATTAAACTTTTGTTTTGAATCTTCTGGATCTGAATATTCATGCCAAACAAAGAAAGATTACATTTATAAATATGTTAGGTAGCATTCATACCTCATAAATTATTTCTTTTATCATTTACCTACTCGAGGACGAGCATGAATTAAGCTTGGGGATGCTGATACAGATCCAACGTATCTATAATTTATGAAGTATTCATGCCATTAGAGTAATTTTATATGGTTTTGGTATGATGTGATTAGAACTAACCTGAATTTGCGTTGTTTTCAGCAGAACTACCATGGTGTCGTTTTTTGTGCAGAAATAGAAGTTCTCATAATGGGCTGAAAAATTATGGTGATTTTTTATGGACCAAAAGAGACCCCCGAAGCACTGGAGCTGGGCCAAGAAGTGACCGAGGAGGCCACAAGCCTAAGTGGCGCGCCCACCCCCTAGGGCGCGCCCCCGGCTTGTGGGACCCTCGGGTAGCCCCTTGACGTGAGACCGACGCCAAGAATTCCTATAAATACCAAAACCTCTAGAAAGAAGCCTAGATGAGAAGTTCCGCAGCTGCAAGCCTCTGTAGCCACGAAAACCAATCGGGACCCGTTCCGGCACCCTACCGGAGGGGGAAATCATCATAGGAGGCCATCTTCATCATCCCATCGGCCATCATGATGAGGAGGGAGTAGTTCACACTCGGGGCTGAGGGTATGTACTAGTAGCTATGTGTTTGTTCTCTCTCTCTCTCTCTCTCTCTCTCGTGTTCTTGATTCGGCACGATCTTAATGTACCGCGAGCTTTGTTAATATATTTGGATCTTATGGTGTTCTTCCCCCTCTACCTTCTTGTGATGAATTGAGTCTTGCTCTTTGAGGTTTCATTATGTTGGATTGAGTATTGGATTTGAGAACTCTTGATGTATGTCTTGCGATGGGATATCTGTGGTGACAATGGGATGTTCTATTTATTCATTTGATGTATGTTTTGGCACTCAACTTGCGGATTCCCGAGGTGACATTGGGGTAATATATGCATAGGGGTTGATGCACGTTCTCGTCCTACGTTCTCCGATAGAAACTTTGGAGTGATTCTTTGTTGCACGTTGAGGGGTTGTTATATGATCCAATTATGTTTTCATTGTTGAGAGACTTTGCACTAGTGAAAGTATGAACCCTAAGCCTTGTTTTCAAGCATTTCTATACCGTTTTTGCTCACTTTTGTTACTAGTTACCTTGCTGTTTTTATATTTTCAGATTACAAAAACTGATATCTACTATCTTTATCACACTTGTATCACCATCTCTTCGCCGAACTAGTGCACCTATATAATTTACCATTGTATTGGGTGTGTCGGGGACACAAGGGACTCTTTGCTATTTGGTTGCAGGGTTGTTTGAGAACGACCATCTTCATCCTACGCCTCCCACAGATTGATAAACCTTAGGTCATCCACTTGAGGGAAAATTGCTAGTTTTCTACAAAACTCTGCGCTTGGAGGCCCAACAAAAGTCTACAAGAAGAAGGTTGCGTAGTAGACATCAGCGCAGGGCGCGTTGGCATGGCGGCAAGCGTTTGGTGGCGGCGTCGCGATGCATGGCCGGGCACGGTGGGATCTGAGGTGGTGACGCACGTCACGGCCGCGGGGGCTCGATCTGGTGCAGTTCCACGCGAATTCGAGCAGCGGTGGCGGCGGAAGGCATGGTGGTCGCCGGTGGTTCCTTCTGCCGCCCCTGTAGGTCTTCCTCGTGCCTCTATCGGTGGGTGGGGTGACTGCTGCACGGTTGCGGGGCGGGTGGCGGTGCGCTCGTCCTGGATCTGATGTCGAGATAGGGGCGGGCAACGCGGGTTGGGCAGCAGCCTGGCGTGGTTGTTGCTCCTGTCGTGGGCGGTGGCGCGGGGAGGTCCGATGCATGGGTGGTGGCCTCCTAGTGGCGCGGCGGCTACACGGTGGCTCGACGACTCTATCCGCGGCGACGACCGACTTCTACTCCGGCGCCGAACCGTTTCGACCTTCGCTTCATCTCCTCGTCGTCCGGTCGCTACTTCTGTCAAAGGATTGGCCCTCTCCCAGCTACGTTCCATCGCTCGTATTGCGCTCGGCAGCAGGACCGACCTTGTCTCACGCCCGGCTGTAGGACCTACCTCATCTCGTGCCCAGCAGCAGGACCGACCTCGTCTCGCGCCCGGTAGGAGAACCGAGCTCATCTCGCGCCCGACAGCAAGACCGACCTCGTCTCGCACCAGGTGCCACATGACGAGTCGATGGAGGCCAGTTTTGGCCGGCCTATTGGGTTCCGGCGTTGGGGGCCGCCCAGGGGTGCGAAAGGCGGGTCCTTTCCGCTCGTATCTTTGGTCCTGTAGCGGTGGTCGCGGGTGAGGTGGTGTCTAGGTCTTGGATGCCGGGGCGGCGACCCTGGTGGTGGTTCCGTGGTGCTCATGGGCAGAGCCCGTGGCTCGGTGCTGCCCGGTGGCCATGGGCGTGTGGGCGGCGTGGTCGCCGGGATGTGCCGTTCGGTGGCGGTGAGTGTTGGCCGGAGTGCAAACCTGATCTATCTTTGGACGGACCGACGGCGGCGAAACTCGTTCCCTTATTGAAGGCGTCGTCGCGGCTCCCATTGCCCGTCGTGTCGCTCCAGATGAAACTCTGATCCTCGGGTCAAGGCGGTGGCGACGCTCTGGTGTCGTAACCTTTCTGAAGGTGTCGCCTTGGAGCACACAGTTCGTCATATGCGTTTTCATCTCTTCGCAGTGGCGTGTTCATGGTTGAGGACTCCGGTTGCTTTTATAGTACTAGAGGCGGTGTTGCTGCGCTCAGCGTGTATGTATCCTGCCTTCGGTGTGCGTGTGTTGTGGTGGCGTGGTTTGTACCTGAGTTGTGGTTGGTCGTTGCTTTATATATAAAGCGGGGGAATTTTTTTCGGGTAAAGATACTATGATGGTCATCTTTCAATAAACAGCACTTTCATGTAAAAAACACTCGCAAAACTACCCGAATAACTTCGTCATCATATACACCTTAATGATTGAGAGGGTCAGATCATGCTAAACTTTTGAAGAGGAATGAAGCGGTTTGGAAGGGTCAGATAATTTTTATGTGCTTTTGACGGTTTGTTTTATTTATAAAACGGGGCGAAAGCCTTTTCGGTAAGAGGAATGAACAAGAAAAAAACACACAGTGATTTCTTTCACGGGCTCACGGACGGACAAGCTCCCCGCCACAGCCCGGCAACTCGCTTCCCTTCCGCACCCACCCGATCGATCCCCCACCCCAACACCGCAGCGCAGATCACGCGGTCGTCTCTCCCCCAAAACTCCCACGCTAGAGCTGCTGCTACTTCAAAACCCGCCCCCCTATCGCCTCGATTTCCCCTCGTCAAACCCATTCACACACAATGGGCAACCGCACCTCGCGCCACCGCCGCGCCGCCGCCGACCAGCCGGCCACGGCCCCTCCGCCGGCGGCCCAGCCCAAACCCCAGCCGCCGCCGAAGCCCCAGACGGCGCCGGCTCCGGCCCCGACGCCGGAAGCGGGACAGGTGGCCATGGGCCGCGTTCTGGGACGCCCGATGGAGGACGTGCGCGCGACCTACACCTTCGGCCGCGAGCTCGGCCGGGGGCAGTTCGGGGTCACCTACCTCGTCACGCACAAGGCTAC
The DNA here is from genome assembly GCA_032464435.1 of Aegilops umbellulata. Classification (NCBI taxonomy): domain Eukaryota; kingdom Viridiplantae; phylum Streptophyta; class Magnoliopsida; order Poales; family Poaceae; genus Aegilops; species Aegilops umbellulata. The sequence goes on from CP136056.1 coordinate 266,381,308, forward strand.
GGGCCAGCGCTTCGCCTGCAAGTCCATCGCCACGCGGAAGCTCGTCCACCGCGATGACATCGAGGATGTGCAGCGGGAGGTGCAGATCATGCACCACCTCACGGGTCACCGCAACATCGTCGAGCTCCGCGGCGCCTACGAGGACCGCCACTCGGTCAACCTCATCATGGAGCTATGTGAGGGCGGGGAGCTATTCGACCGCATCATCGCGCGGGGGCACTACTCCGAGCGAGCCGCCGCCTTGCTCTGCCGCGAGATGGTCTCCGTCGTGCACAGCTGCCACTCCATGGGGGTTTTCCACCGGGATCTCAAGCCCGAGAACTTTTTGTTTCTCAATAACAAGGAGGACTCGCCGCTCAAGGCCACTGACTTCGGTCTCTCCGTCTTCTTCAAACACGGTGAGCGCTTCATTTGACTACCTCAGTCGGGATGTATGGATTGAATTGTGAGAGATTCTTCTCGTGTTCTACTTGATGTGGATTTTGGTTTGACTTTGAACCGATTTCCGTGGATCGACAGGTTTGAAGTTGGGAAAGTGCTAAAATTAGAGCTAGATACGAGACAGCAATTGGCTTATGCTTATGTCATACTTAGATCTTGTAGATAGATATTATAGCTTTGATTCTTGTTGTGTGCTGTTGTTGGTATGGGGATCTAGTGATCGATCATCTAACTCTTAGTACTTTGGGGACAGTTCTGGCTTGGTGCGCAAGGTGATAATGAAATGGCATTGTAGATTTGCATTATTTACACTTTGAGCACAGTGTTGTTTCTATGATTGATAGTTGAGGGGAAAAAGGATGGCATATATGCCTGCACGTGTATCAGAAATGGCACCTAAAATTATCCAACGAAACCAGTTGCTTCACATGCAAACTGTTGGTCACCGAAGATTCTTGTTCTTGCAGTGCTGTTTATCACTAGAAAGTAGAAAGTAGAGCTGGCTGTTAATTTTCTTTGTATTCACGGCATGTTTAAAGTGAGCTAAGGCTTACTATGCACCTTACAGGGGAGCAGTTTAAGGATCTCGTTGGAAGTGCGTATTATGTTGCTCCTGAGGTTCTGAAGCGGCACTATGGAGCAGAAGCTGACATATGGAGTGCGGGGATTATTCTGTACATCCTTCTGTCTGGTGTTCCTCCTTTTTGGGCAGGTGATGTGTGCCAATTCTCATCTCAGTTAGATTTTTTGCCTTCTATTTATCTGCTAACGCGCATGTTCTATTTTCTAGACAATGAGGATGGCATATTTGAGTCTGTCTTGCTTGGTCACATAGATTTCTCATCAGACCCCTGGCCTTCAATATCTAATGGTGCAAAAGATTTGGTGAAGAAGATGTTGCGGCAAGACCCCAAAGAGCGCTTGACTGCTGCAGAAATTTTGAGTAATTATTCAACTGCTCTTTCTGTTATCATGTGACTGCACACACATTTCATAGCATGGCATTCTTATTCGTAAAGAGATGTGCAGTCGCCTAGTAGGTTAGTATCAAATCAACATCAGCCATTCGTCCCAGTGTGTTCCATCTGTATTTTTTTTATACAAAAGCACTGCTAATAATGTTATACTTCTATGGTAATTCAGAAGTAGATTACTGAGTTTATTCTCGTTGTTGAAGACCTGTCATATTTTTTTAGGAACTAGATATTCATTTATGTGCAATATAATTTCTTATCTAATACTTTACACATTCAGATCATCCATGGATTAGGGAAGATGGAGAGGCTCCAGATAAGCCACTTGACATTACTGTTATCAGTAGAATGAAGCAGTTCCGGGCGATGAACAAGCTTAAGAAAGTTGCATTGAAGGTTATTGAAGACTTCATAATATTTACCTTCCCTGCTGACATTGAGTTTCATTAGCAACTAAGTCTACTATTTTCCTCCATTATAACCAGATCGTTGCGGAGAACTTGTCTGAGGAAGAGATTACAGGCTTGAAAGAAATGTTCAGATCCCTGGACACTGATAACAGTGGGACAATTACTCTTGAAGAGCTAAGATCTGGGTTACCAAAACTTGGCACCAAAATTTCTGAATCAGAAATTACACAGTTAATGGAGGCGGTATGTTTGTACTCCAGAGGCATATACTCTTGTTTTTTTTTTACATGTTACATTTTCCCATACCATATGAATTCCCTAAGTTTAACCCAAATGACCTATCCAGTTCGGAAGTTTGGAAGCAACTACCTTACTTTATAAAAGAAAAAGGAAATAGTCCACTTGCAACTTCACATAGCTTTCTTGACGATGATGTATCAACGTAGACCACAAAATATCATTATGTGCTCATTTGATGGGAAGAGTTTGACGGTAGCATTTAAAAGTGCTTTGCAACTGTTTCCAAGTTTCCGTAGTTCTAGCATAAGCCATTTTGTGTCCTTATTATTTTTCCCTTTATTACAAAACAGGCTGATGTTGATGGAAATGGGACCATTGATTATTCTGAGTTCGTATCAGCGACAATGCACATGAATAGATTGGAGAAGGAAGACCACATACTTAAAGCATTTGAATATTTTGATAAGGACCACAGCGGGTAATTGAACTTAAACTTGAATGTCAAAATTTTGAGTTGTGACTGTTTGCATTGTTTTTCTCATTGCTGAAATCTTTGTGTGCAGATACATAACAGTAGATGAGCTGGAAGAAGCTCTGAAGAAGTATGACATGGGGGATGATAAAACAATTAAAGATATTATTGCTGAAGTTGATACAGATCATGTAAGTCTATGTTACAAACATCAATATCATTGCACATAAAATCCACTTGTTCAGGGATGAAAAGTTTGATATGTGTGTGCCATGTGCACATGTCAGACTTCTTTCATGATGCTGTCATCGCTTTTGCTAGGATTTACTCATCTATCTATAGTAGTGATCTATATAAATGCATTGAACTAAATTCATGTAGATAAATATAAATAAGAATGTGTGCAATGTATCATCACTACTTCTGCTTCACCATGGAGAATGACAATCATTACTGACCCTATTTTACATATTTGGAGCTACAACTTGAGTTAACAAATGGCTGCTTGGCTCAATTCATCACGGTGCTAATAATTTGCTTCTTATTAATTGTTCAGGATGGAAGAATCAACTACCAGGAGTTCGTTGCCATGATGAGAAACAACAGCCCGGAGATTATTCCAAATCGGCGGCGCATGTTCTAATTATCTTCTACCGTAACTTCTTGAATACCGCTTAGACATCTTCCTGGCCCCATTATCGTCCAAGAATAATTTTGAGGGATGTGCCGCTTTGATGTTATTGTCCCTCATCTTTAGATTTGGCGTGTATTTCCTTGATCACATGATCGGTTCCATTGCTGCTCCGAGGGTATTGTGATCATATGCGTACTTCTGATCATTTATATGGAAACAGGCGTTGTGTAACAGTTTTTTAATGATTATGTTAAGCAGCGCTATATTATTCTGGACAAACATAGCTCAAATATGGTTCTGAATGTCCGCTATGAAATGGTGATCGACGTAGCTGCGCCACCCACAAGTAGCGAATTTTGATTTTGAACTTCATAGAATAACTGCTCATGCGTTGCATATTTTAGCACGTTAGCCCAGGATTTACATGTTCTTATTAATGCGGTTGTGTAGATAAGTGTTTATATCAAATAAAATCCTACTCGTGATCTACCTGCCGAAATAAAATAAAACCTTGCCTGTGATTTATCAGCCCAAATTAATTCTAGGATTTTATTTGGTAAACATTTATTAGTTTTTTTGCTGGTAAAAACATTTATTAGTTTACCAAAATGAAACAAAATTTTATTTAATAAGTCAATAAAAGATGGGGCAGTTAAGGACATCTTCAACATGGATCCTCAGAATGCCCACACACGTATGGACTGAGCTGTCCGGATGCACTTCGCCATCCAACGCGTCCGTTTTCTTGCAAACCATGGGGCTTGCGGAACTCCGGACCTCCATCACATAGGTCTTCGACACCCCGCCCCATCCAAAACCTGTGCATTTGCCACCCTTTCCTCTTCGATCACCGCAGCCCTCCATCCCAATTCCCGTGTTTTTCACTACTCGTCGTCGGATGAACCCGTACAAAGACCTGCTGGAGCTGGCGAACGTGGAGGATTCGGAGAAGGTGGCCGCCCGCAAGATTAACTCAGCAACACGACAAGCCTGCCGCCTCAAAAAGAGGCAAAGGATCAAGAGGAGGCAGCGACCGACAAAAAGAAGGGTGGCGGGGACGACGAAGGGGGATAGGGGCCGAACGGGGGCGGGGACGTGGTGCGCCGCCACTGTCCATGCACATGTTGCCCTAGTCGGGGCAATATCAGCCACCCCACTTCTACGCTGCCAAGTAGCTCGGCCATCAGTAGCAGTTCCCCGCCTCCGCCACTGGGCATGTGCCACATTGCATCGACGTCAATACAACGCCGCTCCATTTGGCCAACTCGGCACCACCTCAGCTTGTCCGGGCACTGACATCGGGCATGGATCAACTTCGCCTGTATGTCTCAACCGAGCTACCCAACGTATGGCGATGCAGACAGGGAGTTGATGCAGATGATCCACAATGAAGGCGAGGACGGAGGCTGCTTCGAGGACTTACAAGTGGATGACTTGGAGCTGGAGGTGTATGCCCAATAGCCAGGTACATACATCCATCAACCAAACTCGTACACTAAGCAGCCGAAGCAGGACACATATGCCGACGAGGGCCTTGATCCGGAGGATTGGCTGGCCGGTCCAAAGAGGGGTAGAGGAGAAAGTTTCCACATGTGGTTGACGAATTGTTGTGCAATGCGTGGTTGGCCACTAGCATCAATCCGATTCAAGTCACGGAGCAAAAGGACGCAATATTTTGGTCCAATATTCATTCTTTGTTCCACGAGCACAGGAATTATGAGCCTACTGCAAAGAAGTCATCCGCGATCGTGGGACACAGTCACTCAACCATCGATGGTACACCATCCAAGAGTCCGTGAGCAAGTATTGGCCCATTTAAAACAACTTACGGTTAGTGTCCAAGGGGTGCGCAAATCGCCAAGCAAGTAAGTTCTTCTATGTGTTGGTCATTTGTCTGGATATATGATCTTGATCATTTGGCTGGATATGCAATCTGTTGGCCGTACATGCTCTATATGTTGTTCATTTGGCAGGATATGCACCTTGTTGATAATGTCTTTTTTTTGCTAGCCATCCCGTGCGTGTAACTTATTTTTTAAGATGAAGAAGAAGAGCCTCGTCCTCATGTATTGTTGGTTGAAGTTGAAAACACAACCCAAGTGACAACTATCCACTACCAATTCCATCAAGACCGTCAGCATCGGCAATTAGGAGGATGCAGGTGATCCAACCGACCGAACAAAGAGCTACCCAAGAAGGTTAGAAGGGGATTATGGGGAAAGAAGTAGGAGGAGGAGAAAGAGAAGCGAGAAAGGGCGGCGGCCAAGATGATGGAGAGGTTCGAGGACATCTTGACAAAGAGAATGATGTATGTGTCAAGCGCTATGACGTGAAGGAGAAAAAGAAGGCGGAGAGGTTTAACATCTTGATGGTGGCGACCGAGAAGAAGATCGACCTCGAAGAGAAGAACACCAAGCTCGAAGAGAGGAAGGTTGAGCTCGGGACCGCTTCGGGGGATACCAAAATGTTGACCATGAGGATGGACGTATTGGATCCTGATGCGGTCAAATGTTGAAGCGCTTTGCGGTCGAGATGGAGGCGTACGAGAAGGAGACGGCCGGTGAGGAGGATCCAGCAGCAGAGTGAGCGAGGAGGATCAGACAACCGGTATGGGGGGAGGGGCAAAATTCTGTTTTTTGCATGGATTGTCTGACTGTTACTTTTTATGATCGGACACATGTATAAACTATAAACATTCGTCTCTTTTTAGTTGTGGTCGGATGCTATGAACACCAAACTTTAATTTGCCCATATTGCTATGTATTTGAAATGAAGGAGACCGGGCCTAGACATTTAGGGTATGCGGTTGTATGGCCGTCCCCCGCATGCGTGTCCGTGGATGTGGATGAGTCCGGATCAGTCTACGGACAAATATTGTGTTCATTTTAGGGTCGGCGATTTTCATGGATGGAAAAAACAGGGATGGGAGAGAAAGAAATCAAAACTGAGAGAGGGGAGGGGGGTGGGTGACCTAGCAATGTACAATCCTCAACTCTCCTTTAATAGTAGAGATTTTTATAAGTTCAGGGAAAATGGCCGCTTAGTGAACAGTCGGTTCAGTTGGTTCTGCCTTGTCACGCCTAAAACAAGGGGAATTGACAAGTGGAGTGTTCCTCTACTTGAAGAATGAGTCCATTCGTAATCTGGCTTGCACTAGTCTTATTGCTCCCTTTCGTAGCATGAATGTCGGCTCTTGTTACTTCAAACTGAGAAATACAAGGCACACATGTATCGTGGCTCTTGTTTCTTCATACTGACAAATACAAGGCACACACATGTAATCGTCTAGCAAAGAGATCACATTTCATCTTCTGTCACGTAGTGTCTATTCTCCACACATCGATGAGTTACTTGGCATGCCGACATAGTAGATTGTGACCAGAAACAGCAAGCAACGTCGTTTCCTTTGCGCAAGTGTTACCCAGCGGCAGTAGGTCGGCAGCCACCGGAACAACGGGTTCGGTCATGCGAAGATGGGCTGCTGCTGCTCTAGTCTCGTGTCTTTCTTTTGTTGTGGGTGTGTGACATCACTTAGGCCGGTGGCGGACGTGCGGTCATGCGAATGAGTGATGATACTATCCTGCTCTCAGCCAAGTCACGCATCTTTTCTGTACTGGGAAAAAAGAACAAGTCATGCGAGAAATACACTTTGGTTCCTGGTTGTATATGCATCCTATATGAGGATTTTTTTTAATATTTTAATAAAAGTCAAAATAGGTAAGAACTTTTTTGACAAAACACTTGACTTACTTTTGCACTGATATATAAATGTCGATGAAAAAAAAACAAAAATTGACCTCACATCAAAAAAGACAGAATTTATTTGCTATTATAGGTCACTATCCACACTATTTTAGCCAAAAATTTGTCTTTCTTGAAAAGAAGTCAAAAGGATATTATTTTATGGATTTTATTTCTCACGAGTAGAATAGAAGGTCAAGTTTATTTCAAAAATATTTTCAGAAATTTTTGAATTTTTGTTGAATTACTATTTTTTTTCCATATAAGGTGCATATGTCCCCATAGATCAAAAATTCCCATCTCAAGTCATGCGTCTCTTCTTCCGTGGGGCGGGCACGAGTACTCAACTTGTCTTGCGTGAGAGCGAGAGCGTCTGCCAGAAGAAACAAATCAAGGGACACTTTCGATCAAGAAGTTGCTACTGCTAGCTACCGTCGAGTGAAATATCAGAATAAATGCGTCTAAAAAGAAGCAGAAAACAAAAGACGCGACTACGCCAACAATAGACAAACAACTCGACAGACCTTGCACTCAGAAAACAGAACCTTAGGATATCTCTAAGCGGGACCGTAAACCTCCCGCAACCGTCTGGACCGCGTTGTTCAGATCGTGAAAGTCATCTAACACTAAATATTGGTCCGTGGGACGGTCTAGATGCAATTTCTTCTGTAGATTGAAGACAAGAGTGTGGGAGCTTTGCAGGAGTCCAGACACCCGAAACGTAAGACTCTGACACCCCCGACCCACCCAATCCCCCCGTCCCATTTTCTTCCACTTCGCCTCTTCTCCCCCTTACTTTGCATCCACACTCTCCGCCTCCGCTGCCGCAGCTGTTCGTCTCCAGCCGCCACAGAGGCATTGCCAGACATCCAGAACCAGCACCGATGCGCCCGCTCGTCATTCCGATGGAGCTTTCAACCCTGGAGCCGTTTGTACCCAGGTACACTACGCCCTCTGCCGAGGACCTCCATGGCGGACACCACGCCCGGTAGGTGTTCGGCCAAATGTCATTGAGCTTATTTTCAAATGCTATGTCATTTTTAGAGTATGAAGGATGGTGAGCTACTCGACCATGGACGATGAGTTGTGCGATGTGTGGCTGGCCGTATCCGCGGATTTCATAGGCAGAACCAGAGGACCGCCCTTCTGGGAGCAAGTGCATGAAAAGTTTCACGCAGGAAAGCACATTGCACCCTACGACACGTACATCATTCAACGACACAATCGTAAGGTCGTTGTCGTATTGCTGGCGTGCTATCCAGATCAACGTCATCAAGTTTTGCAACTTGGTTAGTTAGCTCGAGGCAAGGTGGCCATTGCACGCGGACATGGAGGAGATGGTAAGTTTTACTCCCTCTTGCTCAACTTGTTGATTGATTCATTCACTTAATGTTGATCTACACATCATATGTAGCCCGCACGCGCCGCCGTGGTGTACCACAGGTCAGAGGGACGGCCATTTATGTGCACACACTACTGGATGAAGCCGAAGAGGAAGTATGTGTAGGAGGACATGATCTGTTCATGAAAAACTTGTTGGACATCCGGGATCTAGTCGAATTGGAGACCTTGTTGTACTAGACTTAATTTACATGCTATGCATGGATGATTTGTGCTATTTTCTATCCAAACTTTGATGAATATTGGCCGGTTTACATAAATTTCGTCTGCTTTGTTAAAATGTGATTTGAAATATACACGGCTAGCATTGGATGACTGCCTCCCGCATGTGTGTCTGTGGACTGGTCCCTCTCTATCCGCAAACGGATGCGGAAGGTATTTTGTGGGTTGCCGTTGGAGATGCCCTTATAGCATCTCTAACCGATCCCCAATAATAAGGTATTAGAGGAGGATGCATTTTTTTTTCTTCTCTAATCGATAACTAATAAAACTCGTAAAACCTTAAGTGAAGGGTATTTTATACTCCACGGCAGCCACGACCCCTAGATATACTTGGCCGCCAACCTGCGGAGTAAAAACCCTCACGCCCCACCTCTTGTCCTCTTCCATTCCGCCATCGCCCAAGCCCTGCCGTGTGCCCCCACCCCCATCTACTTCGGCATCGCCCCACCGCCGGTAATTGCCGGATCCAGCCGCTCATCACCGCTCATCCCCCGCGTGGATCCATGCCGCCACACGCAGTCCCGAGCCCGTGGCCGCGACGACACTCCTCCTCCCACGCCGGAGCTTCCTCCTCCCACGGCTGCAGATCCTGCTTCCCCGACCTCTAATGGCTCTATATTTTATGCATTTTTAGAGCTGATTTTTAGAAGGAGGATATCCCTCGGCCTCTGCATCAGAGTGATGCATGCAGCGATTTTATTTAACAAAAGTACGAAACAAAGTCCGAGGTCCAGTATTGGCTCGCAAGCATAGCCAAGGCAAAGTAAATAAAATAGAAAGTGTCACATCCGGCAAAAAAATCATGCTATGATTGTCGGGGTTACGATCCTGACAATGAGTACCAGGGGTATGAATAATGAGCAGAACCTAGCTATGGCGCAGGTGTAACACTCGGTGTTTAACGAGTTCAGGCCCCTCTCGGCGGGGGTAATAGCCCTACGTCTCGTGCCCTGAGGCTTGTTTTGATTTGATGGATATGGTTACAAAGATTGTTCGTGCCCATTTATGGAGGGGGGTGCGACTTATATATAGTGCATCGCAGCCCCATGTCCTCCACGTTGTCGGGGCATTAAATGACACGGAATGCATCAGTTACAGGTGTGATGAGCCTCTACTACGACAATTACAGGTAACGGGAGCCTTGACTCTGTTTAATGGATGACTTAGGATTTCTCGACCGTTGCAGCTCCCATCCGCCCGCTCGCCTCCTTGGTCCGAGTGATGTTTCATCTGCCGAGTGGCGGATGGTCGTCCGAGTGCTGTCGAGCTAGCCGAGTAGACTTCCTGATATACGCATTCGAATGCTGGTATGGTCCAAGGACCTACCCATGGTGGTGATGGGTCCCATATGATGGGTTCTTGACCCTACCTGTAGTAGGTGATCTCATCATTAGCTGTAACATCCAAAAATTCTAAATTTTGGAATGTTATAATAAATAGATAGATTTGATTGATTGTTTGATTGATTGTCTGAAAGTGAGTGAATTCAAAACTTTTTGAAAATTAAATGAAAGGGTATTTGAAAATAATTGAATTTCATTTGGAAATATTTCAATTCATAAACTTCATGCAGCTCAATGATTTTCACGAGTGAAGATAAAATGACTTCTTCAAAATATACGAAATATGAGTTGGGAGTTTCAAAGAATTAAATTCAAAGTTCTTTTGAATTTATTTTTCAATTTGGAGTTATTTGAGTTTTACTCAAATTGTTTTTCTCCAAAAATAAAATATATGGAAATTAGGGTAACATGATTCCCTACAACAGAAAATTGGAGAAGAATTAATTTGAAATCATTTTGGTATTTTTAAAATGATTTTTGTTGGATTTTATTAGGGCAGCAGCACTCTTTGAATTATTTGAATTTTTCTGGATTTTATTTGACTTTACAAAAATGTTCACATTGTAGATAATCTTTTTCTGAAAATTTTGATATATTATATGCCTATATAATATTTTTATTTATTTTGCTTTTATTATTTTATTTGTCTGAAAAATGTTTTATTAAAAAAAACGCGCCGACCGAACTGGGCCGGCCCAGCCACCGGGCTAGGCCGCGGCCCAGCCTCGCGCCGTCCCCGAGCCAGCGACGGACTCCGTCCGCCGTACGCCGCCGCGCCGCCATGGGAGCCGTCACCGCCCCGGACTCCGCCCCGCCGCCGCCTCCTCTGCCCCCTCGCCCACGCCTTGCGCTCCCTTCCCCTCCTATAAAGGACGCCGCCCGGGCCCTCTTCCCCGCAAGCCCCGCCGCCGCCCTTGGCCGCATCTCGCCGCACATTCCGCGCCGCCGCCGCCGCCTTGCTTCGCCGCTGCTCGCCCGCGCCGCCCTCTGCTGCATCCGCCGCTCGCCGCCTTCCCTCGCCGCCCGCCTGCGCCGCCTTCCCGCGCCGCGCAGCCACCGCCCCACCCCGCCATCGCCGCGGATCTCGCCGGAAATCGCCGCCGCCGTTGACCCGCGGACCGAACCGGTATAGCCGTTGTTTCGACCCGGTTTATTTAGGGTTATCTCGGTTTTCTTTAAACCCGGTTTTCCTAATTAAATCTGTTAATTAGTAAACTTTTTCCAGTTAGTAGTTTTAGTGAGCGAATTCGCTGTTTAGTCCTAAACAGTGAATATATTCGTTCGTTAGCGTTTCGCACCGAATGTTCGCTTTTTAGTCTTTTTCTTTTTCTTTTTAATTTCAGCCAGGGACCCATATGTAATTAGTTTCTTCACAGATTAGTCCCTGTACTTCAAACGACTATTACTTTTTACTCGTTTATCCAAATCCAACGAAACCAACGCCCACGTCTTCGTTATGATCCCCTCTTTCCAGTTAATCAACTTAAACATATTTTTGAAAGTTTTAAAAATTGAATTCAAACAGTTTTGTATTTGAACTTCATTTGATCATAACTTGAGTTTTATAACTCCGATTGAGTTGATTTTTTTTGCAAATCGAAGCTCTTGACCTAAACTTTCTGATAAGGCCAAATCCACATAATTTTGGTACTGTTAGAAATTATTTTATGCTGCAAGAGTTATTTGCTTGGTTTTGATGTTTTCCGAATCGTTCTTCGTTCTCTCTGATCTTTCGAGTGATTTGCTTATGTGTGGTTACTATTGCTTGCTTACGAAGATTGACCGGAGTCTGACGAGTAGAACTATCAAGAATTTTGAGTGCGAATCATCTTCATCAACATTGCAGGCAAGTTCACACTTTGATCATATCCCTTTCATACCCAGTTTTTATTGCATTAGATCAATCCTCAAACATTGCATGATTAAGATCTAATTAAATTGTGGGATGGGAAGTAGTTGAGGTAGTACCTATTACCTGTTTTACTTATGAAACCTTGGGAGTTACTTCTACGTTTGCTTATTATGCCATGCTATGCTAGTAGACGTGGATTGGGTGAGTGATATCCATGACAGATGTGAGTATTGTTAATTAATGGTTTATCTAAGGTGGCAACTTAAACACACATCTGGGTGGATTGAGGCACCTGGTTTCTATCAGGACTTGCCTGTTTTTCTTTGGACCACCCAGGCTCAAATGGATCATAAGATCATTCATGCTAGTAACATCCGTGTGCAGCCGCAAGCCATTATGGGCTCTGGCATAGTTGACTAAGTCGTGCGAACTCTTACAGTGGTAGACTAGCAGATGTAGGGGATGTAGGTTGGTACGGTCTATCACAACGTAAGGTGTGAGCGCTTCTGAAAGACTATGTCTCGGTCATCCGTCTCTCAAACCTCATGCAGTGCGAGAAACCAACGGAGGCGATCGAGTCCTGTGGGGAAAATTGCGCAAACCTCTGCAGAGTGTACAAACTAATCATGATTAGCCGTGTCCCCGGTTATGGACAACTTGAGTATCTAGTACTTGAATATCATGTGAATCTCATCATGTTACTCTAATAAATTTTGTTGGGATGTTAATGATTACTTTTAATTGGGATTGAGAATGCTGTCAACCATTCTCAATGTTTCACAACCACCATGATAGTTAAATAAATTTATTCCTTTGCAGTAGGGAAAAATTGGCTTTTCGCAAAAACCTTATAACCATAGAGCTTTTCCTCCAGCCATATATGCATGTAGTGATAGCCATTATTCATCATTTTCTCTATGGTGTGAATTTGCCAGTACATTCAATGTACTGACCCGTTTCGGGCTGCAACGTCTCATGTTGCAGGTTTTCTTACGACGAGTAAGTGATACGTTAGGGTTACGATTTCTACACTCAACTTTGTCGTTGGTGTTGATGGGAATCCACAACCTTGCTTGCTTCCGCTATATTGGATTGAGGTAATAGTATTTATGTTACTTTATACATGTGATTTACCTCTGTTATAAATCCTTCGAGTACTGCGTGTGTCAGCATACCGATCCAGGGATGACACGTAAGCACAGAGACTTGTCTCATTCGGGTCGGGTCGCTACAAGATGGTATCAGAGCACATGTTGACTGTAGGACGTGGCCCTAGAAACTGGCAAGCCATAGGAAAGATTTTTCTCTACTACTTCATTTTCAAAAAAAAAAGATCTTTTACCTCTCTTCTCTTCTGAGCTTATTCAAATATCCCTTTTAGTGAGACCATACCCTTTCCCTTTTTGACCACTGGAAGATTCGACCGATGAGACCACTCCAAGAAATACAAGATATTGGACAACCACGACCACTACGGAATGAAAGAGATTTACCGTGCATCTGAATAATGGAAACTACAGTGGTTGAAGACTCTGAAGACTAGGAGATTTGGAGGCTATGAAGAATTACCAGATTTGTATGACCTAGTAAGGCTACCCTTATGGATCTTGACAGGACTAAGGAAGCTTTCAATACCCGAGATCAAGGTGTATCGAAGGAAGACCGGAACATGGAGCTATAGAACTTCAAAGTTTTTGTCAAGGAAAACCCTAAGGCAGGAGATATCAACTATGGAGAGATAGCTCATGGAAATGACAAGAGCAGAAACATGGGTATTCATGATGTTATAGCCCACTTATGCTATTGCCGCCATGGTAAGTTAAGCATGCATTTCTTTGGAAGGATTGGATGACAAGAAGGCTGATGGAGCACCTATCAGCAAGAGATGAAGTTTTAAACTTTAGATGGTGTATCACCAGGATCTGGAGTGTTACATCAAGAAGTTAAGATGGAGCTACAAGAAGCCTTATTTTGACAAGGAGCATTTCATGAAGAACTTAGGACCCAGAAGTTTGGAATGCAACTCCAGAGTATTCAAGGACGCCACCAGAGACTTCACGTCAACAAAGATGATCTGGTAAAAAGGACAGGCACGATTGGAAGAAGCCATCTGAGACATGAACAAGACTTGAAGAGTTTGACGACCTTGAAGATTTATTGACCTTTAGAAGACCAAACCCCTATTATATACCTACGTTAGATGCGATGATTGTGAGCTGTCATTTGTTTGTTGCTTTTCCGACAGCCACAATAAAACTCGTCTTTTCAAAACCTTGGTTTGTATTGTGTGCATCTCTCTCGATCTCTCTTATCTCACCCCAAACCCATGGACCCAATAGATGATGAATGGAGATGAGCTCGTATTTTCTGGACTGATGAGTCAATTGGAGACATACCGATGGATTCAGAACATGGAGGATCGCATGGAGAATAACCCTATAGCCGGAAAGGATATGGCCCAGCATGCTCTTCAATGCTTTGAAAGAGGTGCTGCTACTTGGTGGAGGATGTACCGAACTATCAATGGATGGCAAGGAGTAACCACTTGGAAAGAATTTAAGTTGACTTTGCTAAAATCTCAGTTTGTGTCCTAGAAATTGAAGCCTTTTGGAAAGAATATGAATAAAACTTGTGCATGCAAGCTTTGTGGAGAAATAGGACACAACCATAAAGAACACAAGGATGAATGCCCTAATTGTGAAGGAAGTCACCCAGCTAAAGAATGCCCAACTAGGTAGATCACTTGTTTCTTGTGTGAAGGGACTACCCACTACCCTGCACAGTGTCACATTTACCCCATGGTACAAAGAACCATCCAACAGAAAAAAGAGGCAATGAAAGGAGCCCTAATGGGAAGTTTAGAAGAACCTGTGATGAAGGAAGAGGTGGAGGACACACCCAAAGAGGAACCAATTAAACCCTGCACCAAGTCTTACTATTCATGTGGAGAAGAAGGACACATCTCCCAGAATTGTATGAATGGGACTCTAGTAGAATTCCCGACTGAGGAAGTAGAGTATGACCCACAGGAAATAGAAGCCCTGTTTGGAACAGAAAAGTCCAGAAAGAGAAGTAGATTGGATTCCAAGAAGGATCTGAGTCATGTCACCTGCTATAGGTGCAAGGAGTCAGGGCACTACCTCAGCAATTGCCCAAAAAGGAAGCCAAGGACCCAATGAGGCTATATAATCCCAAGGAAACCTCGAAACTGGCCAGAAGTAATATGTTTCCGTTGTAATGAAGCAGGGCACTTTGCCAGAGATTGTCCGAATGAGAAGGAGACTTGTGATAAATAGTTGAGTTTGTAACAGAAGAAATATAGTAGTAGTAGTGAGAACATTTTCCTTTATATTGAGGTGTTGAGTTGAGGCATGTAATGGAAAAATAGGAGATTGTAATAATTTGAGAATCAATAAAGTTAGCAGTGTTGGTACTGATTTGGATTTTATGAGTTACTCTATGAGGAAAGATGTTGACCATTTTCGAGGATATGAGAAATATGGTCTATGGAATATTGGAGCATTTTAAGGGTGGTAGTACCCTGTAAGAACCGTTGACCCCTGGAAAAGATAAGGATACCCCACTGAGTGGACTTCGGACAAAATGACTACTAGTTTTGTCTCGATATGTGTGATACCCCAAGAGTGTGGGGGGTGAAGTTGGAGACCGTTAGTTGTTTGGACCAAATGTGATCAAGGAGTCAGAAGAGAATGTTAAGTTGATTCGAGATAGACTGAAGGTAGCTCAGTCTAGGCAGAAGAGTTATGTACACTCAAAACCGCAAGGAGGTAGTCTATGAAATTGGAGACACAACATGTCTTCATGTGTTCCCTCTGCGAGGAGTTAAATGATTTGGAATTTAGGAAAGTTAGCCCCGAGATTTGTAGGACCATACGAAGTTTGGGAGCGTATGGGAGAAGTGGCCAACAAATTGGAGTCACCCGAAGAACTGTCAGATGTTCATGATGTGTTTCACGTTTCCCAGTTGAAGAAGTGCCATGCAGAGATGGCCAATATTCCCCTGAAAGGATGCTTGACCCTGGAAAGGATAATGATGTTCTACGAAGTGGAATATGGACTTCATAAGTATAAGTTTTTATCTCGGTATGTGGGATATCCCACGAGGATGAAGAGATGGAGTACTATTGGATATAAAGGAGGTATGATATTGGAAATATGGATCAATGGAAATTCCATGATGAGTCTGAGTAATCATGTTCTAGTTTGGTGCCAATAGAAGGAAGGAAGACAGTACAAATGGATGAATTTAAGAATACTTGGAAGTTGGAAGATGGAATAATGATCAGTTGCCCAGATGATGAGTTCAAGGTTGACAAGTGATGAGATGGGCCATAACCCACAGGCCCCAGGACCTGCCAAGAAGCAAACACACTCTCGCTGAAGGAAAAACCCTGGAGGAAGCTACGATTTTATCGATAGACGATCTTATAGGAGTTTACGCAAAACCTGAGGGTTGGGAAGGAACGATAGATGTTTGTTTGGCTTGCAGAATCTATGGATTTATCCGAACTTGGTTCGTCGACAAGAGAAATTCTGCAATGCTTGTGAGGATGACCGAGTGTTAGAATGCGAGATTCGCTAAACCGTATACAAGGTAATGATTTGGGTGCGGGATGGATTGATCACCATACCGACTTACTCTTATTATTCGCCTTGCTATGCGGGATGGTAAATCTGAGTGACTTACCTATAGTAGAGAGACGACGATATCAAACCTTGTTTGAACCTTAGATTGGTATAGCAATTTTCCCCTTGTACAAGGCACCTCTTGCCAATCGTAGGTCATATGGTGAGGATCAACCTAGACCCATTCCCTGCAAGAGAAACCATAAATTGTTGACCACCATGAGATATCGATAGTTGTTTAGTATTGGCGCCTGACTCGTCAGCTAAGAAGACCCAGTCTCGAAATAACCTTACCAAGATGCAAGGACATAAGAATTGCGGTAAAGGTTATGCCACTACCGGAAAAGCCAGAGAAGGAATTTTCCTGAGAATTTGAGGAGACCGACCCTGTCAAGAATAAGGATGGAGTATATGAGTTTTGATGGAACCGTAACAATGATTCTAAGGGTGGTCAATGGATTTTGAGAAGACCCCCAAACCCTAACCTAATTTCTTTCTAGCCTCTCCGAATCTCGAGGACGAGATTCATTTTAAGGGTTGTAGGTTTGTAACATCCCAAAATTCTAAATTTTGGAATGTTATAATAAATAGATAGATTTGATTGATTGTTTGATTGATTGTCTGAAAGTGAGTGAATTCAAAACTTTTTGAAAATTAAATGAAAGGGTATTTGAAAATAATTGAATTTCATTTGGAAATATTTCAATTCATAAACTTCATGCAGCTCAATGATTTTCACGAGTGAAGATAAAATGACTTCTTCAAAATATACGAAATATGAGTTGGGAGTTTCAAAGAATTAAATTCAAAGTTCTTTCGAATTTATTTTTCAATTTGGAGTTATTTGAGTTTTACTCAAATTGTTTTTCTCCAAAAATAAAATATATGGAAATTAGGGTAACATGATTCCCTACAACAGAAAATTGGAGAAAAATTAATTTGAAATAATTTTGGTATTTTTAAAATGATTTTTGTTGGATTTTATTAGGGCAGCAGCACTCTTTGAATTATTTGAATTTTTCTGGATTTTATTTGACTTTACAAAAATGTTCACGTTGTAGATAATCTTTTTCTGAAAATTTTGATATATTATATGGCTATATAATATTTTTATTTATTTTGCTTTTATTATTTTATTTGTCTGAAAAATGTTTTTTAAAAGAAAAACGCACCGACCGAACTGGGCCGGCCCAGCCACCGGGCTAGGCCGCGACCCAGCCTCGCGCCGTCCCCGAACCAGTGACGGACTCCGTCCGCCGTACACCGCCGCGCCGCCATGGGAGCCGTCCCTGCCCCGGACTCCGCCCCGCCGCCGCCTCCTCTGCCCCCTCGCCCACGCCTTGCGCTCCCTTCCCCTCCTATAAAGGACGCCGCCCGGGCCCTCTTCCCCGCAAGCCCCGCCGCCGCCCTTGGCCGCATCTCGCCGCACATTCCGCAGCGCCGCCGCCGCCTTGCTTCGCCGCCCGCGCCGCTGCTCGCCCGCGCCGCCCTCTACTGCATCCGCCGCTCGCCGCCTTCCCTCGCCGCCCGCCTGCGCCGCCTTCCCGCGCCGCGCAGCCACCGCCCCACCCCGCCATCGCCGCGGATCTCGCCGGAAACCGCCGCCGCCGTTGACCCGCGGACCGAACCGGTATAGCCGTTGTTTCGACCTGGTTTATTTAGGGTTATCTCGGTTTTCTTTAAACCCGGTTTTCCTAATTAAATCTGTTAATTAGTAAACTTTTTCCAGTTAGTAGTTTTAGTGAGCGAATTCGTTGTTTAGTCCTAAACAGTGAATATATTCGTTCATTAGCGTTTCGCAGCGAACGTTCGCTTTTTAGTCTTTTTCTTTTTCTTTTTAATTTCAGCCAGGGGCCCATATGTAATTAGTTTCTTCACAGATTAGTCCCTGTACTTCAAACGACTATTAGTTTTTACTCGTTTATCCAAATCCAACGAAACCAACGCCCACGTATTCGTTATGATCCCCTCTTTCCAGTTAATCAACTTAAACATATTTTTGAAAGTTTTAAAAATTAAATTCAAACAGTTTTGTATTTGAACTTCGTTTGATCATAACTTGAGTTTTATAACTCCGATTGAGTTGATTCTTTTTGCGAATCGAAGCTCTTGACCTAAACTTTCTGATAAGGCCAAATCCACATAATTTTGGTACTGTTAGAAATTATTTTATGCTGCAAGAGTTATTTGCTTGGTTTTGATGTTTTCCGAATCGTTCTTCGTTCTCTCTGATCTTTCGAGTGATTTGCTTATGTGTGGTTACTATTGCTTGCTTACGATAGATTGACCGGAGTGTGACGAGTAGAACTATCAAGAATTTTGAGTGCGAATCATCTTCATCAACATTGCAGGCAAGTTCACACTTTGATCATATCCCTTTCATACCCAGTTTTTATTGCATTAGATCAATCCTCAAACATTGCATGATTAGAATCTAATTAAATTGTGGGATGGGAAGTAGTTGAGGTAGTACCTATTACCTGTTTTACTTATGAAACCTTGGGAGTTACTTCTACGTTTGCTTATTATGCCATGCTATGCTAGTAGACGTGGATTGGGTGAGTGATATCCATGACAGATGTGAGTATTGTTAATTACTGGTTTATCTAAGGTGGCAACTTAAACACACATTTGGGTGGATTGAGGCACCTGGTTTTTATCAGGACTTGCCTGTTTTTCTTTGGACCGCCACCCAGGCTCAAAGGGATCATAAGATCATTCATGCTAGTAACTTCCGTGTGCAGCAGCAAGCCATTATGGGCTCTGGCATAGTTGACTAAGTCGTGCGAACTCTTACAGTGGTAGACTAGCAGATGTAGGGGATGTAGGTTGGTACGGTCTATCACAACGTAAGGTGTGAGCGCTTCTGAAAGACTATGTCTCGGTCATCCGTCTCTCAAACCTCATGCAGTGTGAGAAACCAACGGAGGCGATCGAGTCTTGTGGGGAAAAGTGCGCAAACCTCTGCAGAGTGTACAAACTAATCATGATTAGCCGTGTCCCCGGTTATGGACAACTTGAGTATCTAGTACTTGAATATCATGTGAATCTCATCATGTTACTCTAATAAATTTTGTTGGGATGTTAACGATTACTTTTAATTGGGATTGAGAATGCTGTCAACCATTCTCAATGTTTAACAACCACCATGATAGTTAAATAAATTTATTCCTTTGCAGTAGGGAAAAATTGGCTTTTCGCAAAAACCTTATAACCATAGAGCTTTTCCTCCAGCCATATATGCATGTAGTGATAGCCATTATTCATCATCTTCTCTATGGTGTGAATTTGCCAGTACATTCAATGTACTGACCCGTTTCGGGCTGCAACGTCTCATGTTGCAGGTTTTCTTACGACGAGTAAGTGATACGTTAGGGTTACGATTTCTACACTCAACTTTGCCGTTGGTGTTGATGGGAATCCACAACCTTGCTTGCTTCCGCTATATTGGATTGAGGTAATAGTATTTACGTTACTTTATACATGTGATTTACCTCTGTTATAAATCCTTCGAGTACTGTGTGTGTCAGCATACCGATCCAGGGATGACACGTAAGCACAGAGACTTGTCCCATTCGGGTCGGGTCGCTACATTAGCCCCTGAATTGGTCGAGGTTTTGTAGGACAAACGAGTCGATCCTTCGGTGAAGTCTGAGTGCTACGGGAGCACTGAGAATACGTTTCTGAGTCGTGGTTCGTTGTTTGATACATCCATTTTGCATCATGTTTTCTTATTGTTATTTATAATTTTTTATCCATAATAATGCTTTTTGGAGTAATTCTAATTCCTTTCCTCTCATAATATGCAAGGTACACACAAAGAGGGAGAATTCCGGCAGCTAGAAATCTGGACCTGGAAAAGCTACGTCAGGCCACCTATTCTGCACAACTCCAAACAAGCTGAAACTTCACGGAGATTTTTTATGAAATATTTGAAGAATATTGGAGCAAATAACTATCAGAGGGGGCCCACCAGGTGGGCACACCCACCTGGGCGTGCCAGGCAGCCCAGGCGCGCCCTGGTGGGTTGTGCTCACCCAGGCCCACCTCCGATGCCCATCTTCTGGTATATATGTCATTTTGACTTAGAAAAAAGAAGGAGGGGACTTTCGGGACGGAGCGCCGCCGTCTCGAGGCGAAACTTGGGCAGGAGCACTTTTGCCCTTCGGCGGAGCGGTTCAGCCGGGGGAACTTCCCTCCCCGGAGGGGGAAATCATCGTTATCATCATCACCAACAACTCTCCCATCTTGGGGAGGGCAATATCCATAAACATCTTCAACAACATCATCTCATCTCAAACCCAAGTTCATATCTTGTGTTCAATCTTGTTACCGGAACTATAGATTGGTGCTTGTGGGTGACTAGTAGTGTTGATTACATCTTGTAGTTGATTACTATATGGTTTATTTGGTGGAAGATTATATGTTCAGATCCATTATGCTATTTAATACCCCGCTGATCTTGAGCATGATTATCATTTGCGAGTAGTTACTTTTGTTCTTGAGGTCACGGGAGAAATCATGTTGCAAGTAATCATGTGAACTTGATATGTGTTCGATATTTTGATAGTATGTATGTTGTGATTTCCTTAGTGGTGTCATGTGAACGTCGACTACATGACACTTCACACCATATTTGGGCCTAAGGGAATGCATTATGGAGTAGCAATTAGATGGTGCGTTGCGAGAGTGACAGAAGCTTAAACCCCAGTTTATGCGCTATTCCGTAAGGGACCGATTGGATCCAAAAGTTTAATGCTATGGTTAGAATTTCTTCTTAATAATTTTCTCGTAGTTGCGGATGCTTGCGAGAGGGTTAATCATAAGTAGGAGGTTTGTTCAAGTAAGAACAACACCTAAGCACCGGTCCACCCACATATCAAATTATCAAAGTACCGAACACGAACTAGACCAACGTGATGAAAGTGACTAGATGAAAATCCCGTGTACCCTCAAGAACGCTTTGCTTATAATAAGAGACCGTTTTGGCCTGTCCTTTGCCTCAAAAGGATTGGGCTACCTTGCTGCACTTTTTTACTACTATCATTACTTGCTCGTTACAAATTACCTTGCTATCAAACTACTTGGCTACTTACAATTTCAGCACTTGCAGACATTACCTTGCTGAAAACCACTTGTCATTTCCTTCTGCTCCTCTTTGGGTTCGACACTCTTACTTATTGAAAAGAGCTAAAATTGATCCCCTATACTTGTGGGTCATCAAGGTTATCTTCTGGCGCCGTTGCCGGGGAGTGAAGCGCCTTTGGTAAGGAAACATTTATGTAGTGTGCCAAAATTTATTATCACTTGTTACTATGGAAAACAATCCTTTGATGGGTTTGTTTGGGGTATCTTCACCTTGACCGGAACCACAATTAGCCACCCCTCAACCTACTGAAAATATTGAATATGAAATTCCTTCGGGTATGATAGAACAACTGCTAGCTAATCCTTATGCAGGAGATGGAACCGAACATCCTGATATGCACTTGATATATGTAGATTAAATTTGTTGATTGTTCAAGCTTGCAGGTTTACCCGGAGATGAAGTTATGAAAAAGGTTTTCCCTTTATCTTTGAAGGGAAAATCATTGGTGAAAGGGTCGATATAGTTGACTAGAGGTGGGTGAATAGGCAAAACAATTTTTTATCTTTTCTTTACCAATTTAAACTTTGCATCAATGTAGGTTGTCTAGATATGCAACTAGGTGAGCAACCTATATGATGCAACAACAACAAGCACACAAGCAAGCAAGGGATACAACACAATATAAGCTTGCACAAGTAAAGGTAAGAGATGAAGTTACCGAAGTTCCTTCCCTTTGAGAGGAAGTACGTCTCCGTTGGAGCGGTGTGGAGGCACAATGCTCCCCAAGAAGCCACTAGGGCCACCATATTCTCCTCAAGCCCTCACACAATGCGAGATGTCGTGATTCCACTATTGTTGCCCTTGGAGGCGGCGACCGAACCTTTAAAAACAAGGTTGGGGCAATCTCCACAACTTAATTGGAGGCCCCCAACGACACCACGAAGCTTCACCACAATGGAATATGGCTCCGCGGTGACCTCAACCGTCTAGGTTCCTCAAACACCCAAGAATAACAAGATCTGCAAGGGCTTAGTGGGGGGAATCAAATTTCTCTTGGTGGAAGTGTAGATCGGGGCCTTACCAATCCCTAGAAAATCAACAAGTTTAATTGGCTAGGGAGAGAGATCGGGCAAAAATGGAGTTTTGAGCAACAATGGAGCTTGGGAAGGGAAGAGGCAGTCAACTTGGGGAAGAAGACCCCCCTTATATAGTGAAAGGAAAGATCCAACCGTTACCCACCTACTAAGCCCGTGACATGTGGTACTACCGCACATAACCACGGTACTACCGCACAGGCATGCGGTACTACCACTGGGAAGTGCGGTACTACCGCTCGCGCGGCAAGAGCCAGGTGAAGCCCTGTTGCACAAGGCAACGAGCGGTAGAACCGCTGGAGCAGTACTACCGCGCGCCCTTGCGGTAGTGGGCTCATTCTGGGCTGGGAAGGCATGGACTAATATAATTACATCCGTGGCTACTTCCGCTGAGTTTTGGTCAGTGTAAAAATCCGGCACGGTACTACAGCTCACAGGGAGCGGTACTACCGTGTAGGGTGCGGAAGTAAAAAATTACTTCCGCCCCTACTTCCGCTCACGCCACCGTGCAGGGCCAGATGCCATGGTACTACCGCGTGCTAGGAGCGACTACCGCAGCCAAGGGCGGTACTACCATGGGTATCTGCGGTACTACTACTCCCTTGAGCAGTACTACCACACGCCACATACCAGTAGCACTCGGAATCCTTCATCTTCGCAACGACAAGGGGAACAACCGACGCTCCAATGAAGCAAGGAAAGGTGGTGCAAAGGAACATATGTGTACGTGTTGTTTCCACCCTAACCTTTCCGAAGCGGACCCCTCTTAATAGTACGGCTTTCCTACAACTCAAATCCACCGAAAAGAAATGTAGAGAAACGTCGTCTTCGATAGGTTCCGAGGGGCACCGAATCGTCTTGTTCCTAGATATGAGATATCTGAAATGTTCAATGCACACGATTAGTCCGCAAATTCATTGTCATCAATCACCAAAACCACTTAGGGAGAAATATGCCCTTAAAATTGGCATGGTATAAGCTATGCTATGATATCGGATCTTGGAATTGGAATCGTTTGAAATTGGAGTTCCACCAGAAAATTTATGCTATGCATCTAGTTCATCGTGATCGGAATTATATATATAATTTTTGGACTCATGAAGGAGAAAGTATCTCTCTATCTTGGGGGAGGCTTAAGTCAATGTTATATTCATGCCCCAATCATGAGCTCTCAAGAGAAATTATTATCCAGAACTTTTATGCTCAACTTTCTCGTAATGATCAAACCATGCTTGATACTCCCTCCGGTCTTTTTTACTCTGCATATTAGGTTTGTCCGAAGTCAATCTCATCCAACTTTGACCAAGTTTATATAAAAAATTATAGACATTCACATAACAACACCAATATCATTAGATTCATCTTGGAATATATTTTCATATTATATTTATTAGATATTATAGATGCTAATAATTTCTAATATAAATTTGGTCAAACTTAGCAAAGTTTGACTTTCGGCAAATCCAATGTGCAGAGTAAAAAGGATCGGAGTGAGTACTTCTTGTGCTGGCTCTTTTATTAAGAAGACTAATGAATTCCGGTGGGATCTTTTGGAAAGAATTAAACGCAACTCTGAAGATTGGGAACTCGACAAAGGTAAAGAGTTAGGTATTAAACTTAAGTATGATTGTGTTAAATTTTCATGGATACCGATGCTTTTCAAAAGTTTAGCACTAAATATGGACTTGACTCTGAGATAGTAGCCTCCTTTTGTGAATCATTTGTTGCTCATGTTGATCTCCCTAAAGAAAAGTGGTTTAAATATCACCCACCTATTAAACACGAAATCAAAGAACCAGTACCTATTAAAGAAGAAACTATACTTTACAATATTGATCCAGTTGTTCCTACTACTTATATTGAGAAACCACCTTTCCCTGTTAGGATAAAGGAACATGCTAAAGTTTCAACTGTGGTCAACAAAAGCTATATTAGAACACCTAAACCTGATGAACAAATAAAAGTAGAACCTAGTATGGCTATGGTTAAAGATCTCTTGGAAGAAGATATGGATGGGCAATGTTATTTACTTCTGTGAAGAAGCTGCTAGAATTGCCAAACCTGATAAAAAGGATAAACATAGACCTGTTGTTGGCATGCCCATTGAGGGAGTCCTGGACTAAGGGGTCCTCAGGCGTCCGGCCTGTTGGACATGGGCCGGACTAATGGGCTGTGAAGATACAAGACCGAAGATTCTCTCCCGTATCCGGATAGGACTCTCCTTGGCGTGGAAGGCAAGCTTGGCGACCAAATATGAAGATTCTTTCTCTGTAACCGACTTTGTACAAACCCTAGTCCCCTTCAGTGTCTATATAAACCGGAGGGCTTAGTTCGGAAACGGACACAGACATACATGCTAGACTTCTAGCGTTTTAGCCATTACCATCTCGTGGTAGATCAACTCTTGTAATACACATATTCATCAAGATCAATCAAGCAGGAAGTAGGGTATTACCTCCATAGAGAGGGCCCAAACCTGGGTAAACATTGTGTCCCTTGTCTCCTGTTACCATCGACCTTAGACGCATAGTTCAGGACCCCCTACCCGAGATCCGCCGGTTTTGACACCGACATTGGTGCTTTCATTGAGAGTTCCACTGTGCCGTCCCCAAAAGGTTCGATGGCTTCTTCAAACGTCAACAACGATGCTGTTTAAAGGGAACCTTCCTCCCCGGACAGATCTTCGTGTTCGGCGGCTTCGCACTGCGAGCCAACTCGCTTGGCCATATGGAGAATATCGACAGCTACGCCCCTGGCCATCAGGTCAGATTTGGGAGCTTGAACTATGTCGCGGACATCCGTAGAGACTTGATCTTCGACGGATTCGAGACCACGGCAGCTGCTCCCTATCCCTATGATGAACATGACTTAAATCTGTCATCGGACCATACTCAAGAAATTGCACCTGTAACCGCTCCGGCTATAGATCCAGAGCAGATCGCGCCATCCGAGGACAGGAAGCTCAACCCCGCCATGGAAGCCGCAGACTCCGCGGCGTTGGAGTCGCACGCAGACCTAACCTCAGGCGATATCCGTGTATCCGGAACTTCGGAGTCGTTTCCGGTGATAAGTTCCGAACCATGTGCGTCCGCTTATGCCGAGCCTGGTCGGTCATCGATTGTTGAATTCAGTGTAGCGGACATCTTCCTGCACTCGCCTTTAGGCAACGTGCTGAACTCATTAAAAACATGTCCTTAGCGGGGGACTCATGACCGAAATATGTCCGGTTTGAACTGGAGGCTTATGATGGGGAATTTCGCTTCCCACCCGCCACCCACTACATAGCCACTGTCGAGGACTTAACCGACATGCTCAATTACGGCTCAGAAGACATCGATGGTATGGTCGATGATGCAGATGAGGAGCATGGCCAAAACCTGCCGTTTACCGGACGCTGGACGACCACTTCTTCGTACGACGTATAAATGGTGGATACACCCAAAGAGAATAACGGCGAGGACAAGGAAAATCCAGTTGAGGATGAGCCTCCTAAGATACAACCAAAGCGCCAGCGTCAGCGGCGCCGCTCTAAATCCCGCTGCAGCAAGGACAGCAACACCGGCATAGGAGACGATCACACTCCGGACGATGCCAAAGACAATGAAGATCCCGGCGAGCAAACGACCAAACAGGATGAACGGGAAGACGGGCACGTTAGCCCTGACAAACATGCCATACATGAAGACTCGAAGGATAGCAACTATCTTTCGCTCTCCAAGGATGAGGAGAGCCTCGGCAATGAGGATTTCATCGTGCCTAAGGAACCCCTCGAACAGGAGCGCTTTAAACACCGGCTGATAGCCACCGCAAGGAGCCTAAAAAAGAAGCAGCAGCAGCTTCAAGCTGACCAAGATCTGCTCAATGATAGATGGACCAAAGTCCTAGCCGCCGAGGAATACGACCTCAGTGGCCCAGCTAAAAATTATCCTAAGCGCAAATTGCTACCTCTGTTCGGTGATGAGGCGCCAGTGCCCATACCATCATCACACAATGCGGCTAATCGACCACAATGCGGCCACGACAGAACGACAACTCAAGCCGAATACCAGCCTGCCCCACCTTACCGTAAAGGCAGGGATAAAACAGCTCAGGGTTATACATATGACCTTCGGTAGGGCCTGGACAGCAAAGCAAGACATACTAGATCGATCTACGGATCACAAGGATGTGTCCCGACGTGCGACGACGCCTATCTACTTGGACGCGACAAACCTAGTCACGCCCGGGCCGAAAACCGCAGACGGACTCCGTCAGAGCTACGTCATAGTGTGGCCCAATATAGAGGCGCCGCACATCCTCTTTGCTTCACAGACGAAGTAATGTAGCACGAATTCCCAGATGGGTTGAAACCCATGAATATCAAATCATACGACGAAACAAATGATCCCGTGGTATGGATCAAGGATTTCCTCCTCCATACCCACATGGCCCGAGGGGATGACCTTCACGCCATCAAATACTTGTCGTTAAAACTCAAAGGACCAGCTCGGTACTGGTTAAACAGTCTCCCGGAAAACTCTATTGGCTGCTGGGAGGAATTAGAAGACGCCTTCCGCGACAACTTCCAAGGCACATATGTTCGGCCACCAGATGCCGATGACTTAAGTCACATTGTCCAGCAGCCCGGAGAGTCAGACAGGAAGCTCTGGACTAGGTTCTTAGTTAAAAAGAACCAAATCATCGACTGTCCGGACGCGGAAGCCCTAGCGGCCTTCAAACATAGCGTCCGGGACGAGTGGCTTGCCCGCCACCTCGGTCAAGAAAAATCCAAAATCCATGTCAGCCCTTACTGCTCTGATGGCCTGCTTTTGCGCGGGAGAAGACAACTGGCTCGCTCATAGAAGCAACATCACCAGCGATCCGGGCACTTCCGAAGTCCGAGACGACAACGGCAAGCCACGACGCAGCTAGCACAAACGTCGCAATGATAACGAAAGAACGCGCGACACATCGGTCAACACCGGATTCAGCGGTCCCAAACCCGGCCAACGGAAAAAGCCCTTCAAGGAAAATAGAGACAGACCATCCAATTTAGACAGGATATTGTATCGGCCCTGCCAGATCCACAGCCACCCCGACAAAGTAGCTAATCATACCAATAGAAGATGTTGGGTCTTCAATCAGGCCGGCAAGCTCATCGCCGAACACAGGGGGAGGAGGCCGCCCGGTGATAGCGACGACAAAGAGACTCACCAACCGAATACCGGGGGTCAAAAGCAATTTCCCCCCGAAGGAAAAACAATGAATATGGTATACATGACACACAACTCTACATGGGAGCAGGAGAAGCACTCCTTCCGGACTAAAGATTATACTGCGGCAACCTCAGCCGAAGTACAAAGCGGTCTCATTAAACCGCACACCTTGTCGGCCATTAAGCCACCGGTCTCCATTCAACAGGATCGACCAATTCCGGAGCGGACCTAGCAGTTCGGCTTCCGCCGCCCACCTCATGTACCTGCGAAATCTGTATCACGCATACATAACTATGCACTTAAGATACCCTAGGCATCGACGGAAGCACAATACGGACAAGCCTGGAAGCACTCCCATAACCTTTTTTTTTCTAATTACTCTTTCTCTTTCATTATCCTTACCACAGGTGACGCAAAGGCTAATCATCTCAATGGACTCCATCGGAGTTCGGATTCATACACTCACCTAAGGGCTATTTCCGTCAAGGAATCCCCTCACCGAGGACACGCGGCGCAGACGTGCGACAGGAGGTCCAAAATAACTTTTTGTAGACCGCACTCTTTATTTCGAGCCTGTAATGTGCCTTTTTCCTCCGCCTTCGACCCTGAGCATGTCAAATAGACGAGTGTCGGTGTCAAAACCGGCAGATCTCAGGTAGGGGGTCCCGAACTGTGCGTCTAGGCGGATGGTAACAGGAGACAAGGGACACGATGTTTTTACCCAGGTTCGGGCCCTCTCGATGGAGGTAAAACCCTACTCCTGCTTGATTAATATTGATGATATGGGTAGTACAAGAGTAGATCTACCACGAGATCAGAGAGGCTAAACCCTAGAAGCTAGCCTATGGTATTATTGTTGTTCTGTCCTGCGGACTAAAACTCTCTGGTTTATATAGACACCGGAGAGGGCTAGGGTTACACAGAGTCGGTTACAACGGAAGGAGATCTACATGTCCGTATCGCCAAGCTTGCCTTCTACGCCAAGGAAAGTCCCATCCGGACACGGGACGAAGTCTTCAATCTTGTATCTTCATAGTCCAAGATTCCGGCCAAAGGTTATAGTCCGGCTGTCCGGACACCCCCTAATCCAGGACTCCCTCAGTAGCCCCTGAACCAGGCTTCAATGACGACGAGTCCGGCGTGCAAATTGTCTTGGGCATTGCAAGGCGGGTTCCTCCTCCGAATACTTCATAGAAGATTTTGAACACAAGGATAGTGTCCGGCTCTGCAAAATAAGTTCCACATATTGCCATAGAGAGAATAATATTTACACAAATCTAATCTGCTGACGTACTCCGTAGTGTGACATCACACCACGGCCAAGTCTTTATTCGAATCGTTTACTGTCCCACCTCAGCGCGTTTAGCGAGGTGGTTTCCTTGGCACGTTGAGGGAGTCCTGGATTAGGGGGTGCCCGGATGGCCAGACTATACCTTCGGCCGGACTCCTGGACTATGAAGATACAAGATTTAAGACTTCGTCCTGTGTCCGGATGGGACTTTCCTTGGCGTGGAAGGCAAGCTTGGCGATGCGGATATTTGGATCTCCTACCATTGTAACCGACTTTGTGTAACCCTAACCCTATCCGGTGTCTATATAAACCGGAGGGTTTTAGTCCGTAGGACAACAACTCCAACATACAACAATCATACCATAGGCTAGCTTCTAGGGTTTAGCCTCCTTGATCTCGTGGTAGATCTACTCTTGTACTACCCATATCATCAATATTAATCAAGCAGGACGTAGGGTTTTACCTCCATTGAGAGGGCCCGAACCTGGGTAAAACTTCGTGTCCCTTGTCTCCTGTTACCATCCGCCTAGACGCACAGTTCTGGACCCCCTACCCGAGATCCGCCGGTTTTGACACCGACATTGGTGCTTTCATTGAGAGTTCCTATGTGTCGTCGCAATCAGGAAGGATGCCTCTTCCCGTCTTTAAAGACAGCGCCGTTATTGAGGGAGCCTTGGCTGTCGGCCAAACTCTCCGGCTAGGTGGTTTTCTCATGACCGCCTGTTCGGCTGTTGCGCCGACGGTGACCTCTCGGGTCATCAAAAGCAATATTCACGTCAGCTCGGAGCTCGTCGAGTAGTTGGATCCAATGGATCTCTCTTCCGTAAACGAGCTCTTGGATCGCATCGCCGTCTTGGGGGTCACTACGGATTATGACCAGGTTGGGCTTAAACCCGATCTAAGAGAAATTAATTTTCCCCAAGTCACCCATCATGTTGTCGTGGTAGAGGCACAGTGCGGCGACCCTTCATCTATCTTAAGGACTAGCTACGTCCGGATTCCCGATCCCTCCAAGCCGGATATCCGCGGAGGGAAGGATGTAACTCAAGACCTGAACTTAGAATCAGGCAACGGGCTAGACTCATTGGACAACATCCAAGAACCCAAACTTCAGAGTTCGGAAACTCCTTGGCCTCTGAGTCCCAGATTAGGTGAGGTCTCGGAATTAATTCCACCCACCCTCCCGAACATAAGCGATATATCCCAAATCAGGCAAAAGCCCGAAGAAACAGTACATCATTACTGGGCAAGGTTCCTCCTGGTTATGAACAAGATAAAGGACTGCCGAGAGGAAGACGCAATCTCAATCTTCTGCAAAAATTGCACGGACCAAGGAATTCTCAACGCCATAAGTCATCGTGATATTACACGCTTTACTGACTTGGCGTCCATACTACAAAAGTACTGTGCGATGGAAAGCGCCTGGAAAACCGAAATTAAATTTTGGGACAATCCGGCCCTGAATAGAAACCTCGTCCGAAATAAAAGGGTGCATAATCATCAGACACCCGGGTCAAAAACCAAAAAACCAAAACCCTCTACAGGGCATGGAACCGTACTGGAGGGATGGCTTAATGGACCCTATAAAATTCATAGTACAGAGGACGCCACACCAACTCACAGCCTTAGAGCATGTTGGATAATCCGGCAGGTGGCCAAAATCGGCGAAGATCTCCTAATTCCGGAGGCCACAGAAAGCCACCCCAGGGACCCCAGTACAGTTTTAACAGTCTTCGAGACTTTCACATCAAATAATATGCGAAAAAGAACACTCCACAGCCTCGCCGAAGTCTGCCAAGTAGCAACAATAAACCCATGGAGTGACACGGCTATTACTTTTAATGCCAGTGATGAACCTAAGTTCCGAACAGCTCGAGCACCAGCCGCACTGGTCCTTAGTCCAATAGTGGACGACGTTCGCCTCACCAAGGTACTCATGGACGGAGGCAGCGGATTGAACCTCATTTACGAGGAAACCCTTCAAAAGATGGAAATAGACTGGAACCGCATTGAGCGAAGCAATACAACCTTTAGAGGAATAATCCCCAGTCGAGAAGCGCGCTGCAACGGAAAAATCACACTAGATGTGGTGTTCGGCATGCTGGATAATTACAGGTTCGAAGAGGTCACATTCCAGGTGGCCCCGTTCAGTAGCGGATACCACGCTCTGCTAGGGCGGGAAGCATTTACAATCTTCCAAGCAATACCACATTACGGGTACATGAAGCTCAAGATGCCCGGGCCGAACGGAATCATCACTCTCGCTAGTGATCCGGACATAGCACTCCGCGCCGAAAACAAAACAGCCGCGTTGGCCCTTGAGGCACTGTCCGAAGCCCTAGCGGCTGAGGAACTGACTACGCTGCGCTCCACGGTAAACAAGGACGATGTGATACTCGATAAAAGATCCAAGTCCACCTCCTTTAAACCGGCGGATGAAATAGTCAAATTCCAGGTCCATCCAACGGACCCCAATAAAACAGCTTCCATCGGGGCACGACTAAACCCTGATGTAGACGCCGCACTACGAGAGTTCCTACGTGAGAACTGGGACATTTTTGCCTGGCACCCATCAAACATGCCAGGAATCCCACGTAGGCTGGCCGAACACAGCTTAAATATCCTAAAAGGATTCAAACCAGTCAAACAAGCCCTTCGGCGCTTCTCTGAACCCAAGAGACAGGCCATGGGAGAGGAGCTAGCCAAGCTATTGGAGGCCGGATTCATCAGAGATATAAAACATCCGGACTGGCTAGCAAATTTGGTGATGGTACCAAAAAAGGACAAATCCTGGCGCATGTGTGTCGATTTTAAAGACCTTAACAAGGCTTGCCCAAAGGATCCCTTCCCCTCCCCTGCATCGATCAAATTATCGATGCCACGGCAGGACACGATTCGTTGTGTTTCCTCGACGCATACTCCGGCTACCATCAGATGGCAGAATCATACCAAGCCGCAACGGCATTCATCACCCCATACGGCCCATTCTGCTTCAACACAATGCCTTTTGGGCTAAAAAATGCCGGCGCAACATATCAGCGCATGATTTAGACATGTCTGGCAAACCAGATCGACAAAACAGTGGAGGCATACGTGGATGATGTGGTTGTAAAGACAAAACATGTCGAATCTCTAGTAGACGACTTGAGGCTTACATTTGATAACCTCCGAACATATGACATCAAGCTAAACCCGGAAAAATGCGTTTTCGGCATTCCAGCCGGAAAGCTCTTGGGCTTCATTGTATCCGGTAGAGGAATCGAAGCAAATCCAGCCAAGATCCGAGCTTTGTCACAATTGGATATCCCAAAGGACCTCAAACAAATAAAAAAATTAACCGGATGCGTGGCGGCTCTAAGCCGCTTTATCTCCCGTTTGGGAGAAAAGGCACTACCCCTCTATCGCCTCCTTTGGCGCACCGAACACTTCGAGTGGACGGATGCCGCCACGGCCAGACTCGACGAAATAAAAGCCATATTGGCAACAAATCCAGTCCTGGCCGCGCCAAACATTGGCGAACCAATGCTATTGTACATTGCAGCAACCTATCAAGTTGTCAGCGCAGTACTCGTCGTCGAACGGGAAACGGACGGACACAAATTCCCCCTTCAAAAGCCGGTTTACTACGTGTCCACTGTCCTCACCCCATGCAAATCACGGTACCCACATTATCAAAAGATTGCATATGCGGTATTCATGGCATCCCGGAAGCTACGACACTACTTTCAAGAGTGTTCAATCACAGTAGCATCGGAAGTACCACTCAACGATATTATAAACAACCGCGACGCAACGGGCCGAATTGCAAAATGGGCCATCGAACTCCTCCCGTTCGACATAACTTATAAGCCACGGCGAGCTATCAAGTCGCAAGTTTTGGCTGACTTCGTCGCAGAATGGACGGAGGCCGAACTCCCTAAAGAATACGACACATATTCAAACTGGATCATGCATTTCGACGGCTCCAAAATGTTGGTCGGTCTAGGGGCTGGCGTCATTTTGACATCCCCCACAGGAGACACAGTCCAGTATGTACTCCAGATTATGTACACGGACTCCAACAATGCAGCCGAATATGAGGCCCTCCTACATGGTCTCCGGATGGCAGTATCCATGGGTATTCAATGCCTAGAGGTGCGCGGGGATTCGAACCTCGCGATATCCCAGATAAATGGAGACTTCGATGCCAAGGATCCAAAAATGGCAGCTTACCGCAATGCCATCCTAAAAATGTCAGCTCGGTTCGAGGGGCTCGAATTTCACCATATAGCCCGAGAAAACAATCAGGCGGCAGACGTCCTGGCACACATCGGCGCTAAACGCGACGTGATCCCCCCCCCCCAAACATCTTCCTGGAAAGGCTGTTCAAGACATCCGTAGTATGGGAAGGGGAACATGGTAATATTAGCCCGGACCCAACCACACTGCCCGATGCCGAACAATCTGACATGATCGGAGGCTCTGCCAATGAAATCACAACTTCAGCCCATGTAATAATGGTCGTCATCGCCCCGTGGACAGAACCATTCCTAGCCTACCTTACTAGGCAGGAACTCCCAGAGGACCAAAGCGAGGCACGCTGCATAGTGTGGCGATCTAAAGCCTATAAACTCCATGAGGGAGAACTTTATAAGAAAAGCACTACCGGAGTCCTTCAAAGGTGCATCACTGAAGAGGAAGGGCGGAACCTGCTGGCTGAAATTCATGCTGGACTCGGTGGTCATCACGCTGCAGCTCGGTCCCTTGTAAGCAAGGCTTTCCGTACAGGCTTTTATTGGCCGACGGCCCGGGCAGACGCTCAGGACTTGGTCCAACAATGCGTCGGTTGCCAGCTTTTTGCAAACCAAAGCCATATGCCACCTACCGCACTCCAAACTATCCCCATCACTTGGCCCTTCGCGGTCTGGGGGCTTGACATGGTTGGACCCCTTAAAGGGGAACTAACAGGAAAAAATACTTACTGGTCATGGTGGATAAGTTCACCAAATGGATAGAAGCCAAGCCTGTTAAGACGGCCGAATCCGGACCAGTGATAGACTTTATATCCGGGGTCGTACACCGTTACGGCGTCCCCCACAGCATCATCACTGATAACGGCACGAACTTCACTGCTGACGAGGTAAAACTCTGGTGCAAAAACATGGGCAACAAGCTCGATTATGCTCCATCTATCACCCACAAACTAACGGCCAGGTCGAACGTGCAAATGGTCTTATCATGAGCGGCATCAAACCTAGATTAGTGCGGTCCCTCAAGGAATCCAACACGCACTGGGTAGAGGAGCTCGACTCCGTACTCTGGGGGCTGCGGACCACACCGAATCGCACCACCAGATACACACCAATCTTTATGGTGTACAACACAGAGGCAGTTCTGCCTTGCGACATAATTCGTGACTCACCTCGAGTGCGCATGTACGAAGAAAGAGAAGCCAAGCTCGATCGGCAGGACAGTCTGGACGCCTTGGAGGAGGAGCGCGACGTGGCAAAAGCCCATTCCGCATTTTATCAACAACAGGCTCGAAGATATCAAAGCAGAGAAGTGCGGGCCAAAAATTACAACATTGGCGAATTAGTTCTACGCCTGCCGGACAAGAAAAAGGACAAACTCAAGCCCAAGTGGGAAGGTCCCTTCATAATCGACCAAGTCCTAACTGGAGGAGCGTACCGCCTGCGAGATGCCTCGGATAACCGACTCGAGCCGAACCCATGGAAGGCAGCCCGTCTCCGAAGATTCTACGCCTAGCGCCGGACTCTGTGTTCGTCTCCTTCCTCTGTCCATTTTTTACATTTTCTGTCCTAAATTTCTCTCCGTCCACCCTTTCTTTTTTTCCTTTTATAACCATTAAAGGCTCAACAAGTCACGCGTTACTCGCGCTCACTACACCTGGGGGCTTCTTTAAACAGAAGCTTATTTATACGAGCTTTACGCCCAAAACATGTGTCAAACTTCCGCATGTACCTTTTCTTCACCATTATATGCATCAATATGACTTAAGTTTTGGCCAAGCTAGGTTGCCTGGCTCCTGTGCTTACCCCTATGTTCCCGATTATTCGGCTAGGTGGTAAAGGGAGCACCTCTGCGATTGTTACTGCCGGATCAGCCGGATGTGTACCTCAGACTGGGTGAAGCCGAAAGCTAGCGTTCTTAAGGGAATATTCGGTTGGTGAACTAAAAGATGACCTTTTTTACTTATCTATATGTATGCCCCAAGATGCTTTTCCTGCGTTCACAGTTCGGACATGCACTTTAGGGCATGCCTCCCAGAGAAAGGAACCCCTAACGGAACTATTCTCTCTGGAAGATGTTTCTTACTAACCATGTAATATAACATAACTAGTTGGGCACTTGTTTGATAAAGCACTAATGACCCCTACGCCTGGTCTCCATGCATACCCCGGTTCTTACATAACCGCTAGGGTATTCGGACACACTCCGGACCGTCAGGTCCCGAGGCCGAAGCGAAAAGGTCGGCAACGACAAACTATCTACAATCCGGCTAGAAGGCAT
Source organism: Aegilops umbellulata (assembly GCA_032464435.1). Taxonomy (NCBI): domain Eukaryota; kingdom Viridiplantae; phylum Streptophyta; class Magnoliopsida; order Poales; family Poaceae; genus Aegilops; species Aegilops umbellulata. The sequence continues at coordinate 266,416,864 of CP136056.1, forward strand.
TACACATGTCAATTAAAAGTTACATAGTCACTTTGACTAATTGTATTCCTCTTCAATACCATCCAACAGGTTGTCTAATTTACAGTCCTGCTGGGAATACTTTGCGGCCAATTCTACTTGGCCGTATACTAAGCTTACAGAGATCTCCTTCCCATCGGGCCCCACAGGTCCGACCTCGGCCATGTGGTTTGGGCCAGCCTTTGTGTACCGTGTCTTCACCATGGCCCAGGCCTCCCTAGTGCCTTGACGGCAGGCCGATATCTTCCACAACTGGAAGCGCCGCCGCGCTCCCTTCAGCTTCTCCGCAAGCTCTCCAAGGCCCTCGAGCATGGGGAAGGATGGCCATAAGGCTTGGGCAACACCCTGCATCGCCTGCCGAACTCGTTTGTGCAGTTGCGAGAGCTCGGGAAGAAGGTCACCTGTTGAATCGGGCATCTCCTCTGCAGGACGTCCTGTTAGCATACCTACAGACATAACTCTGTTAGTCGACTTCCCCACCGAACTCCCTTTTTAGAGTTCGTTTAAGCACTTACTGTATATGCCGCGTCGAAGCCGTTGATTCTCCTTAGTGGAGTCCGACAGCTGGGCCCGAACATCCTTCAGTTCAACGCCCAGCTTGGTGTTGGCATCTTGGAGATCGTTCTTCTCCCGCCTCACCTTTGTGAGCACGCTCTCACCAGCCTCCAGCTGGCGTAGGAGTTGTTGCTTTTCCGGATTTAATCCGACGACATCTGCAATTTCATTTGTCAGATTTGTACCCACGCCGCACTTCGCAAAATATTTATCTTTCAAAGCATAAATTACCAGAGGGGGTATCCTTGGGCTCCCCTACCGCGGCTAGTGCGGCCTCAAGTTGGGCTTTGCACTCTTCCAGCTCCTGGGATAGTAGGGTATTCTTTTCTGTAAGAGCCTGCATAACAAATGATCCTTAAATCAGTTATTCTAACTGTTTCAAGTCTCGGGAGCTACTGGTATATATATATATATACCAAAATTTTCTTACCCGTATGTCTTTTTACATATTGCTCCGTGGCTCTGGTTAAACCATTTTGAGCGGCACGGAGGTACGCATCTCCCGAGTTGAAGGCATCCAATGCCTCTTGGGAGAAACAAGCGTCGCGAAGAACTGTCCGGCGACGCCTGTGGTTCATGGCACTCTCCACCTCGGAATTAGTGGCAGACAGCCTATCCGCATCCTTTGTCGCAGGAGCGTCCGGTGCGCGCCTTGTGTTCGCCTGCGCTTCCGGGCCAGGCTTTGGAGCCTGGCTGGTGGAGGCATGATTGGCAACCTCCCCGGATATAGTCCGGCGAGGTCTCTTCGTCCTAAAGAGAGCACGAGCGTTAATATGCCCTGAAGGAATAAAACCTGGGAAAAAGATGGTGCGCTTTACCTTTGCGCCGGCGTCTCAGTCCGGACTCCATTCCTTTTTGCCCCACGGGGTCCCATGGCCCCTCGTTGGCTAGCCGCCGCCGGCTCGGCCTCCCGCCTCGGAAACCTCCCCTTCAAAACACGGTTGTTGTCAGGGAAACTGAAACACATGAGGATGGATTCCTTCCCAAAGTGATGAGACTCCGGTCTTTGTTACCTGGGAGGCCGGGATTAGCCCTGGGTAATCGACCATAATGGCCACCAGGGTATCATCCTTGCTCAGCTGATGAAATACCCCGTCAACCAGCTCCACAACTATATCCGGATCCTCTTCGGAGTCCGGATCAAGGGACCATTCTGGATCCTCGGGCTGTGGAGGATGGCTGCTTATATCCTTTACTTCCTGATGCAGTTCCTGCGTTGAAGTCGTCAGACTACATATTTGGTCATGGGAATATGAAACGGATGGTAGAGCAAAATTGTCTGCTTACCCAACTCGGAGGGTTGTACATAGTAAATCCACCCTGGGGGTTGACGTGGAGGAATTCCTCCTCTTCTCCCTTGTACAAAGACGACAAGATCTTTATCAGAGCGGCAGCCGAGTTCGGCCCTTACGACCGCAACGGGTGGCGTCATCTTCCCCGTTAAAATCCCACATGGGGTGGCCTCTATACTGCAGTATATAAAACCACTCCGAAGGCCAGTCCTCGGACGCCTTCTTTGGGGTTCCGGATAGATATCCGGTCCCGGCGATGCGCCACACTTCGGCTCCGCCCACTTGATATATGGACCCCTCCTGAGAACGAGGCACCAGGCAGAATAGCCTCTTCCACAGCGCGAAATGAGCCTCAATACCCAAGAACAACTCGCAAAGGGCAACGAAGCCCGCGATATGCAATATAGAGGCAGGCGTGAGGTTGTGCAGCTGGAGGCCGTAGAACTCCAAAAGCCCCCGGAGAAACGGATGAATTGGAAATCCGAGTCCTCTTATTAGATAAGGGACGAGGCATACCCGCTCTCCTTTGGAGGGATTAGGGGCGCTCTCCGCTTGCTCTCCGCCATTATAGGTTGCGAGTCCAGCTCGAACTGGAACCATATAGGCCAGAGGGAGGAATCCCTTGGTCTGAAGCGATACTAGCTCGCTATGCGGGATGGAGCACCTCTCCCAGTCTCCCGGCTTAGGGCTGGATGGGCGAGAAGAGGAGTTGCGATGGTTGGCCATGGTGGAATGGACCTTTGCTAAATGCGCTCTGATGACTGCTCGCGGAAGGGAGAAGATGTGATTTGGATCTAAATCCCCATCTCTTTAATAGGTGGCTCATTTACACGGCCAGGGGTGTGAATGTAAAAGCACCCAGACTTTTCGTATTCGTTCGACACGTGGAAGGCCACCATTATTGGGTGAAGAAGCCAAGGAGCGCTACATTATGAAAACCGGACATTATTCAACAGGTACGTAGAGTTTGGAGAAGAACCCGCCTTGCAGTGCCGAAGACAATCTGCGCGCCGGACTCGTCGTCATTGAAGCCTGGTTCGGGGGCTACTGAGGGAGCCCTGGATTAGGGGGTGTCCGGATGGCTGGACTATACCTTCAGCCGGACTCCTGGACTATGAAGATACAAGATTGAAGACTTCGTCCCGTGTCCGGATGGGACTTTCCTTGGCGTGGAAGGCAAGCTTGGCGATGCGGATATTTGGATCTCCTACCATTGTAACCGACTTTGTGTAACCCTAACCCTATCCGCTGTCTATATAAACCGGAGGGTTTTAGTCCGTAGGACAACAACTCCAACATACAACAATCATACCATAGGCTAGCTTCTAGGGTTTAGCCTCCTTGATCTCGTGGTAGATCTACTCTTATACTACCCATATCATCAATATTAATCAAGCAGGACGTAGGGTTTTACCTCCATCGAGAGGGCCCGAACCTGGGTAAAACTTCGTCTCCCTTGTCTCCTGTTACCATCCGCCTAGACGCACAGTTCAGGACCCCCTACCCGAGATCCGCCGGTTTTGACACCGACACACGTCTTGTCAAAGCAGAGATCGTGTCCCCTTATTCCGGGATTCTCATCAATACGGGCGTGGGTAACCCAACCGCGCCATTGATTACGGCGCTTGGGAGATAAGCGAGTTTTACCAGGCTGGTGGGGGCACGCAGTTTTGTCCGCCCATATAAGGGGATAAGGATCCACCTTTTCACCTACGCCTTCTTCCTCCTTTGCTCATCCATTTTTGCATACTCGAGCTCCAGCGCCCAAGTTCGCACTCCCCACCTCAACCTTCTCCAGCCATGTCCGGAGCGGGAGGCAAGTGGATGGTCTCCTCTGTCACGGAGGGACACATCAAAAAACTGAGGAAGGCCGGATACTTGTCTGACGACATCGCGCACCGGCTTCCCGAAGAGGGGCAGCTCATCCCCACCCCTAGGCCCCATGAGAGGGTGGTGTTCCTCACCCATTTCCTCCGCGGACTAGGTTTCCCTCTCCACCCATTTGTCCGGGGGATCATGTTCTACTACGGCCTGGATTTCCACGATCTGGCCCCGAACTTCATCCTCAACATCTCGGCGTTCATCGTCGTGTGCGAGGCCTTCCTCTGCATCCAGCCCCACTTCGGCTTATGGCTGAAGACCTTCAATGTGAAGCCGAAGGTAGTGGGCAGCCGCCAGGCGGAGTGCGGAGGCGCCATGGTGGGCAAAATGCCCAACGTCCTATGGCTCGAGGGCTCCTTCGTGGAGACCATAAAGGGGTGGCAATCGGGATGGTTCTACGTCACCGAGCCGCGCGACCCTGCATGGGTCGCAACCCCCGAGTTCCGATCCGGAATCCCCACGCGGCTCACCTCCTGGAAAGAGAAGGGCCTGCCGTGGGGCAAAAAAGGAGAGCTGACCGGACTCCAAACATGCATCCAAACCCTGGTGAACAAGAAGCTCAAGCTTGTCAATGTAGTCCAGGTCATGCTCATCCGCTGGATACTTCCGTGCCAACAACGGGCTTTCAGCTTATGGGAGTTCAATCCGGCCCAGCACCGAACTCTAAGCAGGCTCTTCGACACAACGTACGAAGATGCCTGGAAGGTGCTATTCAAGGGTGCCGAAGCTCCCGCATTCGCTACTGAGGAGCGCGGATTCAGCGCGCAGCGTCAAGCCAGCGTGGTAAGCTGTTTTTACCTCTTATAGGATATTTATTTTTCATAGTTTGACTCTATGCGGGGTCTAAGCTCCCTTACCTTTGACAGGATTGGTAGGAGACGTCCAGACAGATCGACTGTCCGGCTCCTTTGCCCGAAGACCCAGCAGACGCTCGCTTGGAAAAGCTACTGGTTCTGGACCCCTATGTGGTGCCAGAGAACAAGGCCAAGAAGAAGGCCACGGGAACCCGAAAGAGTTCCCGGCGCCCGGTGGAATCGAACTCGTCGTCCGATGATTCCGAGGCGGACTCCTCCCACGAAGACGACGAGGAGGAAAGAGAAGTCTCTCCCCCAACGGGGGGAGACAAGAAAAGGAAGGACGCCCCAACGGGGGAGGCTGGAGGGTCCAAGAAAGGAAGGACCCTCCCTCCGGACTACTCTACCAACACCGACGACGACGAAGAGGAGTGGCCGCACAGGGCCAAGCCCCCGGCAAAATCGTAGGTGTTCGGATACCAGAATGACTCATGGTGTTCCTTTATTGCATAGTTTTTCCTGACGCCGAATATATTTATGTAGTCCGCCCAAAGACCGGCTCGACGTGTCGTCGAGAGGTTTCCTGGATTTGTCGGATGTGAACAGCACTTCACTTCCGGCCGCCTCCTCCCCTCACCTTACGGATAATGCCGAGGTGTTGTCCCAGGAGGCTCCAGGCCAGGAGGAGGTGGTCCTGGAGGCGCCGCAAGGCGACCTCCCGGACTCCAGGCACCAAGGGGACAAAACCCCCGAGGGCTCTAAGTCCGGCCCCAGGCCGGACACCGCACAGGAACCTTCGAAGGTTTTGGAGTCCGGCAGGCGGCCCCCTAAGAAGAAGGGCAAGCCTACGACACCAGTGACCTCCGCCCAACCGGAGGCACCGGATAACTTGCTGGAGGTGCTTAATGGCACCTCCATCGACGAGGAGCACCACACTATTATGAGTGCGGTGATTCAGAAGGTTCAGTCCGCCAAGAGCGGGCTGACCGAAGCCTGTGCCAGCCTGTTGACAGGCTTTGAGGTATGTAAAAAATACGTAAAAATATTACCGCATAGACAGTAGCCCCTGATGCTCTATTTGGCGTTCGGAAAGAAAAGCCGAATAGAGGATCTAATAACATTCGCGGGATTCTAACATAATTAATTCAATATGCGTATGCAGGCTTCGCTGCTAGCCTCCGCCACACTGACTGCGGAGGTGGATGCGCTGAAGCAGAGCCTTGAGCGGTCCGAGCAGGAGCTCGGTCTCGCCAAGAAGGAGCTCGGGGAAAAAGAAGGTAAGTAATACCTTGTGTAGTATAATATAAAAAGATGCAGTTGCAAACAATGACATGATCGCTATTTGTGTCATAGGGGCCACGACTGAGGTGGCGACCCTTAGGCAAGCGCTGTCCGAGGCCAAATAGAAGGCGGCCACGGAACGCACTGAGCGGGAGAAGCATGAGGCGTGGGTTGGTGAGGTGCAGCAAGAGCTCCAGGCTCTCGTGAAAAAACACGAGAGTTTGGAGCTTGACTCAAAGACGCGAGAGTCCGAGCTCGCGGCGGCCCTTGAAAGCGCCAAGTTTGCCAAGGCCGAAGCCCAAAAAGCCCTCCAGGAAGTTGAGGCGATGAAGAAGATAGCGGCGGGTAAGGCTTTCTTTATGCAAAGAAAGCACGTGGAAGTGAATTACTTATTACTTACCCGAATCCGGAGCTCTCCAGGAGCATTCACAGATTTGCCCCGTAGGGTGTCAGATGCCGCCGCTTTCTACTGAGCCGAGGAGGGCAGCTCGACGAAGAAGGTGTTCTATTCTCAGTATGCTGAGGCCGGACACCCAGTGCCTTTGAGCGACCAGTTGAAGCAACTGGTCGAGCTCCACAAGGTGGCCGAACAGGCCCTGAAGGGCTTTATAGTTCGGCTGTGGCCTGGAGAGGCCCTGCATGGGAGCTACTTCGGGCTGGTGAGGCGGCTGGTGGACGCCTGTCCAAGGCTTGACATCGTCAAGCGTTTCGTCTGCATCGAGGGTGCCCGTAGGGCCCTTGCCCGTGCTAAGGTGCACTGGGGCAAATTGGATGCCGTGAAGCTTGTGAAGGACGGGCCGCCGCAGGGCAAGGAGCATTGCCACCCCGAGATGTATTACGAGGGCATCCTGAAGGGTGCCCGCCTTGTGGCGGATGAATGCTCGAAAGATGTAATATTTGAGTGAAACTCGTTCGTTTTATCCTGTGCGCTGAAAACTTGTTCATATGCGCTATGCAATGCTTGTTTAATTTAAAATATTACCTTCTATGCGGCCGTTTATTAAATTTGAGAGATGGCGAGTCGTCGGCTTCTTCCCCCATGCCACGAGTGCTGGGGTGTTCGGGATAAACCTAAGCACTCATTTTCCCATTCTTGGGTCCTTCGAGGGAGGTGCTCAGCACAACGAACAAGGCAATCGGACTATAATGCGTTATCACTCTCACTTAGCCAGAGAATTCTATAATTTTAAATTTCGGCGAAGCCCCTAGTGTTCGGAAGACCGAGTTCGGGGCGCTATACACGCCTAGGCCGGACAAAGCCGACTCCTCGCTCTAAGCGGCATAAGTCTTTAGGGACTCGAAACCTACCGAACAGCGACCAGCTCTCGCCCTATCATGACAGTCGGTTTTAGCTTTCTCTACTGAGGTGCTTAGGCCCAGCTCAACTGGGGCACAATCGCAGTAGTTCTCCCAGCGCTACCTTTGCCGATATAGTGGAACGTAAGGTACCAAAACATGGGAGTCGGGCAAACCCAACTATTGACCAAAGACATGATTCGGAGCTGATGCATATAATGCTATAAGTTTGGAGGGCCGCACTTGTGAAAGTGTTCGGACTTCTCACGCCGTATGATGGGGTGCTTGAGCCCCTGGCGTATTGACCGTACCAAAGTGTACGGGTGCTAAATGTCATAATTGAACATATATATTAAAAAGGAAATGAATAGAGAATGCAGTAATGAGCTGAAGCTAAGCATTGTTTATTTTAAAATGCTGCTGTAAAAGCAGAACGATACAAATAGTGCGGTAAGCAAGAGATGGGACTATTTGACATGTCCCCCTCCAGGGGTGAGCTGCGAGACGATATGTAAGACAAGTATTTTGCTCGTTATAGAGACCACCTGGGAATTTCGACGTAGCTTCCTGCCTCCTTGGTTGTTGCATCGTGTGTTCGGCGATTTTACTGCCGGACATACCTTCTGTATGATGGAGTCCTGAAAGTAAGAAAAAATGACGAAATCGGGAGCCCCTAGTGCGGTTGAACTGCATTTAGGGCATGTCGTGGACGTGCCCCCTCCTGTGCCCATGGAATTTTCACAGCGTAGTTATGTACGCGTAGCACTGATTTCACAGTTTCGCGAGGGCTGGGGTTGGGGCCGTATTGCTACGCTTGCTCGGAACGTGCCAGGCGGTCTTGTTGTAGGTTACTTCGGGTGCGCTTGACGGTGTCCGGACGTTTAAAAGTCGGACTGGAGAATTGCCTTGAGAGGCTCCTCTGTACTTTCGCTGCCAGTGCCGCCGTATGCTCCTCCGTTCGGAGAGAGCGCTCGGTGTTTCCATTGACCGTAATGACTCCTCGAGGGCCTGGCATCTTGAGCTTGAGGTATGCGTAGTGTGGCACCGCATTGAACTTTGCAAATGCGGTTCGTCCGAGCAGTGCGTGATAGCCACTGCGGAACGGGACTATGTCAAAGATTAATTCCTCGCTTCGGAAATTATCCGGGGATCCGAAGACCACCTCAAGTGTAACTGAGCCTGTACAGTTGGCCTCTACACCTGGTATGACGCCTTAAAAGTCGTTTTTGTGGGTTTAATCCTTGAGGGATCTATGCCCATTTTCCGCAATGTATCCTGATAAAGCAGGTTCAGGCTGCTGCCGCCGTCCATAAGGACTCTAGTGAGGTGAAATCTGTCAATGATTGGGTCAAGAACCAATGCGGCGAATCCGCCATGACGGATGCTAGTGGGGTGGTCCCTTCGATCAAAAGTGATCGGGCAGGAGGACCATGGGTTGAACTTTGGGGCGACTGGGTCCAACGCATATACGTCCCTGAGTGCACGCTTCCGCTCCCGCTTGGGGATGTGGGTTGTGTATATCATGTTCACCATCCGCACTTGTGGGGGGAAGCCCTTATGTCCACTATTCTTTGGCACCGGGGCTCTTCGTCCTCATCGTTGTGCAGCCCCTTGTCTCTATTTTCGGTATTTAACTTACCGGCCTGCTTGAACACCCAACAATCCCTGTTGGTGTGATTGGCTGGCTTTTCGGGGGTGCCATGTATCTGGCACGAGCGATCGAGTATTTGGTCCAAACTGGACGGGCACGGGTATTTCTTTTGAATGGCTTTTTCCGCTCACCGGGTTTAGAGCCTCTGAATCCGACATTAACTGTCGTATCCTATGCACTGTCGCTGTTAATGCGGCGCTTGTGCTTGTTGCTACGCGACCTGCCATTACTGTCCTTGGTATCCGAATTACCAGGGCTCTTGGTCATGTTATTGCTACGAGCCAGACAGCTGTCTTCTCCCGCGCAAAAGTGGGTCATGAGTGTCGTGAGAGCTGCCATTGATTTCGACTTTTCCTGTCCTAGGTGCCGGGCTAGCCACTCGTCACGGATGTTATGCTTGAAGACTGCTAGAGCCTCTGCGTCCGGACAGTCGACGATTTGGTTTTTCTTGGTTAGGAACCGTGTCCAGAATTGTCTGGCTGATTCTTCTGGCTGCTGAATTATGTGGCTCAGGTCATCGGCGTCTGGTGGTCGCACATAGGTGCCCTGGAAATTGTCGAGGAATGCGGCTTCCAGGTCCTCCCAACAACCAATTGATTCTGCTGGCAAGCTATTAAGCCAATGCCGAGCTGGTCCTTTAAGCTTGAGTGGGAGGTATTTGATGGCATGTAGATCATCACCGCAGGCCATGTGGATATGAAGGAGATAGTCCTCGATCCATACGGCAGGGTCTGTTGTGCCATCGTATGATTCGATGTTTATGGGTTTGAAACCCTATGTGATTTGATGATCCATTACTTCATCTGTGAAGCATAGTGGGTGTGCGGCCCCTCTGTACTAGGCTATGTCACGACGTAGCTCAAATGAGCTTTGTCTACTGTGTTTGGCCCGGCCGGACTTACTGTATCCGGCATGACGGTTATCTTCTCGTGTCGTGGGGCGCCCACGCGATCCGTAGATCGATCTTGTTTGCCTTGCCTTGTCCTCCAACATATCGCGTAGGTCTGGCACATTTCCCCGTGCCTTGGTGTTTTTTGAGCGACGCCGGAGTGCGGCTTGAGTGGAGGGCCGAGAGGCCTCTCTGTCGCGGCCGCGAGGTGGCCGATCGGCCGCCTCATGCGCTGGTGATGTAGGTTTAAGTGCTTCCTCCTCCAATCGGGGTAGCAACCTGCGCTTCGGGTAGCTCTTGGAGGGGCGTTCGAGTTCGTATTCCTTGGCTGCAAGGATTTCAGTCCATCTGTCGGCTAGCAAATCTTGATCAGCTCTAAGCTGTTGCTGCTTTTTCTTAAGGCTACTCGCCATGGCCATAAGCCTGCGCTTAAAGCGCTCTTGTTCGACGGGATCCTCAGGCTCGACAAATTCGTCGTCGCCGAGGCTTGCCTCATCTTCGGAGGGAGGCATGTAATTATCCTCCTCTTCCTCTCTATCTGCCGCCCTCTTAGGAGGGCTGGCTTCTCCATCTTCCTGCATTGAGTCTTGCTGGAGGGAGTTGTCTTCAGCACTGTCCGGGGTGTTATTATCTCCCGTGCCGGTATCACCGTTTTTGCTTTGGCGGGACTTAGAGCGGCGCCGCTGACGCTGGCGCTTGGGTTGCTTCTTGGAGGGGTCATCCCCTGTTGTTCCATCGCCATTGGCTTCTTTGGGTGTATCCACCATATATATGTCGTATGACGAGGTGGCTTTCCAGTGCCCTATAGGCGTTGGTTCATGTTCGTCTGCTACATCGTCGTCCATACCATCGATGCCTTCGGAGTCGAAGTCTAGCATGTCGGTCAAATCATCGACAGTCGCTATGAAGTGGGTGGTCGGTGCGTATCGAATTTCTTCGTCGTCCGCATCCCAATCCTATTGGCCATAATCCAGCCAGGACTCTCCTGACAAAGAGAGAGACCTTAGTGAATTCAGAATATCACCGAAGGGCGAGTGCTGAAAGATGTCCGTGGCGGTGATCTCCATGATCGGCGCCCAATCGGATTTGATTGGCAGGGGCGCGGAAGGTTCGGGGTCTGAAGAGGAGTCCGGCACCTTGGAGTCACGAGCTTCGCAAAGGACAAGGCTGGCGTTCGGCTCGATCGCCGTAGAGATTGCATCCCCCGAGGCGGGGTTCAGCCACCCGTCCTCGATTGGCGCAGTCGGCTCTGAGCTAAGGGTCAGAGCGGACACGGGTGCGGCTTCCAGGGCACTGTTCGGCGGCAGAGCTAGATCATGCCCATCGTAACAGTGCGGCGCGCTCGGCTGTGACAAGAATCCGTCGAAGATCAAGTCTCTGCGGATGTCAGCCGTGTAGTTCAAGCTTCCAAATCTGACCTGATGGCCAGGGGCGTAGCTTTCAATCTGCTCCAGATGGCCAAGCGAGTTGGCCCGCAGTGCGAAGCCGCCGAACACGAAGATTTGTCCGGGGAGGAAAGTCTCACCCTGGACCGCATCGCTGTTGATGATCGGAGGAGCCATAGGTCCTAAAAATGACGACATAGAGGAACTCTCAATGAAAGCACCAATGTCGGTGTCAAAACCGACGGATCTCGGGTAGGGGGTCCCGAACTGTGCATCTAGGCGGATGGTAACAGGAGACAAGGGACACGATGTTTTTACCCAGGTTCAGGCCCTCTCGATGGAGATAAAACCCTACTCCTGCTTGATTAATATTGATGACATGGGTAGTACAAGAGTAGATCTACCACGAGATCAGAGAGGCTAAACCCTAGAAGCTAGCCTATGGTATGATTGTTATTCTGTCCTATGGACTAAAACTCTCTGGTTTATATAGACACCGGAGAGGGCTAGGGTTACACAGAGTCGGTTACAACGGAAGGAGATCTACATATCCGTATGGCCAAGCTTGCCTTCTACGCCAAGGAAAGTCCCATCCGGACACGGGACGAAGTCTTCAATCTTGTAACTTCATAGTCCAAGAGTCCGGCCAAAGGTTATAGTCCGGCTGTCCGGACACCCCCTAATCCAGGAGTCCCTCAACGAGATTGCGACTTTGTTATCTATAAAATAAATATTGGCATATCACTCAGGTTCCAGTAAATATAATCCACATCCAGCACTCGCTTTTTTTCAAAAAACTGAATTTGGCTCCTGTGGTTGTTTCACACATATACCACAACATAACTTGCTAGGGGCTCGGTATGGGAACAAATGAGTTGCCGACAAGTCCGAACAGCTTTGTAGCGTACTTAGGCGTCGCGAGTTTGGCCTTATATGCATCACCTCCGAATCATGTCTTGGGTCAATAGTTCGGTTGCCCGGCTCCTGTGCTTCCTACCTTACGTTCCGCTCTATCAGCTAGGGTAGTAAAGGGAGAACTACTACGGTTGTGCTTCCAGTTCATCTGGTCAAGCACCTCAGTAGAGAAAGCCAAAAAATGACTGTCATGATGCGGCGAGAGCTGGTCAACCACTCGAGGACTTATCAGAATCTTTCATGATTCCCTCCGTATTATACGAAGGACCTTTTTCTTCAGGTCATATATGTAATGCACCATATCGGAATAAGCCGTGTACATACCAGGGGCTATATCATAGTCCCCCCATAAAACTCCTATGGCTAAGTGAAAGTGTTAACGCCCTATAGTTTTATTGCCTAGTTCACCGCATTGACACCTCCTTACTAGACCAACACGTTGGGTTAAGAGTGACCAAATGCTTTTCTGAACACCCCCGTACTTCATACGAGGGGGCTGAAGCCGACGACTGGAAAACTTCCAGAATAATACAAAAACGGCCGCACAGGAGGAACAAAAATTGTAGGCATAACTACAAAAAATAGCCTTATTATAAATATTGCCTTTTACAAATTTCCATACATTTCACTCGAATATCATGTTTTTCTAGCATTGACCCTCTATCAAGCGGGCACCCTCCAGGACATCCTCGAAATAACGCTCTGGTGCGTGATGGTCCTTGCCTTTGGGTGGACCCTTCGTGGCAACATCTGTGGCCTTCATCTTCGCCCAGTATGTCTTGACACGGGAAAAATCCATCTGTGCACCTTCAATGCACGCCGACCGCTTAACGACGTCGGTACGCGGCACTGCATCAACAAGTCGCCGCACCAAACCAAAATAACTATCCGGAATTGGCTCGTTCGGCCACAACACGGTCACGACATCCTTCATGGCAGAACTGGATAGTCTATGGAGCTCGACGCATTGGGTCATCTGTTCGTTCAGCAACATTGGGTGTTTTGACGCACCGAACTACGACCAGAAAAGCTTCTCCGTTGCATACCCTTCTTGCGCTTGGTAAAACTGCGCCGCATCGGAAGCACTCTTCGGCAGATCCAATAACGCGTCTGGAGAACTCCACACCTGATTAAGTGGAGCATAATTCGGATCGCCGAACTCAGTTTGCAATAAAAAGGGCTTACCAGCCACGATCTCCCCAGCTTGTCGGATCTCCTCCTGGGCCGCTCTAGATTCGGACCGCGCCTCTTTCGCCTCTCATAAGGCCTTATCAAGACCAACCATTTTGGTTTTTATTATCCTTCTCAAGGATTTCACAGCGGCTAGCGGCATCCTTTAGCTCACCCGTCATCGTGGATATTCTCTCCTCGCATTGGCGCCGAGCAACCTGTTCGACCTTTAACTCGGCAGAGGCCTTCTCGGCAGCTGCACTATTAATTCGAGCCTGCTCTTTAGCACGGCCAGCTCAGCCCGAAGGATCTCGAATGTGGCGGCACCATCTGCAGTTATGCATATCACAATTCTTAGAGTCATGATCAAATACAGGCACATGCATGTAATGACAACCCCCGAGACATACCTTGCACCTCGTCAAGCCGCCTATTGATAAGCGTAATGTCATCATCCGCCACATCAAGCTTCCGCTGCAGCTCGGCAACCTCTGTAGTCCGGGTAGTCGCCAGGGGGGTAACAGCCTGTGCTCCAATTAATCACTATTTCCTGGGCATATCTTTTTGATCCTCTGATCGCCCCCTTGGGAAGCCAATCAGAGTCCCAAGGGCTACTACCTATACACAGGCACAGTTCGTGAATAAAACACACTCAAAGATTTTTCAGTACAAACCTCGAAGCCTCTTAACAGGCTCGCGCAGGCTTCATTCAGTCCGCTTTTCGCGGACAGAACCTTTTCAACCACCATACCCATCAAGGTACGATGTCCCTCCGAGACGGACGCCTGTCGCAGCATACTCATCAATATGTCTGGTGCTTCTGGACCTCCGGAAGCTGCTGTAGGAGTACGGCCTCCCTTCGAAGGGATCTGTGTATCTGTCCCCAGAGTCATCTCCGGCTATAAACCGGATAGTCCGGGGCCTTTATTGTTGGCCCCCGGATCCTGGGCTACCGAAGTATCACCTTCGGGTAGTGTCTTCATCACCCCTCGCACCACTTCAGGAGAGACCCTCCGGGACGACACCTCAAAGTCCTCCTCCTTATTGGGCGAGGAGACTGGAGGAAGCGTCTCGCTTTCCATCATCTCCGGAAGAAGATCTCCCGAGGTAGAGGATTGGTGAAGAAGACTATTTGCCGAGTTGCAAAAACATATATTCTAGATGTTACCCTTGTAACAAGAAAGGAAAGGGATATGTTTAAAAACACCCTTGTTCACTCACAATTCGGCTAGAGGCTTGTCCTCATCATGGGACTGTGCAAACACACCATCCTTCAAGCCCGAGTCGCCCGACTGGGGCACTTTGCCTCGCTTAGGAGCCTTTGCTTCCCAGCCTTTGGAGGCAGCCCTTTTCTTGCCATGGGGCGGAGAGACGTTGACTCCTCCTTCACTTTTGTCCTCGGACGATGGAATTCTGATTCCCCCAGACACAATGTTTGATATACCTTCGGGGTGGAGGCCGCCCTTGGCCTTCCCGCTTTCCTCCTTGTCCTCCTCCACAGGCATCTGGTATGGTGTCGGGGCCAACATCCTTGTTAATACGGGATTCGCTAGGTCTTCGGGGAGGGGGGTCGAACACCTAATTCGCTCCTCTTTCTTTACCCAGCCCTGAAAAATGATAGTTTGCTCAGTAACGTATTTCGGCATGCTTAACTACATAGTGTTCGGGAGTTGAGCGCTTACCGAGGTATCCAGATGGTTGCAGTCGAGGCCGATGTCCTCGGTGGTGTCCGGCCACTGTTTTTGTTTCCCGAAAAAAACTTCCACATCCCTTTGTGCGTAGTGCCGAAGAAGTGTTGTAGGGTTCGTGGTCCTTCTGGATTGAACTGCCACATGCAAAGAGGCTTATGCTGGCATGGCAGGGCTCGGTGGACTAGCATTACTTGAATCACGTTGACAAGATCGATGTCCCTCTTAAGGAGGGTTTGGATGCGGCTCTGCAGAGTCTGCACTTCATCAACTGATCCCCAGTCCAGCCCCTTATTAATCCATGATGCAAGCTGTAACGGAGGGCCCGAACGGAACGCAGGTATAGCTGCCCACTTGGTACCACGGGGTTCTGTGACGTAAAACCACTCCCGCTGCCATTGGTTGGAAGTTTCGGTGAAAGAACCTTTTGGCCAAAGAGCATTGGTAAGCTTGCTCAATATAGCGCCGCCGCACTCCGCCTGTTTCTCGTCGACCACCTTTGGCCTCACACTAAAGGTCTTGAGCCATAAGCCGAAGTGTGGGGGAATTTGGAGGAAGGCCTCACACGTAATGATGAACGCCGAAACGTGAAGGAAAGAATCTGGGGCTAGATCGTGAAAATCTAGTCCGTAATAAAACATGAGCCCCCAGACGAAGGGGTTAAGAGCAAACCCTAACCCTCGGAGGAAGTGAGATATGAATATGACCCTCTCACCGGATCTGGGAGTCGGAATAACCTGTCCTTGAACAGGAAGCCTATGGGGGATCTCTGCAATCAGGTATCTGGCTGCCCGAAGCTTCGCAATGCCCTCCTCTGTAACAGAGGAAGCCACCCATCGGCCCTGCAGACTGGGACTGGACATGACTGGGAAACTTAAAGCAATGGAGTCTAACCCTAGGTGCTCTAACTCGAGGTTGGGGAGGCTAAGGAGAAGTTTGGCGTAAACAAAGACGACCCTTGGCTCCTTTATAAAGGCAACGTGTATCGAACGCCCCCTCCTAAGCCTGAAAACCTGCCTATTTCTATGGATTCTTTCCAATGGAACGGTTGGGTTACCCACGCTCGTATTGATGAGAATCCTGCAATACGGGGACACGATCTTTGCTTCGACAAGACGTACCAATAAAAACCTCGCCTCGAAACATGGAACGGCAGGACAGGAAACGGTTCGAAATAATGACCGGGCAGGCGTGATGTCATCTTGCAAAAAGTTGTCGGTAGATGGGACTCGTGAAATATTATACTCTCTACGGCTCTGTGTGTGTGGTACTTGTGCTGCAGATCCAGACACGTTCGTTGCGTCTGAAGACTATCTTGGAGTATTTGGAAAGGAGAACCCGCCTTGCAATGCCGGAGACAATCTGCGTGTTGGACACGTCGTCATTGAAGCCTGGTTCAGGGGCTACTGAGGGAGTCCTGGACTAAGGGGTCCTCGGGCGTCCGGCCTGTTGGACATGGGCCGGACTAATGGGCTGTGAAGATACAAGACAGAAGATTCTCTCCCGTATCCGGATAGGACTCTCCTTGGCGTGGAAGGCAAGCTTGGCGACCAAATATGAATATTCCTTTCTCTGTAACCGACTTTGTACAAACCCTAGTCCCCTCCGGTGTCTATATAAACCAGAGGGCTTAGTCCGGAAATGGACAAAGACATACAGGCTAGACTTCTAGGGTTTTAGCCATTCCCATCTCGTGGTAGATCAACAACTCTTGTAATACTCATATTCATCAAGATCAATCAAGCAGGAAGTTGGGTATTACCTCCATAGAGAGGGCCCGAACCTGGGTAAACATTGTGTCCCTTGTCTCCTGTTACCATCGACCTTAGACGCACAGTTCGGGACCCGCTACCCGAGATCCGCCGGTTTTGACACCGACACCCGTCATCTTAGTTAAAATAGGAGATCACTGTTATCATGGTTTATGTGACATAGGTGCTAGTGTGAGTGCTATTCCTTACACTTTATATCAAGAAATTATGAATGACATAGCACCCGAAGAGATAGAAGACATAGATGTTACTATTAAACTTGCTAATAGAGAGACTATATCACCAATTGGGATTGTTAGAGATGTTGAAGTCTTGTGTGGGAAAATAAAATACCCTACTGATTTTCTTGTTCTTGGTTCCCCACAAGATGACTTTTGTCCCATTATCTTTGGTAGACCTTTCTTGAGCACCGTTAATGCTAAGATAGATTGTGAGAAACAAACTGTCGATATTAGTTTTGGTGATGAGTCTCATGAGTTTAATTTTTCCAAGTTTAGTAGAAAGCTTCATGAAATAGAATTGCCTTGTAAAGATGAATTAATTGGTCTTGCTTCTATTGTTGTACCACTACTAATACACTAGAACAATATTTGCTAGACCATGAAAATGATTTACATATGCATGAAAGAAATGAAATAGATAAGGTTTTCTTTGAACAACGTCCTCTACTTAAACACAATTTTCCTATTGAAACTCTAGGAGGTCCTCCTCCACCGAAAGGTGATCCTGTGTATGAATTAAAACCCAGACACTCTGAAATATGCTTATCTTGATCAAAAGAAGATATATCCTGTTATTATTAGTGCTAACCTTTTAGAACATGAAGAACAAAGATTATTGAAAGTTCTAAGGAAGCACCGAGCTGCTATTGGATATACTCTGGATGATTTAAAGGGCATTAGTCCCACTCTATGTCAGCACAAAATTAATATGGAACCTGATCCTAAACCCATTGTTGATCACTAACGCCGGTTAAATCCAAAAATGAAGGAAGTGGTAAGAACGGAAATCTTAAAACTTCTGGAAGCAGCTATAATGTATCCTATAGCTGATAGTAGATGGGCAAGTCCCGTTCATTGTGTCCCTAAGAAAGGAGGTATAACTATTGTTCCTAATGATAAGAATGAACTTATTCCACAAAGAATTGTTACAGGTTATAGAATGGTAATTGATTTTAGAAAATTAAACATAGCAACTAGAAAAGATCATTACCCCTGCCTTTTATTGATCAAATGCTTGAAAGATTATCTAAGCACACACATTTTTGCTTCCTTGATGGCTGGTTTTTCACAAATACCTGTTTCTCAACCTGATCAAGAAAAGACCACTTTTACTTGTCCCTTTGGAACCTATGCTTATAGACGTATGCCTTTCGGTTTATGTAAGCACATGCTACCTTTCAAAGATGTATGACTGCTATATTCTCTGACTTTTTGTGAAAAGATTGTAGAGGTTCTCATGGATGACTCTCTGTTTACGGGAAGTCTTTTGATGATTGCTTAAGCCATCTTGATCGAGTTTTGTAGAGATGTGAATAAACAAATCTTGTCTTGAATTGGGAGAAGTGCCACTTCATGGTTAATGAAGGCATTGTCTAGGGTCATAAAATTTCTGAAAGAGGTACTGAAGTGGACAAAGCTAAGGTTGATGCAATTAAGAGAATGCCATGTCCTAAAGATATAAAAGGTATTCGTAGTTTCTTAGGTCATGCTGGGTTCTATAGGGGATTTATCAGACTTTTCTAAAATTTATAGGCCTCTTGCGAATCTTTTGCAAAAGGATATTCCTTTTGGTCTTTGATGATGATTGTTTAGAAGCCTCTGAAACACTTAAGAAAGACTTAATTTCTGCACCTATTGTCCAACCACCTGATTGGAACTTGCCTTTTCAAATTATGTGTGATGCTAGTGATTATGTTGTTGGTGCTGTTCTAGGACAAAGAGTTGATAAGAAATTGAATGTTATTCATTATGCTAGTAAAACTCTAGACAGTGCTCAAAGAAACTATGCAACTACTAAAAAAGAATTTTTAGCAATGGTGTTTGCTTGTGAAAATTTTAGACCTTATATTGTTGATTCCAAAGTAACTATTCACACCGATCATGCTGCTATTAAATATCTTATGGAAAAGAAAGATGCTAAACCTAGACTTATTCGATGGATTCTCTTGTTACAAGAATTTGATTTACATATCACTGATAGAAAAGGAGCTGAGAACCCCATAGTTGATAATTTATCTTGGCTTGAAAATGTGCCCGATGACCCACTACCTATTGATGATAGGTTTCCTGATGAGCAGTTAGTTGCAATCAATGTTGCTCATAATACTCCTTGGTATGCTGATTATGCTAATTACATTGTTGCTAAATATTTACCACCTAGCTTTACATACCAACAAAAGAAAAAAATATTCTATGATTTAAGACATTACTTTTGGGATGACCCACATCTTTATAAGAAGGAGTAGATGGTATTATTAGACGTTGTGTACCTGAGCATGAACAGGGACAAATCCTACGGAAATGTCACTCTGAAGCTTATGGAGGGCATCATGCTAGAGATAGAACTGCTCACAAGGTATTGCAATCTGGATTTTATTGGCCTGCTCTCTTCAAGGATGCTCGTAAGTTCGTCTTATCTTGTGATGAATGTCAAAGAATAGGTAATATCTTTAAGCGTCAAGAAATGCCTATGAATTATTCACTTGCTGTTGAACCGTTTGATGTTTGGGCATTTGATTACATGGGACCTTTTCCTTCCTCTAATGGGTATACTCATATTTTGGTTGCTGTTGATTATGTTACTAAATGGGTAGAAGCTATTCCAACCAGTAGTGCTGATCACAACACCTCTATTAAAATGCTTAAGGAAGTTATTTTCCCAAGGTTTGGAGTCCCTAGATATTTAATGAGTGATGGTGGTTCACAGTTTATTCACGGTGATTTCCGTAAAATGCTTGCCAAGTATGATGTTAACCATAGAATTGCATCACCTTATCATCCTCAGTCTAGTGGTCTAGTTGAACTTAGCAATAGAGAAATAAAATTAATTTTGCAAAAGACTGTCAATAGGTCCAGGAAGAATTGGTCTAAGAAATTAGATGATGCACTTTGGGCTTATAGAACAACATACAAAAATCCTATGGGTATGTCTCCTTATAAAATGGTTTATGGAAAAGCTTGTCATTTTCCTCTTGAGTTAGAACGTAAAGCATATTGGGCCATCAAGGAGCTCAATTATGATTTCAAAATTGCCGGTGAAAAGAGGTTATTTGATATTAGCTCTTTAGATGAATGGAAAACCCAAGCTTATGAAAATGAAAAATTATTCAAAGAAAAAGTTAAAAGATGGCATGACAAAAGAATCCAAAAGCGTGAGTTTAAAGTCGGAGAATATGTTCTTTTGTACAAATCTCGTTTCAGACTCTTTACAGGAAAACTCCTCTCAAAATGGGAAGGCCCTTACATTATCGAGGAGGTTTATCGGTCTTGAGCCATCAAAATAAATAATGCCGAAGGTACTAACTCGAAGGTTGTCAATGGGAAACTAATAAACGATTATATCTCAGGTACGCCCATTAATGTTGAAAGTAATATTATCCAAACTTTGACACTGGAAGAACACGTAAAAGAGTCCTTCCGGAACACTCCAGAATCGTGAAAATAAGGAGGTACGTGATACGGTAAGTAAACAGACTCCAAAAAATCCGCAAAAATATTTTTTTGTCAGTTTTGGAATATTTAGAAAAAATAGGAAAATAAGAAACTTCCAGGAAGCGTACCCTGGTGGGCACAAGACACCAGGGCGCGCCAGGCTGGCGTGCCCAGGTGGGTTGTGCCCACCTGGGACACCTTCCGGACTCTGTTTTTCTACAGTTTACTTGTCCCCAAGATAAAAAAATCTATATATACTTCCCGAACCTGTTAACCACCGTATCATGGAGAAATCCTCTGTTCTCTTTTCTTGTTGTTTCTGCGCAGTTCTAAAAATATGTCGCCTGGAGACTCCGACGGAGAGAGCTATGTGTCACATCTCATTGCTGACCCAAAGACCTATGGGGACCTGTCCCCTTATGGTCGAACTACAGATGACGAGGAGGATGCTCACTTGATGAGGATTGATGATTCGAGCTCAGAGGAGGAGGATGTTCCTCTACCTCAACCTAGGGATATGCACGTGGATTTCAAGAAGTCAAGTCTCCCTAAGAGAGCTAAACGGTCTAAAGACCAATCAATTCCTTTTCGTTTTCGGCAGAAAAGCAAAGGGGATTTATGTGACAAGATCTTGAAGCTGGAGTTGGAAGTCGATGATTTAAAGGAGGAAATTTCTCTCCTCAACTACAATATGAAAAAGTTGAAGGCACAATTTCCATCACCACCACCTTCTTCTTCACCACCAAAGGAAAACTGAGTATCGGGTATGGGCACTCCCCTTGGCTTCCACCTAGCTTGGGGGAGGTGCCCCGGTATCGTATCATCCCACTATATTTTTGCCTTTACTTATTTTAGTTCGATCTTTTGCTTTTGATTAATAAAAGTTTAGTTTGATCCTTTCTTCTTTGAGAGTTTGCTTAGTGATCTATCCTTGTAATCATGTGCAAGATATATAATAAAGTTTAGTTTGAGTTTTTGCTTTCTTTACTTTCATGTTGCAAATAAAAGAACAGAAATAAGGAAGAAAAAGAGAAAGGAAATAAATCAAAAAAGATCATATACTAATCTTATGGTAGGTGATGACACCACATAAGGGAAAGTATAAGTAGAAAATTTTATTAGAGATTGACAAACATAGCATTAGTCAATGATGCAACTCATGAAAGAATTCATAAGGGAAGAGAAGATTCACATATAAATATACTATCCTAGAAATCTTTTGTGATTGTGAGCCCTCATCAAAATATTATATGCCAAAATTGTTGGCGTTGGACAAGGAAGACAACTTAATGGTTTATGTTTGTTTATATTCACACAGAAGTCATATTGTCATAGATCCTTTAACATGTGGTGCTTGCCTCCTACCTTTGTTAGCCAAAAATTACGCACTAAGTAGAGATACTACTTGTGCATCCAAAAAACATCGGTGGACACTTGAAAATAATATTTGGGTTTAAGGGTTTTTGGATGCACAAGTAGTATCTCTACTTAGTGTGGAATTTTTGGCTAGCAAAGATAGGGGGCAAGCACCACATGTTAAAGGATCTATGACAATATGACTTCTGTGTGAATATAAACAAACATAAACCATTAAGTTGTCTTCCTGGTCCAACACCAACAATTTTGGCATATAATATTTTGATGAGGGCTCACAATCAAAAAAGATTTCTAGGATAGTATATTTATATTTGAATCTTCTCTTCCCTTATTAATTCCTTCATGAGTTGCATCATTGACTAATGCTATGTTTGTCAATCTCTAATAAAATTTTCTACTTATGCTTTTCCTTATGTGGTGTCATCACCTACCATAAGATTACTATATGATCTTTTCTTCGTTTATTTCCTTTCTTTTATGTATTTACTTTCTATTTTTCTTTCTTATTTTTTCCTTTTATTTGCAACATGAGAGTAAATAAAGCAAAAAATCAAACTAAACTTTATTATATAACTTGCACACGATTACAAGGATAGATCACTAAGCAAACTCTCAAAGAAGAAAGGATCGAACTAAAATAAGTACATGCAAAAAGATAGCTGGATGATACGACACCGGGGCACCTCCCCCAAGCTTGGCGGAAGCCAAGGGGAGTGCCCATACCCGATACTCAGTTCTCATTTGGTGGTGAAGAATATGATGGTGGTGATGAAGAGACCCTATCCTTAAGGATCAAGAGATTCTCCAAACGATGGATGACGCTCCAGAGATGGATGATATGCTCTTGATGCAGAATATTTTTGCGAGTAAGATACTTATTTTGTATGCAAACTATTTCAATGATGCGAAAGGCTTCAATCTCAGCAGGGGTAAGATGAGCAAGGTAAGGCTTAAGGATATCATCTTCTTCCTCCTCGTCCGGCAGTGCTTGTTCTACCATCAAGGGTGGATCTACGGTAGCCTCCTTGCCCTTATCTCTCTTGACGACGTCCGTAGGCTCTTCCTTCTTCAGCTTGATCTTCATCAACCAAACATCTTCTTCAATGTTGTTGTAGGAGGAGGAAGAAAACATGCGTGGCTTGATAAATCTGACCGAAAACAGCAAGAAAAGAGAATAGAGGATTTCTCCGCGATACGGTGATCAACATTGTCGGTGTTCTGGGAACGAGGGTCCCCAGACTTGCCTGCCTGCGGCCTGCGGTGTGGCTCCACTAACGGCCTGGTACGGCCCATCTTCACCAGGAAACACTCAAGACCCTCACGAGGGGCCAAGCCTCGCGAGGCGGGCGGCACAAGACCTCCTTAGGGGCAGCCTCACTAGGCTGGCTTGTGAGGAGCGGAGAGATCAATGCGAGGGGTACCTCGTGAGGTTCCCATGACGTGAGCCATGACGACCAAGGCCAGGCGGGTGCCAGCGGGCGCAGAGTACTGGTTTCCTCTTTGGTGCTAAAGGAGCAGGTGCAAGCGAGGTGTCCCGAGGCATCAAGCAAAGGTTTCCATATCGGTGCAACGAGACCAAGACTAGCAGGATGACAGGATGAAGGTCATCGTGGAGCCCATGACCGCGTCACCACCAGAGCCTTTGGCAAGCGAAGACCACCTTTTGTCAGGATAGCATGTACTAGTTGTCCCCCTTCAAATTGGCCGTTCTGGGATCCCTTCCCACCTAATATTTGGGAAGAGGACCTGGTCCTCTATAAATAGGACTAGCCACCACCGCAGAAGGCAACTCTTCTTGGATTAGATCCATTCCATCCACACACACACACACAAGCTCACCGAGCTCAAGAACGCCTCTCCTCGGGAGGTATTTCTTCCTTTGTACTTGTTCATCCGAGCCTACAAGGCAATCCACCACACCACACTGGAGTAGGGTATTACACCACATCGATGGCCTGAAGCAGTATAAACTCTTGTGTCCCTTGTTCCTCAGGTTCGACGAGCTAGGCTTTGAGATCGTGGTGAGAGCGTGAGCCAGGGGGAGAGAAATCTTCGTGCACACCCCAGAGTTCGAACCTCAAGGGTTTTGCTGGAACCCTTAATCTGACATTTGGTGCGCCAGGTAGGGGTGCGCTGAAGCTTTCCTTCCGTCGATCCACGCTCCACCACTCCACCACGTCCATGGCAGACGCGCGCCGAGCTCCGTGCCGCCCTGGCCGCCCGTGTGGCTCAGACAGCCCCTGTTGGCGGGCCTACCCGTCGTTCTCCGTCACCCACCGCCAACGTAGCCACCGGCCCGGCGGGAAACAAGCAGCAACCATCTTCGCTGCACCCCTCTGTGCGGCGGCATGGCCGCACCGCTACCCCATCGCTGACTCCGGCCGGCTCATCGTCCCACGCTCGTCACGCGCCCACGGATGTAACATCCCAAATTTTCAATTTGGAATGTTATACATTAGATCATCATGCATATCATATTTTATTTGATTTTGGTTTTTATCCTATAAAAATCCTAAGCAGTTTGTGATGTATGTCAGAGAGTAAAGGCAGAGCATCAGAAGCCCGCAGGATTGTTGCAGCCATTGCCGATACCCGAATGGAAATGGGATAAGCTAGGCATGGATTTTATCACGGGATTACCAAGGACTCGTTCCGGCTATGACTCAATCTGGGTTGTAGTTGATCGATTGACGAAGGTAGCTCATTTCATCCCAGTAATGACCACTTACACCAGTGCTAAGTTGGCAAAGATATACATGACCAGGATCGTATGTCTGCATGGAGTATCGTACCAGATAGAGGAACCCAGTTTACCTCAAAGTTCTGGAAGCAGTTGCATGAGACTTTGGGTACCAGGCTAGAATTCAGTACAACTTTTCATCCACAGACAGATGGATGGACCGAGAGAGTCAATCAGATTTTGGAAGATATGCTGAGAGCTTGTGTGCTAGACTATGGATCTAGTTGGGACGATAATTTGCCATATGCAGAGTTCTCTTACAATAACAGCTATCAGACTAGTTTGAAGATGGCCCCTTTCGAAGCTTTGTATGGAAGGAGGTGCAGGACACCGTTATCATGGGACGAAGTTGGAGACCGCCAGTTGTTTGGACCTGATTTGATTAAGGAGTCTGAACAGAAGGTGAAGTTGATTCGCGATAGGCTCAAGGTAGCCCAGTCCAGGCAGAAGAGTTACGCAGATCCTAAACGCAAGAAGACAGTTTACGAAGTCGGAGACAGAGTTTATCTCCGAGTATCTCCACTTTGAGGATTAAGCGTTTTGGAGTTAAGGGAAAGTTAGCGCCACGATTTGTAGGACCATATCGAGTTTTGGAGCGTATGGGAGAAGTGGCCTACAAGTTGGAATTGCCAGCAGTATTGTCAGGAGTTCATGATGTATTCCACGTTTCCCAGTTGAAAAAGTGCCACGCGGAGATGGTTGACATACCTTTGAGAGATACAGTGCCATTGGAAGCAATTCAGTTGGATAACAATTTGACCTACGAGGAGAAACCAGTTAAGATTCTCGAGTTTGCCAGCCGAGTCACTCGCAGTAAGGTTATCAAGTTTTGCAAAGTTCAGTGGAGCCACCACACGGAGGAGGAAGCCACCTGGGAGCGAGAGGAAGATTTGCTCAAAGACCACCCTCACCTATTGTCTAGCCAACCCGAATCTCGAGGGCGAGATTCATCTTAAGGGGGGTAGGTTTGTAACATCCCAAATTTTCAATTTGGAATGTTATGCATTAGATCATCATGCATATCATATTTTATTTGCTTTTGGTTTTAATCCTATAAAAATCCTAAGCAACTCAAGGACCAACGGAGAGAGTTGGGGATTTCGTTATTTTCATATTTGAGTTTTCTCAAATTTTGAGAATAGGATCATTTGATTTTATTTATTTTATCATCAGTTATTTAATTACTTTCCCAGAATATAGAAATATTGAGGATTTAATAATAAAATCAAATAAGAATTTATTTCGGAGTTTTTCGATATTTTATTTGAATTTAGGAAAAATATGCGTTTTTCAAAATTGCATTTAGGGCCCAAATAAATGTTCACTTTGTCGGGCTTGATTTTATAAACCTGGGAAAATTTGTTTCGGGATTTTTGGAGTCCGTTTAGTACTTCTTTTTATATTTCTTCCGAGCGTAATTATTAGAAAAAAAATAACGAAACCGACCTTGGGCCGTGCCCGAGCGGGACTCCGCCCGGGGGACGCCATTAAATAGCGCCGCACCCGAGCCCCAGGCCCATCAGCCGCCGCCCGAGCCCACCCGCCCGAAACCCTAGCCACCGCCCCCGCCGCCGACGCCAGAGCCGCGCGTCGCCCGAGGTTCGCCGCCGCCTCAAAACCCGTGCCGGTTTAAAAAAAACGATTGGTTTTCATCGGTTTTATTTTCGGGTTTTTTCGATTTTTTTTATTTTATTATTTTCGGATTAGGTTAATTAATGAATTAATCCGTTCGTCGTTTTTCTTTTTCGTCGGATTTTCTGCGGTTATTTTCTGATCGCGATTTCTGATCCGATTTTCGTTTTAGTATAACTATTCGCTCGTTTATCGGAATCAGGCGATTCAAGCGCCTGGAGTTTCGTCTCGAAACCCTCTATCCGATTAATCAATTTAAACAAGTTTTTGCTACTGTAAAATTTGACTTAGATCCAGATTACTAGAACGAAGTTGTTTTCTTTCGCCGTTTGACTTTCGTTGCTTCGTTCGATTTGATTCTTTTTGCAAACCAGAGTTCTTAATTTGAACTTTCTGGTTAGATCTCTTATTTGAGTTTTACCTGTGCATTAGATGAGTACTTATTGTATGCTTCTTGTTTGTTCGCGATAGAACACCCGGAGTGCGCCGCCTGTTACTTCGAATCTCTAAGTTTCGCGGATCATCAGCAAGGCAAGTAACACTTTGATCATACCTCTTTCACTACCCAGTTTTATTGCATTAGATCAATCCTCAAACACTGCATGATTAGGATCTAATTTAAATTGTGGGATGAGAAGTAGTTGAGGTAGTACCTATTACCTGCTTATTTATGAAACATTTGGGAGTTACTTCTACGTTTGCTTATTATGCCATGCTATGCTAGTAAACATTTGGGAGTTACTTCTACGTTTATCTAAGGTGGCAACTTAAACACACATCTGGGTGGATTGAGGCACCTGGGTGTTCCAGGATTGCCTGTTTCTTTTTGGACCGCCACCCAGGCTCAAAGGGATCATGAGATTATTCAAACTAGAAACTTCCGTGTGCAACCACAAGCCATTATGGGCTCTGGCATAGTTGATTAAGTCGTGCGAACTCTACAGGGTAGACTAGCAGATGTAGGGGAAAGTAGGTGTACCAGTCTATCCAACGTAAGGTGCTAGCGCTTCTGAGAGACTGTGTCTCGGTCATCCGTTTCTCAAACACCATGTAGTGCGAGAAATCAAACGGAGGCGATCGAGTCTTGTGGGGAAAAGTGCGCAAACCTCTGCAGAGTGTACAAACTAATCATGGACTTGGAGCAGTAGGGAAAAATTGGCTTTACGCAAAAATGTAACCATAGAGCTTTCCACCGGCCATATATGCATGTAGTATAGGCTTAATCATTCAATACTCTCTATGTGTTACATTGCCAGCATATTTCATGTGCTGACCCGTTTTCAGGCTGCAACATTTCATGTTGCAGACTTTTCAGACGACGAGTAAGGTGCCTTTTAGGTCGTGGTTCTATACTCAGTGATGCCGTTGGAGTTGATGGACTCACTTATCTTCCAAGCCTTCCGCTGTTATCTTTATTAGATGGCCTTAAGCCATATTTATTGTAATAAGTTCTCTTTGAGACATCGATGTAATAAGTGTGTGATTGCTACTCTGTTATAAATCCTTCGAAGAACTGTGTGGTGTCAGCATTACTGATCCAGGGCTGACACCTGAGCACATAGGTCAGACTGTTTAAGGTCTGGTCGCTACAGAGATGGTATCAGAGCACACGCTGAATGTAGGACACGACCACTAAGCTAAAGCCCTAGTTCACTACTCTCTTCTCATTTCTAACTCCTCATCTTTTCTACTCTTTTAGGATGACGGAAGCGAGGATTAAGTTCACCCAGCCGGATGAAGATACACCTTTTGGACGACACTTGAAGGAAGTCACTAGGTACCTCAACATTGGAATACCAAGCTTCACCAGGACCTACAACGCCACTTTACCCGAAAAGGAGCGTTGGAAGATTCAAGCTCTAGTTCCTGGAAGGATGTTCGCGCCAATCACGGAGCCCATAGAGTGTGTTTTCAATGCACCAACATGGAGTCTGGGAAAGAGCATGGCAGCTCATATCACCATGGGACGCATTGGAGAAGTTTACCAAGAAGACCTCAAGGACACTATTTACCAGATTTGCGGACGCCGAGACGAACAATGGGAGATAGTTAGCACTAAGAAGGATAGATCCATTCCAGCTTTCATCCAGGAGTTAAACCAGCACATTCGACGCTAGGAGAACCAGATGTGCGCAGACATGATGGAGTTGAAGAAGGCAAAAGCCAAGATTATTGAGCTAGAGGGAGAACTGAAGGCCACTCGCAAGGACTACATGGATGAGATTGTTGCTCTAGTGAGACAAAACGGCGATCTTAAGGAGAAGATCGAAGAACTCCTGGGGAATTCACCACCCGGAGGAGAAGATGAAGATTGCACCTGTCTAGATAACTACATCATCATCGTCGACACCGATTCCGATCCTAGTGATGATGACTTCGAAGATGAAGCTGGAGCAGATATCATGGAGTCTTCATCGGACCAGTTTTTCTAAATAGACCACCATAACAGTAGTAGTGTTCCACCATGTAAATATTATAGTCCAAGCACTTTTGCGATAGTTCTAGACCGATTGTATGCCCTTGTTTGATTGAATGAAGTGATTTTGTGTGCATTTGTATCATGTGCATTTGGGTAGTGTTTTCTCTTTAGACCTCCTTCTATTCTTATTTCTCATCTTTTCTAAACCCTCAGATGCCTCCGAGACGTGACAATGGATTTGCTTTCCGACCGGCGCTCACTCAGTTGATCCAGCAGCAGAATGCCTTGATGCAGTTGTTAGTCCAGAACCAGAACAATAAGAACAACAACAACGACAACAACAACAACAACAATCCACCGCCACCACCACCAGTTGATCACTTGAACCGTTCCCTTAGGCTGAATCCGCCGGTGTTTTCCAGCAGCACCGAGCTGATTGTAGCAGATGATTGGCTCCGCAAGACAGGGAGGGAGTTGACCACTGCAGGATGTACAGATGAGGAAAAGGTGAAGTTTGCCACACATCAGCTTGATGGACCCGCAGCAGCATGGTGGGAGAATTTTACAGTCACTTACCCTGTAGACACTGTCACATGGGATCAGTTTCAGCAAGCTTTCCGTACAACCCATGTTTCAGCAGGAGCTATGGCCATGAAGAAGCGTGAGTTTTGCAACTTGCGCCAAGGAGGACGGACAGTTGGCCAGTATGTGGATGATTTTAGTAAGCTAGCACGTTATGCCCCAGATGACGTTGCTACGGATGCAGCTAAACAGGAGAAGTTTCTGGAAGGACTGAATGACGAGCTGAGTATGCAGTTGATGGTAGCAAGTTTCAACAACTACCAGGAGTTGGTAGATCGTGCTCTAATGATTGAGGGGAAGCAGCAGCAGATTGGAAACCGCAAGAGGAAGTATGGGCAGGGGAAGTATAACTCAGGAGCCCAACAGAAGCCCCGTCTTACCCCTAAACCGGGAGTTCACTTTCAGCATACCCATGGAGGAGGTAGCTCGCACAACCATAATGGCTCCAAGAATGGTAATGGGAATGGAGGAAGCAACGGCCAGAACCGCACCACCCCATCAACCCCAGCCAAGAGAGATCTGAGCCAAGTCACCTGTTTCAAGTGTTCCAAGACCGGACATTATGCCAATGAATGTCCTGAAGGCCAGAATGGCAATGGAAGCTCTGGAAAGAAGCCGAATCCTTTCAACAGGGGACAGGTGAACCACGTGGATGTGGTGGAGGTTGAAGCCCAGCCTGATGCAGTAATCGGTAAGTTTTTGGTTAAGTCATTTACTACACTCGTTCTTTTTTATACTGGTGCATCGCATTCATACATATCAAGGGGATTTGTGGAAAAGTATAGCCTGCCTACTAGGGTTCTCAAAACACCTATGCTAGTAAGCTCACCAGGAACAGAGTACATGGCCAGTCAAGGATGCTTTCAAGTGCCATTAAGTATAGGACGGCATGTTCCCAACGGATTTGATTATTCTGGAATCTCAAGGTTTGGATGTAATTCTCGGTATGGATTGGCTGTCGATGTATGGAGGAAACATCGATTGCGCTAGTAAGACAATTTTTCTTACAACGCCAGAAGGAAGAAGGATCAAGTATGTATCCCGGCATGCGCCAAACAGGACACAAGTAAATTCCTTATCAGGAGTTGTACAGGAGGAAGTACCAGTGGTAAAGGAATTCCCTGACGTATTTCCAGAAGAGTTGCCAGGCATGCCACCGGATAGAGACATTGAGTTTTTGATTGAGCTTTTACCAGGCACAGGACCAATATCG
Source organism: Aegilops umbellulata (assembly GCA_032464435.1). NCBI lineage: Eukaryota > Viridiplantae > Streptophyta > Magnoliopsida > Poales > Poaceae > Aegilops > Aegilops umbellulata. Next base: position 266,447,067 of record CP136056.1, read on the forward strand.
AAGAGACCATACAGGATGCCCGCAAAGGATTTGGTGGAAATTAAGAAGCAGATTAAGGAGTTACTGGATAAAGGTTACATTCGCCCAAGTTCTTCGCCTTGGGGATCACCAGTACTTATAGTGGAGAAGAAGGATGGATCGTTAAGAATGGTTGTTGATTATCATGGATTGAACGAGGTAACAATCAAGAACAAGTACCCACTACCAATGATTAATGATCTGTTTGATAGATTGCAAGGAGCTAAAGTATTTTCCAAGATCGATTTGCGATCAGGGTACCATCAGTTGAAGAATTCGGGAGCAGGACATACCCAAGACAGCATTCCCCACCAGATATGGACTGTATGAGTATACCGTTATGTCATTTGGACTGACTAACGCACCCGCCTATTTTATGCACATGATGAACAAAGTGTTTATGGAGTTTCTGGATAAGTTTGTCGTGGTGTTCATTGATGATATTCTGGTTTATTCGAAGAATGAAGAGGAGCATAAAGAACATTTGCGATTGGTACTTGAGAAGCTCAGAGAAAATCAGCTATATGCCAAGTTCAGCAAATGTGAGTTTTGGTTGAAGGAAGTAGGATTCCTCGGACACGTTATATACGGAGAAGGAATAGCAGTTGACCCCACAAAGGTTATCACTGTGACCAATTGGGAAGCACCAACAACAGTTGGAGAGATCTGGAGTTTTCTTGGACTCGCAGGATACTACCAGAGATTTATTGAGAACTTCTCGAAGATTGCAAAGCCTATGACGGAGTTGCTGAAGAAGGATACTAAGTTCATTTGGACTGAGGAGTGTGAGGCTAGTTTCCAGGAATTGAAGAAACGTTTGGTTAGCTCACCCGTGTTGATTTTGCCAGATCAGACCAAGGATTATGAGGTATATTGCGACGCTTCACGTCGAGGACTTGGAGCAGTGCTTATGCAAGAGGGAAGAGTTGTTTCGTATGCTTCACGACAACTGAAGCCACACAAATTGAATTATGCCACACATGATTTGGAGTTAGCAGTCGTAGTGCATGCATTAAAGACATGGAGACATTTCCTCATTGGAAACCATTGTGAGGTGTACACGGATCACAAGAGTTTGAAGTACATTTTCACACAGAAGGAGTTTAATCTCAGACAAAGGAGATGGTTGGAGCTTATCAAGGATTATGATATGAGATTGCATTACCATCCGGTAAAAGCTAATGTAGTAGCTGACGCATTGAGCCGTAAGAGCCATGTCAATACACTAATGACGGGAGAAATACCAAAGGAGTTAGACGAGGATCTTCGTGAGCTATGTTTGGACATAGTCCCGAGAGGCTATGTAGCAGCATTGGAGATTCAGTCAATGCTGATGGATAGAATCAGAGAAGCTCAGAAGACTGACAAGGAGATCGCCACTATAAAGGAGAAAATGAACGAAGGAAAAGCTAAGGGATTTCATGAGGATGAGCATGATACTCTATGGTTTGAAGACCGTGTCTATGTGCCCAATGACTCGGAGATCAGGAAGTTGATTCTGCAAGAGGCACATGATTCGCCCTATTCGATTCACCCAGGAAACACCAAGATGTATTTGGATTTGAAGGATACTTTCCGGTGGACCGGAATGAAGAAGGATATTGCAGGGTATGTAGCAGTTTGTGATGTATGTCAGAGAGTAAAGGCAGAGCATCAGAAGCCCGCAGGATTGTTGCAGCCATTGCCGATACCCGAATGGAAATGGGATAAGCTAGGCATGGATTTTATCACGGGATTACCAAGGACTCGTTCCGGCTATGACTCAATCTGGGTTGTAGTTGATCGATTGACGAAGGTAGCTCATTTCATCCCAGTAAAGACCACTTACACCAGTGCTAAGTTGGCAAAGATATACATGACCAGGATCGTATGTCTGCATGGAGTTCTGACGAGTATCGTATCAGTTAGAGGAACCCAGTTTACCTCAAAGTTCTGGAAGCAGTTGCATGAGACTTTGGGTACCGGGCTAGAATTCAGTACAACTTTTCATCCGCAGACAGATGGACAGACCGAGAGAGTCAATCAGATTTTGGAAGATATGCTGAGAGCCTGTGCGCTAGACTATGGATCTAGTTGGGACGACAATTTTGCATATGCAGAGTTCTCTTACAATAATAGCTATCAGACCAGTTTGAAGATGGCCCCTTTTGAAGCTTTGTATGGAAGGAGGTGCAGGACACCATTATGATGGGACGAAGTTGGAGACCGCCAGTTGTTTGGACCTGATTTGATTAAGGAGTCTGAACAGAAGGTGAAGTTGATTCGCGATAGGCTCAAGGTAGCCCAGTCTAGGCAGAAGAGTTACGCAGATCCTAAACGCAAGGAGACAGTTTACGAAGTCGGAGACAGAGTTTATCTTCGAGTATCTCCACTTCGAGGAATTAAGCGTTTTGGAGTTAAGGGAAAGTTAGCGCCACGATTTGTAGGACCTCGAGTTTTGGAGCGTATGGGAGAAGTGGCCTACAAGTTGGAATTGCCAGCAGGATTGTCAGGAGTTCATGATGTATTCCACGTTTCCCAGTTGAAAAAGTGCCACGCGGAGATGGCTGACATATCTTTGAGAGATACAGTGCCATTGGAAGCAATTCGGTTGGATAACAATTTGACCTACGAGGAGAAACCAGTTAAGATTCTCGAGTTTGCCAGCCGAGTCACTCGCAGTAAGGTTATCAAGTTTTGCAAAGTTCAGCGGAGCCACCACACAGAGGATGAAGCCACCTGGGAGCGAGAGGAAGATTTGCTCAAAGACCACCCTCACCTATTTTCTAGCCAACCTGAATCTCGAGGGCGAGATTCATCTTAAGGGGGGTAGGTTTGTAACATCCCAAATTTTCAATTTGGAATGTTATACATTAGATCATCATGCATATCATATTTTATTTGCTTTTGGTTTTGATCCTATAAAAATCCTAAGCAACTCAAGGACCCACGGAAAGAGTTGGGGATTTCGTTATTTTCATATTTGAGTTTTCTCAAATTTTGAGAATAGGATCATTTGATTTTATTTATTTTATCATCAATTATTTCTATTACAAAAATATGAGAGAGGGAATAAAATGAATTTCCCAAAATATAGAAATATTGAGGATTTAATAATAAAATCAAATAAGAATTTGTTTCGGAGTTTTTCGATATTTTATTTGAATTTAGGAAAAATATGCGTTTTTCAAAATTGCAGTTAGGACCCAAATAAATGTTCACTTTGTCGGGCTTGATTTTAGAAGCCCGGGAAAATTTATTTCGGGATTTCCGGTGTCCGTTTAGTACTTCTTTTTATTTTTCTTTCGAGCGTAATTATTAAAAAAAACAAAAACGAAACCGACCTTGGGTCGTGCCCGAGCGGGACTCCGCCCGGGGGACGCCTTTAAATAGCGCCGCACCCGAGCCCCAGGCCCGTCAGCCGCCGCCCGAGCCCACCCGCCCAAAACCCTAGCCGCCGCCGCCGCCGCCGGAGCCGCGCATCGCCCAAGGTTCGCCGCCGCCTCGAAACCCGTGCCGTTTTTTAAAAAAACTGATTGGTTTTCATCGGTTTTATTTTCTTTTTTTATTATTTTATTATTTTATTTATTTTATTATTTTCGGATTAGGTTAATTAACGAATTAACCCGTTCATCGTTTTTCTTTTTCGTCGGATTTTCCGCGGTTATTTTCTGATTGCGATTTCTGATCCGATTTTCATTTTAGTATAACTTTTCGCTCGTTTATTGGAATCAGGCGATTCAAGCGCCTGGAGTTTCGTCTTGAAACCCTCTATCCGATTAATCAACTTAAACAAGTTTTTGCTACTGTAAAATTTGACTTAGATCCAGATTACTAAAACGAAGTTGTTTTATTTCGCCGTTTGACTTTCGTTGCTTCGTTCGATTTGATTCTTTTTGCAAACCAGAGTTCTTAAGTTGAACTTTCTGGTTAGATCTCTTATTTGAGTTTTACCTATGCATTAGATGAGTACTTATTGTATGCTTGTTGTTTGTTTAGGATAGAACACCCGGAGTGCGCCGCCTGTTACTTCGAATCTCTAGGTTTCGCGGATCATCAGCAAGGCAAGTAACACTTTGATCATACCTCTTTTACTACCCAGTTTTATTGCATTAGATCGATCCTCAAACACTGCATGATTAGGATCTAATTTAAATTGTGGGATGGGAAGTAGTTGAGGTAGTACCTATTACCTGCTTATTTATGAAACCTTTGGGAGTTACTTCTACGTTTGCTTATTATGCCATGCTATGCTACTAGACGTGGATTGGGTGAGTGATATCCATGACAGATGTGAGATTGTTAATAAATGGTTTATCTAAGGTGGCAACTTAAACACACATCTGGGTGGATTGAGGCACCTGGGTATTCCAGGATTGCCTGTTTATTTTTGGACCGCCACCCAGGCTCAAAGGGATCATGAGATTATTCAAACTAGAAACTTCCGTGTGCAGCCACAAGCCATTATGGGCTCTGGCATAGTTGATTAAGTCGTGCGAACTCTTACAGGGTAGACTAGAAGATGTAGGGGAAAGTAGGTGTACCGGTCTATCCAACGTAAGGTGCTAGCGGTTCTGAAAGACTGTGTCTCGGTCATCCGTTTCTCAAACACCATGTAGTGCGAGAAATCAAACGGAGGCGATCGAGTCTTGTGGGGAAAAGTGCGCAAACCTCTGCAGAGTGTACAAACTAATCATGGTTAGCCGTGTCCCCGGTTATGGACGTTTTGAGTATCTAGTACTTGGATATCATGTGAATCTCATCATGTTACTTCTAAATTAATATTGTTGGGTTTTAATGATGATTATTGTTAATTGGGATTGAGGATGCTGTCAACCATTCTCAATGTTTGACAACCACCATGATATTTAAATAAATTTATTCCTTTGCAGTAGGGAAAAATTGGCTTTACGCAAAAATGTAACCATAGAGCTTTCCACCGGCCATTTATGCATGTAGTATAGGCTTAATCATTCAATACTCTTTATGTGTTATATTGCCAGCATATTCCATGTGCTGACCCGTTTTCGGGCTGCAACGTTTCATGTTGCAGACTTTTCAGACGACGAGTAAGGTGCCTTTTAGGTCGTGGTTCTATACTCAGTGATGCCGTTGGAGTTGATGGACTCACTTATCTTCCAAGCCTTCCGCTGTTATCTTTATTAGATGGCCTTAAGCCATATTTATTGTAATAAGTTCTCTTTGAGACATCGATGTAATAAGTGTGTGATTGCTACTCTGTTATAAATCCTTCGAAGTACTATGTGGTGTCAGCATTACTGATCCAGGGATCACACCTAAGCACAGAGGTCAGACTGTTTGAGGTCTGGTTGCTACACGGACGCGCAGGCCGTGCTGCTCATGGCACGTGAGCTCCTCGCTACCGCCCGGTTGACGACCTCTACGAGGACTGGCTGGACCGCATCGCCGAGCTCGTCAGCACCGCTGGGGGATCCCCCGCACCATCCCTCTCACTGCTTAGCCCCCCTCCATCTGCGGGCGATGTAGCTCACGGAGCGCCTCCGCCGCCTCCGCACCAAGGCGGCGCCTTGGCACCAAGACGCGCGGCCCCTTGGCGCGACCCGCCGCGCCGGGCGCCCGTGCATTAAGAAGGAAGCTGCCAAGAAGTTCCCCGACCGCGAGAAGACGCTCCCGCACTCCCGGCGCCACCATGTCAAGACCGTGTGCTGCCGCCGGCAGCGGTGCGCGGGCATCAAGACCAAGCTCCGCCCCCGCAACGGGCCCTGGTGGCCATAGCAGGTTGCCGTGCCCTCACTTCGCAGCTGCGTAGCGTTGTTTGGCCAAGCAAGTTCAAGCCAGACCTGCCTCCGCGCTACGACGGGACCCCCGACCCTGCGGAGTTCTTGCAGCTCTACGAGCTGAGCATCGAGACGGCCAACAACGACGAGAAAGTCATGGTGAACTGGTTTCCCATGGCTCTCAAAGATGGTGCTCGCTCGTGGCTCCTGAATCTACCCCCGGGGTCGTCTCCTCCTGGTGTGAGATGCGCGACCGTTTCGTCGCCAACTTCCCGGGCACTCGCGGCCGTCGGCCGGCCTCGGGTGACCTATGCCACATCAAGCAGCAGCCAGGAGAGACCCTGCAGAAGTACATCCAGCGCTTCAACAGCGTTCGCCTCAAGATCCCCAAGGTGACGAACGAGGCCATCATTTCAGCGTTCCCTCATGGCGTCCGCGACGTCAAGATGAAGGAGGAGCTCGCTATCCACGAGGAGCTATGCACAACACTGGACATGTTCAACATGGCAACCAAGTGTGCGAGAGCTGAGGTGGGGCGCCTCGCCCTCCTCGAACTCCCTGCTGCCAACCTAGAAGAGAAGAAAACCAAGGCCAAGGATGTGAAGCGCAATGGGGTAGCTGTGCTCGTGGCGGAGCCAAATATGAAGAGCGGTCGGGACCATCCCGAGTCGTCCAAGAGCAGCCGTCCGTTTTGCGCCTTCCACAATGTACACAACCACAACACCAATGACTGCCAAGAGCTCAGGGCCATTCGAGATGGACGCTTCGGTCGATGCGCTGAGCGCAACGACCGAGGCTATGGCCGAGGAGGAGGACGAAGTGGAGGACGCTGGGTCGACCGTGGCCCCCGTCAGGAGTGGCGCGACCGGCCTCGTGAGGACCACTGGCAGGACCAGCCCCGTGAGTGCGCCTAGAGGGACTAGCCTCGTGAGGACTCTCCTCAGGGCAACCCTGGCCTCCCTCCGCTGCCACCATCGCTTGCATCTTGGGTGGTGCTCAGGCCCCATCTTCCCAGTGCATCTTCAAGCAGTTTGCTCGCGAGGTGAATGATGTCTACTACACAACCTTCTTCTTGTAGACGTTGTTGGGCCTCCAAGTGCAGAGGTTTGTAGGACAGTAGAAAATTTCCCTCAAGTGGATGACCTAAGGTTTATCAATCCGTGGGAGGCGTAGGATGAAGATGGTCTCTCTCAAACAACCCTGCAACCAAATAACAAAGAGTCTCTTGTGTCCCCAACACACCCAATACAATGGTAAATTGTATAGGTGCACTAGTTCGGTGAAGAGATGGTGATACAAGTGCAATATGGATGGTAGATATAGGTTTTTGTAAACTGAAAATATAAAAACAGCAAGGTAACAAGTGGTAAAAGTGAGGGTAAATGATATTGCAATGCTAGGAAACAAGGCCCAGGGTTCATACTTTCACTATTGCAAGTTCTCTCAACAATAATAACATAGTTGGATCATATAACTATCCCTCAACATGCAACAAAGAGTCACTCCAAAGACACTAATAGCGGAGAACAAACGAAGAGATTATTGTAGGGTACAAAACCACCTCAAAGTTATTCTTTCCAATCAATCTGTTGGGCTATTCCTATAAGTGTCACAAACAGCCCTAGAGTTCGTACTAGAATAACACCTTAAGACACAAATCAACCAAAACCCTAATGTCACCTAGATACTCCAATGTCACCTCAAGTATCCATGGGTATGATTATACAATATGCATCACACAATCTCAGATTCATCTATTCAATCCAACACAAAGTACTTCAAAGAGTGCCCAAAAGTTTCTACCGGAGAATCAAGACGAAAACGTGTGCCAACCCCTATGCATAGGTTCATGGGCGGAACTTGAAAGTTGATCACCAAAACATACATCAAGTGAATCACGTGATATCCCATTGTCACCACAGGTACGCACGGCAAGACATACATCAAGTGTTCTCAAATCATTAAAGACTCAATCCGATAAGATTACTTCAAAGGGAAAACTCAATCCATTACAAGAGAGTAGAGGGGGAGAAGCAACATAAGATCCAACTATAATAGCACAGCTCGCGATACATCAAGATCATGCCAAATCAAGAACACAAGAGAGAGAGATCAAACACATAGCTACTGGTACATACCCTCAGCCCCGAGGGTGAACTACTCCCTCCTCGTCATGGAGAGCGCCGGGATGATGAAGATGGCCACCGGTGAGGGTTCCCCCCTCTGGCAGGGTACCGGAACAGGGTCCCGATTAGTTTTTTGGTGGCTACAGAGGCCTGCGGCGGCGGAACTCCCGATCTAATCTCAAGACAAAATTTTATATTGACATAAAAATAATATTACTTCAAGCATACTAACTAAGCAATTATGTCCTCTAAGTATAACATGGCCAAAGAAAGTTTATCCCTACAAAATCATATAGTTTAGTCATGCTCCATTTTCGTCACACAAGAATGCTCTCATCATGCACAACCCCGATGATAAGCCAAGCAATTATTTCATACTTTAGTAATCTCAAACCTATAAACTTTCACGCAACGCGAGCCTTGGACATAGCACTATGGGTGGAATAGGACATGATGATGGGGGTTATGTGGAGAAGACAAAAAAGTAGAGAGTCTCACATCAACGAGGCTAATCAATGAGCTATGGAGATGCCCATCAATTGATGTCAATGCAAGGAGTAGGGATTGCCATGCAACGGATGCACTAGAGCTATAAATGTATGAAAGCTCAACAAAACAAACTAGCGGGTGTGCATCCAACTTGCTTTCTCACGAAGACCTAGGGCACTTGAGGAGGCCCATCGTTGGAATATACAAGCCAAGTTCTATAATGAAAAGTTCCCACTAGTATATGAAAGTGACAAAACAAGAGACTCTCTATCATGAAGATTATGGTGCTACTTTGAAGCACAAGTGTGGTAAAAGGATAGTAGCATTGTCCCTTCTCTCTTTTTCTCTCTTTTTTGGGCCTTCTCTTTTTTATGGCCTTTCTCTTTTTTTGGGCCTTCACCCTTTTTATGGACTTTCTCTTTTTTTTACCTCACTTGGGACAATGCTCTAGAAAATGATGATCATCACACTTCTATTTGTTTACAACTCAATGATTACAACTCGATACTAGAACAAGGTATGACTCTATATGAATGCCTTCGGCGGTGTACTGGGATATGCAATGAACCAAGAGTGACATGTATGAAATAATTATGAATGGTGGCTTTGCCAAAAATACTATGTCAACTACATGATCATACAAAGCAAATTGACAATGATGAACGTGTCATGATAAACGGAATGGTGGAAAGTTGCATGGCAACATATCTCGGAATGGCTATGGAAATGCCATAATAGGTAGGTATGGTGGTTGTTTTGAGGAAGATATAAGGAGGTTTATGTGTGAAAGAGCGTATCATATCACGGGGTTTGGATGCACCGACGAAGTTTGCACCAACTCTCAATGTGAGAAAGGGCAATGCACGGTACCGAAGAGGCTAGCAATGATGGAAGGGTGAGAGTGCGTATAATCCATGCACTCAACATTATTTATAAAGAACTCACATACTTATTGCAAAAATCTACAAGCCATCAAAAACCAAAGCACTACACGCATGGTCCTACGGGGATAGATTGGTAGGAAAAGACCATCGCTCGTCCCCGACCGCCACTCACAAGGAGGAAAATCAAAGAACACCTCATGTTTCAAATTTGTTACATAACGTTTACCATACGTGCATGCTACGGGACTTGCAAACTTCAATACAAGTATTTCTCAAATTCACAACTACTCAACTAGCACAACTTTAATATCACTACCTCCATATCTCAAAACAATCATCAAGCATCAAACTTCTCTTAGTATTCAACACACTCATAAGAAAGATTTTACTAGTCTTGAATACCTAGCATATTAGGATTAAGCACATTACCATGCTATTTAAGACTCTCAAAATAATATAAGTGAAGCATGAGAGTTCATCTATTTATTCAAAATAAAACCACCATTGTGCTCTAAAAGATATAAGTGAAGCACTAGAGCAAACAACAAACTACTCTGAAAGATATAAGTGAAGATCAATGAGTAGTCAAATAATTATGCAACTATATGAAGACTCTATAACATTTAAGAATTTCAGATCTTGGTACTTTATTAAAACAGCAAGCAAAGCAAAATAAAATGACATGACGCTCCAAGCAAAACACATATCATGCTGTGAATAAAAATATAGCTCCAAGTAAAGTTACCGATGAACGAAGACGAAAGAGGGGATGCCTTCCGGGGCATCCCCAAGCTTAGACGCTTGGTTATCCTTGAATATTAACTTGGGGTTCCTTGAGAATCCCCAAGCTTAGGCTCTTGCCACTCCTTATTCCATAGTCCATTGAATCTTTACCCAAAACTTGAAAACTTCACAACACAAAACTTAACAGAAAACTCGTAAGCTCCGTTAGCGAAAGAAAACAAAACACCACTTCAAGGTACTGTAATGAACTCATTACTTATTTATATTGGTGTTAAAACTACTTTATTCCAACTTCTCTATGGTTTATAAACTATTTTACTAGCCATAGATTTATCAAAATAAGCAAACAACACACGAAAAACAGAATCTGCCAAAAACAGAACAGTCTGTAGTAATCTGTAACTAACGCAAACTTCTAGAACTCCAAAAATTCTAAAATAAATTTGTGGACCTGAGTAATTTGTCTAGTAATCATATGCAAAAATAATCAACTAAATATCACTCTCCAGTAAAAAGTTGAAGCTAATCTCGTGAACGCTAAAGTTTCTGTTTTTTACAACATGATCATAAAGACTTCACCCAAGTCTTCCCAAAGGTTCTACTTGGCACAAACACTAACTAAAACATAAAAACACATCTAAACAGAATCTATATGGATTATTTATTCCTAAACAGAACCAAACGCAAGAAAGTAAAATAAAATTGGGTTGCTTCCCAACAAGCGCTAATGTTTAATGCCGCTAGCTAGGCATGATGATTTCAATGATGCTCACATAAAAGATAAGAATTGAAACATAAAGAGAGCATCATGAAGAATATGACTAGCACATTTAAGTCTAACCCAATTCCTATGCATAGGGATTTTGTGAGCAAACAACTTATGGGAACAAGAATCAACTTGCATAGGAAGGTAAAACAAGCATAACTTCAAGACTTTAAGCACATAGAGAGGAAACTTGATATTATTGCAATTCCTACAAGCATATGTTACTCCCTCATAATAATTTTCAGTAGAATCATGAATGAATTCAACAATATAACCAGCACCTAAAGCATTCTTTTCATGATCTACTCGCATAGAAATTTTACTACTCTCCACATAAGCAAAATTCTTCTCATTTGAAATAGTGGGAGTATCATAAGAGACTTGAATACTATGAATTGTTTCCACATTAAAAGAGTAATGTTAAGAGAAAGGGTACTCATGATCATGACAAGTTTTATAAATATAATCATCACTACTTTTTATAGCATAAGTTTCATCACAATAATCATCATAAGTAGCAACTTTGTTCTCATCATAATCGATTGAAACCTCTTCCAAAATAGTGGATACATCACCAAATAAAGTCATGACCTCTCCAAATCCACTTTCATAAATATTATAAGATTCAACATCCTCCAAAATAGTGTGATCACTACTTCCTAAAGTTGACACTCTTCCAAACCCACTTTCATCAATATAATCATCATAGGTAAAAGGCATGCTATCATCATAACAACTTTGCATATCAAAACTTGAGAGGCTAAAAATATCATCTTCATTAAACATAGCATCCCCAAGCTTGGGACAAACATTAATTGCAGCAAATATATTCTCAAATATGTCATCCTCATTAAACATAGCTTCCCCAAGCTTGGGCCTTTTCATATCATAAGCATAATCACTCTCATCATTAATAGTACGGATAACACCAATAGTATAGCAAAAATTATTATCATATTCTTCCAAGCAAGTACCAAAAAGATTTTCAAGATCATAAGAAGTATCATTATCTCCCCAATCATAATCATCACAACAAGCAATAGGCATAACGAGATCATCATCAAGTGCATCATCTTCCATCATTATTTTTGATTCATTTTCATGAGGCACAACAATAATAGGAGCAACATTATTTGGGAGAGATATCTTTTTACCTCTTTTACTTTTCCTTTTCTTCTTCTTCACCTCATGTGTGGGTTCAATCCTCTTTTTGGAGCTCCTTATTAATGAGATTGGTTGAATAGAAGGCTCCTCCTCGTTACCTGATTCATCATAAGAAATAATAGGAGAATATTGGGAAGTCTCTTCCCTTTCGTTAGCATTCTCTTCATCTTATATTTGTTTTCTTTTCTTTATGTAATTGGCAATATAAGGATTTCAATACAATTCACCGCACAATACATATAAATCTTCTCTAGATCAAAATCAAGAAATCTATCAAGATTAAATTTTGGAATACCCTCAGTTATACGTTTCATTTCTTCATACCCCAAAAGAAGGCTAAGCTCTTTATGATGCTCAAGGGTAATCAAATTATCACAATATTTGGACACGACTTGATCATGAAACAAATAGCATTGGAGCTTTAAATGACCATGTTCATTGCAAAGTTCACAAGGAGCGCGATAAATATTGAATCTTTCAGCGCAATCATCAAGACTTTCTTGCAACAATTTAGTTTCTAAGTACTTATGCCTCTTGCAATATCTATCTTCCCTATTTGGTGTGTACTTGCAAACCCAATGCACTCCACAAAAATTGACATGTTTATAGGAGACATTTTCATCATAACTAGTGCAATCATCATTAGTACCATGGATATTCAAGGAGTTCATACTAACAACATTGCAACCATGCTCATCATTCAAAGTTTTAGTGCCAAACATTTTAATGCATTCTTCTTCTAACACTTTGGCACAATTTTCCTTCCCATCATACTCACGAAAGATATTAAAAAGATGAAGCGTATGAGACAAACTCAATTGTATAGTTTTATTTTATACACAAAACTAGTGCTAAAACAAGAAACAAAAAGATTCGATTGCAAGATCTAAAGATATACCTTCAAGCACTAACCTCCCCGGCAACGGCGCCAGAAAACTGCTTGATGTCTACTACACAACCTTCTTCTTATAGACGTTGTTGAGCCTCCAAGTGCAGAGGTTTGTAGGACAGTAGCAAATTGACCTCAAGTGGATGACCTAAGGTTTATCAATCCGTGGGAGGCGTAGGATGAAGATGGTCTCTCTCAAACAACCTTCCAACCAAATAACAAAGAGTCTCTTGTGTCCCCAACACACCAAATACAATGGTAAATTGTATAGGAGCACTAGTTCGGCGAAGAGATGGTGATACAAGTGCAATATGGATGGTAGATATAGGTTTTTGTAAACTGAAAATATAAAAATAGCAAGGTAACAAGTGGTAAAAGTGAGCGTAAACGATATTGCAATGCTAGGAAACAAGGCCTAGGGTTCATACTTTCACTAGTGCAAGTTCTCTCAACAATAATAACATAGTTGGATCATATAACTATCCCTCAACATGCAACAAAGAGTCACTCCAAAGACACTAATAGCAGAGAACAAACGAAGAGATTATGGTAGGGTACGAAACCACCTCAAAGTTATTCTTTTCAATCAATCCGTTGGGCTATTCCTATAAGTGTCACAAAAAGCCCTAGAGTTCGTACTAGAATAACACCTTAAGACACAAATCAACCAAAACCCTAATGTCACCTAGATACTCCAATGTCACCTCAAGTATCCATTGGTATGATTATACGATATGCATCACACAATCTCATATTCATCTATTCAATCTAACACAAAGTACTTCAAAGAGTGCCCAAAAGTTTCTACCGAAGAATCAAGACGAAAACGTGTGCCAACCCCTATGCATAGGTTCATGGGTGGAACCCACAAGTTGATCACCAAAACATACATCAAGTGAATCACGTGATATCCCATTGTCACCACAGATACGCACGGCAAGACATACATCAAGTGTTCTCAAATCATTAAAGACTCAATCCGATAAGATTACTTCAAAGGGAAAACTCAATCCATTACAAGAGAGTAGAGGGGGAGAAGCAACATAAGATCCAACTATAATAGCAAAGCTCGCGATACATCAAATCGTGCCAAATCAAGAACACAAGAGAGAGAGAGATCAAACACATAGCTACTGGTACATACCCTCAGCCCCGAGGGTGAACTACTCCCTCCTCGTCATGGAGAGCGCCGGGATGATGAAGATGGCCACCGGTGAGGGTTCCCCCCTCCGATAGGGTGCCAGAACAGGGTCCCGATTGAATTTTGGTGGCTACAGAGGCTTGCGACGGCGGAACTCCCAATCTATTATGTCCCCTGGAAGTTTTAGGGTACGTGGGTATATATGGGTGAAGGAAGTACGTCAGTGGACCTCCGGGTTGTCCACGAGGTAGGGGGCGCACCCTAGGGTGGTGGGCGTGCCCCCCACCCTCGTGGGCAGCCCAGGACTCTCCTGGCGTGCACTTTAAGTTTTTCCGGTAGCTTTCCTTCCAAAAATAACTTCTCCAGTTGATTTCATTCCGTTTCGACTCCGTTTGATATTCCTTTTCTTCGAAACACTGAAAAAGGCAAAAAACAGCAATTCTGGGCTGGCCTCCGGTTAATAGGTTAGTCCCAAAAATAATATAAAAGTGTATAATAAAGACCAATATTGTCCAAAACAGTAGATAATATAGCAGGGAGCAATCAAAAATTATAGATACGTTGGAGACGTATCAGTAAACGCGGCCCTTCCCAGGCTCAAGGCCATGCGCCCGCTCAGGTGGTCTAAGTGCGCCATCACCTTCAGCTCATCGGACCAGCTCAAGTGCGCTGCTACTGCCGGCGCCCTCCCGATGCTTTGCTCACCCATCATCAGCAATGTCCAAGTCACCAAGACCCTCATCGACGGCGGCGCAGGGCTCAATGTCCTGCCCGTCGAGACGTTCGATGGCCTCCAAGTGCCATACGATCAGCTACAGCCTACCAAGCCTTTCTCAGGAGTGACCGACGGCTCCACCAACTCGGTAGGGCAGGTCCGCCTCCCTGTCACCTTCGACTAGCGCAACAACTACCGCATCAAGCTCATTGACTTCAACGTCGCCCACATCTATCTTCCGTACAACGCCATCCTTGGGTATCCAGAATTGGCCAAGTTCATGGCGGTGACCCACCACGGCTACAGCGTCCTAAAAATGCCAGGAAGCAGTGGAGTCATCACGGTCCCCTGTGAAGAAAGAGATGTGGTGTGCTCCCTGGAGTGCGCCTTCCAAGCCGCAGCAATTGAAGACCCCGACAATGAAGGCACCCTGTACCCCCCTGAGGCCATCGCCAAGAAGAAGAAGCAGCTACTCCATCCATGGCCTCAGAGGAATGGCATCTCTAGTGGAACCACCTCAGGGACCGCGCCCACAGCTGGGGCGCCTCCCTCCCTCGCATAGGAAGGCGCACCCGGCGCCCTCCTCGGGCAGGGCTCGGGGGCTCTCTTCTGGAGGGACTCAGACCTGGCCAACATTACGAGGGATGCGCTCGGGCACCATGTGGAGGCGTGCTTCGCAGCATGTATCTCTCGGCAGGGCACTAGTCGGGGATCATCCAGTGCTCAGGAGTTCATCGTCAAGGCGATCCAGGAGCTTCAAGAGGCAAGGAACATACGCGGAGACCTCCGCCCACCACCCGGCGCGACTCCCCATCCTGGCAAGGACGGCGGGCTGCGTGTCTGCGTCGACATTCCAGGGCTCAACAGGGCCGCATCTCAGGAGCGCTTCTGGACTTCGCGGATTTGCCGGTGCAAGGGTCCACCTCATAGCTATGTTCGCATGCCGTTTTGGCCTGCTGAATGCGGCTGTTATCTACGAGCGTCATCTGCGGAGCGTCCTGGCGGCTCAGGAGACAAGGCACCATGCAGTCCGGGCGGAAATGGCGACGGTTGTCAAGGAACCACCCGAGCCCCCAGAGCCTCCTGAGGCTTAGGGCCCTGGTGGCTCGTGAGGAGTGACCTCTTCAGCGCGCACCTTCAGCTACCTCAACACTCCTTCGACAATGGTATCAGGTGACTCTTTCCAGTTCATTCAGTTGGGGGTGCCCCTCGGGCAGCGTTATCCCCAAGTCGCATGGGTCCGTCCCCGCGACGTGTATCCTTTTGCATCTTTAGCTTATTCAGTCGGGGGTGCCCCTTGGGCCGCATCATCCCCAGGCCGCTCGGGTCCGTCCCAGTGGCATGTATCGTTCTTGCATATATCCAAACTAGCTTATCTCCCTGCGTGGTTTCCCTACGGCTACCACTTGTTTGTTCACATCTCGCGGCATCCCGCGTTGCTAACCGATCTCCTGTTTACCCTGCGGTGAGAGATCCACATATCGGCACGGCGCTTGTGCTCGGGTCCGTCTCTGCAATGCTGATAAACCTGAGAGATCGAGCTCTGGCTCATGGCCCGCTTCATGCACGTCACCTCATCAGATCCTCAGTGCCTTCGCCTTCTTGTGGAACAATCGACAGCTAGGTAACCAACACGATCACAGACTGTATTCCCTCTCCAACTAACTCACAGGAATCTCCGGAGCGCTAGCTACTGGTGGCCCCGTCAGCTCGTTCCTTCTCTCGTTCCATCCGCTTGCGTGTGAAAGGGGGGCTCCTGAGCATCGCGCCTCAGAAGCTCTTACTGACTCTCCAGCCCTCACACCCTGGCCTTGGCCATGGCATCGTGACCTGGCATACCAGCGGCCGCTGAGCCTCGCTTGAGGGTCCGGACCCGAGAACGCAGAGCACTCAGGAGAGCATGAGATGAGGAGGGATCTAACGTGAGCCTGACCTAGTGGCACCACCACCAACGCATGAGCCAGGCGCGGCATGGGGACTCGACCCAGGGTCACCAAAGATAAGTCACGCATTCAAGCCGACCCGACGCTGAGACACAGGATTCCTAGATCATGCAGCCTTGCTACGGCGACGCCGCTTACCTTTCCTACCTTCCGAGAGTCGCTTGCATGCTAAGAGGGACCTCCTACGCATCGCGTCTCAGGGGCTCTTACCGAACCTCGGGCCGCTCACCTCCTGGCCTTTACCACGGCATCGTGGCCTAGCATACCAGCGACGGCTGAAGCCTGCCTGGGGACTGGGGCCTGTCAGTGTAGAGCGCCGGGCTGCCGCAAGGACGGAAAGGGGGACCGAGCCAGAGCACATGCAAACATAAGCTTTGATAATGAGGATGATATTAACACAAAAGGCGTTACAGATTCTTTACACTCCCCCGTGGGGTCCATCTTAATTCCTTGCAGGGAACAAAAGGAAAAGACTATCAAAAGCTATAACTACGGGCGTTGCCACTGACGCCATCATCAACAGTGGGCCACGGGAGGCCGACGCCCGCCCCATCCAGTTCAGCGTCGGTGGCGGGCGGACGCTGCTGCTATGCTCCAGGCACGACGAGAGCTCGGGGGCACATAGCTATCATCGCTCGTCTCCGGAGTCTCGTAGGGCTCGGGAGAGTCGCTGGACTCCCAAGCACCATCGCTGCTGCCGGAGGAACTGCTGGCAAGGGCAGCAGCAGGCCCGACTCCTGCCGCTGTGCCGTCCCGACGACCCCCTTCAGGGTAGCACTCGAGGCGGTGGCCTTCCTCGTCGAAGACCTTGAAGAACATCGTGGAGGCGCCATCGTATTCGAAGTGAATGGCGAGGGCGCCCTCCGCACGGCAAACCCGGGCGACCTCACCCCATCCACGGGTCATGAAGATCTTGCCCGGGGAGACGACCTCAACCTCCGCCCCCGTCGCCGGGGCGTCGCACTCAGCATGCTGCAGCCACAGCTCGAGGGGACCCCTCGGCGGTATCTCGGCGGAGAAGAACTGCGGGAAGCAAATCCAAGATCATGGTGGCATCACCGCCCACACCACCAGTTCGCGCGAGGAGCCCTCAGCGTGGGGTTCCTCGGGCAGCGGCGTGCACCACTGCGGTGCGGCCATCACGGCCACGATGCGGTCGGCGTTGATTACCGCCTCCTCCTCCGGAGCCCTCTGCATGGGTGTACAAAGGCAGCTGATATCCGGGAGGAGGCCGCTCATGCCAAGGCCTCGTTACCTCCGGCCTCACGACGACGTCGCGGCAGCGGGCCGGCCTCTTCTTCGGCGGGAGTGGCCCCGACTCTTCATGGGGGGCTTTTCCCTTCTCGGCGGCCGAGAATCTCCGTATCAGCGCCATGGGTGTCGCTGCTAGCGGTGAAGCAAGGAAGAAGAAGCAGGCGGAATGAGGGAAGAGATGGGCGATGGGGGCTCTGCCCCTCCCCATTTATAGCAGCAGGAGGCCAATCGCCGGCCTCCACGATCACAGGTAATGATGGCTTTTCTGCATGCACCAGGGACTCGTCAAGTCGGGCAGTTGCCGAGGCAGCGTGGGGAAGTGGAGACGCCCACGTCCCATCAGTTGCCACGCGTCAATCAAGGCCGCAGGCGGTTGGGGCCTGCGGCGCACCGCACTTGCCCCTTGGCTTCGCCCCGAAGCCAAGTCCGAGCGCGCCTTGGGCCTGGGGGCTACTGTCGGCGTTCTGGGAACGGGGGTCCCCAAACTTGCCTGCCTGCGGCCCGCGGCATGGCTCCATTAACGGCCTGGTACGGTCCATCTTCACCAGCAAACACTCAAGACCCTCGCGAGGCGGGTGACACAAGACCTCCTCAGGGGCAGCCTCACTAAGCTGGCTCGTGAGGAGCGGAGAGATCAAGGCGAGGGGTACCTCGTGAGGTTCCCGTGACATGAGCCATGACGACCAAGGCCAGGCGGGCGCCAACGGGCGCAGAGTACTGGTTTCCTCTTTGGTGCTAAAGGAGCAGGCATAGGCGAGGAGTCCCGAGGGATCAGGCAAAGGTTTCCATATCGGTGCAACGAGACCAAGACCATCAGGACGGTAGGATGGAGGTCATCGCGGAGCCCACGACGGCGTCACCACCAGAGCCTTTGGTAGGCAAAGACCACCTTTTGTCAGGATAGGATGTACTAGCTGTCCCTCTTCAAATTGGCCGGTGTGGGATCCCTTCCCACCTAATATTTGGGAAGAGGACCCGAGCCTCTATAAATAAGACTAGCCACCACCGTAGAAGGCAACTCATCTTGGATTAGATCCATTCCATCCACACACACACACACACACACACACACACACACGAGCTCACCGAGCTCAAGAACACCTCTCCTCGGGAGGTAGTTCTTCCTTTGTACTTGTTCATCCCAGCCTACAAGGCAATCCACCACACCACACTAGAGTAGGGTATTACACCACATCGGTGGCCCGAACGAGTATAAACTCTTGTGTCCCTTGTTCCTTGGGTTCGGCGAGCTAGGCTTTGAGATCATGGTGAGACCATGAGATAGGGGGAGAGAAATCTTCGTGAGCACCCGAGAGTTCAAACCCCAAGGGTTTTGCCAGAACCTGTAATCCGACAAACATGTTCGGGAACTATATGTAGATTTTTTTATCTTGGAGGACAATCATACGGTAGAAAAACGGAGTCCGGAAGGTGTCCCAGGTGGGCACAACCTACCTGGGCGCACCGCCCAGGCAAGCCTGGCACGCCCTGGTGTCTTGTGCCCACCAGGGTACGCTTCCTGGAAGTTTCTTTATTTCCTAGATTTTTAAATATTCCTAAACTGATTTAAAATATTTTTGCGGATTTTTTGGAGTCCGTTTACTTACCGTATCACGTACCTCCTTATTTTCACGATTCTGGAGTGCTCCGGAAGGACACTTTTATGTGTTCTTCCGGTGTCAAAGTTTGGATGATATTACTTTCAACATTAATGGGCGTACCTGAGATATAATGCTTTATTCGTTTCCCATTGACAACCTTCGGGTTAGTACCTTCGAAATTATTTATTTTGATGGCTCCAGACCGATAAACCTCCTCGATAACATAGGGGCCTTCCCATTTTGAGAGGAGTTTTCCTGCAAAGAATATGAAATGAGAGTTGTACAAAAGAACATATTCTGCAACTTTAAACTCATGCTTTTGGATTCTTTTGTCATGCCATCTTTTAACTTTTTCTTTGAATAATTTTGCATTTTCATAAGCTTGGGTTCTCCATTCATCTAAAGAGCTAATATCAAATAACCTATTTTCACCAGCAAGTTTGAAATCATAATTGAGCTCTTTGATGGCCCAATATGCTTTATGTTCTAACTCAAGAGGCAAATGACAAGCTTTTCCATAAACCATTTTATATGGAGACATACCCATAGGATTTTTATATGTTGTTCTATAAGCCCAAAGTGCATCATCTAATTTCTTAGACCAATTCTTCCTGGACCTATTGACAGTCTTTTGCAAAATTAATTTTATTTCTCTATTGCTAAGTTCAACTTGACCACTAGACTGAGGATGATAAGGTGATGAAATTATATGGTTAACATCACACTTGGCAAGCATTTTAAGTGACATTTTCGTAGGATTTGTCCCTGTTCATGCTCAGGTACACAACGTCTAATAATACCATCTACTCCTTCTTTATAAAGATGTGGGTCATCCCAAAAGTAATGTCTTAAATCATAGAAGATTTTTTTCTTTTGTTGGCATGTAAAGCTAGGTGGTAAATATTTAGCAACAATATAATTAGCATAATCAACATACCAAGGAGTACTGTGAGCAACATTTATTGCAGCTAACTGCTCATCACAAAAACTATTATCAATAGGTAGTGGGTCATTAGGCAAATTTTCAATCCTAGATAAATTATGAGCTACTGGGTTCTCAGCTCCTTTTCTATCAATGATATGTAAATCAAATTCTTGTAACAAGAGAACCCATCGAATAAGTCTAGGTTTAGCATCTTTATTTTCCATAAGATATTTAATAACAGCATGGTCTGTGTGAACAGTTACTTTGGAATCAACAATATAAGGTCTAAATTTATCACAAGCAAACACCACTACTAAGAATTCTTTTTCATTAGTGGCATAATTTCTTTGAGCACTGTCTAGAGTTTTACTAGCATAATGAATAACATTCAATTTCTTATCAACTCTTTGTCCTAGAACACCACCAATAGCATAATCAGTGACATCACACATAACTTCAAAAGGCAAGTTCCAATCAGGTGGTTGAACAATAGGGGCAGAAATTAAGGATTTCTTGAGTGTTTCAAAGGCTTCTAAACAATCATCATCAAAAACAAAAGGAATATCCTTTTGCAAAAGACTAGTAAGAGGCCTAGAAATTTTAGAGAAGTCTATGATAAATCTCCTATACAAACCAGCATGACCTAAGAAACTACGAATACCTTTTATATCTTTAGGACATGGCATTTTCTCAATTGCATCAACCTTATCTTGGTCCACTTCAATACCTCTTTCAGAAATTTTATGACCCAAGACAATGCCTTCGTTAACCATAAAGTAGTACTTCTCCCAATCCAAGACAAGATTTGTTTGTTCAGATCTCTGTAAAACTCACTCAAGATTGCTTACACAATCATCAAAAGACTTCCCATAAACAGATAATTCATCCATGAAAACCTCAACAATCACCTCTTTCATCTTCGGATTTAACCGACGTTGGTGATCAACAATGGGTTTAGCATCAGGTTCCATATTAATTTTGTGTTGACATAGAGTGGGACTAATGCCCTTTAAATCATCGAGAGTGTATCCAATTGCAGCTCGGTGCTTCCTTAGAACTTTCAATAATCTTTCTTCTTCATGTTCTGAAAGGTTAGCACTAATAATAACAGGATATATCTTCTTTTCATCAAGATAAGCATATTTCATAGTGTTTGGCAATTGTTTTAATTCAAACACAGGATCACCTTTAGGTGGAGGAGGGCATCCTAGAGTTTCAATAGGCAAGTTGTGTTTAAGTAGAGGACGTTGTTCAAAGAAAATCTTATCTATTTCATTTCTTTCATGCATATGTAAATCATTTTCATGGTCTAGCAAATATTGTTCTAAAGGATCATTAGGTGGTACAACAATAGAAGCAAGACCAATTAATTCATCCTTACTAAGCAATTCTTTTTCATGAAGCTTTCTGCTAAACTTGGAAAAATTAAACTCATGAGACTCATCACCAAAACTAACACCGACAGTTTGTTTCTCACAATCTATCTTAGCATTAACGATGTTCAAGAAAGGTCTAGCAAAGATAATGAGACAAAAGTCATTTTGTGGGGAACCAAGAACAAGAAAATCAGTAGGGTATTTTATTTTCCCACACAAGACTTCAACATATCTAACAATCCCAATTGGTGATATAGTGTCTCTATTAGCAAGTTTAATAGTAACATCTATGTCTTCTATCTCTACGGGTGCTATATCTTTCATAATTTCTTAATATAAGGTGTAAGGAATAACACTCACACTAGCACCATGATAACAATGATCTCCTATTTTAACTAAGATAATGGGCATGCCCACAACAGGTCTATGTTTATCCTTTCTATTAGGTTTGGCAATCTAGCAGCTTCTTCACAGAAGTAAATAACATGCCCATCCATATCTTCTTCCAAGAGATCTTTAACCATAGCGATACTAGGTTCTACTTTAATTTTTTCATCAGGTTTAGGTGTTCTAATATAGCTTTGGTTAACTACAGTTGAAACTTTAGCATGTTCCTTTATCCTAACAGGAAAAGGTGGTTTCTCAATATAAGCAGAAGGAACATCTGGATCAACATTGTAAAGTATAGTTTCTTCTTTAACTGGTACCGGTTCTTTAATTTCTTCTTTAATAGGTGGGTGATACTTAAACCACTTCTCATTAGGGAGATCAACATGAGTAGCAAATGATTCACAAAAGGAGGCTACTATCTTAGAGTCAAGTACATATTTAGTGCTAAACTTTTGAAAAGCATCGGTATCCATAAAAGATTTAACACAATCATACTTAATTTTAATACCTGACTCTTTACCTTTGTCGAGTTCTCAATCTTCAGAGTTGCGTTTAATTCTTTCCAAAAGATCCCACCGAAATTCAATAGTCTTCTTCATAAAAGAACCAACACAAGAAGTATCAAGCATGGTTTGATCATTACGAGAAAGCCGAGCATAAAAGTTCTGGATAATAATTTCTCTTGAGAGCTCATGATTGGGGCATGAATATAACATTTACTTAAGCCTCCCCCAAGGTAGAGCAATACTTTCTCCTTCACGAGGCCAAAATATATATATATAATTCCGATCACGATGAACTAGATGCATAGGATAATTTTTTTGGTGGAACTCCAATTTCAAACGATTCCAATTCCAGAAAACCTTTTTCATAACTTCATCTCCGCGTAAACCCGCAAGCTTTAAATATCCACAAATTTGTTCTACATATATCAAGTGCATATCAGGATGTTCGGTTCCATCTCCTGCATTAGGATTAGCTAGAAGTTGTTCTATCATACCCGAAGGAATTTCATATTCAATATTTTCAGTAGGTGTAGAAGGTTGAGGGTAACTAATTGTGGTTCCGGTCTAGGTGAAGATACCCCGAAAAAACCCTTGAAAGGATTGTTTTCCATAGTAACAAGTGACAATAAATTTCAGCACACTATATAAATGTTTCCTTACCAAAGGCGCTTCACTCCCCGGCAACGGTGCGAGAAAATAGCCTTGATGACCCACAAGTATAGGGGATCAATTGTAGCTCTTTTTGATAAGTAAGAGTGTCGAACCCAACGAGGAGCAGAAGGAAATGACAAGTGGTTTTTAGAAAGGTAATGTCTGCAAGTGCTGAAATTGTAAGTGGCAGAGTAGTTTGATAGCAAAATAGTTTGTAACAAGCAAGTAAAAATAGTAGCAACAAAAGGGCAGCAAAGTAGCCCAATCCTTTTGAGGCAAAGGACAGGCCAAAACGGTCTCTTATGATAAGCAAAGCGTTCTTGAGGGTACACGGGATTTTCATCTAGTCACTTTCATCATGTTGGTTTAATTCGTGTTCGGTACTTTGATAATTTAATATGTGGGTGGACCAATGCTTAGGTGTTGGTCTTACTTGAACAAACCTCCTACTTATGATTAACCCTCCCGCAAGCATCCACAACTACGAGAAAAGTATTAAGAATAAATTCTAACCATAGCATTAAACTTTTGGATCCAATCGGCCCCTTATGGAATAGCGCATAAACTGGGGTTTAAGCTTCTGTCACTCTCGCAACCCATCATCTAATTGCTACTGCACAATGCATTCCCTTAGGCCCAAATATGGTGAAGTATCATGCTCAAGGGTACACGGGTCCTCAAGAAAAAAATTAACTACTCACAAATAATAATCATGCTCAAGATCAAATGGGTATTAAATAGCATATTGGATCTAAACATATAGTTTTTCACCAAGTAAACCATATAGTAATCAACTACAAGATGTAATCAGCACTACTAGTCACCCACAAGCACCAATCTATAGTTCCGGTAGCAAGATTGAACACAAGATATGTACTAGGGTTTGAGATGAGATGATGTTGTTGAAGATGTTGATGGAGATTGCCCTCCCCAAGATGGGAGAGTTGTTGGTGATGATGATGACGATGATTTCCCCCTCCGAGAGGGAAGTTCCCCCGGCGGAATCGCTCTGCCGGAGGGCAAAAGTGCTCCTGCCCAAGTTCCGCCTCGAGACGGCGGCGCTCCATCCCGAAAGTCCTCTCCTTATTTTTCTAGGTCAAAATAACCTATATACCAGAGGATGGGCACCGGAGGTGGGCCTGGGTGAGCACAACCCACCAGGGTGCGCCTGGGCTCCCTGGCGCACACAGGTGGGTTGTGCCCACCCTATGGGCCCCCTCTGGTAGTTATTTGCTCCAATATTCCTCAAATATTCCATAAAAAATCTCCGTGAAGTTTCAGCTTGTTTGAAGTTGTGCAGAATAGGTAGCCTAATGTAGCTTTTCCAGGTCCAGATTTCCAACTGCCGGAATTCTCCCTCTTTGTGTATACCTTGCATATTATGAGAGAAAAAGGCATTAGAATTACTCCAAAAGCATTATTATGGATAAAAACATCTTAAATAACAGTAAGAAAACATGATGAAAAATGGACGTATCAGTCCCCGAGGCTACCGCTGACTGGAGACAGTCGGTGGTAGTCTTAGAACTTGTAGCTGTTTTACCCTGGGGATGTTTGCCATTTAAACACAAGTCACTTTCCAGTGGGGCATGCAAAGTGCACCCACTGGGTCTAGTCCCCGAGACAACTGTCGATAGCAGTCTTTAGAACTGTCGCTTGGCACTCAGGGTGCTCGGCAACACTCATATATTGGTGGGACGATAGGTAGGATCTCCTTCATTGCTGACTCAGAAGTTAGCCGAGTGAAAGTAGATCGGGGTGTTGGTGTCCACAATCTTCTTCATTGCGGACTCCAAGATCAGAAGGTACATTTCATATATTTTGAAAAAGTATTTGAAAAATGTTGAATAAGTATTTGAAAAATGTTGAACAATTATTTGAAAATATTTACTAAGTATTTTAAAAAAATGTTGAACAAGTTTTTTAAAAATGTTGAATAAGCATATGGATAATGTTGAACTTGTATACAAAAATTGTGGTTCAAGTATTAAAAATGATGAAACTTTTTGATCATGTATATAAAAATGTTACAAGTATTTGAAAGAAATGTTGAACAATTATTTGAAAAATGTTAATCAAGCATTTGAGAAATGTTAAATGTGTATAGAAAAATATTGACCATGTATTAAAAAATTATTAATCTTTTATTTAAAAAATGTTTAATCAAGCATTTAGAATGTTGAACAAGTATTTGAAAAATGTTAATTTAGCATTCAAAAAATGTTAAATGTGTATTGAAAAATGCCGATCGTGTATTTAAAAAATGATGACTTTTTTATCTTGCAAATAAAAATGTTAATAAAGTACTTAAAAAATTGGACAAACATTTCAAAAATGTTAATCAAGTATTTGGAAAATGTTAAATGTGCAAAGAAAAGATGGTGACCATGTATTAAAAAAGGATGAATATTTTTTACCATCTACATAAAAATGTTAATTAACCATCAGAAAAAAAATTAATCAAGGATTTGGAAATTGTTAAATATGTGTAAAAAATATCGACTATGTATTCAAAATACCTTAATCATGTATTTCAAAAAAATTAATCAATGATTTGAAATATAAAATAAAAATGTGTATGAAAAAAAAGTAGACCATATATTTAAGAAATGTTAAATTTGTCTTTAAAAAGTAAAACATGTATTAGAAAAAATTTCTTGACATATACAAAAAATATAGAACAAAAACCGAAACAATCAATGAAAAACCAAAAAAGAATGAAACCCGATAAAAACAAAGAAAGACACAAATAAAAACCTAATGAAAACGCAAAGAAAAAACCAAACAATGTGGAAAACAATGAAAAAAAGAGAAAACCCAATAAAATATAAAAAAGAAGGAAGCTTATGACGCCAGCGAGGCGCTGTAGACCAACATTCGAGTAAGTACCATTGCGAGTGAGATTTGCAAATGAAGTTCCTTCTCTTTTGGTTTCTATTGAATTTTTGTTAGTGGGTTTCCGCGGAGCACACCCGAAGCACACCCACTGGGTGTTCATGTTCCAGTGGGGGCACGCTGGATGCACCCACGGGGTGTAGTCCCCGAGGCTCCCGTTGACTGGAATCAGTCGGCATGAGTCTTTGAACTTTTTCTTTGTTTTTTGTCGCTTTCACTTGTGGTCTAGCCGGGGTGTTTCCGAATGATTATGATCCAGTGGGGCACGCTGAGTGCACCCACTTGGTGTAGTCCGAGAGGCTACCGCTGACTAGAGACAACCGGCGGTAGTCTTAGAACTTGTAGCTGTTTTTCCCTGGGGCTGTTTGCCATCTTTTTAGCTCAACATGGCTCACTTTCCAAAATCTTCTTCATTGCCGACTCGGAGGTCAGATTCACATTTCAAATATTTTGAAAAAGTATTTGAAAAATGTTGAAAAAATATTTGAAAATGTTTAATAAGTATTTTAGAAGATGTTAAATAAGTTTTTGAAAAATGTTGAAAAAGCATATGTATAATGTTGAACTTGTATACAAAAATTGTTGTTCAAGTATTAAAAATGATGAATTTTTTTGATCATGTATATAAAAATGTTACAAGTATTGTAAAGAAATGTTGAACAATTATTTGAAAAATGTTAATCAAGCATTTGGGAAATGTTAAATGTGTATAGAAAAATATTGACATGCATTAAAAAAAATCTTTTATTTGAATAATGGTTAATCAAGCATTTCGAAAAAAATTTAACAAGTATTTGAAAAATGTTGATTTAGCATTCAGAAAATGATAAATGTGTATTGAAAGTTTTTGAGCATGTATTAAAAAATGATGGATTTTTTTATCTTGTAAATAAAAATGTTAATAAAGTACTTAAAAATTGGAAAAATGTTTCAAAAATGTTGATAAAGCATTTGGAAAATGTTAAATGTGCATAGAAAAGATGGTGACCATGTATTAGAAAAAGGATGAATTTTTTTACCATGTATATAAAAAATGTTAATCAACCATCGAAAAAAATATTAAACAAGTATTTGAAAATTGTTAATCAAGGATTTGGTAAATGTTAAGTATGTGTAAAAATGTTGACTATGTATTCAAAATATCTTAATCATGTATTTCATAAATTTAATCAATGATTTGAAAAATAAAATAAAAATGTGTATGGGAAAAAGTAGACCATATACTTAAGAAATGTTAAATTTGTATTAAAAATGTTAAACATGTATTAGAAAAAGTGCTTGACATATATATAAAATATAGAATAAAAATCAAAACAATCAAAGAAAAACCAAAAAAGAATGAAACCCGAAAAAACAAAGAAACACAAAAAGAAAAACCTATTGAAAAACGAAAAGAAAAAACCAAAAAAATGGGGAAAACAATGAAAGAAAAAGAGAAAACACAATAAAATATAAAAAAGAAGGAGGCTTATGATGCCAGCGAGGCGCTGCAGACCAACGTCCGAGTAAGTACCATTGTGAAGTACATTTACAGACGAAGTTCCTTCTCTTTTGGTTCCAGGAGTCTTTGAACTTTTTCTTTGTTTTTGGTCGCTTTCACTCGGGGTCTAGCCGGGGTGCTTCCGAATGATTATGATCCAGTGGGGCACGCTGAGTGTACCCACTGGGTGTAGTCTCCGAGGCTACCGTTGACTGGAGACAGTCGGTGGTAGTCTTAGAACTTGTAGCTGTTTTGCCCTGGGGCTGTTGGCCATTTTTTAGCTCAAAACGACTCACTTTCTAGTGGGGCATGCTAAGTGCACCCACTGGGTGTCGTCCCCGAGACTGTTGTCGATTGCGGTCTTTAGAACTGTCGCTTGGCACTCAGGATGCTCGGCAACGCTTGTATATTGGTGGGACGATAGGTAGGATCTCCTTCATTACTGACTCGAAAGTTAGCCGAGTGAAAGTAGATCGGGGTGTTGGTGTCCTTAATCTTCTTCATTGCTCACGCGGAGGTGAGAGGGCACATTTCAAATATTTTGAACAAGTATTTGAAAAATGTTGAAAAAGTATTTGAAAAATTTGAACAAGTATTTTAAAATGTTTAATAAGTATTTCAAAAAATGTTGAACAAGTTTTTGAAAAATGTTGAATAAGCATATCGATAATTTGAACTTGTATAAAAAAATTGTTGTTCAAGTACTAAAAATGATAAAAAAATTGATCATGTATATAAAAATGTTACAAGTATTTGAAAGAAATGTTGAACAATTATTTGAAAAATGTTAATCAAGCATTTGAGAAATGCTAAATGTGTATAGAAAAAATATTGACCATGTATTAAAAAAATACTAATCTTTTATTTGAATAATGGTTAATCAAGCATTTAGAATGTTGAACAAGTATTTGAACAATGTTAATTTAGCATTCAAAAAAAGTTAAATGTGTATTGAAAAATGTCGAGCATGTATTACAAAGATGATGATTTTTTTATCTTGCAAATAAAACTGCTAATAAAGTACTTCAAAAATTGGACAAATATTTCAAAATTTTTAATTAAGCATTTGGAAAATGTTAAATGTGCATAGAAAAGATGGTGACCATGTATTAGAAAAAGAGTGAATATTTTTTACCATGTATAATAAAATGTTAATTAACCATCGGAAAAAATATTGAACAAGTATTTGAAATTTTTTAATCAGGGATTTGGAAAGTATTAAATATGTGTAAACAACATTGATTATGTATTCAAAATATCTTAATTATGTATTAAAAAAAATTAATCAATGATTTGAAAAATAAAATAAAAATATGTATGGAAAAAAGTAGACCATATATTTAAGAAATGTTAAATTTGTATTAAAAAATGTTACATATGTATTAGAAAAAATTCCTTGACGTATACAAAAAATATAGAACAAAAACCAAAACAATCAATGAAGAACCAAAAAAGAATGAAACCCGATAAAAACAAAGAAAGACACAAAGAAAAACCTAATGAAAACGAAAAGAAAAAATCAAATAATGGGGAAAACAATGAAAAAAAGAGAAAACCCAATAAAATAAAAGAAAGAATGAGGCTTATGACGCCAGCAAGGCACTGTAGACCAACGTGCGAGTAAGTACCATTGTGAGTGAGATTTGCAAACGAAGTTCCTTCTCTTTTGGTTTCTGTTGAATTTTTGTTAGTGGGTTTCTGCGGGGCACACCCGAAGCACACTCACTGGATGTTCATGTTCCAGTGGGGGCACGATGAGTGCACCCACAGGGTGTAGTCCCCGGGGTTCCTGTTGACTGGAATCAGTCAGCATGAGTCTTTGAACTTTTTCTTTGTTTTTTGTCACTTTCACTCGGGGTCTACCCGGGGTGTAGTCCCCAAGGCTACCGCTGATTAGAGACAGTCGGTGGTAGTCTTAGAACTTGTAGCTGTTTTGCCCTAGGGCTGTTTGCCATTTTTTTTAGCTCAACACGGCTCACTTTCCAGTGGGGGTACGCTGAGTGCACCCCCTGGGTGTAGTCCCTGAGACTGTTGTCGATTGCAGGCAATCGATAGCGGTCTTTAGACTTGTCGCTTGGCACACCGGGGGTGTTCGGCAACACTCGTATATTGGTAGGACGATTGGTAGGATCTCCTTCATTGCTGACTTGGAAGTTAGCCGAGTGAAAGTAGATCGGGTGTTGGTGTCCTCAATCTTCTTCATTGCCGACTCGGAGGTCAGAGGGCACATTTCAAATATTTTGAACAAGTATTTGAAAAATGTTGAAAAAGAATTTGGAAAATGATGAAAAAGTTTAATAATTATTTTATAAAATGTTAAATATGTTTTCGAAAAATGTTGAAAAAGCATATGGATAATGTTGAACTTGTATACAAAAATTGTTGTTCAAATATTAAAAATGATGAATTTTTTTGATCATATATATGAAAAGGTTACAAGTATTTGAAACAAATGTTGAACAATTATTTGAAAAATGTTAATCAAGCATTTGAGAAATGTTAACTGTGTATAGAAAAAATATTGACCATGTATTTCAAAATTAATCATTTATTTGAATAATGGTTAATCAAGCATTTAGAAAAATGTTGAACAAGTATTTGAAAAATGTTAATTTAGCATTCAAAAAATGATAAATGTGTATTGAAAAATGTCGAGCATGTCATAAAAAATGATGAATTATTTTTTATCTTGTAAATATAAATGTTAACAAAGTACTTAAAAAGTTGGAAAAATATTTCAAAAATGTTAATCAAGCATTTGGAAAATGTTAATTGCATAGAAAAGATGGTGACCATGTATTAGAAAAAGGATGAATTTTTTTACCATGTATATAAGAATGTTAATCAACCATCGGAAAAAATATTGAACAAGTATTTGAAAATTGTTAATCAAGGATTTAGAAAATGTTAAATATGGGTAAAACATGTTGACTATGTATTTGAAATATCTTAATCATGTATTTCAAAACGTTTTTCCAATGATTTAAAAAATGTGTATGGAAAAAAGTTGGTCATATATTTAAGAAATGTTAAATTTGTATTATAAAATATTAAACATGTATTAGAAAAAATTTCTTGACATATACAAAAAATATAGAACAAAAACCTAAACAATCAATGAAAAACCAAAAAAGAATGATACCTGATAAAAACAAAGAAAGACACAAAGAAAACCCTAATGAAAAATGAAAAAAAAGAAAAAATGGGGAAAACAATGAAAAAAAAGAGAAAAACCAATAAAATATAAAAAAAGAAAGAAGAAAAGTAGTGGAAACAAAGAAAAAAACGTGGGAAAAGATAGAATAAAAATAAAAAAACTCAGGAAAAATCAATGCAATACCGACTCTTTTGACCTCAATTTGGTCGCGCCCTTGAAGGTTTCACGAAGTAGAAGCTGGCGTAGTGGCTAGCAGAGTCTCCCGGCAGCCTGGACGCCTAGGAATCTTGGTTTCTAACCTTTTTTTTTAGGTTTCATTTAAACACACGCTAAGAGGCCAGTCCAATAGCTACTACACGGGGCATTCACTTCAACGAGATAGAAGCAACACCCGCTTAAGGCGAGATAGGCGAAATCATTAATTAAGAAGAAGTTCTTTCAAAGATCACTCTCACCTTCTCAGGTTGCGACAAATGGCGCACTACATATGTGCCACTTGTTGCAACCTAGGAGTTTTTTTTTTCGTATATCCGTTTATTCAAAACACTTTATCTCTTAAACCGTGCGTCCAAATCTTGAGCCGTTTTCATCCTTGCATTCCTCGCGTCGGGATTTTCAAAACTAGATTCCATGTTGATATGTTTTGACGAACTGCTTTTATGAAAAAAACAAGCAAAAAACGCATGCAAAAAAAAATCCAGAGGGAACGACTAGAGCGCGATATGTGGCGGCGGCTGAGAGCGGCCACTCAGCCCACCCCCAAGTGATCGTTGGGAGGTTCCCGAAGAAGCGCTCGCCAACTAGTTGCTCTCCAAGATACTGCATTCGCTAGACGAATCCTATTTGGCACTGCAGGCACCCGTTAATGTGTATTTTGCAAACGGGCACCTGCAGCGCCCCGCACTGGGATGACCCATATAGTTTCTTTGTTCTGTGTTTTTAATTGGCAAAAAAATGCCCGCACTGGTGGGGTTTCGATCTGGCAACCCACATCTTCGATACTGAGTGGTGCGACCACCAGGCCAACGAACAAGATCTGGTTAATTTGCACCTTTCGTCCCATTTATTCTTTGTTTTCCGTTTTCTCCTTTTTCATTTGTTTTTGTTTTCGTTTACTCTTTTCTGCTTTCTATTTTTCTTCTTCCTGGGTCAATGAATTATCTTGCAAACGCGTGAACTTTTTCTTCAAATCGGTGAACTTATTTTGAAATTTGATGAACTTTTCCAAATTCAATGAACTTTTTTCAGATTGATGAACTTTTTAAAAAAATTATATGTAACTGTTTTTCAATCCATGAACTTTTATTTTTCATTTTTCTGATGAATTGTTTGCAAAATCAATGAATATATTTTTCAAATCCACTGAACATTTTTCAAAATCGATGAATTTTTTTTCGGATTTGATGAACTTATTTTTAAATTGGATGAACTTTTTTGAAAATTTGATGAACTTTTTATAAAATTCTATGAACTTTTTTATAAATTTGATGAGCATTTTTTATATTCGATGAACTTTTTTAAAATTCGATGAACTTTTCTTCAAAATCTATGAACGTTTTCCAAATCGATGGACTTTTTTCAAATTTTGATTAACTTTTTGGAAAATTTTATGAACTTTTTAAGATTTGATGAACTTTTTTAAAAACTCATGTACGTTTTTTTTCTAGATCGAACTGATGAACTTTTTCCAAAATCGATAAAAAATGAAAAGCGTTGAATTTTTTCAAAATCGATGAACTTTTTCTCAAAAGCATTGAGCTTTTTTCAAAACGATGAACATTTTCAAATTCAAGATTTTTACATATAATAAAAAAATCGAGGTTATATAATATACTGTATTGTGCAATAAATAGCGTGACCACACTTTATTCTTATAAATTTGGCGCTATTATTTGTTAGTAGTGGCTAATGGCTCTAGTGGTTAGCTAGCTAGGACAAGGACTTGGCTTCATAGGTTCGAATTCTGGATAAGTCGGTTTTTTGCATTTTTTTGCTTATATAGGTTCGCTGTGAAGTCAGCTACGCGAAGCTTCAGCTTCAGCTGCTTCACGATCGACCCAAATCCGACCCAAGCGAAGCCGCGCGAGTGCCATCTTCGTGATCGGGCGCCTGAAGCGCGGGTTAGGAGCTCCCAGGAGCATCGGGCAAACCCTATTTGGCGCTGCAGGCGCCAGTTATAGGTTTGTTGTGATGCCAGCCGCGCGAAGCTTCAGCTTCTGCTGCTTCGTGCTCGGCCCAAATCTGGCCCAAGCGAAGCCGCGCGAGTGCCAGCTTCGTGATCGAGCGCCTGAAGCATGGGTTAGGAGCTCCCAGGAACATTGGGCAAACCCTATTTGGCGCTACATGTGCCAGTTATAGGTTCGCTGTGAAGCCAGCCGCGTGAAGCTTCAGCTTCAGGTGCTTCATGATTGGCCCAAATCCGGCCCAAGCGAAGCCGCGCGAGGGCTAGCTTCGTGATGGGGCGCCTGAAGCACGGGTTAGGAGCTCCCAGGAGCATCGAGCAAACCCTATTTGGTGCTGCAGGCGCCATTTATAGGGCATTTTCGCTAACGGGCGCCTGCAGGGCTCCCGCTCTGGGTCGACCCATCTAACACATTTTTATTCTGACTTAATGCGCAAAAAATGAGTGCAGGAGAGATTCGAACCCGCAACCTGTATTCTCTGCCGGCATGGCGTGGCTACGCACGCGTCGATGATGGATGGCGCAGTCGCATGCACTGGAGGCGTTGTACGACGCGGCGGCGTCGAGGGCAGCGATGATGCCCGTGCCGCCGTGCTCCCCGACAAGCCGGCGTGGAGCAAGTCGACACTCTTCCTCGATCTGTATTGGAGCGGCCCGCTGCGGAACCACGCGCTGGCTTAGTGCGGCAACTGCCTCCGACGGGCTAGGAGAGGTTGGTGGAGCAGCGAGCTACCTCGCTCGTAACTGCCGGGCTAAGTGGGCCACCCAGATGGCTTTCATGCTAGAGAACTGCTCTTCTTGCTCGTCGGATGCCACTGGAAGAGTGGAGAAAATGGTGGAAGGAGGAGCTTGGCCGGCGTCCTACTCTTGAACGAACGTGTGTGGCCGGAGTGGGTTTCTCGCATTCCACGTGGGTTTAAATGTAAGTTTTTGAATGCGGTGAGGAGCCGGGCATAGCTGGGAGTGCAGTGGGTGGCGCCCTTGACTGCCGCGCCACTTCAAATGGCCGACGTAGTGAGAGGACGCGTCCGCCCTAACCCCCTTGACCGTGTACGTCCGGCTTTAAGGACAACATTATCCTTGGACCTTGATGGTGTACACCTTGTGTCCTGATCTCAGACGCCACGTGTACCAGATGAATGACTCCAAGTTCGACCACCGTGATGCTTAGGTGCGAGCCGAGGAACACTGTTGGAGAGACCCCCCTCATAATTTTCCTACATTGGTCGTTTGATTCATAGGATAGAATGCTATAGGATTTTTTTCCCTATGAAATCATGTGTTGATTGGCAATCTAGCATCCACTCCAACTTTTTTTTCACTTCCTTTGTTTTTCCTGTGTCAAACACTCTGTTTTTTAGGGGAACACTGTGTTAATGCTATGGGATTCAAGTGGACATGATACTCCAATCCTTTATTTTTCCTATTCCTGCATTTTAAGTTCCTTCAAAGAGAGTACTTGCTCTAAATGATGTGCCGCTGCAAGAGCCGTCTATATTAATTAACCATGCTCTAAAAAGGTGGAGCAGCTTTGGCTATAGTATACTATACTAGGTTAGTAGGTGAGCTTGCGCTTGGCTGTTTGCATCATCCGGAAGTCGAACAATAATGATGGTACTACAGTAGTACATCTGGCAATCTGACACCAAATGAACTGCTGCATGCCCGCTGGTTGTAAGTAAAAGTTTCTCCTCATTCTGTGAGCCACCGCGCACGCGTGGGCGAGGGAGAAGCCGTAGTAAGCAAGCTTCTCGTTGTTCTGCGAGTTGACGGGACACATCAAAGTTATTTAGTACTCTCTCCAAAAAGGACTGGCCGTGTCCATGGCTACCATCCCGTGCTCTGTCATTGAGTATGTGCACTATTCACGTGCCATCGAGGAGAAAAAATATTGCGTAGTACGTGCCATCCCACGACTCACTTACGCATTTCTTATCTCCATTTTGTTGCACGACACGTGCACCTTGATGCTAGATTTCCTGCATGTTGGCAAAAGGATGAGCAAAGCTCATGTCAAGAAGGAACATGAATAACTCTTGCTTGCTGCACATATGTACGTGGTAGGACATGGTGTCCAATCACCATTTAGTTACTAATTTTGTGTTACCAAAGAAAACACGTGGTTCAATTCTAAATTAAAGTAGTCAAAACCATCATGGAGGTAATCAGTCACCTTATTGTACTTGCTAGCTCTGAGCGAGGGAGATGTCATACTAGTAAGCAAAGCTTCTCCTTGTTTACTAGTTGACGGGACACATCAAAAGTAGTGTATTAGTCTCAAAAGGGCTAACCATGTCCATGGCTACCATCCCCTGCTCCGTCATTCAGTGTGTGCACGATTGACGTTCCATTGAGAAAATAATGTTGCCTACGTGCCATCGAATAGAATAACTTAATTTATAAAAGATGCTCCACCACGTCATGATCGAACTTTGATTCGTCCATGTGTGGTTCCCATGAAAACTACTACACTCGCCAAATTATCAGGTGAGCTGCCTCTTCATATAGAAATGAGCTCACCGTGTACCCATGCGTGAGTATTAGGGAAAGAAGCAAAGAGTACCTGCGTCGGTGCCTGCACCTCTTCTCTTCGTGCTCGTATTCCTTTTTTTCGGGCGATTCGTGCACGTACTCCACTTACGTTCATGACCATTGGTGAGTCTCTCCTACTATACTTAACTCCATTTTCTTGCATGACACGTGGACATGGATCCTGGATGTCCCACTGTCGGCAAAACTTAGAAGAACGCTTTCCGACGACCGAGAAGGAGCAAGAAACCTCGCGGTGGAGCGTCAAGACTCTTTAATTTTTTCAGCGATATAAAATCTACCCAATCTTCTCCACAGTAGACCGAAAGGGTCTGAAACACGGCAGTCCAGTGTAGTTACATCATACATGGCCAACCCATGCTATCACCATATTTCTTGGCCTCCGTGCGACACCTAGCTCTAGTAATCCACCAGCCTGCATCGCTTCTCACTCCTCATCTCTCTCAAAGTGCGGCGGGCTGGCGATTTTGCCGTCTATTGAGGTCGGTTAACTCATCACATGTTAGCGACATGCCAAGGGCATTCTAAAAAAAATACTGTACTCTATTGTTATGCCAAGAAGAGGAAGCACTTTGACCGACGGACCAAACGAGACAGGCGTGCCCTGCCGTGAGTGAGTCTAGTTTCTCGTTTTGAACTTGTTTGGTGTAGTAGTAACACTTGGTTTTGACTATTGATAAGATTTTATATAGGGCCTAATTTATTCTCCGAGGTTGCCTTCGACTATTGATAAGATTTTATATGATTTGAAATTATATCATTCAAATATCCTTTCACGTTCCGTTTAAAAAAAGATCCTTTCATGTACTAATTTGATTGTATGCATTGAGCAACTTGCATGTCCTATACTGCTCCTGTTTGGATACTCTAACTTAGCTAGAGGTTAAACTAACTCATGACTAATCCTGAACTAACTCTAGCCAAAGAGGTGTTTGGATGACAGGGTTAGATTGACAATAAATGCACCTGATGGAGAGAGAAAAGTGATTTTTTAGTGGGCCCCACGAGAACTAGCTCCAATTAGCACCACTTTGCTGGCGGGATAGAGAGAGAAAAGTGAGTTTTCAATGGGCCCAATGAGAACTATCTCCAATTAGCACCTCTTGGGTGGGATAGTTTTTTTGTGAGTTTAGTGCAACTTGCTCCAATTAACCCTCATGTTTGGATACTTTAGGGCTATTTGAGCCCCAACTAGCTCAAACTAACTCTAACCCATGGATCCAAACAGGGCCAAAGTTAGTCTCGGAAAACGCATTAAGCCCTATATACATGGACAAACGGACTACATGATACTAGCAAACGCTCACCACTTGTAGTAGTTCATTGGTTGGTTTCAATTTTTGATTCTGTTGCTGTGCTGCTACCGTCCAATATTCACGTGTGGTTGTTTCTAGAATAAAAAAAGGAGGTAGTACTTACTGTGGGAAAGGTGAAGTGATGGTTGCTTCGCCTGAGCAACTTATTACTCTGGAAATATTGGAGTACCAGCGGATTCAACGAAGAGAGAAATGATGGTTGCTTCGTCCGAGCAACTTACTGTGGCGAAGGTGGGGCTCTATGATTTGACTGCTCACTAGTCATTATTACTGCAGCGCACCAACCGGGGTGAATCTTCCCTGCAGTTGTGCACTCAATATTGCTGCATGGCAGGTGGAGCCGGATGAAGGATGTCCCACATGTCGGCAAAATGAAGTTGAATTGTTTCTGGGATTGCTATCAATCCTTCAGGATCTATTTATATGTACGCATAATTTTCCAGCATAATGAAATTGTACTATGATGCTATGAAGGTTTCAACTTTGGTTCCCGTAGAAAAAAAGGTTTCAACTTAGGATTCATGTGTCCTCTTGCCTCAAGATTGTCTCATTACAACATTCCACCAAATACAAATGAAACTACCATGGCTGCTAATGCATCTGAATGGTTCGCAGATCAACGCCAATATTCACATCACAACTGAAGACAAAGTTGTGAGAAGGTGTACAAATAAAGAAAAAAAATATAATTGATCGATGTTGTTCGTAGGCATGGCTCCATTTCCTGGGCACAGTGTTCATTGGTTGGCAGCTAGTTTCACCCAGCTATGTAGCCAAAAAAGAGGTGTATGGAGGACATCACAACCCAATCATTTTATGCAGCTCCACTAAAATCGAGTTGATCATCCCTGTTAGCAAAGATATTCAGTCAGTGTGATTACAATAATAGTGGAACTAGATGATGAAACATAACACACACAAATAGAAGTCGATTGCCTCTGCGATCTCTCTTTAGGACTAACTACTTGTTGGAGAAGATTAGGCACGGAGTTGGATGGGAGGATAGAAAAACCAATCTCCCTTTCTGCAGTCCCACATAAATGTAAAAACGTTGCCCGTGTGACATTTTAATGGAACTACACAAAACACTCTTAAGAAAAAAGTGATTTGTGTAGTTCAACAAAAAGTCACAATAGCAACGAGGTGAAATGGATAGCCGTGTTTGCAAAAGGAGGTTGAGAGGAAACAATTACTGCCCAATAACACGAGTTGAAGACACATACGCCGACAAAAAAGAAGCATATTCCATGTATAAGGGAAAGATAGCAGCATGGTGGTTTATCAAAAACGGTTTCAGGACGAGATTGCAAGATGGAAAGTACGCCGAACGAGATACGTTTTAAGCAAACAACTAAAGAAGATCCACATGCAGCAACATGGGAAGATGGGCAATGGAGCAAGGCCGGAGGAAGCTGTACCTGAGGGTCGTCGGGATAACTAGGAGGGCGTCGGCGGCCAGGATCTGCCCATACCGCGGCAACGAGCAAGTGGCGAAGGCCCTACCGCGCTGGAGCTTGGTCAGAGAGAACGATGTGTACCGCTATCGGTGTCGAAACCGGCCGATCTTGGGTAGGGGGCCCGAACTATGCGTCTGTGGATTGAAGGTAATAGGAGGCGGGGGACACGATGTTTACCCAGGTTCGGGCCCTCCTAATGGAGGTAATACCCTACTTCCTGCTTGATTGACTTTGATGAGTATAGGGGTTACAAGAGTTGATCTACCTCGAGATCATAATAGCTAAACCCTAGATGTCTAGCATGTCATTATGATCGCCCTACAGACTAAACCCTCTGGTTTATATAGACACCGGAGGGGGCTAGGGCTGTACAAGGTTGGTTTACAAAAGAAGGAAACTACACATCTGGACGTCAAGCTTGCCATCCACGCAAAGGAGAGTCCCATCCGGACACGGGGGAAGGTCCTCGACCTTGTATCTTCACAGCCCATCAATCCGGCCCATATCACATAGCCCGGACCCCCAAGGACCCCCTAGTCCAGGACTCCCTCAGTAGCCCGCGAACTAGGCTTCAATGACGACGTGTCCGGCGCGCAGATTGTCTTCGGCATTGCATGGCGGGTTCCTCCTCCGAATACTCCAAAGCAATTTGAACAAAAGAACCGTATCCGAATTTTCAAAGATGACGCAATATCCGGCTTTTATATCTTCGGTTCCGTTAGGTGGGCCCTCCATGATACTCCGGACAGCTTTGGCTTCACATTAAATATCATATCCTTCAGCTTCTGCACTACCCTCGCCTCGGCTCCCACGTGTTAGACGAATACGAAGGGTCCAAGTATTTTTACAGATAACACCCTGAAGGCATGGGGAAGGCGTCTATTTAAGGAGATTGGATCTCAGATCCATTCCAAACCAGGTGAAAAATCCTTAGAGTTGGCCAGAGAACCACGCAAACATGGTTGGCGCTCCCAGTTCTTCCTCACGCCCCTCAGAAAGGCAATTGGGAGAGCTGCTCGGTCTCCCATGCCCAGCTGACCAAGCTCCAGACGCAGGGATATCTTCCTCCCATGGACCTGGTTCCCGTTCGGGCGGGATTAACTTCCATAAATGGCAAAGCCCTAGCGGAAAATTTCCCCAATCCTACTAAAGGGGAGCGAGTGTGCTTCGTTTCCTTCCCACTAAGAGGCGTTGGATTTCCAATGCACCCTTTCCTTCAAGGTATCCTGGAGTACTACGGCCTCCAGCTGCACAATCTCACGCCGGGCTCCATTCTGCACATCACGGGCTTCGTTGCTCTTTGTGAGATGTTCCTAGGCTGCTAAGCCCATTTTGAGTTATGGAGGAAACTTTTCTGCCTCGTCCCCTGCTCCCAAAAGGGATCTATATTCGAGGTGGGTGGTGCCGAAGTATGGCGTATAGCCGGGACAGGATACCTGTCCGGCACTCCGAAGAAGGCATCCGAAGAGTGGCCCTCAGAATAGTTTTACATTGAAGACATTGTTCTTCCAGACCCAATCCGACAGGGCTACCCGAATTTTCCAACACTCCGTTAAAGAAGCTCCACAGCTGGCACCCCCGGAGCCTCGAAGAGGAAGACAGTGCGGAGATTAAGAAGTTAATGAGCAAGATAAAGATACTTGTCCAATCTGGACTATCTATAATTGAGGTAATGGCGATTTCAGTAACGCGAGGCATTCAGCCACTTCAATCCAAAGGACTCCCCATGTGGCACTACAACAGGGAGGATGACATGTCACGCTGCGGGCGCAAGGGTCCGGACAACTTTGCCGCCTTGGCTGCCATGTTGGCTGATCTTTATGAAGGGGAGAAAGAAGATTTTACCCGCCTTAAGTGCTGAGAAGGCTTTTCCATGTACAACCCTCCTAGCTATGTGAGCTTTCGCTCCGCAACCTTACGCAATCCTCTTCCTGAGTCGCACCTAGTTTAAACTTCAATCCGACTATTTTTAACAGGAATGGAGAAAGGTTGTCGCGGGGATCTATAGCCCCGCTCCGCAGCCGGAGGACCATATTCGAGACCTGGATCCCGGATTTGAAGAGGATCCAGACATAATTATAGAGTTCAAGGATGGGGTCTTTTATTAGGCGAGCTACAACGACACAGAAGTGGTCATCACAGCCTATTATCTCGGCCCTCTCCCCTCCTCCCATATAAGTGCCTAGGAGACATCTTTTCGACAAGAGCCTTCCCGTTGTGCCTCACCCACCGCCCTATCTCATGCTCGGAAGGGGCGGCGCTCGTCCTGCCAAACCACATCAAAGGCGCCCTCCAAGAAGGCGACGCTCGTGCAGGGCGAGTCCTTAAAAGGAAAGACGGACACTGATACCATCGAGCCCCCTCGTCCACCGAAGAGGTATAATTTTCAACCTGCACTTGGCAAATATTATGGATTGTAATGTTCTTCGCAATGTTATATTTCAGGAAGAGTGTACACCGAACCATATCCGGGGACCTCGCCGGCCATGCATCGGCCAATCCGGCCTCGGACCCTAGCACTAGTACTAGGGTTGGTACGGGTGCCATGTCGAATCATCATCTCCACGAGGATTTGGATAATGTATCCGTCACCAACTCCGAAGTGGAGAGCGCTATGGCCCATCGACGGCGAAAAGAGTCCATGCGCGACCCAAGCTTTACTAAAGAGGCTTTCAATGCCCTCAACTCTGCGGATGCATACATCCCGGCTGCTCGAGATGGACTTGCCGGAGCTACACATCAGCTTGCAAAGGATATGCCGGTAAGATTTCGTGTAGATTCAATAATCCTGTGCACCAGTAGCCCCCGAGACTAAAAGCAGTTGACACAACTGATTTGAGGATCGTTGTATAATTAGGTGCTTACGGAGAAGAACGACATGCTGTCTCAGGAGCTTGAAAAGTGTCAGACCCAGCTAACTGTTGTTACTACCGAACTGGAGAAATCCAAGAAGGTAGTTCATCTTTTGTCCAACGACCTATTATTCCCTTAAGAACGCTAGCTTTCGGCTTCACCTGTCTGAGGTACACGTCCGGATAACCCGGCTGTAACAATCGCAGAGGTGATCCCTTTATGCCCTAGCCGAACAAGCAGGAACATAGGGCATAAGCACATGAGCCAGGCAACCCGGCTTAGCAAAAACATAAGTCATAAAGGTGCATATAATGGCGAAGGAAAGACATATATGGGAAGACGACACATATATACGGTGAGCTTGATGCTCAAAAAAGAATAATAATACTAAGCTTCTATGAAAAGAAGCCCCTAGTTATAGTGGGGTGTGTACATTTAAAGATGTATTCCCCGCAAGTGTGCGGCTTACCCGAACACATGCTAAAAGTCGTAAAACAAATGAAAAGAAGAAAGATAAAAAAGAGAAAAAGGTAACGAACAATGTGTCCGGACTTAGGCGTAGAATCTTTGGAGTCTGGCAGCGTTCCATGGGTTAGGCTCTAAGCGATTGTCCGACGCATTACAAAGGCGATAGGCTCCTCCAGTGAGAACTTCATCTATAATGAAGGGACCCTCCCATTTGGGATTTAGCTTGTCCTTTTTCTTCTCTGGTAGGCGTAGAACAAATTCACCAACATTATAAGTCTTGGCCCGCACTTCTCTGCTTTGGTATCTTCGAGCTTGTTGTTGGTAGAATGCGGAACGAGCTTTTGTGATGTCGCGCTCCTCCAAGCGATCTAAATCATCTTGCCGATCGAGCTCAGCCTCTCTCTCTCTCTTCATACATGTACACTTGAGGTGAGTCATGAATAATATCGCAGGGCAAGACGACCTCTGCGCCGTACACCATGATCGAAGAACGTTATGTATTCGGTCGTGCGATTGGGTGTGGTCCGCAGCCCCCAGAGTACGGAGTCGAGCTCCTCAACCCAGTGTTTATCTGACTCCTTTAGGGGTCGCACTAGTCTGGGTTCAATGCCGCTCATTATCAGGCCATTGGCTCGCTCGACTTGACTGTTTGTTTGAGGGTGATATACGGAGGAGCTTGATGCCCAGATTAGCACACCAAGTTTTTACCTCGTCGGCTGTAAATTTAGAGCCGATGTCGGTGATGATGCTATGTGGGACACCGTAAAGGTGTACGACACAGGATATGAAATCTATCACCGGTCCGGCTTCAACCATTCTAACTGGTTTGTCTTCTATCCACTTAGTGAATTTGTCTACCATGACCAACAACTATTTCTTCTTCTGGCTTCCCCCTTTAAGGGGTCCGACCATGTCAATCCCCCAGACCGCGAAAGGCCAAGTAATGGGGATTGTTCGTAGGGTGGTAGGAGGCATATGGCTTTGATTGGCGAAAAGCTGGCATCCTACACAACGTTGGACGAGGTCTTGTGCATCTGCTCGCGCCGTAGGCCAAAAAAACCAGTACGGGAGGCCTTGCTTACAAGGGCCCAAGCTGCAGCGTGATGGCCGCCAAGACCAGCATGGATTTCGGCCAAGAGCTGACGTCCCTCTTCTTCGGAGATACATCTTTGGAGGAATCCGGTAGCACTTTTCTTGTAGAGTTCTCCTTCATGAACCTTATAGGCTTTCGAACATCGAACGATACAACGAGCATCGTTCTGGTCCTGAGGGAGCTCC
This sequence comes from Aegilops umbellulata, assembly GCA_032464435.1. Taxonomy (NCBI): domain Eukaryota; kingdom Viridiplantae; phylum Streptophyta; class Magnoliopsida; order Poales; family Poaceae; genus Aegilops; species Aegilops umbellulata. The sequence continues at coordinate 266,490,023 of CP136056.1, forward strand.
TGCCTATTAAGGTAGGCCAGGAAGTGTTCGGTCCATGGGGCGATTACTGCCATAATTACATGGGCGGAAGGCGTTGGTTCTGTGCCCGGGCCCCCGATGATGTCTGAATCGTGTTCGGCATCCGGGGATATGATAGGCGTCGGACTGGTGGTTCCGTTCTCGTCCTGCCATACTACGGATGGCTTGAAGAGCTGCTCCACAAAGGTGTTAGGCGGAATGGGGTCGCGTTTGGCGCCCATTCGAGCAAGGATGTCTGCTGCTTGGTTATTGTCTCGGGCCATGTGATGGAACTCAAGCCCCTCGAACCGAGCTGATATTTTGAGCACGACATTGCGGTAAGCTGCCATCTTTGGATCTTTTGCGTCGAATTCTCCGTTTATTTGGGATATTGCGAGGTTTGAATCCCCTCGTGCATCGAGGCGTTGTATGCCCATAGAAACAGCCATCCGGAGACCATGCAGTAGGGCCTCATATTCGGTTGCGTTATTGGAGTATGTGTACATGATTTGGAGTACGTAACAAACTTTGTCCCCTGTAGGGGATGTTAGGATGACACCGGCCCCTAGTCCGGCTAACATTTTAGAGCCGTCGAAGTACATCACCCAGTTGGAGTATGTGTCGTACTCTTCAGGGAGTTCGGCTTCTGTCCACTCGGTGACGAAGTTGGCCAACACCTGAGATTTAATTGCTCGGCGTGGTTTGTATGTTATTTCAAATGGTAGGAGCTTGATAGCCCATTTTGCAATGCGGCCGGTGGCATCTCGATTGTTTATGATGTCATCGAGTGGTACCTGAGAGGCCACCGTGATCAAGCACTCTTGAAAGTAGTGTCGCAGCTTCCGAGATGCCATAAAAACCGCATATGCTATCTTTTGATAGTGCGGGTATCGAGATTTGCATGGTGTGAGAACCGCCGTACGTAGTATATGGGTTTTTGGAGTGGGAATTTATGTCCCTCTTCCTCTCGTTCGACAACGAGCACTGCACTCACCACCCGGTGAGTTGCTGATATATATATATATAGTAGCATAGATTCGCTGATGTTAGGTGCGGCAAGAATAGGGTTGTTTACTAGTAGAGTTTTTATTTCTTCCAACCCGGCTGTTGCTGCGTCCGTCCACTCGAAGCAGTCGGTACACCAAAGCAGGCGATATAGCGGCAACGCTTTTTCTCCCAGTCGGGAGATAAAGCGGCTCAAGGCTGCCACGCACCCAGCTAATTTTTGGACTTGTTTTAGGTCTGTTGGTATCGCCAACTGTGACATGCTCGGATTTTGGCTGGGTTTGCTTCGATTCCTCTATTGAAAATGATGAACCTCAGCAACTTTCCGGCCGGAACGCCGAAGATGCATTTTTCCGGATTGAGCCGTATGTCATATGTTCGGAGGTTGTCAAATGTGAGACGTTAGTCATCCACCAATGATTCTACATGTTTGGTTTTGATGACTACATCATCTACATATGCCTCCACCATTTTGCCAAAAAAAATTCCAGGCATGTTTGAATCATGCGTTGGTAGGTGGCCCGGCGTTCTTCAGTCCGAAAGGCATAGTATTAAAGCAGAAAGGCCCATACGGAGTGATAAATGTCGTTGCGGCCTGATCGGATTCCTTCATTTTAATCTGATGGTATACGGAGTATGCATCAAGGAAACACAATGAATCGTGTCCTGCAGTTGCATCAATGATTTGGTCTATGCGGGGCAGTGGGAAGGGGTCCTTAGGGCAAGCTTTATTAAGGTCTTTAAATCGACACAAAGGTGCCAGGATTTGTCCTTCTTTGGCACCATGACCAGGTTTGCTAGCCAATTCAGGTGTTTTATTTCTCGAATAAACCTGGCTTCGAGTAGTTTACCTAGCGACTCCCCCATAGCTTGCCGCTTGGGTTCAGAAAATCGCCGTAGCGCTTGCTTAATTGGCTTGAAACCCTTTATTATATTGAGGCTGTGTTCACCCAATCTGCGTGGGATTCCTGGCATATCCAAAGGGTGCAGGCGAAAATGTCCCAATTCTCGCACAGGAATGCTCCTAGAGCGGCATCGACCGCCGGATCCAGTTGTGCCGCAATGGCCGCTGTTTTATTGGGATCCGTTGGGTGGACTTGGAATTTGACTATTTCGTCTGCATGCTTGAAAGAAGTGGATTTAGGCCTTTTATCAAGAATTACGTTGTCTATATCCACTGTGGAACGCAAAGCGGTGAGCTCCTCGGCCGCATGGGCTTCGGACAGTGCCTCGAGGGCCAGGGATGTGGTTTTGTTTTTGGCATAGAGTGCTATGTCCGGATCACTAGAGATAGTGATGACACCGTTGGGCCCGGGCATTTTAGCTTCATGTACCCGTAATGAGGTATGGATTGAAAGCGTGTGAATGCATCTAGCCCTAACAGGGCATGATATCCGCTATTGAAAGGAGCCACCTGGAAGATTAATTCTTCAGACCCATAGTTCTCCGGCATGCCGAATACCACATCGAGTTTTATTTTTCCCAAACACCGTGCTTATCGGCTAGGGATAATACCTTGAAAGGTTGTATTACTCTGCTCGATGTGGCTCTTGTCTATTTGCATCTTATCGAGCGTGTCTTCATAGATGAGGTTCAGTCCGCTGCCGCCATCCATGAGCACTTTAGTGAGGCAAAAGCCGTCTACAATTGGGTTGAGAACCAAAGCGGCTAGTGCTCGGACTGATCGGGCCCTTGGTTCGTCATTAGCATTGAAGGTTATCACCATATCGTTCCAAGGATTTATTGCGGCTACGAGATTGACTTTGGCGAGGTCGTGGAGTGCCCTTTTACGCCGATTGTTTGAAGAAAAGGTCTCAAAGACCGTAAACACATTGAGATCATTATCCTCAGGGGAGTGCCTTACCGGGGTAGTGTTGGTGAGGATAGCCTCACCGCTTTTAGCCACCTGTCGGAGTATCCAACATGCCCGAAGGCTATGACTTGGTTCGGAATTTGGCATCACGTTTATCTGACATGGTCTATCGAGCCATTCATCAAGGACAGTTATGTGTCCCTACAAGGGTTTTATTTTCCTTTCCGTGAAGTAATGATCAGGTGCCCCGTAAGGGTGCATTCTTTTTGCCTGGCCGGTGGGGGGCTTAAAGGCCAACGGGTCCCACCAAGCTATCTGGGCTTTCCAAGCGCTTTCCATTACGCGATACTTCTATACTATATGTGCCAAATATGAAAGTGCAGTATGCAGCGTCGATTGAGGGCATTGAGGATCCCCTCGTCCGTATAGTCGCGGCAAAAGACTGATACCACATCTCATCGCAACAATCTTTAATCTTGTTTTTAACAAGTAGGAATCTAGCCCAAAAGTGGTGGACTGTTTCCTGAGGTTGCTGTCGTATGTACATTAAGTTGCATATGTCCGAGGGACTAGAATTGCTTGGAGAGTATTGATTGTGGTGGGCGGGTGGCCTTAAACCCAAGCCCTGACCCGCCGCGGAATCCGGATTTTGAAAATTTTGTAAGGTCGTTAGCCTGGGATCCGGAGAGTCCTGGGGGTTTTCAGGTTCAACGCCTGACTCCATGCTTGGAGGATAGATGATATCTTCTCGAAGATGAGTGTCCGGCTCGTGGGGCTCAGTGATCCGAACATGGTTTGTTTTTAGCATAGGAGGAGCAGTATCCTCAACTTGCTCTTCCACGACAGTCACATGGTGGGTGACCGTATGGGGACCTGATTTCCCTCTGATCAGATTTAAGCCCAATCAGATTGTAATCCTTTGCGACCACTAGGGCGGGGATGCGATCTAGCAATTCATTTAAAGACGCGATATCTGCTGGATCCATCTTATCGACGCTTTCAGCGTTGATGCCAAGGTGATTCTCGGCAATCCGGGAGGCCGCCTTGGGCTTAATGGCCGGGCGGGCACCTATGGTGAAATTGCCAATCTAGAGGATCTACCCAGGAACTAGGGCCCTTCCAGAGGTGATTTTGTCATTGATGACAAGGCGAGCCATCGATCCTTCTATCGACAACATAGAGGAACTCTCAATGAAAGCACCAATGTCAGTGTCAAAATCGGTTGATCTCGGGTAGGGGGTCCCGAACTATGCGTGTGTGGATCGAAGGTAACAGGAGGCAGGGGACACGATGTTTACCCAGGTTTGGGCCCTCGTGATGGAGGTAATAGCCTACTTCCTGCTTGATTGACTTGGATGAATATGTAGATTACAAGAGTTGATCTACCTCGAGATCATAATAGCTAAACCTAGATGTCTAGCCTGTATGATTATGATCGCCCTACAGACTAAACCCTCTAGTTTATATAGACACCGGAGGGGGCTAGGGCTGTACAAGGTCGGTTTACAGAAGAAGGAAACTACACATCCGGACGTCAAGCTTGCCATCCACGCAAAGGAGAGTCCTATACGGACACGGGGGAAGGTCCTCGATCTTGTATCTTCACAGCCGATCAATTCGGCCCATATCACATAGCCCGGACCCCCGAGGACCCCCTAGTCCAGGACTCCCTCAACCGTAGATCGGGACGTGCTGCCTCAACGCCGTCGAACGGAGAAACGATACACATCCTCCCTTTCCGCCAGCGGACGGGATGCGGCCGGATCAGTGACCAACGGTGAGAGAGAGAGAGGCCACCGCCACCTTGTGTGAGATATTGTGACGAGAGACAATCCACGGCAGGCAGGCTCCATTGTATATAGTGGAGCGGATTATTATTTTTTCCCAATGACAATCATTTTGTATTCTATACGTGCCATTGAGGAATATAACATCATTTAATACTAAGGTGTCAAGTCGAACTTTGTTCCGTCTACACGTGGTACACGACCCTCCTTCGAGTAAACAACCACTACACGCGTCAAATTATCACGTGGGATGCCATTTCATACAGAAATGAACTCCACCGTGTACCCGCACGGGTGTGGCCGGGAATGAGACGTGAGTACATGCGTCGTGCGTGCACCTCTTCTTTAGGTGCAGGTACGTACGTGGGTGCGTGTGAGAGAGATGGTTTGTGTGAAACATAGGCAATGTGTCGATGATATCTCAAACAAAAAAATGTAACATATGCAATGTGTGTGAAACAGAGTCATGGATACATCATATATAGAGGGAGCAATCCACGAGAAGAGAGTGTAGGGATCATCAGCGTGAGATATCGATAGAATCAAAAACAGGGATGAAGTGTGTGGGTGCGTGATCGATAAAGAGTGCCATCGAATTTGTGTTTGTCCATGTCAAAGATACAGGGTGGCTGGCCTACTGGAATGTGAGAGGGCCGAGGTGCATTTTTTCTCTGTGGCATGGATACCTACCTACAACGTTCGACTATCTCCGTGTGGGGGAGGGAGGGGGCAGAGACCTAACTATAGAGAGGTAGATCGACTAGTATGTGTGTGGAGAAGGAGAGAGACCTAGCTATGTATTGAGGGAGATTGATTGCATCCATGCATATGTGTAGTAGAGTAATAAAGTTGGGAGAAAGACAAAGGTAGAGTGTCGAAGGGTTGGTGGTGGAGTTGCTTCTCACAAATGGTGGGAGAGGCCTGATAGACAAACGGAGGGTACGAGTGCAATATCAATAAGATAGGGGATGTCTGCCTGTCTATGCACGTGCGTGTGAGAGACGGGTCGGGAGGTATGCAAGGATAATGAGGGGGGACTATATGGTTGTGGTAAGAAGACGTAACTACATAGGAAGATCAATCAGCATGTGTCCGAGAAAGGGAGAGACATAACTAGTGAGGTAAGTCGATCGGTGCGTTGGGAAAAAGAATTATAGTCGACCTAGCTATATTTAGGGATATCGGTATGTACACATGCATGCATGTGTTAGAAGCAAATAAGGTCCGGAGAGACAGACAGGGGGAGAGGGGTGCGGCTAGGAGGTGGTGTGAGAGGCCTACTATGTCGAGGGGGGAGGAGTGTGCGAGTATGAGATCGATGAAAAGAGGGGCGGGAGTGTGCACCTGCGTGGAACCATATTGGACATAAGAGGGCATGGACGATGAGAAGAGAAGAGGGGAAGTGTGTGTTTGTGGTAGGCACACTTGGCTAGAGAGGTATATCGACCGGTGTGTGCCGGAAAGAAGGAGCCGGGGGCCTACACACACCGTGGGTGAACGACCTAAAGAGAAATAATGAATGTGCACGATGGAGGGGACGCTGAGGGGGGGGGGGGGTGAGAGGGGGGGCGGGCGTGTGCATGCACGATAGAAATTTAGCGCTAGCTTCAAAGATAAGAGGATCGTGAAGGTGTAAAAGAAGAACAGAGATCATAATTCATTATAAAAAAGTGGATTCGGATATTTGAAGAAGATATCATAGTGTTTTAAACCGACACATGCATGAATGAGTACATATAATGGTGATACACATGGTGTGTTTATGAACATGTTATACTACATATAATATATAGAACATTGATTATAATTTGCGATAATGTGTGGCTTTTGCAACTCAGGGCTAAATACATGTCATAATGTAGGGGGCGGGGCACTATACTTTGTGTGATAAACACGTTGTACGTATGGAACATGGTTTAGATTATGAATATCTAGTTAGTGCATCAAATGTACTATTATTTGGAATCGACATCAAGTGTATTAAAAAATTTGAATTCAAGTTCATATAGTACACATAGTTCATATCTATTTCTATAGTAATCATGTGGTGTGTTGTTAAGATAATACACGAATAATGGTTTAAGTTGGCAACAATCATGATTGTAGATTCTTATTCAAATTGAGAAATGAATCCAAATTTAGTTCAAATTACAGCGGTAGTATAGACATTTGGAATGCACTAAAATGTTGGTATGAGTAGGTTACATGCATTATACAACCAGCGAAAAAATTTAATTAGACATAACATGGATTCATAGCTTTGAATAGCATTTGTACAGTAAAACGGGACAAGACTCTCTTTTGTGTGGTGCGAATAATTTTATCTTTTTTCATTTTTTCGTTGAAGGAAGTGCAAATTGATTTCGTACGTACAATATTACACATTAGGCTTGTCCCTAAAATTCAACCCGCGCCTTGTTATATCCCGAAAATTCAAATATCGTGCTCCCAAAACTCACGCCTTCACAACCCGCGTCTTGCTATCCCGAAATTACAACGCGCGTGAAAACTCCCTCCAGCTGCCAAATCCTGACACGTGAAATCCCCCTTCTAACCCTGACCCGAAAGGGCCGCTAGTTCAAACCGGTGGGGGTACTTTTGTAACACACCCTACATTTTGGACAAGCGCGTCCCTAAGTCATGGTTCCCCCTCACATCGCCTCCTTTTTGCCATTCGAAATCCCAGGCCGCCATAACCTCTCTGCTCCAGCTGCGAAACCCGACCCTCCTCTGTCCACCACCTCACCGTTGCCCAACCGGAGCCTCTTCCCCGACAACATTGTCCACCGCAATAGATCGACATCCCTCATCCACCTCCCCGGATGAGGATCCGTCGTCGATCTCGTCGTCCCGCTGGTTCAGCCGCCCCGTCCTCCACCTCCAAGGAGCTGCTTCGACGATCGCCTCGTCTAACGCGGCTGCTCCATCCCCACAGCGCCGCCTTAACCTGCTCCACCGAAAACGCAGCATCCTTACCGACTCCTCGGACGAAGCCGAGGCCTACTCGGCACCACCAAAGAGGTTGTACACTCATCGCATCGCACCTTCTCCTTAACTTGACCTCCCAGCACCGATGATGCTCCATCCCGCACTCCCATGGCGCGGCTACCTCGAAGCCGGCGCCGCGAGCGACATCTCCATGGCGGCTCTCCCCATTCCGAGCCCCCTTCGGCGGTGGCGTCCATACCATCCATATCGCCTGCTGCTACTCCAGCTCTCGCTCGCTCGCACTGCTGCTGCTCTCGCTCTCTCTCGCTCGCGCTATTGTTGCTGATCTGGCTCTCACTCGCGCTATTGCTGTTGCTCTGGCTCTCGCTCGCTCGCGCTGCTGCTCTGCTCTCCCCCTTGCTCGTGCTGTTGCTCTACTCTTGCTCTCGCTCGCGCTGCTGATGCTGGTACACTGGCTGCTGCAGCTACACGAGTTGCTACTCTGGCTCTAGTTCGCTGCTCCTCCAGGCGCTGCTGCTCCGGCTGCTATCTGCTACTGTGTTCCCCATCGATCGCCCGCTGATTTAGATCATTGTTTCTCTACTACTAGTGCTCGAGCGGCCTAAACTACATGTGAAGTGCCTCTCTGCTACCAGTGCGTTCAGTTTCGACAGTAACATTTAGATTCCATAGTAAGTCTCAGTTTCGACAGTTAAGTTCAGAGTCAACAGTTTTTACCTCATCTGTTGTAGTTAGGTGTTTTTTGGTGATGTAAATTTTACATCTATCACTTTTTGGTAATGTATTTTACATCATCTATTGGAGATGCTATTAGAATCCCACTTGAGATTAATGATGTCTTTCTTGTACTGCTTCAGCCTCGACGTCTTACGGCTCGCCGGAGCTGCTCCAATAATGGAACCATCCATCACAACAGAGCAGTGCCCTGGAAGCCGTTTATAGATTCCTCAGATCTTCCCCACACCTCCGACAGCCACCTCTGCCTCAACTTCTTCAGCGACCAACCCAATGATGCTGAGCTCGACACAACTACAACAAAGAGGTTGTACAGTTGTCGCATCACTTACTCTACATTCATGTCGATCCATTAGGGCTATTTTGGTTCAATGGAAAAACTTAAGGAAAAACATAGCAATAGGAAATTTTCCTATGGCATTCTACTATTCAATTATTCATGCATTTTGTTGAAAGGAATGGAGCAAAACATCCACTTGGACCTACTTTTCAAAATCCTATGCATGAAAACAAGACCAAGTGCCTTAGTGGCAGAATAACATTCTAACTGTACATGCTTTCATATGGTTTCACTTTAGTTTGGCCATGTTTCTTTGCATTCATCTGCTCTTCAATTCCTGTGAACCAAACACCCAAGTTGACAGAAATCCTGTGTTTACAAATGCTCTGTTTCCCACGTGCATTCCTATCCTATTCCGGTGTTTTTCCTATCCCTACATTTTTATAATCCTGCAAGCCAAATGAGCCCTTACATAATTACTTCAGTTACAGGTAGGTGTCGAAGAAAACTTTGTGTGGTTTGTACTACTCCTACCGCGACATCGTCCACCTCACCTGAGCTGCTCCATCGACAGTAGCATCCACCAAACCAGACATCACGACTCCTGACCGTCTTTCGCCGCCTCAGATCTCCTTCCCTGCCACTAGCACCACCGCAACTACATCACCATCATCGACTCAGCAGATGAACCTGAGGAGTACACGGGTCCACAAGTGAGGTCGCACTCTTTTGTTTCTGCTTATGTTATGCATTGCTTAATATTACTTGCTACTTTATCGTCATGTTCACCTCTTAGACTCCAAGTCAGGTCCAAATTAATGTCCAAACTTGAGTTTTAAAATTACTTGTAAGGCATATATCGAGGCAGCAATGAATAGTATCTCTATCTATTATCTGGTTCACCTAGGGTATGCCTATGTTGTTCATCTTGGATGGGAAACAAATAGTAAAGCAATCATCATCTGACTTTTTATTAAATTAAGGCTATCATTGATGTCTACTATGCAACCTTCTTCTCGTAGACTCGTGTTGGGCCTCCAAGCGTAGAGTTTTGTAGGATAGTAGCAAATTTCCCTCAAGTGGATGACCTAAGGTTTATCAATCCGTGGGAGGCGTAGGATGAAGATGGTCTCTCTCAAACAACCCTGCAACCAAATAACAAAGAGTCTCTTGTGTCCCCAACACACCCCATGCAATGGTAAATTGTATAGGTGCACTAGTTCGGTGAAGATATGGTGATACAAGTGTAATATGGATGGTAGATATAAGTTTTTGTAATCTGAAAATATAAAAATAGCAAAGTAGCAATTTCTAAAAGTGAGCGAAAACGGTATTGCAATGCTTGGAAACAAGGCCTAGGGTTCATACTGTCACTAGTGCAAGTTCTCTCAACAATGATAACATAATTAGATCACATGGCGATCCCTCAACATGCGACAAAAGTCACTCCAAAGTTCCTATAACGCAGAAGATAAGATGAAATTGCTTGTACGCTACGAAACCACCTCAAAGTTATTCTTTCCAATCAATTCATTGGGCTATTCTTATAAGTGTCACAAACAACACTAGAGTTCGTAGTAAAATAACACCATATGACACACATCAATCAACCTAATGTTACCTAGATACTCCAATGTCACCACAAGTATCTGTGGGTCAACTATATGATATGCATCAAACAACTTCAGTGTCATAATATTCCATCCAACATAAAGAACCTCAAAGAGTGCCCCAAGATTTCTACCGAAGAAACAAGGGCGAAAACGTGCATCAACCCCTATGCATAGATTACCGCAATGTCACCTTGGTAATACGCGAGTTGAGTGCAAAAAATACATCAAGTGAATCAATAGAACACCCCATTGTCACCATGGGTATCCCATGCAAGACATACATCAAGTGTTCTCAAATCCATAATAGTATTCAATCCGATAATAGTAAAACCTCAAAGGTAAAACTTAATTCATCACAAGAAGATAGAGGGGGAGAAACACCATACGATCCAACTATAATAACAAAGCTCGCGTTAATCAAGATCGTGCCAAATCAAGAACACGAGAGAGAGAGAGAGAGAGAGAGAGAGAGAGATCAAACACATAGCTACTGGTACATACCCTCAGCCCCGAGGGTGAACTACTCCCTCCTTGTCATGGAGACCGTCAGGATGATGAAGATGGCCACCAGTGATGGTTTCCCCCTCCGGCAGGGTGCCGGAACAGGCTCCCAATTGGTTGTTCGTGGCTATAGAGGCTTGCGGCGGCGGAACTCCCGATCTAGGTTTATTTCTGGAGGTTTTGGGATTTATAGGAGGTGTTGGTGTCGGGGACAAGTCAAGGGTACCCACAAGGCGATGAGAAGGCAGGGGCGCGCCCTAGGGGGGCACGCCCCCCACCCTTGTGGTCGCCTCAGGAGTCCTCTCCGATATCTTTTCGTTCTAGTATTTTTTATATTTTCCAAAAATATTCTCCATAAATTTTTACCTCGTTCCGAGAACTTCTATTTCTACACAAAAAACGACACCACGATAGTTCTGCTGAAAACAACTTTAGCCCGGGTTAGTTCTAATCAAATCATACCAAAATCATATAGAATTGTTGTAGACATGGCATGAATACTTTATAAATTATAGATACGTTGGAGACATATCAATCATCAGCCTGCTATCATTATTTTTGCATCCATCCACTGGTTGTTACCATCACTCTAGATTTATGCATGCTCTCCTTACATAATCTCACTATATTTTTTCGTATGCATGTCAGATATTGTACACAGTCATGCTGAACATGTAGAGAAAAAGAGAATAGTTTTACGCGGCAATACAATGTCATGCAGACATCGCTCCATGGTGGGTTCAATGGCAAACCCTCACCCCCTCTCCAGATTGTAATCCAGAGGAAGATATCTGTTCTAAGGCGGATTCAGACGCAGCTGGCCACTCCTATTTACCCCCCCCAAAGGTGTTTGATCCAACTTGGCATGATGATGTTGGTCATATCATGCATATGTTGCCTGCAAGGCCTACTTTCGACATCATATATGTCATCCGCTTAGTTTAGACATGTTCTGTAATGCCACCTGTTTAGTTTCTATATCATATATGGGAATTATGCACTCTCATCTCTTTTAGCCAGCCATAATATATGTGAAATATGCAATGCCATCCTGTTTAACTAGGCATCATATATTTGAATGATATCTTGCCCATCCTTTTCTTCATCACATTTCCATTTGTCGACAATGTTTGTACACTCAACTACTCTTCCTGTGAATCGGCCATTTGAGTGGGTAATGGAAAAATCTAGAGTGAAAACAAGGTCCTCAGAGCAAACAGTGCTACCTGTCGAAGCAGATCTCTTTCTGGGTCCCGATAGCTCCTCAGAGATGGATTTAGAGATAGACGACCAGTCCTATTCCCCCAACGAGGTGTATGCTCTAACTTAGCACGGTTATACTGCTCATATCATGCATATGGTGTCTTGCATTGCATAGTTTAGACATCATATACACAATATTCAACACCAGTTCTTAGTTCAGACATCATATTTGCGAATGCCCTCTACTTAGCATATAAATCACATATGTGAATTGAATCATGCGATCATGATTACTTAGATAACATGTATGTGAATTATGTCATGTGACCCTGTTTACTACACACAACATATAATTATCTCATGCCATCCTGTTTAGTTAGTCATCATATCTTTGAATTATGTCATGCTATGCTATCCAGTTTGGATAGACATCATATATGTGAAATTATGTCATGCTATCCTTTTTAGTTAAACAATATACATGTCAACTATTTCATGCCCTCTTTTTCCACACTATCTATTGCATCTGTCTCTCATACAATGTCTGTACATTCAACTATGTTTCTTGTTTATCAGCCATTTGAATTGGAGCGGGTGATGGCAGTATCTAGTGGAGTAAAAACACGGTCTTCAAATAAAATAGTGCTACCTCTTGGTGGAGATAACACCCCGGTTGTACATGCACGAGAACCATCCCTACCACACATAACCTAGACTCTCGCAGATTGTACCCCTATTGCAATGGACAGAGAACCAGCTTCACCCAATCTAACCCCAACCCGAGCAGATAGTAACCCAGTTCCTGTTAACACATCACCATCTGCACCACAGAGCTCCCAAACAAGAGCAGTTAGTAAGGCAACTCCAGTGCCCAATACGTCAATACTACCACAGCGAACCCCAACTCCACCAGTTAGTACACCTATTCTTGTGGAGGAAGCACAACCAGCCATTCGTAGTTTAGCATCTATCGCATTTGATGTTGTTAAATCCTATGTGTGTATCTTCCCATCATGGAAATATTATATTGAAGATGAAGGGAAATGCCAGTTGCAGGTGTTTGTCCAGGAGTTATGTGTAAGTAATGTTATTCATGGCAATTAATTTGCTTTGTCCCATACATTCTACCTCCATGATGGTTATAATACAACAAGTTTTCCCATTTTTCTCTATAGAGAAGGATCGATTTGGAAATAGATGAGGTATCTATCTTCAAGAATGCTTTGTGGCAGTATCGGAATTACCTGAAGAAAACATACTTCACTGGCAAACAAACTAATCAAATTCCCTTACGTTCTCCTGAGAAACATTTACTGGACGATGGGTGGGAGCGCCTTGTTCTGTACTGGTCCCAAACCAAGAATGTGGTAAGGTCTATGAGCTCATTTTTTATTATTAAGTACTATATGCCTGCGTCTTATTGTACTCTATTCATGTAGAACAAGTGCTTAAACCTGAAGAACAACTGTTCTCATTTAAGATTCCATTGCTATTGTGCATACTGCTTTGCTCTTGTATCCCTGTATTTACTCATACAAACTTATTTTTAAATTGAAGGATCCAATCTAAACTCCAATGGCACAACAGGTATGTTTACGCATGTTTCTTTAACAAGTTTGCTCTTATAAATAGCTCTGTTGATTTCAATTTCAATTGTGTATACAGTTGACTTCTCATATCATGCACATTACTAGCATCACAACAGAGCCAATAGTGTTGTTGTACATGTACACCCGTGGTGCCCATCTGAAATCTTGTTGTGCCGTGTAGTTTGCCACGCTTTGTATTCTTTCAATGCTGCTTTGTCTTGAACTGATATGATTTCAACTGTGTCTCTATTTTAATTTGGCAAGACAATGCAGTGACCATAGGACATAGATATATGTTTGTTTGATGCTTTTATTATGTACTACTTGGCAATAGAAGACTTGGTAGTTTAATCCTGTCCACCTTACTAATTAACTGGTTCACCGAAATGAGTTTCATATACTAGTACATGCTAAACCTGTTATGTGTCTGCTTGTTTCTTCTTTTAGAATGCTGGCAGAATATTGGGAAGAGTATATTATTAAGCAATGGTAAAGGAAGTAATGCAGATAAGGTTCATGATAGTGAGACATCCTTCTTGGTCTCCAACAAAGCTGATAAAACAGCTAAGGAAAACTATCTTTAAGACAGTGAGACAACCCCAAAGTCCAGTCTTGGTGTAGTGTTCGAGTTACTAACAACTACTGCTGGCACAAGCTATTCGAACTCACTATCTGAATCAGTTCGATTTCTTGAGTCTCAACTACAAGCTAAAAGATATCGATTAGCTATGTTGCGACAAGAAACCGAAGGACTGCGAAAGTCCCTAGAGCATTTAGATGCATACTTTCTGGTGCAACAACAAGCATTGGAGGATTTTAGCGCCAAACAGGAGAAAGCTAATAAGCTTGCTAAGCTTATTGCCAGCATGGTGGATACCCAGGATAACGTTTCTTGAGCTCTTCCGAAGTTGTTTTAGTTATGGACTTGTTTTGCTGCCATGTTTATTTGCACAGGTGGCCAATTTAGACGGCCAGTGTATGTAATATGTTGCTTTGTTCCCTATATTTACACTGGTGGCAAACTTTGATTCCTAGTGGATGCAATATGTGTAATAGCCGTAATAGCCTAGCATTAGTTGCTTGCTTATTTATTTCCTTATTGTCTTGTTTAGTTGTTTGCTTGTAGTCACTGTAGTTCTTTTTCCACGTTTTTCTAGTGGCCACAATAACCCATTTTTGGTAACTAGGCCACAATAATCATGGCAACACACGGACTATTGTAACCATGGGTCTCCTGCGGGCCATAGGGTCCATGGGCCTTCTACACGCCATAGGATCCATGGTACTTCTACGGGTCGTAGGATACATGGACTTTCTACGGGCCTTATGATCCATGCGCCTTCTACGGGCCGTAGGGTCCATTGGTCTTCTACGGGCCGTAGGATCCATGGGCCTTCTACGGGGCGTATAATCATTTCGCCATACATGGGCCGCACTATTCATGGACCATAACGGGCCGTTAATAGGCCGTATTTGATAACGCTATGTAAACATCCCACCGTGTTAACGGGCCACAAACGGGCCCAGTGTAACCACGGGCTGAATTTGGCCCACAAATGGAACAGGCCAGTAACGGACCGTAACTAACCGAATTCTAGAAATGAGCCCAAGAATAAATGGTTCCTTAGAAGGCCGAAAGTTAACACGGGCTGGAAAGGCCGACGGAATAATGGGTCGTTTTTCTAGTGTCCACAATAACCTATTTTTATAACTAGGCCACAATAACCATGGCAACACACGATGTAACCATGGTCCTGCTACCTGCTGTAGTGACCATGGCCCTCCTACGGGCTATAGGATCCATGGGCCTTCTACGGGCCGTCTAATCTATGGGCCTTCTACGGGCCGTATAATTGTTTCGCCAAACATGGGCATACTATTCATGGACCAATAACGGTCCGCAAAATGGGTCATAAATGGGCTAGAGTGGAAATCGTCTGTTTTATGGCCCGACCATAACGGGCCGTTAATAGGACGTATTTGATGACACTACAAAAATAGCCCAATGGGTTAACGAGCCACAAATGGGCCGACTGTAACCACAGGCTGAATTTGGCCCACAAGCGGAACAGGCCAGTAACATACCGTAAGTAACCGAATTCTGGAAATGAGCCCAAGAATAAATGGGCCCTTAGAAGGCCGAAAGTTAACACGGGCTGGAAACGGCCGACGGAATAATGGGTTGTTAATGAGTATAAAACGATACACTGTTCATTATGGGCAGTTTCATCTCGGGCCTTTAATGGGCCCAGAGTTACAAAGGGCCTCCTATGGGCCAAAAGACGTCATGGGCCATAAATGGGCCAGAAGTTACAACGGGTTGGAATCATATTGGACGGCCCAAATGACGCTACTAGGCCTAATTCGGGTAGGCCGTAACGGGCCTTGAGTTAGTGGGCTGTAAATGGGCTATATGCGAACATGTCGTTAACATGCTTTCCATGGGCCGGGCCGCTACCTATTGACCAAGTCAAACAGGCCAGCCTTTTCACTCGAATGGGCCTCTACTGGGCCATGCCACGTGTCGACGTATCATAGGCGCCTTCGGTCCAATGAGTGGATGACATCTGTCCCAACGGTGAGCCGACATGTTGTTTCTCTGGCGAATGAGAATTTTACACATGGCAAATCCCCATTGGTCCGGACTGTTAACGGGTTATCGGATCCAAACCGAAACCCGATACCTTAACGACGACCAATTACGGTTGATGCCACGTGTCGGTTACCCTTGACGAAAGCACTTCTATGACGCGCGATTTATCGTCATGGAAGTGGACATTTTCATGATGATAATTTTGGTAATGTCATGGAACACTTCTACGACAGCATAGGTATGACTATCTTGATTCTTTCATAAAATCGTCATGGATATACATGCATGACAGAAAACGTGACCTACTATGACAAACACGTATCATCACGGAAGTGTATTTTTGTGTGGTGTAACTAGTAAAAAAAGTGAGCAAAAACGGTATTGCAATGCTTGAAAACAAGGCCTAGGGTTCATACTTTCACTAGTGGAAGTTTTCTCAACAATGATAACATAATTGGATCATGTAACAATCCCTCAATGTGCAACAAAGAATCACTTAAAAGTTTCTATCAGAGAACGTAGGACGAAAACATGCATCAACCCCTATGCATAGATTACCCCAATGTCACCTCCCGAATCTGCGAGTTGAGTACCAAAACATACATCAAGTGAATCAATAGAACATCTCATTGTCACCACAGATATCGCACCGCAAGACATACATCAAGTGTTCTCAAATCCAATACTCAATTCAACATAACGAAATGTCAAAGAGCAAGACTCAGTTCATCACAAGAAGGTAGAAAGGAAAGAACACCGTATGATCCAACTATAATAACAAAGCTCGTGGTACATCAAGATCGTGTGAAATCAAGAACACGAG
This sequence comes from Aegilops umbellulata, assembly GCA_032464435.1. NCBI lineage: Eukaryota > Viridiplantae > Streptophyta > Magnoliopsida > Poales > Poaceae > Aegilops > Aegilops umbellulata. The sequence continues at coordinate 266,506,911 of CP136056.1, forward strand.
AGAGAGAGAGAGAGGGAGATCAAACACATAGCTACTAGTACATACCCTTGGCCACGAGGGTGAACTACTCCCTCCTCATCATGGCGGCCACCGGAATCATGAAGATGGCCTCGGGTGATGGTTTCCCCCTCAGGTAGGGTGCCGGAATGGGCTCCCGATTGGTTTTTCATGGCTACAGAGTCTTGCAATGGTGAAACTTCCGATCTAGGGTTCTTTTAGGAGGTTTCTATATTTATAAGAATTTTTGGCGTTGGAAACAAGTCAGGAGGGTGTCCGAGGAGCCCACAAGCCCTCAGGGCGCCCCCTAGGGCGCGCCCTGGAGGCTTGTGGCCTCCTCAGGACTCTTCTGGCCTAGCTCCGGTACTTCGGGGGTCTCTTTTGGTCCATAAAAAATCACCGTAAATTTTCAGCCCATTTCAAGAACTTTTATTTTTGCACAAAAAATGACAACACTATAGTTCTGCTGAAAACAACGTCAGTCCGAGTTAGTTCTAATAAAATCATACCAAAACCATATAAAATTGTTGCAAACATGGCATGAATACTTCATAAATTATAGATACGTTGGAGACGTATAAGCATCCCCAAGCTTAATTCCTTCTCGTCCTTGTCGGGGGGAATCGGCTTCCTCGAACACCTATGGGGACCGAGCCCCTTACTGGTTCGGCGGGGGGCGGAGGTTGCACAAAGAGCAGATCGAGGCGGTGCACACAGGGGGATTTTACCCAGCTTCGGGCCGCAAAGATGCGTAAAACCCTACTGCTGCTTGGTGGATTGTATTGTGTTCTTGCTCGGGAGCGCGCGGTGCTACAGTACAAGCGGGCCGCCGGCGAGGTCGAGCGTAAAGATGGGTCTCCCCCCCTACAGTGCACGCGGGCCGCCGGCGATGCCCAGCATTCCAGGAGTTTCTCACCGGAGTGGTATCTTTGGTCTCAAGGCGGACAGCGCCAGGCCTATCGACTCGTTTCACCCGGTAAGGGCCTTCCCACATTCCCGGAACTTCTGGCACTAACTTTGCGTCTATAAAAGCGGCGCAAAGCTTGCTGGTAGCGAGCAGCTCGCACAGCGGCCTGAAGACGGTCCTCCTCGAGGAGCAGCGCGTCATCTCGACGCAGCTGCTCTCGCTCGAGCTCAGCGTGAGCGAGCACTCGAGGTGGGCCGTACCCGAGATCTGTGGGGCTAACTGCCTCCGCTCTATGGAATAGAGCGAAAGGTTGCCTGGTATGACCAGGGCTTGCCTGTGCCGTGGGGCGCCGGCGCGGGCGCGGACGCCGTTGTGTTATGAGCTCGGTGCATGTTCGGGCGCCGCGGCGCCACGGGCTGGCTCGACGATGCCCGTCCCGGCCACCCGTTTGCTCCAAGGGCGGCGGGTTCGACGCGGACGGACCGACCACCTCCGGAGCCTTCTTCTTCGGTGGCATGTCGCTGAGGATGAAGGAGATCTAGCTGGTGCAGACGCCAGATCAGGTTCACACAACTTCGACGCCCCCTACTTGGCGCGCCAAAGATGTCGGGGGGAATCGGCTTCCTCGAACACCTATGGGGACCGATCCCCTTACTGGTTCGGCGGGGGGCGGAGGTTGCACAAAGAGCAGATCGAGGCGGTGCACACAGGTGGATTTTACCCAGCTTCGGGCCGCAAAGATGCGTAAAACCCTACTGCTGCTTGGTGGATTGTATTGTGATTTTGCTCGGGAGCGCGCGGTGCTACAGTACACGCGGGCCGCCGGCGAGGTCGAGCGTAAAGATTGGTCTCCCCCCTACGTGCGCATGGGGCCTCCTTTTATATGCTCAAGGGGTTACCCATAGGTGGCAGCGTAGGTGAGGGCAAAAATGGTAGAACGCTGTAGTGGGTACAGCCGCCTGCACAGTGGCTGTACAGTGCTATCATACCTAACTCTGACGGCGGGGGACAAGGGCATTAAATGCCCGTCCACGTCGCCCAGACGGAGCAGGGGAGTGGACCGTCAGGAGCGCCACCGTTTGCCACGGTGGCTACTCTGTCAGCTTCGCTTCGCCACCACATGCCCCTCGCTGCTCAGCCTCCCGCCACGTGTGCCTGGGATGCCCCCCAGAGCGACACGTTGGTGGGTGAGCTGGAGCGCAGGCACGAGGTGGTAACTTGCCACGGCAAGCGCCTTGCCACGGTGGATGTCTTGTCGCGCCCGGGAGCTTGTTGCTCATCGGGCCTTGCCGGGGCGCGGGGCGCGCTGTGGCAGGGTCCTTATCGCGCCGTGGATGGCCTTCCCGGCAAGCTCCTCTTGCCGGGGTCTTGTGCTTCGAGCGGCAGTCCCGGCAAACTCCTCTTGCCAGGGCCTTGCTCTCTTCGGGTGGCCTTCCCGGCAAGCTCCTCTTGCCGGGGCCTTGGCTCAAATACTTTGTTCTTGAATGGCCCAAGAGGGGACCATTGAGGGTCTTGGCGATCGCCTGGCAGGCCTTGCCGCGGGGTGCTACGATTGCCCGTGCACAAGTTCGGGGTACTAAGGTACCCCTACTTTTGTACACCGACAGGAGCCCCCGGGCCTTCGCCATACACGGTGCCGAGCGCTGTTGGGCCAGGCCCAAAACAGTGCACGGGCACGCGCGGCCTGGGTCACGGTACATCTTTTTCTGCGCCCACCACGTCCTCCCCGAACGGCACGCGTCGAATGCGGCATCGTGGGGGAGAGGCGTGCGTGACGTGGGTGGCGTGCGCGGGGCCGAGCCCTACAGGCATGCGTCACGTCGCGGGCGATTTGTTGGCTTGGAAAGGCGAAATGCCCACCCCTCCTCTCCTTATAAGCAGGGGAGACAGGGGCAGTCCGCCCACCCGCCAGTTGCGATTCCTCGAAATCCTCCGCCACTTCCCAAGAGAAGCAGCGCTCCGCCCCCTCTCCTTCCGCCACCACCGGCGCCACCGACGCCGTCGACCTCCCTCCCTTCTTCCGCCATGGCCCCGAAGGGTGACAAGGGAAAGGGGAAGGCCGTGAAGTCGGCCGAGGCGCTGCGGCTCGAGGCGCAGCGAAAGGAGCAGGTGGTCTTCCCCCCGGAGCTCGACGCGCTGGTCCTGAGGGAGGAATACTACCTCTTCTGGTCAGCGAGGACGCGAGCGCATCCGCGCACGAGGGTTCTTCCTGGCATCGCCCAGAAGGAGTATCCGACCGGGTATCCCTTCTTCGCTCTGTTCTTCTATTGCGGGCTCTGCCCGCCCTTCTCTGAATTTTTCTGCGACATCATGAACACCTACGGGTTCCACCTTCTTGATTTCACCCCCAATGCTGTTTTGACCATGGCAATTTTCGCACATCTCTGCGAAAATTTTGTCGGAGTCTTTCCAAACGTAGCTCTCTTCCGCCACTTCTTCACGCCTCGAGTAGAGAGAGGAGAGCCCCTCTCTGGCGGGATCGCCTGGATCTCGAAGCCCGGCAAGAAGGATGCTTATCTGGAGGGAGAGCTCCGCAGCAAATGGGAGGAATGGAGGGCAGACTGGTGCCTGATTGTCGAGGAGAACCCGCAGTCATTCACCGTCGTGCGCCAAGTCCCTGTGGTGCACGGCAGGGATTGGAGCGACGTGGCCCCGGACGACGACAAGCTGCGTATTGCCGTCACCCGGATCCTGCGGCTCAGGCGTGCCGGGCTCACAGTTGGGGCCGTTGGCGCAGATTTCCTCCGCCGCCGCATCGCTCCCTTGCAGGAGAAGAAGAGGCCTGCCTGGGAGTTCCAGAATGCGGCAGACATCATGAGGCTGCGCCCTGGCCTCAACTTTAACTTCACCGTCTTGGAGCTTGACGGGACGCTCAAGGTGCTGTTCAAGCACGACCCCGACCACCCCGAGTGGTTCAGGCTGCCACGAGGCGTCGTCCCGTTGTGCAACAATTCGTCGCTCAGCCGCATCCTCGCGATGATGCCGCTGTGCGACTCGCACGGGATCGACTCCACGTGGCAGGAGCCCGCCGACGATGTCGTGCGGGCGTTCTTCGACGACCTGGTGGAGAGGCCAGTCGACGCTGACGAGCAGAGGGGCCTCACCCGCGACACTACCGACGCGGAGTTGGCGTACATCGCCTCCCGGATGGAGGAGGCCGCGTCAGCCGCGGCCGCGGGCGAGTTCGGCTTCACGTTGGCGGAGGCGGACGCAGCGGAGGCAGAGAGCCTTGCCGATCGAGCGGAGTTTGCCGGCGAGGAAGAGCTTGCCGGGCACGACGCCGAGGGCGAGCCTGCCCAGGATACGAGTGTCCTGCCGGAGGTCGGCGCTTCTTCCTCCCGTCCCGCGGGCGGCTCGTCGCAAGCAGAGCCCCCTGCCCAGCCACGAAGGCGTCTCCGCAAGGCTGGGGAGGTGGTGCGACAGACGAGCCCACAACCGCAGCGCCGCGCGATGCGCTCCTCTGAGGCAGCAGGAGCGGGGTCTTCGCGGGCCGCGGCTTCTGCTCCTGCCACTTCTCGTGCCGCGGCGGCAGCCGGAGCGGAGTCGTCCACTGCTCCCGCCAAGCGGCCACGGGAACCTACTCCCCCGCCTCCCCGCGCCAGGAGCAAGCCGGTCTTCGACTTCTCTGCACTTAGCTCCGACGAGGAAGAGGGAGAGGAGTAAGATCCCCGCTGTCCTTGTGTCTCTTCAATTCTTGTAGTTGTGCCTCGCATCTCATTTGCTTTCCTCCGAATTTGGTCCTTTGCAGGACTCTGGCCCAGAGGGCGGCAAAGAGAGCCAAGGTCCCAGTGGTCATCCTCGACGACGAGCCCTCCGTGGTGGCAGGGGGTGCGCCTGAGATGACCTTGCCGGACCCGCCAACTAATCCTCAGAGCAGCCCCCAGCGCAGCCCCCAGCGTAAGCATATGGGTTGCTTCCCGCCGTTGGGCGCGCCCGGGTACCCTTCGCTTCTTCTAACATTTGGCTGACGATTCGTGTAGGAGCAGAGCAACCCCACCAGGAGCGTCCGGAGACCACCCCCGAGGAGCCACCCGCTACAACTACACCGCCAAGGGGGAGTTCCCCGGCGAGGGAGCCGTCCCCGGCGCGGGAGCGGTCTCCAGCGAGGGAGCAGCCCCCGGCAAGGGAGCCGTCTCCGGCGAGGGGCGATGCCGACGCCTCCTTGGCGACGGAGACCGCGACGGCAGACCCTGGCCCAGGTAGCCTTCTTGCCTCGAAACTCCCCTGGGGCTCTTCTTCTTTGGATAGCTGCTTGACTTCTCCCCCTCCTACGGCCTTCAGACCCGCCCGCCACGGACTCGATGGAGACCGAGGTCGTCGTCGAGGAGGACGCGCGCGGCCATACCGACGACGTGGCCGCCACCGGGGGGGGGGGGGCGGAGGGTGCCGAAGGTCCGGTCGGCGAAGAGGCCACCAAGGCAGCCGCGGGTGAGGGGGCCGGCGATCGTACTGACGGCCCCGAGGCCGCAGGAGCGCCAGGCGCTGCGCCGACCGCCGATCCTGCCTCCGCCGCGGTGTCGGGCCCCGAGGAGCCCCAGCCAGGCGCCTACCTGAAGGCCGGCGACGATGTCTTCATCAAGCTCCCCTGCGAGTCGACTTCCAGGGCGCCGGTCGAGGGGGAGGCCTTGGACGGAGAGGTGCTCGCCTCCGCCGGGCTAACGTTGGTTGACACGCCAAGCAGCAGCGGCGGTGAGCCTGAAGAGGAGCGGCTGCTCCGGAAGCTGGTGTCGCTCTACCGCGCCCGACAAGCCCAGGCGGAACGCCCGAAAGCGCTTGTCGCGAAGGCGGGAGCTGACATGGAGAAGCGCGTCGGGGAGCTCTGGGAGCTCAACCAGGAGGCCCTCCGTTCCTTGGCGGAGGAGCGAAGGCAGCTCGACGAGGCGCGGACGGCCTTCATCCTCGAGAAGGCGGAAGCCGAGGAGCAGCAAAGGCTTGCCGCGCGGGAGGGCGAGCTGGCGCAGCAGAAAGCCAGCCTCGCCAGCCACGAGGAGGAGGTCGCCGCACGCGAGCAAGCGCTTGGCGGAGCCCACAAAGAGGCGCGAGATGCCGCCGCGGCCGCCGAGACCGCCAAGGAGGCGCTGGAGGCGAGGGTGGCGTAGCTCGACGCCGACCTCAGGGCGAGCGGCGAGGAGCTCGCCGCGCTCAAGCAGGAGTGCGAGAAGGGTGCCCACACCCTTGGTGAGCTACAGGGCCGCTTCGCCGAGAAGATCAAAGAGCTCAAGGCCGCCAAGGACTCCAACGCCGATCTCGAGCTGAAGCTGAACACCTTGTCCAAGGCGCTGGACAGCGCCAAGGAGCAAGAGGTGGCCTTGCGGAAGGAGGTCGCAAACAATGAGGCGCTGTTGGAGAGCGCCGCGGTCACCCAGAACGAGTTCAGGGCGACAGTGGAGCAGTGGACCGAGGGCCTCGTGGACATCGCCACCTCCATCGACAAGGAGCTGACGCTGCTGGGGATGGAGGGCCGCGAGTATCCCACCGGCGAGAACGTCTCACCCAGCGCCAAGCTCACTTCGTTCTTCAGGGGCGTGGTGGCGGCCCTCAAGCATCTCCGGAATGCGATCCCCGAGCAGTTGGCCGGCAAGACGCGCGAAGCCGTCGCCGGTGCCCTCGAGAAGGTGTTGGTGAAAGTCGCCTTCCGCAACCCTGGCATCAGGCTCACCAACGTCCTCAAATCCCTGCCGGCGGAGGCTGACCTTGAGGAGATCAAGGCCCTCGTCGCGCCTATAGTGGAGAAGGTGGCCGGGATCAAGAGGATCGAGGGCGACCGAGTGGACTAGGCCGCCTCCCCTTTCCTTTTCTTGTCGCTGCTGGCCAAGTCATGAAGGCAATTCATTAGGGCTGCGACAAGCTTGCTTTTGTAATATGACTCTATCTTAGGTAGTGACTGCACTGTTATTTCCTCTACTTGACTCCGTGCTTTGTATGTTTTTGCCCTACGCTTCTGGGGACTTGTCGGCGTAGGCCTCCGCCTTACCGCGGGCTCTGAGTGCGGGACATCAGCAGCCCGCCAGCGGCGCCACTACCGGCAAGAAACCTTGTCGCGGCTAGCTGCAGCTCACTTAGATTGTTGAGCAGGCTCAAAGCAAAGTAAGTGTTGCGACTGCAGTCGCAGCACACCTAAGCTGCCGAGCGAGCTCGAAACAAAGTAAGGATGCCACTCTGGTTGTAGCACACTTAAGTCGTTGAGCGGACTCGAAACGAAGTAAGGGCGCAACTAGCCACGAGCCGGTCCCTCCACGCACAGGTTTTCCATACAGAGTACGGTCGTTCGAGGAAGATAACCTCAAAAATTTAAAAACTCGATTGCCCAAGCTTTAGCAACTTAGCTTTTCCGTGGCTCGCTGCCCGGCAAGGTCGCTTTCCGGCAGGGCGAGGCATGGGGCTCGCCGCCGCTTACCGGGGGTCAGTGCTGCACAGAATGTCAGATAATGCATGCAAAGAATAAAGAGCATGAGATCGACAAAGTGCGCGGAGCACACGAAACCAATCTGCGCACAGGGTCTGCGCCTGGCTCTGTACAAAGGATCACATGCAACAACGGCAAGACTTTGTACAGAAGGGCGGTTGCCGGACGGGGTCCGACAACCGCGCCTTATGGGCGAAACTTACGAAGATGCCCAACGTTCCAGGAGTTGCTCACCGGAGTGGTATCTTCGGTCTCAAGGCGGACAGCGCCAGGCCTATCGACTCGTTTCACCCAGTAAGGGCCTTCCCACATTCCCGAAACTTCTGGCACTAACTTTGCGGCTATAAAAGCGGCGCAAAGTTTGCTGGTAGCAAGCAGCTCGCACAGCGGCCTGAAGACGGTCCTCCTCGAGGAGCAGCGCGTCATCTCGACGCAGCTGCTCTCGCTCGAGCTCAGCGTGAGTGAGCACTCGAGGTGGGCCGTACCCGAGATCTGTGGGGCTAACTGCCTCCGCTCCATGGAATAGAGCGAAAGGTTGTGTCACATCCCTAGTTCTGGTATGCTCAAGGCTAGCTAGTCATGTGTGCATCATGTTTAAATTCTTTTAAATTTGAATTGGGGATTTGTAAAACCCTCAGAAATCTTTTCTAGAAATGACCCAGATAAAAAGTGCTCCAAAAAGGTCCAAGAAAATGTTCATGTTACTCTCTAAAAATATTGGACAGAGGTAAAAATCAAACCAATATTTTTAGAAGCTCTTAAATATTTATTTTGGGCATTTGGAGTTAATGCATAATTATTTGCATTGGATATATAAATGTTATATATATTTTATATGTCCAAAAGTTATGCCAATAATTGAGGAGCTCTGGAATAATACCTTTAGCCCCTACAAAAATTGGCATAATTAAATAAAATGGTTTAGTATTTTTACTAAATCAAAACAAATGTCAGAAAATAGAAAAGAGAAATAAATAGAAAGAACTTACCTGTACTTACCTCCCTGGCCTGGCCCAGTGGCCAACAGGCCGGCCCAGCCGACTGGCCAGCGCCAGTCGTCGTCTCCACCGCGCCAGGAGGACGCCGGGCGCGTGGTCGCCGCACGCCGCGCGCATGCGCGCCACGGCAGCTGCCTGCCTGCCCTCCCCCTCGACGCTCTGGCCTTCGGACGACGCCACGCGCCGCCCCGACCCCCTCGCACTCTCCCTCGCTCTCCCTCCTCCCCTGGATCTCTCCCTCTCTCGCGTCCGAACGCGCTCGTCGCCACCGACGCCGTTCGCCGCGGCCAAGGCCATCCCCTCCGCCCTCTGTCGTGTCCACCAGCACCGCCGTCGAGCGCCGCCTCTCCCAGCTGAGGGAATCGAGACCAGACGCCCTGTGGAGCCGCCATCGTCGCCATCGTCCTCGCCTCTGTCCGGTGATCGCCGCCGTCGATTTGCCGCCATCTGCGCCTCCCCCGAGCTCGCTGACGCCTCCACCGGAACCGCTGTGAGCCCCGCCACCGAGCCCTCCTTCTTCCCCTTGCTAACGCGCGCTCTAGCACCGTCTCTCCGCCGCGGCCGTAGCTCCTCGCCGCCGTCCATGTCGTTGTCGTCGTCTCGGCCCGCCTCCGCCCAAACCGAGCACTCCATCGTGTTCCTGGTGCCACGAGGGTGCTGCAGAGCCCCTCGGGTGGCCTCCCCGTGCCCCACCGCCCGCTCCCGCTTGAAGCCGTACTCCGGCCGCCGCCCCGAGCTCCGCTCCGGCGAGCTCCGGCCGTCCCCGCCTCTCCCGCTTGCTCCAAACGACGCGGACGAGCTCCAGCTCCTCGTCCGTGGTCTCCGCCGCCTAAATGGACGCCGGAGGGCGATCCCGAGCCTCTCCGCCGCGCTCGGCCTCGCCGGCGGCTAAACGCCGGTGGGGTTGACCGGTCTAACCCCCTGTTGACCTGGCGTTTGACCCCGCCAAGGTCAATGACAAGTGGGCCCCAGCGCCACAAATCCTTTAATTAAGATTAACTAACCCCTGTTTTAACCCCCTGTCACTGACGTGTGGACCCCACACGTCAGGTTTGACCTGGTCAGCCATGGTTGACTCGCTGACGTCATGCCTATGTAATGCTGACGCAGTTATTCATTTTTCTGGATTTAATTTTAAACAGGAAATTCCAGAAAATGTTTCAAACTTCAAAAATTTATATCAAATCAACCGTAGCTCAGATTGAAACAAGTTATATATGAAAAATCATCAGAAAAATGCAATCTATCCATCTGTACCAGTTTCATGCATGACAAAACAACTTATACCTGCTGAATAGGTGAAATCATATAAATGGCATTTATAAGAGCTTAATTAGGAGTTGCATTTGAACCTTTGGTTCAAATGGACTTCATTTCAGTTTGAATGCTAGTTGCATTAGGTCAAACAGCATCACATTCTCATGCCATGTTCATGCATCATATTGTTGCATATGATTGTGTTTTGATTGCCGACACCGTTCCTTCTCGATAGGTTCTGCTCCGGAGACCGTTCCAGAGTACCTGTTTGTGAAGCAGAGCCTCCCTTGTTGATCTACCAGGCAAGCAAACCCCCTTGTTCATTCCGATATGGTCCCACTCTCGCTCCTGCTCTCTTTTATTGCATTAGGACAACAACGAGTCAACTGCTACTTTATGCTGCGGTAGTTGAACCCATTCCTCTGCATGACCTGTCGTTGCCACAGTAATTAGATGAAACCCACTAGCATGTGTAGGAGTTGATTGAGCCATGTTGTGCTTCTACCATGCCATGCCTGCTATTGCTTAGAGTTGTGTCAGGTCTGATTCATTGGGAATGGATTGGAGTGATATGATATGTTCTGATGCTGAGAGTTAAGTGTGTGAACACGATTTGGTAAAGGTAGCGGTGAGAGGCCATGTAGGAGTACATGGTGGGTTGTCTCATTGGGACCGTCCTTAAGAACCGAGTTCTGTGTAAGTTGTCCAATGACTAGCTACTACCACACATTGGGCTCCGGGCGCTCCAAGCTCTCTCGACTTATTAATCACCTCGGTCTCTGTCCAGGAGTTGCAACTAGTTTCTGGTGTTTGTAGGTAGTGTTAGTAGTCTACCAAGTGGCACCCGGCCAGGTGGGCTTGGGACAGACTAGGCACAAGTGGCACGGTGTACCAAGCGTAGATCCACCCGGCGAGGTGGGCTTGGGAACCCTGCACACATCGTTTGGGGCCGTGAGCGACACCCCGGCCGGATCTCCTTGCGGATGGAACCCGAATAGGCGATAAACCTGGACTAGAGTCTTGTGTGGTTAGTCAGGTCGTGGCCGACACCCTCGCCAGGCTTCCGCTTGAAGGTTGCCGAGATACATGACGTGTACATGGTGATAAGTGGTGAGAGCGTGTGTGAAGAAGTACACCCCTGCAGGGTTATCATGATCTATTCGAATAGCCGCGTCCTCGGTTATGGACTTCTTGGATGCTTACGTGGTACATAGACAACTTGAAGTGGATACCTAAAATACTCAAGATAAGTGTGAGTGCTATGGATGGCCTTCTCGTAGTGAGACGGGGATGAATCCATAGTGGTGTATTGAGGTGGTGGTTAGTGGACTCGTGTGCGCCTTTTCAAAAGAGTTACCAACAGTCGTAGAACAGGATAGCCACAGAGTCAAAGCTGGCTTGCTGCAACTAAACCCCACATTACCTCCTTGATACTAATGCATGTATGATAGGATCTGATGTAAGTCTTGCTGAGTACCTTTGTACTCACGTTTGCTTTATTTATGTTTTGCAGATGAGACATCTGTCTCACTAGTAGTTCCGCTTGGACTTCGATAGGTAGCTTGTACCTCAGCTACGATCTTGATCGGAGGATGTAGATAGTCAGGCTTCTCAGCCTTTTAATTTGTAGTTGTCTGTACTCAGACATGTAATGCTTCCGCTTGTTGCTTGTATGCTCTGAATGATGGGTCATGTGACCCCTGTTTGTATTTAATGCTATGTGGCTCTTCTGGGCCTATATCTATATGAGTTTGCGTTATGTTGTGATGCCATGTTGTACAGCACATACTTGCATGTTATGCGTACGTGTAACGTGTATTGCTATGTGTGGGATCCGACTATCTAGTTGTTTATCCTTGGCAGCCTTTCATATGGGGAAATGTAAGTCTAGTGCTTCCGAGCGATAGTAGTCCGCTACAGCCCGGTTCACCGGAGTCCTGCTAGCCCAGCACTACTGCACGGAACACTTGACTGGCCGGCATGTGTTTCACGTCGTTCCTGTGTCTGTCCCTTCGGGGAAATGTCACGCGGTGTTATCCGGAGTCCTGCCTAGCCTGCTACAGCCCGGGTTACCGGAGTCCTGTTAGCCCAGTGCTACAGCCCGGATAAATACGTTGATGACCGACATGCTCGATGTGATTCATGTATGCCTGTCCTCATAAGTTGGCGCCGCCTTGGGTTCACGACTAGCCATGTCGGCCCGGGTTCTCTGTCATATGGATGCTAGCGACACTATCATATACGTGAGCCAAAAGGCGCAAACGGTCCCGGGCCAGGTAAGGTGGCACCCGTGGGAATACCGTGCGTGAGGCCGCAAAGTGATATGAGGTGTTACATGCTAGATCGGTGTGACTTAGGATCGGGGTCCCGACAGCGTTGGTATCAGAGCCTGACTGCCTGTAGGATTCCCAAGCCAACCTGTTCGAAGTGGAGTCTAGAAATTCTTTAGTTATATAAGGGAATTGATTGTGGAAGGGAACGTAAGGCTCTTTTACTCCTTATATCTCATGCCCTTCTGATCTGAGTCATCCTATCTTCCCAACGGGGTCAAGGAACTAGGTTTCCTCTTCTATCTATCAGGATCACGTGTTACTACTCCGTAGTCTCTTAGGATTGGTTGATGAGAGTCATATCCCAGTTCAAGTACTTCCGGTGTAGTTGATTAGTAACATTTCAGAACCTTGAGTGGTGATGTTGAGTATGGTGCTACCCCCGTCTTTTGCAGAATGTCTCATTTTGAGCATTTTACTGTCGTTATGCTGCTGAAATTATCCCAGGAGTTCGAGAGATACTAGATTCTTGTGCTACATTCTGCATCCTATAGTTGATGCTGAATCCATCCTTGTTTACCTTGGTTTCGTTCTTCAGGATGTCATCAGTTAAACGAAGTTCTGTTGCTCGTAGCCAGAACCACGGAGATGGTAGGGATGAGGATCCTCCCGATCAGTCTTCGTTGGCAAAGTTCATGTTAGAGGTCGAGATGAACAAGCGTGAGACCAACCGCTTGTTGGCACGTATCGAGGAGAACACCACACCCCAGTTCAAAGGGTCTGCAACCATTCATGACTTCATTCGCTTGCACCCACCCACTTTTCATCATTCTATTGAGCCACTCGATGCAGATGACTGGCTTCGTAGTATCACACACAAGCTCCGTTCTGCGAACGTAGCTGAAGGTGACAAGGTCATCTATGCTGCATATCACCTGGAAGGTCCTGCTAGCCTTTGGTGGCAGAACTATGAGGCTATGCTTCCAGTTGGTCAGATACCTACCTGGAGAGAATTCACTGAGGCTTTTCGCGAGCATCACATCCCTGAAGCCCTCATCGATCGCAAGAGAGAAGAGTTCTGTAGTTTCACCCAGGGCAAGATGGCTGTTGATGCTTACAGTAGAGAGTTTGAGAATCTCGCCCGCTATGCTACAGAAGAAGTGTCCACAGACACCAAGAAGCAAGCTAGATTCCGGAAGGGTCTCAACCCCAAGTTGCGTCGTGATCTTCATTTGCACCATTGCAATACATTCCAGGCTCTTGTGAACAAGGCCATTAACGCAGAGACAGCTCAGCTCACCTACGAGGAGTCTCGCAAGCACACCCGTGATTTGGTTCCTTCCTCCGGTTCTAGTTCTCAGAAGCGCCGGATTTGGATTCCGAACTCCGCTCTTCCACCCGGTTATTCACCGAGGCCATCTTATGTGGCACCTCACCCAGTTCAGCCATATGCTCCACCCAGGCCTATTGGTGGACCGCCTGTCAATGCGGGTCCACGTCCTACCTCCAAGATTTGTTACAAGTGCGGAGAGCCAGGTCACATTGCCCGTATTTGCACTCAGACCAATGTTGCTCCACCTCAGCCCGAGAAGTTTGTTGGCCGTGGAAGTAAGACATCACACAAGATGATTAACGCCAAGTCAGCTCCCACTGAACGTGGACGTGTGCATCACGTCTCAGCTGAAGACGCTCATGATGATCCATATGTCGTTCTTGGTACACTCCTTGTAAACTGTCATCCAGCTTCGGTTCTATTTGATACTGGAGCATCTCATTCCTTCATTTCCGAAAGTTATGCCCGCTTGCACGACATGTCATTTTGTGATATGCCCTCCCCACTACTCATTCAGACTCCTGGATCCAAATGGCAAACCTCTAGGATAAGTTATGGCAATGAAATCCTTGTTGACAGACTTGTATTCCTTGCATCACTTGTAGCCCTCAAGTCTTCAGATATTAACATCATCTTGGGTATGGACTGGATGAAAGCTCATTATGCCAAGATTGATTGTTACACCAGGTCTGTTCAGCTTACACACCCATCTGGCAAGATAGTCACTGTCTCTACTAGAGTTGCCAAGCGTCAACTCTATTCTCTTAACGCCAACCCTCTTCCAGACCTTGAAGATATCCCGGTAGTCCGTGACTTTCCGGATGTCTTTCCAGAAGAATTGCCAGGTGTTCCACCTGACAGAGATGTAGAATTTGTCATAGATCTTCTTCCAGGAACCGCTCCAATTTCTAGGAGACCTTACAAGATGGCACCCTTAGAGCTAGCCGAGCTTAAGAAACAACTCGATGAGTCCTTGCAAAAGGGTTTCATCCGTCCTAGTTCTTCTCCCTGGGCTTGCCCCATCCTTTTCGTCAAGAAGAAGGATGGTACGGACCGGATGGTTGTAGATTATCGTCCCGTTAATTTGGTCACGATAAAGAACAAGTATCCGCTTCCCAGGATCAACGACCTGTATGATCAGCTCGCTGGATCCTCAGTCTTTTCCAAGATGGATTTGAGGTTAGGCTACCATCAAATCAAGATCAGAAACGGGGACATTCCTAAGACGGCTTTTGTCACTCGTTATGGCCAGTACGAGTACACCGTCATGTCCTTTGGTCTAACCAATGCTCCAGCTACCTTTTCCCTCTTGATGAACTCGATCTTCATGGAGTACTTAGATAAGTTCGTCGTGGTTTATCTCGATGATATCCTTATTTACTCGAAGAACGAGGAAGAGCATGCCGAACATCTTAGACTTGTGCTAGAAAAACTCAGAGAGCACCGCCTTTATGCCAAGTTCTCCAAGTGCGAATTTTGGTTGCCAGAAGTGACCTACCTAGGCCACGTGATCTCTGGTAAGGGCATTGCTGTCAATCCCGAAAGAGTTCAGGCCGTTCTTGATTGGACTCCACCTGAAACAGTTAAACAAGTTAGGAGTTTCCTTGGTCTAGCCAGCTATTGTCGCCGCTTTGTTGAAAACTTCTCCAAAGTAGCCAAACCCCTCACGGAACTTCTCAAGAAAGATAAAAAGTTTGAGTGGTCCCCACAGTGTGAGTACAGTTTTCAGGAACTGAAAAGACGCCTGACTTCTGCTCCCATACTTGTGCCACCTGATTTCACTAAGGACTTTGTTATCTATTGTGACGCCTCACGACAAGGACTAGGTTGCATTCTTATGCAAGATCGTCATGTGATTGCCTATGCATCTCGACAGTTGCATCCACATGAGGAGAATTATCCTACACATGATCTAGAGCTTGCAGCCGTAGTCTATGCACTTAAGACCTGGCGACATTACCTTCTTGGTAAACGTTGCGAGGTTTACACCGATCATCAGAGTCTCAAATATATCTTCACCCAACCAGATTTGAACCTTAGGCAAAGACGTTGGTTGGAGTTGATCTCAGATTACGACTTAGGGATTACCTACACCCCAGGCAAGGGCAATGTCATGGCTGATGCGCTAAGTCGTAAGTCCTATTGCAACAATCTCATGTTGCAGCAGGGCCAACCACTTCTCCATGAGGAATTCTGTAAGCTTAACCTTCACATTGCTCCTCAAGGATTCCTTCCTACCTTGGTGGCGAAACCTACTCTTGTGGATCAAATCATCTCTGCTCAGAAGCAGGATACGGGAATTTCCCGGATCAAGAGAAACATTAACAAGGGAGTTGGTGGAAGTTTCTCTATAGATGATCGAGGTGTTGTTTTCTTTGAGAATCGCTTGGTGGTTCCCAAGAATCAACATCTGCGACAACTGATCCTTAAGGAGGCTCATGAATCTCCTCTCACGATTCATCCCGGTAGTACTAAGATGTATTAGGACCTACGCCAGAGGTTCTGGTGGACTAGGATGAAGAGAGAAATCGCTGAGTTCATTGCTAACTGTGACGTTTGTCGTCGCGTTAAGGCAGAGCATCAAAGGCCTGCTGGCACCCTTCAGCCTTTAGCTATTCCTGAATGGAAATGGGATAAGGTTGGTATGGACTTCATCACCGGCTTTCCCAGGACCAAGAAAGGGAATAATGCTATCTTCGTAGCCATTGATCGTCTTTCCAAAGTGGCTCACTTCCTACCTGTTCGAGAGAATATCACCGCTAGTCAGCTCGCTGACTTATATATTTCTCGAATAGTTTCACTTCATGGTGTTCCACTAGAAATCAATTCAGACCGTGGTAGTCTTTTCACTTCTCATTTCTGGGAGAGTTTCCAAACTGCCATGGGCACCCATCTTTCCTTCAGTACCGCTTTCCACCCTCAATCAAGTGGTCAGGTGGAAAGGGTCAACCAAATTCTCGAAGACATGCTTAGAGCTTGCGTTATCTCATTCGGTATGGATTGGGAGAAGTGTCTTCCTTTCGCCGAGTTTGCTTATAACAATAGCTACCAATCCAGTCTCAAGAAAGCTCCTTTTGAGATTCTATATGGACGAAGATGTCGAACACCTTTGAACTGGTCAGAAACCGGTGAAAAACAATTCTTTGGACCGGATATGATCCAGGAGGCAGAAGAGCAAGTTCGCATCATTCGTGAGAATTTGAAAACAGCCCAATCTCGTCAAAAGAGCCAGTATGACCGTCGTCATAAGGAAGTGGCTTATGAAGTTGGCGACAAGGCTTACCTTCGGGTTACTCCTTTGAAGGGTACCCATCGTTTCGGTATCAAGGGCAAGTTGGCTCCTCGTTACATTGGTCCTTTTCGCATTCTCGCTAAACGAGGAGAGGTTGCCTACCGGTTGGAACTACCCCCACATCTTTCTCGAGTTCATGATGTCTTCCACGTCTCTCAACTCAGGCGTTGCTTCTCGGATCCCATCCACGGAGTGGACCACGAAACGCTTGATCTCCAAGATAACCTCACATATCGAGAGTACCCTGTTCGCATTCTTGATCAAGCAGAGCGTGTTACTCGACGTCAGAACATCAAGTTTCTCAAAGTTCAGTGGTCTCATCATTCCGAGAGAGAAGCTACCTGGGAGCGAGAAGATCGTCTTCGATTGGAGTACCCCGCCTTCTTTCCGTCGACCCCTGAATCTCGGGACGAGATTCTTTTGAGTGGGGGCGAGTTGTCACATCCCTAGTTCTGGTATGCTCAAGGCTAGCTAGTCATGTGTGCATCATGTTTAAATTCTTTTAAATTTGAATTGGGGATTTGTAAAACCCTCAGAAATCTTTTCTGGAAATGACCCAGATAAAAAGTGCTCCAAAAAGGTCCAAGAAAATGTTCATGTTACTCTCTAAAAATATTGGACAGAGGTAAAAATCAAACCAATATTTTTAGAAGCTCTTAAATATTTATTTTGGGCATTTGGAGTTAATGCATAATTATTTGCATTGGATATATAAATGTTATATATATTTTATATGTCCAAAAGTTATGCCAATAATTGAGGAGCTCTGGAATAATACCTTTAGCCCCTACAAAAATTGGCATAATTAAATAAAATAGTTTAGTATTTTTACTAAATCAAAACAAATGTCAGAAAATAGAAAAGAGAAATAAATAGAAAGAACTTACCTGTACTTACCTCCCTGGCCTGGCCCAGTGGCCAACAGGCCGGCCCAGCCGACTGGCCAGCGCCAGTCGTCGTCTCCACCGCGCCAGGAGGACGCCGGGCGCGTGGTCGCCGCACGCCGCGCGCATGCGCGCCACGGCAGCTGCCTGCCTGCCCTCCCCCTCGACGCTCTGGCCTTCGGACGACGCCACGCGCCGCCCCGACCCCCTCGCACTCTCCCTCGCTCTCCCTCCTCCCCTGGATCTCTCCCTCTCTCGCGTCCGAACGCGCTCGTCGCCACCGACGCCGTTCGCCGCGGCCAAGGCCATCCCCTCCGCCCTCTGTCGTGTCCACCAGCACCGCCGTCGAGCGCCGCCTCTCCCAGCTGAGGGAATCGAGACCAGACGCCCTGTGGAGCCGCCATCGTCGCCATCGTCCTCGCCTCTGTCCGGTGATCGCCGCCGTCGATTTGCCGCCATCTGCGCCTCCCCCGAGCTCGCTGACGCCTCCACCGGAACCGCTGTGAGCCCCGCCACCGAGCCCTCCTTCTTCCCCTTGCTAACGCGCGCTCTAGCACCGTCTCTCCGCCGCGGCCGTAGCTCCTCGCCGCCGTCCATGTCGCTGTCGTCGTCTCGGCCCGCCTCCGCCCAAACCAAGCACTCCATCGTGTTCCTGGTGCCACGAGGGTGCTGCAGAGCCCCTCGGGTGGCCTCCCCGTGCCCCACCGCCCGCTCCCGCTTGAAGCCGTACTCCGGCCGCCGCCCCGAGCTCCGCTCCGGCGAGCTCCGGTCGTCCCCGCCTCTCCCGCTTGCTCCAAACGACGCGGACGAGCTCCAGCTCCTCGTCCGTGGTCTCCGCCGCCTAAATGGACGCCGGAGGGCGATCCCGAGCCTCTCCGCCGCGCTCGGCCTCGCCGGCGGCTAAACGCCGGTGGGGTTGACCGGTCTAACCCCCTGTTGACCTGGCGTTTGACCCCGCCAAGGTCAATGACAAGTGGGCCCCAGCGCCACTAATCCTTTAATTAAGATTAACTAACCCCTGTTTTAACCCCCTGTCACTGACGTGTGGACCCCACACGTCAGGTTTGACCTGGTCAGCCACGGTTGACTCGCTGACGTCATGCCTATGTAATGCTGACGCAGTTATTCATTTTTTCTGGATTTAATTTTGAACAGGAAATTCCAGAAAATGTTTCAAACTTCAAAAATTTATATCAAATCAACCGTAGCTCAGATTGAAACAAGTTATATATGAAAAATCATCAGAAAAATGCAATCTATCCATCTGTACCAGTTTCATGCATGACAAAACAACTTATACCTGCTGAATAGGTGAAATCATATAAATGGCATTTATAAGAGCTTAATTAGGAGTTGCATTTGAACCTTTGGTTCAAATGGACTTCATTTCAGTTTGAATGCTAGTTGCATTAGGTCAAACAGCATCACATTCTCATGCCATGTTCATGCATCATATTGTTGCATATGATTGTGTTTTGATTGCCGACACCGTTCCTTCTCGATAGGTTCTGCTCCGGAGACCGTTCCAGAGTACCTGTTTGTGAAGCAGAGCCTCCCTTGTTGATCTACCAGGCAAGCAAACCCCCTTGTTCATTCCGATATGGTCCCACTCTCGCTCCTGCTCTCTTTTATTGCATTAGGACAACAACGAGTCAACTGCTACTTTATGCTGCGGTAGTTGAACCCATTCCTCTGCATGACCTGTCGTTGCCACAGTAATTAGATGAAACCCACTAGCATGTGTAGGAGTTGATTGAGCCATGTTGTGCTTCTACCATGCCATGCCTGCTATTGCTTAGAGTTGTGTCAGGTCTGATTCATTGGGAATGGATTGGAGTGATATGATATGTTCTGATGCTGAGAGTTAAGTGTGTGAACACGATTTGGTAAAGGTAGCGGTGAGAGGCCATGTAGGAGTACATGGTGGGTTGTCTCATTGGGACCGTCCTTAAGAATCGAGTTCTGTGTAAGTTGTCCAATGACTAGCTACTACCACACATTGGGCTCCGGGCGCTCCAAGCTCTCTCGACTTATTAATCACCTTGGTCTCTGTCCAGGAGTTGCAACTAGTTTCTGGTGTTTGTAGGTAGTGTTAGTAGTCTACCAAGTGGCACCCGGCCAGGTGGGCTTGGGACAGACTAGGCACAAGTGGCACGGTGTACCAAGCGTAGATCCACCCGGCGAGGTGGGCTTGGGAACCCTGCACACATCGTTTGGGGCCGTGAGCGACACCCCGGCCGGATCTCCTTGCGGATGGAACCCGAATAGGCGATAAACCTGGACTAGAGTCTTGTGTGGTTAGTCAGGTCGTGGCCGACACCCTCGCCAGGCTTCCGCTTGAAGGTTGCCGAGATACATGACGTGTACATGGTGATAAGTGGTGAGAGCGTGTGTGAAGAAGTACACCCCTGCAGGGTTATCATGATCTATTCGAATAGCCGCGTCCTCAGTTATGGACTTCTTGGATGCTTACGTGGTACATAGACAACTTGAAGTGGATACCTAAAATACTCAAGATAAGTGTGAGTGCTATGGATGGCCTTCTCGTAGTGAGACGGGGATGAATCCATAGTGGTGTATTGAGGTGGTGGTTAGTGGACTCGTGTGCGCCTTTTCAAAAGAGTTACCAACAGTCGTAGAACAGGATAGCCACAGAGTCAAAGCTGGCTTGCTGCAACTAAACCCCACATTACCTCCTTGATACTAATGCATGTATGATAGGATCTGATGTAAGTCTTGCTGAGTACCTTTGTACTCACGTTTGCTTTATTTATGTTTTGCAGATGAGACATCTGTCTCACTAGTAGTTCCGCTTGGACTTCGATAGGTAGCTTGTACCTCAGCTACGATCTTGATCGGAGGATGTAGATAGTCAGGCTTCTCAGCCTTTTAATTTGTAGTTGTCTGTACTCAGACATGTAATGCTTCCGCTTGTTGCTTGTATGCTCTGAATGATGGGTCATGTGACCCCTGTTTGTATTTAATGCTATGTGGCTCTTCTGGGCCTATATCTATATGAGTTTGCGTTATGTTGTGATGCCATGTTGTACAGCACATACTTGCATGTTATGCATACGTGTAACGTGTATTGCTATGTGTGGGATCCGACTATCTAGTTGTTTATCCTTGGCAGCCTTTCATATGGGGAAATGTAAGTCTAGTGCTTCCGAGCGATAGTAGTCCGCTACAGCACGGTTCACCGGAGTCCTGCTAGCCCAGCACTACTGCACGGAACACTTGACTGGCCGGCATGTGTTTCACGTCGTTCCTGTGTCTGTCCCTTCGGGGAAATGTCACGCGGTGTTATCCGGAGTCCTGCCTAGCCTGCTACAGCCCGGGTTACCGGAGTCCTGTTAGCCCAGTGCTACAGCCCGGATAAATACGTTGATGACCGACATGCTCGATGTGATTCATGTATGCCTGTCCTCATAAGTTGGCGCCGCCTTGGGTTCACGACTAGCCATGTCGGCCCGGGTTCTCTGTCATATGGATGCTAGCGACACTATCATATACGTGAGCCAAAAGGCGCAAACGGTCCCGGGCCAGGTAAGGTGGCACCCGTGGGAATACCGTGCGTGAGGCCGCAAAGTGATATGAGGTGTTACATGCTAGATCGGTGTGACTTAGGATCGGGGTCCCGACAGGTTGCCTGGTATGACCAGGGCTTGCCTGTGCCGAGGGGCGTCGGCGCGGGCGCGGACGCCGTTGTGTTATGAGCTCGGTGCATGTTCGGGCGCCGCGGCTCCACGGGCTGGCTCGACGACGCCCGTCCGTCGCCGGTGCCGTCCCGGCCACCCGTTTGCTCCAAGGGCGGCGGGTTCGACGCGGACGGACCGGCCACCTCCGGAGCCTTCTTCTTCGGTGGCATGTCGCCGAGGATGAAGGAGATCTAGCTGGTGCAGACGCCGGACCAGGTTCGCACAACTTCGACGCCCCCTACCTGGCGCGCCAAAGATGTCGGGGGGAATCGGCTTCCTCGAACACCTATGGGGACCGAGCCCCTTACTGGTTCGGCGGGGGCCAGAGGTTGCACAAAGAGCAGATCGAGGCGGTGCACACAGGGGGATTTTACCTAGCTTCGGGCCGCAAAGATGCGTAAAACCCTACTGCTGCTTGGTGGATTGTATTGTATTCTTGCTCGGGAGCGCGCGGTGCTATAGTACACACGGGCCGCCGGCGAGGTCGAGCGTAAAGATTGGTCTCCCCCCCTACGTGCGCATGGGGCCTCCTTTTATATGCTCAAGGGGTTACCCACAGGTGGCAGCGTAGGTGAGGGCAAAAATGGTAGAACGTTGTAGTGGGTACAGCCGCCTGCACAGTGGCTGTACAGTGCTATCATACCTAACTCTGACGGCGGGGGACAAGGGCATTAAATGCCCGTCCGCATCGCCCAGACGGAGCAGGGGAGTGGACCGTCAGGAGCGCCACCGTTTGCCACGATGGCTACTCTGTCAGCTTCGCTTCGCCACCGCATGCCCCTCGCTGCTCAGCCTCCCGCCACGTGTGCCTGGGATGCCCCCCAGAGCGACACGTTGGTGGGTGAGCTGGAGCGCAGGCACGAGGTGGTAACTTGCCGCGGCAAGCGCCTTGCCGCGGTGGATGTCTTGTCGCGCCCGGGAGCTTGTCGCTCACCGAGCCTTGCTAGGGCGCGGGGCGCGCCGTGGCAGGGTCCTTATCGCGCCGTGGATGGCCTTCCCGGCAAGCTCCTCTTGCCGGGGTCTTGTGCTTCGAGCGGCAGTCCCGGCAAACTCCTCTTGCCAGGGCCTTGCTCTCTTCGGGTGGCCTTCCCGGCAAGCTCCTCTTGCCGGGGCCTTGGCTCAAATACTTTGTTCTTGAATGGCCCAAGAGAGGACCATTGAGGGTCTTGGCGATCGCCTGGCAGGCCTTGCCGCGGGGTGCTACGACTGCCCGTGCACAAGTTCGGGGTACTAAGGTACCCCTACTTTAGTACACCGACAGTCCTTAAGTACATAAATTATAAAAGAAAGAATTTATGAAGTGTGAATGCTAGCAAGTGCGCAAGTTTGATCAATGATAATTTCAATCACTTTTTCTAGCATCAATATAAATCATAAAACAGTAGCTCATCTCATAAAAAAATTCATGATCAAGTAACAAGCTATTCACATGTTAAAGCATAGACCATAAATTTTCTTGAAAACTAACAAACTATGTTCTCAGTCATCAAATAATTGCAATTCATCTTATTTTCAAGAAGGGTCTATGTAAGAGCTTTGATTTAGCAAATTCCACATACTCAACTATCATATAGTCTTCCATGATTGCTAACACTCAAAGCATATTTTTAGAACAAATAGCATTCATCGAACACAGAGAAAGATAGGGGCTTAATGTTTCGCCTCCCAACTTATATATCATATAGATAATTGTCAACAATAATAATTCATGATCAAATACATTTGAATGGACATATATGCTCGGATCTTTCCCCACTACATGGTACTTTCCAACTAGAGAATAATTGTGGTTGAAATGACAAGGTATACTACTGACTCTTGCATAAAGTAAAAGATAGGCCCTTTGCAGAGGGAAGCAGAGATTTGCAGAGGTGCCAGAGCTCGAAGCTTTTTAAAACAGAGATGAATATAATTTTGAGAGGTATGCTTTCATTGTCAACGTAACAACTGAGAGTTCCCAATATCTTCCATGCTAGACACATTATAGGCGATTCCCAAATAGAATGGTAAAGTTTTACTCCCCCTCCACCAACAATCACACTCCAGGGCTAACCGAATCCGCAGGTACCGTCCATACCCAACAACAGTCCTGGGGGAGTTTTGTTTCATTATTATATTTTGATTTTGATCATAGTACTGGGCATCCCAATTACCAGCCACTTTCTCGTGAATGACAAGTGAATGAACACTCATCGTGAGAATAAGCCACCTAACATGGAAGAAACTGACCGCCTCCTGTCGCTTCATGAGCGATTTGGGCATACAAAACAGATTATTATTTGAAGATTTAGAGTTTGTCACACGCAAATTTACTTGGAAAGGCAGGTAAATACCGCATATAGGTAGGTATGGTGGAGTCTTATGGAATAACTTTAGGTATAAGGAAGTGGATGCACAAGCAGTATTCCCGCTTATTATAGGTGAAGGCTAGCGAAACGTCCTAAGCAAGCACCACATGTTGGAGGATCCATAACAATATAACTTCTATACAAATATACTCAAACATAACTCATTACGTTGTCTTCCTTGTCCAACTTCAACTAATTTTCTCAAGTTTGAAAATAATTAATGGGGCTCACAATTATAGAAGATGTCCAAGATAGTATATTTATATGTGAAATCTCTCTTCCTTCAATATTTTTTCATAATTGTTTAAGTGACCAATGCTATGTTTGCTAACTTTCAATAAATTTTACCACCTATACTTCTTATGTGTGAAGTAATTACTCCCCATGGAATAATGATAACCCACAAGTATAGGGGGTCGCAACAGTTTTCGAGGGTAGAGTATTCAACCCAAATTTATTGATTCGACACAAGGGGAGCCAAAGAATATTCTCAAGTATTAGCAGTTGAGTTGTCAATTCAACCGCACCTGTAAGACTTAATATCTGCAGCAAAATATTTAGTAGCAAAGTAGTATGGAAGTAACGGTAACAGTGGCACAAGTAACAGTAGCAGTTTTGTAGTAATCGTAACAGTGGCAATGAAAAAGTAACTAAGAAAAGCATATGTGAAAAGCTCGTAGCATTGGATCAGTGATGGATAATTATATTCGATGCGCTTCCTCATGCAACAGCTATAACATAGGGTGACACAGAACTAGCTCCAGTTCATCAATATAATTTAGGCATGTATTCCGAATATCGTCATACGTGCTTATGGAAAAGAACTTGCATGACATCTTTTGTCCTACCCTCCCATGGCAGCGGGGTCCTATTGGAAACTAAGGGATATTAAGGCCTCCTTTTAATAGAGAACCGGACCAAAGCATTAACACTTAGTGAATACATGAACTCCTCAAACTATGGTCATCACAAGGAGTGGTCCCGATTATTGTCACTTTGGGGTTACCGGATCATAACACATGGTAGGTGACTATTGACTTGCAAGATAGGATCAAGAACTCACATATATTCATGAAAACATAATAGGTTCAGATATGAAATCATGGCACTCGGGCCCTAGTGACAAGCATTAAGCATAGCAAAGTCATAGCAACATCAATCTCATAACATAATGGATACTAGGGATCAAACCCTAACAAAACTAACTCGATTACATGGTACATCTCATCCAACCCATCACCGTCCAGCAAGCCTACGATGGAATTACTCACGCACGGCGGTGAGCATCATGAAATTGGTGATGGAGGAAGGTTGATGATGACGATGGCGACGGATTCCCCTCTCCGAAGCCCCGAACGGACTCCAGATCAGCCCTCACGAGAGAGATTAGGGCTTGGCGGCGGCTCCGTATCGTAAAACGCGACGAATCCTTCTCTTTGATTTTTTTTCTCCCCTAACGTGAATATATAGAGTTGGAGTTGAGGTTGGTGGAGCCTCAGGGGGCCCACGAGGCAGGGGGCGCGCCCTCCACCCTCGTGGATAGGGTGAGGCCCCCCTGGTGTTGATTCTTCCGCCAGTATTTTTTATTAGTTCAAAAAATATTCTCCGTGAAGTTTCAGGTCATTCTGACAACTTTTATTTCTGCACAAAAATAACACCATGGCAATTCTGCTGAAAATAGCGTCAGTCCGGGTTAGTTCCATTCAAATCATTTAAGTTAGAGTCCAACACAAGGGCAAAAGTGTTTGGAAAAGTAGATACGTTGGAGACGTATCAACTCCCCCAAGCTTAAAGCTTTGCTTGTCCTCAAGCAATTCAGTTGATAAACTGAAAGTGATAAAGAAAAACTTTTACAAACTCCGGTTGCTCTTGTTGTTGTAAATTTGTAAAGCCAGCATTCAGGTTTTCAGCAAAGATTATGAACTAACCATATTCACAATAACACTTAGGTCTTATGTTTACTCATATCAATGGCATAATAAACTAGCGAGCAATAATAGTAAATCTCGGATGACAACACTTTCTCAAAACAATCATAATATGATATAACAAGATGGTATCTCGCTAGCCCTCTCTGAGACCGCAAAACATAAATGCAGAGCACCCCTAAAGATCAAGGACTGACTAAACATTGTAATTCATGGTAAAAGAGATCCAGTCACAGTCATTATTGCCTTTCACTCGCACGACCGAACGGTGTGGATAATAATAATAGTGCACGTGCATTGGACTAAGCTGGAATTTGCAAGCATTTAATACAAGGAAGAAGACAAGGTAATATGGGCTCTTGGTTAAATCAACAATAATGCATATAAGAGCTACTGAACATTTTCATCATGGTCTTCTCCTTTCGACCCCCAAAGAACAAGAAAAGAAATATAACTATTTACACGGGAAGCTCCCAACTAGAAAAAGAAGAACGAGAAATCTTTTGGGGTTTTCTTTTAATTATTACTACTACAGGCATGGAAGTAAACTAGCTAAAAGCTACAACTAATTTTTTATTTTATTTTTTCTTAAGGTTTTTCAAACACACAGGAAGAAATCTAGAATAGAAAATAAACTAGCATGGATAGTACAATGAAAAAGTATGAGCACCGACAACTACAATGAGTGTGTGAACATGAATGTAATGTCGGTGAGAAATACGTACTCCCCCAAGCTTAGGCTTTTGGCCTAAGTTGGTCTATGGCCATGACTGGCCTGGCGGATATCCAAAGTTATAACTGGGGTCGTACTAAGATGCAGCGGCTACTGCCTGACGAGCTGCAGCTTGGAGGCGAGCTGCCTCCGACCTCCTTTCATACTCGTTCACCTCCTCCCTTGTTATAACATATCTCCTTTTTGCCTGAAAGTGAAAGAAAGTAGGAGTAGGGAGAGCAATATGGATAGTGCGACGTCTGTCAAAGATTATTCGGTACTGGAGGGACTGTTCATTCCTCTCAACAAACTGATGGCGAATCATAGCATTATAATCTAGATAAGCAGGAGGCAACCTAATATCATTTTCATGTATGGGTACATCAAGATAATTAGCTACACGAGTTGAATAAATTCCACCAAACAAATCTCCACTTAAACCGTTAATGCAACCTTCGTGCAACAATAGCCCCCAAGTTATATTGTTTATCACCTAATACCGCACTTTTGAGGACACAAAGATCTGGAACGCACATGTGACAAGCCTCATCTTTACCGTTAATGCATCTACCTATAAAGAGAGCAAAATAATGTATGGAAGGAAAATGAATGCTCACTATGGTAGCTTGTGTGATTTCTCTAGATTCCCCCACAGTGATACTAGCAAGAAAATCTTTATATTCAGATTTGCGAGGTTCACTAACATTACCCCACTGCGGGAGTTTACAAGCAGCATTAAAATCTTCTAGGTCCATGGTATATGATTTATCATATAGATCAAATAAAACAGTGTGAGAATTGCGCGAGGATGTAAATTTAAACCTTCTCACAAAGGAATTAGTTAGGTAGTGGTATTGCGGGCACTTATTTGACACGAAGCCCTCAAGATCAGCATTACGCACATATGCGTCAAATTCTTCATTGATGCCTGCCCGGACCATAAACTCCTCTGACGGCCATTCGCAAGGCCGCACTTGAGCTTCCCTCGGTGGTTCATCGTCTGGCTCACGTATCGCGAGCCTTGGTCCTTGCTTCCTTGAGGAACCACCTTGGTATATTTTCCTAAACATATTTCTTCCTATGAAAAATTTCTGAAATTTTTAGTGACTCAAAAAATAAAGGTGAACCAAATTCAACAAGATTGATAGCAACTACTCCCACAAATGCCTATAGGCTATATCATGCATTAAAACTACTTTTGAACATATAAATTTGACATGCAAGCTCAAGAACAGGGTCACCTAAGCAGCAATTTTTTTACAATAATAAAGCACTAGAACAAAAACCAATTGGACCATTGGAGGAGTCACATACCAAAGAACAATCTCCCCAAACAGTTTTATGAGTGGAGCTTTGAGCAAGGAGATCGAAAATGGCAGCAAGATGAGCTAGAACACGGGTTTGAGCTATGGGAGGATTTTTTCTGGAGGAAGACGAAGTGAGTGGGTGCTGGAATAAGTGGAGGGGGGCCACGTGGGGTCCACGAGGCAGGGGCGCGCCCTGGACCCTCGTGGCCAGGTGGTGGCTCCCCTGGTGTGTTCTCGGTGCTAGATATTCTTAAATATTCTACAAAAAATCATATTTCATTTTCAGGACAATTGGAGAACTTTTATTTTTGGGGTATTTTTTATTGCAAGGATAATTCGGAAAATAGACAGAAAATACTATTTTTGCTTTATTTAATCCAAATAACAGAAAGTAAAAGGAGGGTACAGAAAGTTGTGCTTTCTAACTTCATCCATCTCATGCTCATCAAAAGGAATCCACTAACAAGGTTGATCAAGTCTTGTTAACAAACTCTTTTCGAATAACATGAAACCGGAGAATTTTCGAATAACACTAGGTTACCTCGACGGGGATATGCACGTCCCCAACAATAAGAATATCGTATTTCATCTTGACAGTAGGAAGAGGAAATCCAAAACCTCCAATAGTAATAGCTGAAAATTTTCCAATAGAATTGATACTATGGACTTGAGGTTGTTTCCTCGGGAAGTGTACCATATGCTCATTACCATTAATATGGAAAGTGACATTGCCTTTGTTGCAATCAATAATAGCCCTTGCAGTATTCAAAAAGGGTCTACCGAGGATAATCGACATACTATTGTCCTAGGGAATTTCAAGAGTAACAAAGTCTGTTAAAATAGTAACATTTGCAACCACAACAGGCACATCCTCACAAATACCGACAGGTATAGCAGTTGATTTATCGGCCATTTGCAAAGATGTTTCAGTAGGTGTCAACTTATTCAAATCAAGTCTACGATATAAAAAGAGAGGCATAACACTAACACCGGCTCCAAGATCACATAAAGAAGTTTTAACATAGTTTCTTTTAATGGAGCATGGTATAGTTGGTACTCCAGGATCTCCTAGTTTCTTAGGTATTCCACCTTCAAAGTATAATTGGCAAGCATGGTGGAAATTTTAGCTTTCGGTATCTTTCTTTTATTAGTAACAATATCTTTCATATACTTAGCATAAGGATTCATTTTAAGCATATCAATCAAACGCATACGTAAAAAGATAGGTCTAATCATTTCAGCAAAGCGCTCAAAATCCTCATCATCCTTTTTCTTGGATGGTTTTGGAGGAAAGGGCATGGGTTCCTGAACCCATGGCTCTCTTTCTTTACCGTGCTTCCTAGCAACGAAGTCTCTCTTATCATAACGTTGATTCTTTGATTGTGGGTTATCAAGATCAACAGCAGGTTCAATCTCTACATCATTGTTATTGCTAGGTTGAGCACAACATGAACATCATCATTAACATTATCACTAGGTTCATGTTCATTACCAGATTGTGTTTCAGCATCATAAATAGAAATATCATTGGGATTCTCAGGTGTGTCAACAACAGGTTCACTAGAAGCATGCAAACTTCTATTATTTTTCTTTTTATTCTTATTAGAAGGACTAGGTGCATCAACATTAGTTCTCTGAGAATCTTGCTCAATTCTCTTAGGGTGGCCCTCAGGATACAAACACTCCTGAGTCATTCTACCCCCTCTAGTCACAACTCTAACAGCATTATCATTTTTCTTATTATTTAATTCATTAAGCAAATCATCTTGTGCTTTAAGCACTTGTTCTACTTGAGTGGTAACCATAGAAGCATGTTTACTAATAAGTTTAAGTTCACCTTTAATGCTAGACATATAATCACTCAAGTGTTCAATCATATAAGCACTACGTTTCAATTGTCTACCAACATAAGCATTGAAGTTTTCTTGTTTAACAATAAAATTATCAAACTCATCTAAGCATTGGGTAGCAGACTTATAACGCGGAATATCACCTTCATCGAATCTATAGAGAGAATTTACCTTTACTACCTGTGTCGGGTTATCAATACCATGTATTTCTTCAGCAGGTGGCAAATTCTTAACATCTTCATCTTTAATACCCTTTTCTTTCATAGATATCTTTGCCTCTTGCATATCTTCAGGACTGAGAAATAGAATACCCCTTTTCTTCGGAGTTGGCTTAGGAGTTGGTTCTGGAAGTGTCCAATCATTATCATTACTCAATATATTATTCAATACCAATTCAGCTTGCTCTGCGGTTCTTTCCCTGAAAACACAACCAACACAACTATCCAGGTGGTCTCCGGAAGCATCGGTTAGTCCATTATAAAAGATATCAAGTATTTCATTTTTCTTGAGAGGATGATCAGGCAAAGCATTAAGTAATCAGAGAAGCCTCCCCCAAGCTTGTGGGAGACTCTCTTCTTCAAATTGCACAAAATTATATATTTCCCTTAAGGCGGCTTGTTTTTATGAGCGGGGAAATATTTAGCAGAGAAGTAATAAATCATATCCTGGGGACTACGACACAACTAGGAGCAAGAGAATTAAACCATGTTTTAGCATTGCCCTTTAATGAGAACGGAAATAACTTAAGGATAAAGTAGTAACGAATTTTTTTCCTCATTAGTGAACAGGGTGGCTATATCATTTAATTTAGTAAGATGTGCCACAACAGTTTCAGATTCATAGCCATAAAAATGATCAGATTCAACCAAAGTAATTAACTCAGGATCGACAGACAAATCATAAACCTTATCAGAAATACAGATAGGTGAAGTAGCAAAATCAGGGTCACATTTCATTCTAGAATTCAAGGACTTTTCTTTCAGCTTAACTAACAGTTTCTTAAGATCATATCTATCTTTGCAAGAAAAAAAAGTCTCTAGCAGTTTCTTCATCCATAACATAACCCTCAGGCACATCAAGCAATTCATAACCTCCTTCTTGTAGACGTTGTTGGGCCTCCAAGTGCAGAGGTTTGTAGGACAATAGCAAATTTCCCTCAAGTGGATGACCTAAGGTTTATCAATCCGTGGGAGGCGTAGGATGAAGATGGTCTCTCTCAAACAACCCTGCAACCAAATAACAAAGAGTCTCTTGTGTCCCCAGCACACCCAATACAATGGTAAATTGTATAGATGCACTAGTTCGGCGAAGAGATGGTGATACAAGTGCAATACGGATGGTAGATATAGGTTTTTGTAATCTGAAAATATAAAAACAGCAAGGTAGCAAGTGGTAAAAGTGAGCGTAAACGGTATTGCAATGCTAGTAAACAAGGCCAAGGGTTCATACTTTCATTAGTGCAAGTTCTCTCAACAATAATAACATAATTGGATCATATAACTATCCCTCAACATGCAACAAAGAGTCACTCCAAAGTCACTAATAGCGGAGAACAAACGAAGATATTATGGTAGGGTACGAAACCACCACAAAGTTATTCGTTCGGATCGATCTATTCAAGAGTTCGTACTAGAATAACACCTTAAGACACATATCAACCAAAACCCTAATGTCACCTAGATACTCCAATGTCACCTCAAGTATCCGTGGGTACGATCATACGATATGCATCACACAATCTCAGATTCATCTATTCAAACCAACACAAAGTACTTCAAAGAGTGCCCCAAAGTTTCTAGCGAAGAGTCAAGACGAAAATGTGTGCCAACCCCTATGCATAGGTTTATGGGCGGAACCCGCAAGTTGATCACCAAAACATACATCAAGGGAATCACGTGATATCCCATTGTCACCACAGATACGCACAGCAAGACATACATCAAGTTTTCTCAAATCATTAAAGACTCAATCCGATAAGATTACTTCAAAGGGAAAACTCAATCCATTACAAGAGAGTATAGGGGGAGAAGCAACATAAGATCCAACTATAATAGCAAAGCTCGCGATACCTCAAGATCGTATCACCTCAAGAACACGAGAGAGAGAGAGAGAGAGAGAGAGAGAGAGATCAAACACATAGCTACTGGTACATACCCTCAGCCTCGTCATAGAGAGCACCGGGATAATGAAGATGGCCACCGATGAGGGTTCCCCCCTCCGCAGGGTGCTGGAACAGGGTCCCGATTGGTTTTTGGTGGCTACAAAGGCTTGCGGTGGCGGAACTCCCGATCTATTCTGTTCCCCGATGGTTTTAGGGTATATTGGTATATATAGGAGGAATAAATACGTCAGGGGAGCCACGAGGGGCCCACGAGGGTGGAGGGCGCCCCAGGGGGGTGGGCGCACCCCCTGCTGCATGCCTCCCTCGTTGCTTTCCTGACGTGCACTCCAAGTCCCCTAGATTGCTTCCGATCCAAAAATAACTCTCTCGAAGGTTTCACTCCATTTGGACTCCGTTTGATATTCCTTTTCTGCGAAACACTGAAACAAGGGAAAAAACAGGAACTGGCACTGGGATCTAGGTTAATAGGTTAGTCCCAAAAATAATATAAAAGTGTTTAATA
Organism: Aegilops umbellulata; assembly: GCA_032464435.1. Lineage (NCBI taxonomy): Eukaryota > Viridiplantae > Streptophyta > Magnoliopsida > Poales > Poaceae > Aegilops > Aegilops umbellulata. The sequence goes on from CP136056.1 coordinate 266,538,722, forward strand.
AAGCCCATAAACATCCAAAACAGATAATACAATAGCATGGAACAATAAAAAAAATTATAGATACGTTGGAGATGTATCACATATCTAGGGGGAGAATCTTCATCATCACTTTCATCAATATTATCAGTTTCAATAATTTCATTCTCTCTAACCCTAGCAAGTTGTTCATCAAGAAATTCACCTAGTGGCACAGTATTTTCAAGCATATAAGTAGTTTCATCATAAGCATCATGCACGGTAGAAGTGGCATCATCAATAACATACGACATATCAGAATCAATAGCTGGTGTAGGTGTCGCAAATTTACTCATAACAGAAGGAGAATCAAGTGCAGAGCTATATGGCAGTTCCTTACCTTCCCTCGTAGTTGAGGGATAAATCTTGGTTTTTTCGTCTTTCAAGTTCCTCATAGTGATCAAAAGATATAAATCCCAAGTGACTCAAAGAATAGATCTATGCTCCTCAGCAACGGTGCCAGAAAATAGTGTTGATAACCCACAAGTATAGGGGATCGCAACAATTTTCGAGGGTAGAGTATTCAACCCAAATTTATTGATTCGACACAAGGGGAGCCAAAGAATATTCTCAAGTATTAGCAGTTGAGTTGTCAATTCAATCACACCTGTAAGACTTGATATCTGCAGCAAAATATTTAGTAGTAAAGTAGTATGGAAGTAACGGTAATGGTGGCAAAAGTAACAGTAGCAGTTTTGTAGTAATCGTAACAGTGGCAACGGAAAAGTAACTAAGCAAAGATCAATATGTGAAAAGCTCGTAGGCATTGGATCAGTGATGGATAATTATGTCCGGTGCGATTCCTCATGCAATAGTTATAACATAGGCTGACACAGAACTAGCTCCATTTCATCAATGTAATGTAGGCATGTATTCTGAATATAGTCATACGTGCTTACGGAAAAGAACTTGCATGGCATCTTTTGTCCTACCCTCCCGTGGCAACGGGGTCCTATTAGAAACTAAGGGATATTAAGGCCTCCTTTTAATAGAGAACCGGACCAAAGCATTAACTCTCACTGAATACATGAACTCCTCAAACTATGGTCATCACCGGGAGTGGTCCCGATTATTGTCACTTCGGGGTTACCGGATCATAATACATGGTAGGTGACTATTGAATTGCAAGATAGGATCAAGAAATCACATATATTCATGAAAACATAATAGGTTCAGATATGAAATCATGGCACTCGGGCCCTAGTGACAACCATTAAGCATAGGAAAGTCATAGCAACATCAATCTCAGAACATAATGGATACTAGGGATCAAACTCTAACAAAACTAACTAGATTACATGGTAAATCTCATCCAACCCATCACCATCCAGCAAGCCTACGATGGAATAACTCACGCACGGCGGTGACCATCATGAAATTGGTGATGGAGGAAGGTTGATGATGATGACGGCGACGGATTTCCCTCTCCAGAGCCCCGAACGGACTCCAGATCAGCCCTCCCGAGAGACATTAGGGCTTGGCGGCGGCTCCGTATCGTAAAACACGATAAATCCTTCTCTCTGGTTTTTTTCTCCCCGAACGTGAATATATAGAGTTGTAGTTGAGGTCGGTGGAGCCTCGGGGGGCCCACGAGCCCGAACGTGAATATATAGAGTTGTAGTTGAGGTCGGTGGAGCCTCGGGGGGCCCACGAGGCAGGGGGCGCCCCCCTGGGGGTGGGCACGCCCTCCACCCTCGTGGACAGGGTGTGGGCCCCTGGTGTTGATTCTTTCGCTAGTATTTTTTATTAATTCCAAAAATATTCTCCATGAAGTTTCAGGTCATTCCGAGAACTTTTATTTCTACACAAAAATAACACATGGCAATTCTACTGAAAACAGCGTCCGTCCGGGTTAGTTCCATTCAAATCATGCAAGTTAGAGTCCAAAACAAAGGCAAAAGTGTTTGGAAAAGTAGATACATTGGAGACATATCAAATAAGCATATGAAACATATATAATTTCAGATTTATGATATTTAATTCATTCAACCATTTACTCATAGGATATAAGTGAAGCACGAGAGTAAATGACAAACTACTCCAAAAATATATAAGTGAAGATCAATCAGTAGTCAAATAATTAAGTAGCTATGTGAGGAATCTCTCTCATTAAAAAAATTTAGATCTTAAGTATTTTATTCAAACAGCAAGCAAAAGAAAAGAAAATAACATTCCAAGGATAGCACATATCATGTGAAGAAGCAAAAACTTAGGCTCAACCAAAACTGATCGATCATTGTTGAAGAAGAAAGGAGGGATGCCAACCGGGGCATCCCCAAGATTAGATGCTTGAGACTTCTTGGAATATTAACTAGAGATTCCTTGGGCATCCCCAAGCTTGAGCTCTTGTGCCTCCTTAATTCCTCTCATATCACGGTTTCCCTAATTCTTGAAAACTTCATCCACACCAAACTCAACAAGAACTCGTGAGATAAGTTAGTATAAATCAATGCAAAACCTTAACATTCTGTACTGTAGAAAATCACTAAAATTATAATTTGATATTGCATACTAAATGCCTCTGCATATTTAACACTCATATCCTTAAATAGAATCATTAAACAAGCAAACATATGCAAACAATGCAAACATAACAGCAATCTGCCAAAATAGAACTATCTGTAAAGGATGCAAGAATATTCATACTTCTTCAACTCCAAAAATTCTAAAAATTTACCACACTGTAGAAAACTTGTTGTACCTTACTGTGTAAAAATTTCAAGATTTTCTCATGTTATGACATTTTTCCAAAATTTAGACAATGATAGAAAACTTTCTGTTTTCAAAACAACAACATATACTTGTAAAATAAGCATGGTAAATGCTATACTTAAACTTTTTATTGAACTAAAAGATGGAAAACATTATTCTAATAATAGAAAACAAATCAAACTAAAATAAAATGACGCTCCAAGAAAAACTCATATCATGTGACGAATAAAAATATAGCTCCAAGCAAGGTTACCCATAATGTTCAAGACGAAAGAGGGGATGCCTTCCAGGGCATACCCAAGCTTAGTTTCTTGGATCTTCCTTGAATATTACCTTGGGGTGCCTTGGGAATCCCCAAGCTTAGTGTCTTGCCAGTCCTTATTCTCCTCATATCGATATCTCACCGAAAACTTGAAAACTTCAATCACACAAAACTTAACGGAACTTCGTGAGTTGCGTTAGTATAATAAAGACAAATCATTCACTTTGGTACTGTCAAGATAAGATTAATAATTGTTCTCACACAATTCCTACTGTAACTTATCATTTCCACAATTTATATTAAGCAATATAAGCCACAGAAACTAGAAAACAAGCAAACTATGCATTGAAAACAGAATCTATAAAAAACAGAACAGTCTATAATGATCTGGACTATAACCATACTTCTGTAGATCTAAAAATTCTGAAAAATTAGGACAACGTAAAAATTTGAATATCAATCATGTGTCAAAAATTCGGAGTTTTATCACGTTCCAGTGAATTTTAGAAATTCTGCTACTGGACGCAAAAGTTTGTGTTTTTGCACAGAATCAAGTCAACTATCATCCACACTATCCCAAAGGCTTTACTTGGCACTTTATTAAACAAAAGCTATAAAACATGATTAATACAGTATCCTAATCATGTGAAAACTCAAAAACATTAGGGGGTAAATATTGGGTTGTCTCCCAACAAGCGCTTTTCTTTAATGCCTTTTTTGCTAGGCATGATGATTTCAATGATGCTCACATAAAAGATAAGAATTGAAACATAAAGAGAGCATCATGAAGCACGTGACTATAACATTTAATCATAACCCGCTTCCTATGCATAGGGATTTTGTGAACAAACAATTCATGGGAACAAGAATCAACTGGCATAGGAAGGTAAAAGAAGCAAAACTTCAAGATTTTCAACACATAAAGAGGAAACTTGATATTATTGAGATACATAGAAGCATATATTCCTCTCTCATAATAATTTTCAGTAGCATCTTCATGTACGAATTCAACAATATAGCTATCGCATAAAGCATTCTTTTCATGATGCACATGCATAGACATTTTACTACTCTCCACATGAGCAATTTTCTTCTCATTCCTAATAATGGGAGTATCATATGAAACTTGAACAAGGGTAATCATAATTATGACAAGTTTTGTAAGAATGATCATCACTACTTTTTATAACGTAAGTATCATCACAATAATCATCATAAGTAGCAAATTTGTTCTCATCATAGTCAATTGAAACCTCTTCCAAGATAGTAGAATCATTACTAAATAAAGTCATGACCTCTCCAAATCCATTTTTATCATTATAATAAGATTCAACACCCTCAAAATAGTGGGATAATTATTACCTAAAGTTGACACTCTTCCAAACCCACTTTCATAAATATTGCAATCATCATAAATAGGAGGCATGCAATCATCATAACAAATTTGATCATTCCAAGTAGGAGGACTAAAAAGATCATCTTCATTAAGCATAGTATACCCAAACTTGGGACGAACATTAATTGCAGCAAATAAATTCTCAAACATGTCATTCATCAAACATAGCATCCCCAAGCCTGTGGCTTTGCATATCATAAGCATAATCACTCTCATCATTAATAGTATGAATAGTACCAATAGTATAACCATTATCTTCATCACAATTTTCTAAGTTGGTGCCAAAAAGATTTTCAAGATTATAGGAAGTATCATTATTTTCCCAATCATAATCATCATAATGAGTAATAGGCATAATAAAATCATCCTCAATAGTTTCTTCAGACATTGTGCCATAAGACAAAGAATCAATATCATCATCAAGTATATCATCTTCAACATTTATTTTTGATTCATTCTCATGAGGCATAACAATAATAGGAGCAACGTCATTTCGGAGGGACACCATTTTACCTTTGCTTCTCCATTTTTCTTTTCCTTCTCCACATCATGTGTGGGTTTAATAAAAAATTTGGAGCTCCTTATTGACTAGATTGGTTGCATAGAAAGCTCATTCTCTTAACATGTTTCATCACGAGAGACAATAGGAGGGAAAGTGGAGACCTTTACCCTTTAATTAGTATTTTTTATATTCTAATGGGTTTCCCATCTTTCTATAGTCGGCAATATAAGCATTATCATTGCAATTTACCACACAAAACATATAGATTTATTTAAGGGTAGTTTCAGCATGGTCGGTGAACATGAACGCTTCAAACCAACTATTTTCATGTGATAATTCTTCACACCCCAAAAATAAACAAAGTTCATTATAAAGTTCAAGGGTGATCAAGTTATTGCAATATTTGGCCACGATTCGACCATGAAAAAGTATGCTTGAAAATTAAGATGACCAACTCTACTACAAATTTCACAAGTAATGGGATGAAGAGAGCATAATTTTGTAGCAAATTTATCTATCACCTTAACCCATCGATTGATTTCATCATGTTTATGCTTCTTACAAAATCTATCATCCCTATAGGGCATGCCTTCACAAACTTTATGCACTCCACAAAAATTGATGTGCTTATAAGAAACATCTTTATCATGACTAGTGCAATCATCATCGGTATCATGAATATTCATAGCAAGCACACTAATAACATTGCAATCTTGTTTATCATTCAAAAATTTAGTGCCAAACATTTTATTGACTTCGTCTTCTAACACTTGAGCACAATTTTCCTTTCCATTATTTTCACGAAAGACATTAAAAAGATGAAGCATATGAGGCAACATCAATTCCATTTTTTTGTAGTTTTCTTTTATATACTAAACTGGTGATAAAACAAGAAACTAAAAAATTCAATTTCAAGATCTAAAGATATACCTTCAAACACTCACCTCCCAGTCAACGGCGTCAGAAAAGAGCTTGATGTCTACTATGCAACCTTTCTTATTGTAGACTCGTGTTGGGCCTCCAGGCACAGAGTTTTGTAGGACAGTAGCAAATTTCTCTCAAGTGGATGACCTAAGGTTTATCAATCTGTGGGAGGCGTGATACGTCTCCAACGTATCTATAATTTTTGATTGTTCCATGCTGTTATATTATCATTCTTGGATGTTTTACAATCACTTTATAGTCATTTCATATCATTTTTTGGCACTAACCTATTGACATGGTGCCAATTGCCAGTTGCTCTTTTCAGCATGTTTTTACATCGCAGGAACTCAATACCAAACGGAGTGCAAACGCAGCGAAACTTTTGTGGATTTTTTTGGACCAGAAGACATCCAGTGGGCCAGATAAGTACCGAAGAGGGAGCCCGAGGTGAGCACAAGACACCAGGGCGTGCCTGGAGGCCCAGGCATGCCCTGGTGGGTTGTGACCACCTCGGTGGCCTCCTGAACTGCTTATTTGCTCTATAAATACCCCAATATTCCAGAAACCCTATGGGAGTCGACGAAAATCAATTCCAGTCGCCGCAAGTTCCAGAACCACCAGATCCAATCTAGACACTATCACAAAGGGGTTCATCATATCCATTGGTGCCTCTCCGATGATGCGTGAGTAGTTCTTTGTAGACCTGCGAGTACGTAGTTAGTAGCTAGATGGCTTCCTCTCTCTCTTTTGATTCTCAATACAATGGTCTCTTGGAGATCCATATGATGTAACTCTTTTTGCGGTGTGTTTTTTGGAATCCAATGAACTTTGAGTTTATGATCAGATCTATCTTTTTATGCATGAAAGTTATTTGAGTCTTCTTTGATCTCTTATATGCATGATTGCTTATAGAATCGTATTTCTTCTCCGATATTTGGGTTTTGTTTGGCCAACTTGATCTATTTATCTTGCAATGGGAAGAGGTGTTTTGTGATGGGTTTGATCTTATGGTGCTTGATCCCAGTGACAGAAGGGGAACCGACACGTATGTATCGTTGCTACTAAGGATAACAAGATGGGGTCTATCTCTACATAGATAGATATTGTCTACATCATGTCATCGTTCTTATTGCATTATTCCATTTTCCCTTGAACTTAATACACTAGATACATGCTGGATAGCGGTCGATGTGTGGACTAATAGTAGTAGATTCAGGCAGGAGTCGTATACTAATCTTGGATGTGATGCCTATACAATGATCATTGACTGGATATCGTCATGATTATTTGAAGTTTTATCAATTTACCAACAGTAATTCGTTTACCCACCGTTTGCTATTTTTCTCGAGAGAAGCCACTAGTGAAATCTTCGGCCCTCGGGTCTCTTCCTTATTATATTTTCCTTTGCGATCTATTTTCATTTGCTTTTATTTTAAGATCTATATTTCCAAAAACCCCAAAACACCTAGCTGTAATTTATTCTCAGTTATTTTATCACGTTCCCGCGAGATCTACTTATCCAATCCATCATATTTTTACCCCGTCTTTTTGGCAATTTCTGGCACCGTTACCCGAAAGGGATTGACAACCCCTTTAACACGTCGGGTTGCGAGTATTTTTTATTTGTGTGCAGGTGCCGTTCATGTAGTGTTGCGTGGTTCTCCTATTGGTTCGCTAACCTTGGTCTCATCACTGAGGGAAATACCTACTGTTGCTATGCTGCATCATCCCTTCCTCTTTGGGGAAATACCGACGTAGTTCTAGCAGACATCAAAAGGAATTTTGGCGCTGTTGCCGGTGAGACATCATCAACATCTACCAGGTTCCTAATAACAAATCTCATCTCCTTGAAATTTACATTATTTTCTATTTGCCTCTCGTTTTCCTCTCCCCCATTTCACAAAAATTTGCCATTTTATTCGCCCTCTTTTTCGTTCGTCGTTTTTCTTGTCGGGTCTGTTTTTGAGTGCAATCTTGTTACATAGTCACAATGACTCAAGAGAACGCCAAGTTGTGTGATTTCTCCAATACCAACAACAGTGATTTTGTTGGCACTCCGATTGCTCCTCCCGCCACTAGTGCGGAGTCTTGTGATATTAATACTGCTTTGCTGAATCTTGTTATGAAAGATCAATTTTTTGGTACTCCTAATGAGGATGCCGCACCCCGTATTAACACACTCATGGAATTGTGCAATATGCAAAAGAAAAAAGATGTGGACAATGATGTTGTGAAGTTGAAATTATTTCCGTTTTCTTTGGGAGATCATGCAAAATTTTGGTTTTCTTCGTTGCCTTGCCATAGTATCGGTTCTTGGAATAAGTGCAAAGATGCTTTTATTACTAAGTATTTTTCGCCCGCAAAAATTATTTCCCTTAGAACCCAGATCATGAATTTCAAGCAACATGAACATGAGCATGTAGCACAATCTTGGTAAAGGATGAAAATGATGCTAAGGAATTGCCCAACTCATGGGTTAAATCTTTGGATGATCATACAAAAAAATTATGCGGGGTTGAATTTTGTCTCTAGTAATCTTTTAGATTCTACCACGGGTGGTACTTTTATGGAAATTAGTTTGGGTGAAACTACCAAATTGCTTGATAATATTATGGCAAATTATTCACAATGGCATACCGAAAGAGCTCCTACTAGTAAAAAAGTTAATTTGGTTGAAGAAATTTCTTCTTTGAGTGAAAAGGTTGATGCTCTTATGAAGTTGGTTGCCAGTAAAAGTGCTCCTATTGATTTTAATGATGTGCATGTGTCTACTTTGATTGAGAAAAATAGTGATGCCATAGATGTGAATTTTATCTCGCGAAACAATTTCAATAACAATGCTTATAGAGGTAATTTTAATCCTAGGCATTTTCCTTGTAATTCCTCTAATAATTATGGTAATTCCTATGGCAATCCTTCTTATAATAATAATAGGAACACCTCTGTTCTTGAGAATAATATTAAATAATTTATCAATACTCAAAAGGTTTTCAATGCTACAATGGAAGAAAAGTTGAATAAGATCGATGATTTGTCCAGAAGTGTTGATAGAATTTCTCATGATGTAGAAAACCTCAAGATGAAAATTTGTGTTCCTAAGGTTGAGGAATCAATTAAATATCTTTATGTTTCTATGGATGAAAGTAAGAAAAGAACCGCTATGCTTAGAGCTAGAAGAGAATTTTTAGAAAATGCGTTTTCTAGTGATTTCTTTCATAAAAGTGATGAAGATCTTAAAATGATTGATGTTTCTTCTATTGATTCCTTGTTTAGTAAAATTAAGATTGATGAGAAAGGGACTGAATAAGATTCAACTTTAGCTAGAAGGCGTCCCAATAATTCAGAGGGTGAAAATCTTGTTGAGAAAATTGATAAAAGTGGGTTTGAAGAGGCAAAACTTTAACTAGTGATGTCCCCACTCTTTTAGATTACGAAGACTTTAATTATGATAGTTGCTCTTTGATTGATTGTATAAATTCACCCCATGCTTATGAACAAAATAAAGCTTTTAAACATATAGTTGATGCTATGATGAAAGCTTTAGAAGAAAAGTTGGAACTAGAAGTTTCAATTCCTAGAAACTTACATGATGAGTGAAAACCTAATATCAAATTCAAGATTAAAAATTATGAGTGTTTTTCTTTATGTGACTTGGGTGCTAGTGTTTCTACAATTCCGAAATCTTTATGTGATGTGCTTGGTCTTACCGATATTGAAGAATGTTCTTTAAATTTGCACTTGGCGGATTCTACTATTAAAAAGCCTATGGGAAGAATTAATGATGTTCTTATTCTTGCAAATAGGAATTATGTTCCCATAGATTTTATTGTTCTTGATATTGATTGCAATCCATCTTGTCCATTTATTATTGGTAGACCGTTTTTACGCACTATTGGTGTCGTGATTGATATGATAGAAGGCAATATTAAATTCCAATTTCCACTAAGGAAAGGTATGGGACACTTCCCTAAAACATGAATTAGGCCACCATATGAATCAATCATGAGGGCATCTTATGGATCTAGAAACAAAGATGACAATACTTAGATCCTTGCTTTATGCCTAGCTAGGGGCGTAAATGATAGCGCTTGTTGGGAGGCAACCCAATGAATAAAACTTACCTTTTGTATTTTGCTTTCTGTTCTTGAGTGTTTGCACAATTATGCTACTGTTATGATTTTGTTTTTTGTGTTTTAGTTAGTGTTTGTGCCAAGCAAAACCTTTAGGATCTTCTTGGGTGATAGTTGTTTTGATCTTGCTACAAAACAGAAACTTTTGCATCCAGAGTTACAATTTTTAAAATCACAGAAGCGGCAAAAAATTCTGAATTCTTTACAATAGATTGGTATACAAATTTCTCAGGATGTCCTAATTTTTCAGAAGTTTTGGAGTTACAGATGTATTCAAAATATCCAAATTTCTATAGACTATTTTGTTTTTGACAGATTCTATTTTCTTTGCGTTGTGTGCTTGTTTTGATGATTCTATGGTTTTCTTTGAAGAGTATTTGCCATAGAAAAGTTGGAATGCAGTAGATATAATGCAAGAATAAAAATATGAATGTGTTGCAACAATACTTATAGTAGTGATTTGCTTTCTTATACTAACGGATCTCACGAAGGTTTTTTTGAGTTTTGTGTGATTGAAGTTTTCAAGTTTTGGGTGATGTTATGATGGATGCAGGAATAAGGAGTAAGAAGAGCCTAATCTTAGGGATTCCCATGGCATCCCAAGCTATTATCCAAATAGAAGCAAGCAACTAAGCTCGGGGATGCCCGAGTGGCATCCCCTCTTTCTTCTAACGACCATCGGTATATTACTCGAAGCTATATTTTTATTCGTCACATACTATGAGTTTTGCTTGGAGCGTCTTGTATGATATGAGTCTTTGCTTGATTTTATTTTTATTTTAAGTCATGAATCCTTGTTGGACACACCTATTTGAGAGAGCCAAAATTATGCCATGACTTGTAAGAATTGCTCTCTATGCTTCACTTAAATCTTTATGAGCTATGGAATTGCTCTAGTGCTTCACTTATATATTTTTGAGCACGGTGTGCTTTAGTATTTTTGAAGAAGTTCTCTCTTGCTTCACTTAAATTAATTTGAGAGAAAGAAATATTATGCTCATGATCTTCACTTATATTTGTTTGAGTTTATCAAAACCAGCACATGAAAATTAGTCCCAAAGTGATAGATATCCAAGAAGGATATAATAAAAACTTTCATGAAGATCATTGGACAAAATACACTTGATTCCTTGTAATGGTTTTGAGATATGATGATGTGATATGTGAGTCATGTTGATGAGTAATTATGCTTTAGTAAGAATATTGGTGTTAAGTTTTGTGATTCCGTATGCAAGCACGAAAGTCAATAGTTATGTAGTGAAATTACATCCTACTTGTGGTGCATTATTCAATGTTAATTATGCTCAATGCTTGCTTATGAGATTTTTCGTTTCTTGGTTGGTCGCTTCTCAATCTTTTGCTAGCCTTCATTTTGCACTAAGTATGATCACTACTTGTGCATCCAAAATCCCTTAAACCAGTTTTGCCACATGAGTCCACCGTACCTACCTATATGAAGTATTCTTTTGCCGTTCTAAGAAAATTTGTATGTGCCATCTCTAATTTTGAAAACAAACTTCTCTTTTGTGTGCTCGTACCGCTCATGAAATGGTAGGGGGTGGCTAATATATTTCCATGCTAGATATGTTATTCTCACGATGAGTGTTTATTCACTTGTCATTACACGAGAGTAAGGCAAAGGTATTAGGGATGCCTGTCCCGAAATGAAAAATGAATTTACTTTATGTTGTGAAATAATAAATTCCTTGGAAAGTGTTGGTATGGAAGGCACCCGTGGATACGGCTAGCCATGGAAAGTGAAAGTATGGTTGAAAAAGGAATAAACTTTAATTTCTGTTTGGGAACCGCCTATCATATATCTAGCATGGAAAGTATTGGGAACTACTGGATCGTTCTCATTTTCTTGGTACGACAACCTATGAAGAGATATAGGAAGCAAAAGAAGAACTTGCATATGGTGTTCATTGACTTGGAGAAGGCCTATGATAAGATATCACGGAATGTCATGTGGTGGGCCTTGGATAAACACAAAGTCCCAGCAAAGTACATTACCCTCCTAAACAAATTACTGTTGGGCAATTGATAGAACTTCAAATAATCATGACAATATCCAGGCAATGATCATTATATAGGCATCATGTCCAAGATTAGTAGACCGACTCCTGCCTGCATCTACTGCTGTTACTCCACACATCGACCGCTATCCAGCATGCATCTAGTGTATTAAGTTCATGGAGAAACAGAGCAATGCAATAAGAACGATGACATGATGTAGACAAGATCTATCTATGTAGTACGTGTCGGTGCCCCTTCTGTCACTGGAATCAAGCACCGTAAGATCGTATGCACTACAAAGCACCTCTTCCCATTGCAAGATAAATAGATCAAGTTGGCCAAACAAAATCCAAATATCGGAGAAGTAATACGAGGCTATAAGCAATCATGCATATAAGAGATCAAAGAAACTCAAATAACTTTCATGGATATAAAAAGATAGATCTGATCATAAACTCAAAGTTCATCCAATCCCAACAAACACACTGCTAAAAGAGTTACATCATATGGATATTCAAGAGACCATTGTATTGAGAATCAAATGAGAGAGAGGAAGCCATCTAGCTACTAACTACGGACCCAAAGGTCTACAAAGAACTACTCACGCATCATCCGAGAGGCACCAATGGGAAGCCCTCCGTCATGGTGTCTAGATTGGACCTGGTGGTTCTGGACTCTGCGGCGGCTAGAATTGATTTTCGTCGACTCCCCTAGGGTTTCTAGAATATTGGGGTATTTATAGAGCAAAGAGGCGGTCCGGGGGGCACCCGAGGTGGGAACAACCCACCAGGGCGCGCCTGGGCCTCCTGGCGCCCTGGTGGGTTGTGCTCTCCTCGGAGCACCCCCAAGCGCAGCCTTGGCCCATTAGGTGTCTTCTGGTCCCAAAAAAATCTCCGTAAAGTTTCTTTGCATTTGGACTCCATTTGTTATTGATTTCCCGCGATGTAAAAAACATGCAGAAAACAACAACTCACACTTGGCACTATGTCAATAGGTTAGTACCAAAAATGATATAAAATGATTATAAAACATCCAAGATTGACAATATAACAGCATGGAACAATCAAAAATTATAGATACGTTGGAGACGTATCATTGTGCTGCATCATCCCTTCCTCTTTGGGGAAATACCGACATAGTTCTAGCAGACATCAAGGCGTAGGATGAATATGGTCTCTCTCAAACAACCCTGCAACCAAATAACAAAGAGTCTCTTGTGTCCCCAACACACCCAATACAATGGTAAATTGTATAGGTGCACTAATTCGGCGAAGAGATGGTGATACAAGTGTAATATGGATGGTAGATATAGGTTTTTGTAATCTGAAAAATATAAATACAGCAAGGTAACTAGTAACAAAAGTGAGCAAAAACGGCATTGCAATGCTTGATAACAAGGCCTAGGGTTCATACTTTCACTAGTGCAAGTTTTCTCAACAATGATAACATAACTGGATCATATAGCAATCCCTCAACGTGCAACAAAGAATCATTCCAAAGCTTCTATCGGAGAACGTAGGACGAAAACGTGCATCAAACCTTATGCATAGATTACCCCAATGTCACGTCTGGAATCCGCGAGTTGAGTACAAAAACATACATCAAGTAAATCAATAGAACATCCCATTGTCACCATAGATATCCCATCGCAAGACATACATCAAGTGTTCTCAAATCCAATACTCAATCCAACATAACGAAACCTCATAGAGCAACACTCAATTCATCGCAAGAAGGTAGAGAGGGAAGAACACCATACGATCCATCTATAATAACAAAGCTTGCGGTACATCAAGATCGTGCCAAATCAAGAACACGAGAGAGAGAGAGAGAGAGAGAGAGAGAGATCAAACACATAGCTACTAGTACAAACCCTCAGCCCCGAGGGTGAACTGCCCCCTCCTCATCATGGTGGCCGCTGGGATGATGAAGATGGCCTCCGGTGATGGTTTCCCACTCTGGTAGGGTGCCGGAATGGGCTCCCGATTGTTTTTTCATGGCTACAGAGGCTTGCGGTAGCGGAACTTCCGATATAGTGTTCTTTTCAGAGGTTTCTATATTTATAAGAATTTTTGGCGTCAGAAACAAGTCAGGGGGTACCCGAGGGGGCCACAAGCCCTTAGGGCGCCCCCCTAGGGCGTGCCCTGGAGGCTTGTGGCCTCCTTGGGACTCTTCTGGCCCAGCTCTGGTGCTTCAGGGGTGTCTTTTGGTCCATAAAAAATCACCGTAAATTTTCAGCCCATACCGAGAAGTTTTATTTCTGCACAAAAAACGACACCACGGTAGTTTTGCTGAAAACAACGTCAGTCTAGGTTAGTTCTCGATACGTTGGAGACATATCAGGGTAGTCAGTACCTTCCATGCTAAGTGGGTTATTCTCACGATGAGTGTTTATTCACTTGTCATTCATGAGAAAGTGGCTGGTAATTGGGATGCCCAGTTCCATGATCAAAACAAAATCAAAATATAATAATGAAACAAAACTCCCCCAGGATTGTTGTTGGTATGGATGGTACCCGTGGATTCGGCTAGCCGTAGAGTGTATTTGTCGGTGGAGGGTGAGTAAAACTTTACCATTCTATTTGGGAAACCACCTATAATGTGTCTAGCATGGAAGATAGTGAGATCTCTTGGTTGTTATGTAGCATGCCTCTCAAAATTATATCAATCTTTATTTTAAAAGCTTCGAGCTCTAGCGCCTCTGCAAATCCCTGCTTCCCTCTGCGAAGGGCCTATCTATTTACTTTTATTTTGAGTCATCATCCTCTTATTAAAGCACCAGCTGGAGAGCACTATTATCATTTTTATGCTTTGTTTTTAATTGATGTTGAGTATGAGTGTGACTAGATCTCTTTTGCCATGAATTATAATGTCTAGTCAGTGCTTGATCTTCAGGGGTGCTCTGCATTTATGTTTTGTGGTCTCAGAAAGGGCTAGAGAGATACCATTACTCCCTCCTTCCATCTGTATAGAGCCTAATGTGTTTTTTAAGACCGCCTTTGACTATTGAAAAGATTAATAGCACATAACATGCACGATGTGAAAATTATATCGTTGAAAGCTCCTTTGACACACAAATTTAACGTGTGCTTTGTGTAAGTTGCATGTCATATATTATTTCTCTAATATTTGGTCAAAGTTAGCCTCAAAAAATGCATTAGGCCCTATGTATATGGAAGGAGGGAGTATGTCATATTATATCATGACTGTTTTGAAAATGTGTTGTGATCCGAGATATTTTATTATCGCTCGCTAGTTGATTGTGCTATTGATATGAGTAAATGTGAGATCTAAGTGTTATTGTGAATATGGTTAGTTCATAATCTTTGCCGAAAACCTGAATATTGCCTAGACATATTTGCAACAACAAGATCAAACAAAGTTTGTAAAAGTTTTTCTTTGTCACTTTCAGTTTGTCAACTGAATTGCTTCAGGACAAGCAATGGGTTAAGCTTGGGGGAGTTGATACGTCTCCATCGTATCTACTTTTCCAAACTTGTTTGCCCTTGTTTTGGACTCTAATTTGCATGATTTGAATGGAACTAACCCGGACTGACGCTGTTTTTAGCAGAATTGCCATGGTGTTATTTTTGTGCAGAAATAAAAGTTCTCGGATTGACCTGAATATTTACGGAGAATATTTATGGAATATGTAAAAAATATTGGCGGAAAAAGATACCAGAGGGGGCCACCCATGGGCCACAAGCCCAGGGGGCGCGCCTACCCCCCAGGGCATGCCCCCCAGGCTTGTGGTGCCCCTAGAGCTCCGGCAACCCCAATTCCAACTCCATATATACCTATTCACGGAGAGAAAAATCAGAGAGGAGGATTCATCACGTTTTACAATACGGAGCCACCGCCACCTCTTGTTCTTCATCGGGAGGGCTGATCTGGAGTCCGTTCGGGGCTCCAGAGGTTGGAATCCGTCGCCATCGTCATCACCAACCTTCCTCCATCGCCAATTCCATGATGCTCACCGCCGGGAGTGAGTAATTCCTTCGTAGGCTTGCTGGATGGTGATGGGTTGGATGAGATTTATCATGTAATCGAGTTAGTTTTGTTAGGGTTTGATCCCTAGTATCCACTATGTTGTGATATTGATGTTGTTGTGCCTTTGCCATGCTTAATGCTTGTCACTAGGGCCCGAGTGCCATGATTTCATATATGAACCCAATACATTTTCATGAATATATGTGTGTTCTTGATCCTATCTTGCAATTTGTAGACACCTACTACGAGTTATGATCAGCATACCCCAAGGTGACAATAATTGGGATTCTTTCCGATGATTACCGTAGTTTTAGGAGTTCATGTATTCACTATGTGCTAATGCTTTGTTCCGGTTCTCTATTAAAAGGAGGCCTTAATATCCCTTAGTTTCCTTATGGACCCCGCTGCCACGGGAGGGTAGGACAAAAGATGTCATGCAAGTTCTTTTCCATAAGCACGTATGACTATAAACGAATACATGCCTACATTATGTTGATGAATTGGAGCTAGTTCTGTGTTACCTAAGGTTATGACTGCTACATGATGAATATTATCCAACACAGTTATCCATCGTTGATCCAATGCCTACGAGCTTTTCACATATTGATCTTTGCTTAGTTACTTTTCTGTTGCCACTGTTACGATTGCTACAAATATTGCTACTGTTACTTTTGCCACCGTTACCGTTACTTCCATACTACTTTGCTACTAAATATTTTGCTGCAGATATTAAGTCTTACTGGTGCGGTTGAATTGACAACTCAACTGCTAATACTTGAGAATATTCTTTGTCTTCCCTTGTGTTGAATCAATAAATTTGGGTTGAATACTCTACCCTCAAAAACTATTGTGATCCCCTATACTTGTGGGTTATCACAAGCCTTCTTGAAGGCATTGTCTAGAAGTGGGCATGTTGGTGGTGGTGTGGCCGACTTGGAGTCGATGGTGGTTGTTTGGTGGTGTTTGTTGGGGTTTGGTGGCGGTGCCTTTGGCGCTGCAGCCCGCAAGGTGGCCATCCGTTTTCCGCTCGTGAAGGTGTCCCATGATTGTTGTTCTGCACGCTGAAGACCCTCTCATGGTTGTTGTTGTGTTGCGGCGAGCCTCGTGCTTTTGGTGATGTGTCGGTTCATATTTGCTCATTGATGGCGCGAGATGCCTCCCCAACTTGCTAACCATTCCAAACTTTCGTGGTGGAGCTCTCAGTCAAGGTTCGTGTTGTTGCACTCGTTGATTGTGGATTCTCCTGAGTTGCTCCATGGGGTTTGGTACGCGCACCAGTGCGGTGCGTTAGGCTGGTTGCAAAGTCTGGTATTGTGATCCCTCGACAACACCCCACATCTACTTGTGTATTTCATGGTGATGGTTCTTCCGTTTGCTAGCTAGGCGAGCATTGCCCTGGGTGTCCTTTTTTCTTTCTCTCTTCTACTTTTATCCTTGCTACTTGTAAGGTTTTGAGTCTGGTTTCCGTTATAAATGGGGCCAACTTGTTTAGGTTTTTGATCTGGTTTTCCTTATAAACTAGACCAGCCAAAGCCTAGTCTTTGGCCGCACTTGAGCAATATATTCAGGTGGGAGAACTCTCCCCCCCTGGTGATTCCTCAAAAAAATACATCGCAAAATGTATTATGCCATATTTAAAAATTATTTCTGCAATAGTGCGTTCATGTATGTTTTGCTTCATTGTAGGTTCCTGGTGTAATCCTATGCTATCTAGACTTGTTGACGAACAAATAAAAATGCAAGCATAAAATAGTTGAACAAACTAAAAACTCACCTACTAACACAACTTGAACTTGAGCATCTAAATTTTCGTTCATGCTCTAACCAGGAATGCACAACTCCATGGTCCACTCTCCCAAAACCACAAAAGGATCCGCCCTACACTACATCAGCCATTTACCTTAAGCCTGCTGACTTATCCCTTCCACAGTGGTTGCCATTGCTGTAAAAAGATGCATGCCAGTAGGGTGAGACTATACCTTTTATTTCTGTTTAAGATTAAAAATCAACTGGTGAGACAGTTTTCCTTTTGTTACTATTCAAAATTGAAAATCAAGTCAAAATTTTGTTAAGACTTAACATTTATACCATGTGAGAATTTGTATGTGCACAAGAATTACAATTATTAGTCTAGAATTACCTCATAAATTGCTAGATTATTATCTAACAATCATACATCAACCAATGGCTAGACGTCGCATTGTGACAAGTGACCAATTTATAGTTTAGTTATCCCGTTGCAACGCACGGTCTCATTTGCTAGTTATTCTTATGAAAATTCCTTTTAAACTCATTCTGCTCCTATGATAGGTCTATAGATCTAGCCATGCCAGCAACTCATGCCAAACCATGATGCAAGTACCCAAAATGCCCCTACATGAATGGTTACAGCACTCTCGAAACAGGCTCTCGCCCCGCTTTATATATAAAGCAACAACACCCAAGTTAAATAACTCAAGTATCATAATTCACATTTCCGAAATATCAAAAGGTCAAATTATGTGAAATACAACACTGAAATATCATTGTTTCACCTATCTCGCTGCACATGAGTAGCGCATATAAGAGCATGATACTATCTGGGATCCTAAAGGCATTTCCGATGTTCAAATTATGCAAAATACAACACTAAAATACATCGTATTTACCTATCTCATTGCACATGAGCGGCACATATAGGAGCACGCTCTATCCGGGATTTAAAAGGCATTTCCGCTAAATAATATGTAACGTATGCCCCCACCTGAATACTACACAAATGCAGCAGAATGCAGCTGTTGTAGTTATATGGTAGATATGCAGTGATGGGTTGGAAGAGACAACGACAGAGTGTCATACATCTTTTAATTTTCTAGACATGTGATCATTTCATTTTTATTTCATGACTTTGTGGACAACGTAGATTAGAATAAAGAGCGGTTTGCTAAAACAGAAGCGATGAAATCTCATTTGTTTTCTTGACCGTGAGATTCATTTGTGATTGGTGTGATTCGAGCTAGAGACAGAATGATGTGAAGCAAAGTGACATAACAACGACAGCAAAGGTGGGCTTGGACTGAACCAGAGGCGGTGAGGATAACTTCGCAGTGGGGGTTCTTGATGACGAATAAGATGGCCGAGAAGCGGTGATGGACACGACGGTTGCTGAACCGAAGCTGGTAGTTGTTCACTTTGAGTGAGACCGTGAGGGGGTACGACCAATTGAGTTGGGTAGGACCACAATTAGTTTTGGTTGCTTTGATTTCTTTTTCTTTTCCCTTACTTAGGCATAGCTTAGGTCTTGTATGACTTTGTTCTTTGCCTTTTGGTTTCTTCTTTTGTGTATGTGTTATAGTCAGTTGTGTGCATCCTAAATATGCAGAGGCCAGGTGTGCACTCATTGTATTTGTACCCATCTTGATGCTTGATTTTGAGTAAATAAAATCCATCATTAGTTAGAGGTTGAAGGTGACAAGAGCCCTTGGATTGAAATGTCACGGGCGCTAAAAATCAATGGCAGTTTGACGTCTCTGTGCATTGTGCTATAGGCATGCCTAATAAAAACATTTTTATTGATAGCTAGCTTTAGTGACTGGAGATATCATCCATCCAACCCTAACCGCCACCCCTCGAGATATTAGTTTACTGGTGAGTCATCGCTCCCTCACCTCCGGTGGCGTCGTGAGGTTATGGGAGGCTAAAATTTTCTTTGTTCTTTTAGGGTGTCGTTTTTGGTTCTCTTGGCTATGACGATGACCAAATTGGTTTGCATAATAATTGTCCTCATTCTTCTTCGACATGTCGGTCTTGCCTTTGGCTGCCACCGAGATGTAGGTTTGTACCATGTAGATTTGTGGTGCCACATCACGTGGTCTGGTCAACCATGGCATGGTTTTTCTTTAGCTCGTTGGACTTGACGGATCCACATTTTAGGAGCATCAACAATGGATCCTCCCCTTGTGAAGCTCATGGGGATGCCCCATCCAATGTCCAAGACTGGTTTTCTCGTTCTTGTGTTATATTCATGCTGGGGCAGGAATTGAAGAATATCAGTTTGAAAAAGCTTCTGACGGTTTGTTTGGTCTTAATCTCATGCTTGCGTTTTATTGCGAGTTTTGTATGAAAACTATTCCGTGTGTGTTTCAGATGGAATATTTTCCAGTTCTTATAATTTGTTCGGTAAACTATGTTTTGTCCAGTTTACCAGTTTGGAATCAACAATTCCATCTAAAAGAAGGAGAAATGGCTCATTTGTTTTACATAATTCCCAAATCATAGGAATAGGAAAAGTAAGGATTGGGATATCAAGCCCACTCCAATTCTTAGGCTTTGTTCGGTTGCCCCCGGCCCGCGTGGTTCGAGGTCCAATCCACATGGGTTCACGGGAATCCACCCCCGTCATGGAATAAACCCAGCCCACCTATTTATGTGCATTCGGTTAAGGCCCGCGTAGGTTTTCCCCCGGTCAAAACGACTCCAAACCACGCGAAAAAAAACATCGTCCTGCACCCCGTGGAAGGAATCCTGACTCGATTCTCTCACACAACGGCGTGACGCCTCTACACCTTGTTTCACGCCTTGCATGGATTAGATGGGTAGGGACCAAACAAACTATGTAACACAATGATTAACCGTGATGGAATTAATGAGAAATAATGGGTGTTGGGTGACAAGCAGGGAATCACCAAAATCCTACGTGAATAAAAACCACTCGCGGAATCTTTCCAGAGCAGCCGAGCAAGGCCCTAGGAATTTTTCATGAGATCTCACCTAATACTAAGAACCCTTAGGAATTAGATCAACATGCAAGGGAGGAGGGGAGGACGACAAGGAAAGGGTGTGGCGGTTGCGGGTGGGTGCTATGGTTCGTGCAGCTGTGGGCTTTGGTGCAGGTGCGCATGGAGGCGCGCGGATTGGAGAATCCTCCTCGCACGTTCCCGATGGCTCACCTAGCCAATACCAGCGAGAGACGAGCCCACTCGTCATTGGCCAAGAAAAGCAACCATCCGGTGAAAACCAGAATTACCTAAGGTACTTGAGGTGAAGATCAGACGGCTGAGACTTAAAACGAATAGGATCGGATGGCCAGCGAAGGGCCAATATGGGGGAGCGCCCAGGAACCAAGCTGGCTGGCAATCTTATAGGTTAGAATATGAACACAATCCTTCCCTGCAGAAGAAAATAGAACACAATCCTTAGGAATCTAGCACCTCTATTCCTACAAGACAAATGCTCACCATAGAAAAGAAATCCTGCAGGGGTCCTTAAAGATTCATCCAAACCGAATAAGCCATGAAGGTAAACATGTTATAATTCATCTCATCCATACTCATTACTCCAACAAAGACAAGAAAAGTCTAATTTCAAAAAGAAAAACAAGAAAAGTCACATAATTTCATCTCATTCATCCTTATTACAACGACAAAAACATACCATACATGCAATTTTTGCCAATATCATCGACCCTGATCCCATGAACCAATCACTATGTTATGTAAGTACCTCATCGAGTTATCGGCATGTCAAGATACAAATCGAAGGTTTCTTCCTTCTCTGAAACAGGCTTTCGCCCCCCCCCCTTTATAAATAAAAGCACAAACTGAATAAAGTACACGGCCAAACGATACAAGGTGATAAGATAGCCCTCTTACAAAGCAGATCCTAGGTTATCCGGACCGCGAAGAAGACAAGCAACTATGCTATCAAAGGAGAACACAAGAGAAACTAAAAACAAAAACAACCCCACGCAACACCCTAGGACATCTAAGCTCCTAGACAACGCCCCCAAGAGGGATAACGGTGCAGAGCGTCGTCACTGCCTAGCCCCATCGGGCAAGGCTCTTCACCCGGAACTCTAATGCAGAGAGGAGATCCACGATGACTTATTCAATAAGAGAACGGCGCCCGCAAGCGTCGCCGGCGCCAGCGCAAAAATGCGGAGCTTTTGCTCGGCACCCCAAAAATGTCACCCAGGCCCCATGGAAAATGTGAGGTGCCCAGACCCCGGATCTAGACCTGGGCGACGTCCAACAGAGGACGTGCCCGAGCCACCAACCACTACCCCGCTCATCTCCCATACGACCAAGATGTGAGCCACCGCCGCCGCCATGGTGCCCGCCAGAGAGCCAACCAAGCAAACCACCATCCGGAGCCGCCGCCCCGACATCCATGTCCGAGAAGTCACACAGCACCCACACCACAGAGTACCAGCCATGGTAGGAAGAGTAGAAGGCTACACCTTTCACTCCTAGCCCGACATGAGTTATGGAGGATGGGCCTAGGCCACCATTGTAGGGGCCCAGCCCTGCGTCCCTAGCCAGTCCCGGTGGACTGGGGAAGACACACCCCCGTGACTCCCAACGGTCGTCGCCGGACACACTAGCACGACGCCATTTCCGTGGCCCTCGACTTTGTGTTAGCCAACAGTACCGTGAAGTCTCGACCACCACCAACGACGACCGCACCCACGAAGGGCGGGACCTCCCCGCTCGCGGGCACAACCCAGATCGAGCCCAATCTCACCTACCCGGAGCAGCAACTCTGACACGCCTCGGGCCCCGAGCAGATCCTCCCGAGCACGTGAAGGAAATATGCCCTAGAGGCAATAATAAAGTTATTATTTATTTCCTTATATCATGATAAATGTTTATTATTCATGCTAGAATTGTATTAACCGGAAACATAATACATGTGTGAATACATAGACAAACAGAGTGTCACTAGTATGCCTCTAATTGACTAGCTCGTTGATCAAAGATGGTTAAGTTTCCTAGCCATTGACATGGGTTGTCATTTGATTAACGGGATCACATCATTAGGAGAATGATGTGATTGACATGACACATTCTGTTAGCTTAGCACTCGATCGTTTAGTATGTTGCTATTGCTTTCTTCATGACTTATACATGTTCCTATGACTATGAGATTATGCAACTCCCGTTTACCGGAGGAACACTTTGTGTGCTACCAAACGTCACAACATAACTAGGTGATTATAAAGGTGCTCTACAGGTGTCTCCGAAGGTACTTGTTGGGTTGGCGTATTTTGAGATTAGGATTTGTCACTCCGATTGTCGGAGAGGTAACTCTGGGCCCTCTCGGTAATGCACATCACTTAAGCCTTGCAAGCATTGCAACTAATGAGTTAGTTGCGGGATGATGTATTACGGAACGAGTAAAGAGACTTGCCGGTAACGAGATTGAACTAGGTATTTTTTTGACAGATCTGAACTAGGTATTGAGATACCCACGATCGAATCTCGGGCAAGTAACATACCGATGACAAAGGGAACAACGTATGTTGTTATGCGGTCTGACCGATAAAGATCTTCGTAGAGTATGTGGGAGCCAATATGAGCATCCAGGTTCTGCTATTGGTTATTGACCGGAGACATGTCTCGGTCATGTCTACATAGTTCTGGAACTCGTAGGGTCCGCACGCTTAACGTTTCAATGACAGTTATTATGAGTTTATATGTTTTGAATACCGAAGGTTGTTCGGAGTCCCGGATGTGATCGCGGACATGACGAGGAGTCTCGAAATGGTCGAGACATGAAGATTGATATATTGGAAGCCTATGTTTGGATATCAGAAGTGTTCCAGGTGAAATCCGGATTTTACCGGAGTACCGGAGGGGTTACCGGAACCCCCCGGGGGTTAATGGGCCTTAGTGGGCCTTGGTAGAAGAGAGGAGAGGCGGCCAGGGCTGGGCCGCATGCCCCTCCCCCTAGTCCTAATAGGACAAGGAGAGGGGGGCGGCGCCCCCCCCCCTTCCTTCTTCTCCTCCACCTCTTTCCTCTCTCTCTCCTAGACCAACAAGGAAAAGGGGGAGTCTTACTCCCAGTAGGAGTAGGACTCCTCCTGGCGCGCCCTCTCCCCTGGCCGGCCGCACCCCCTTGCTCCTTTATACACGGGGGCAGGGGGCACCCCATAGACACAACAATTGATTTGTTGATCTTTTAGCCGTGTGTGGTGCCCCCTCCACCATAGTCCACCTCGATAATACTGTAGCGGTGCTTAGGCGAAGCCCTGCGTCGGTACAACATCATCATCGTCACTACGCCGTCGTGCTGACGAAACTCTCCCTCAACACTCGGCTGGATCGGAGTTCGAGGGACGTCATCGGGTTAAACGTGTGCTGAACTCGGAGGTGTCGTGCGTTCGGTACTTGATCGGTCTGATCGTGAAGACGTACGACTACATCAACCGCGTTGTGCTAATGCTTCCGCTTTCGGTCTACGAGGGTACGTGGACAATACTCTCCCCTCTC
This sequence comes from Aegilops umbellulata, assembly GCA_032464435.1. NCBI lineage: Eukaryota > Viridiplantae > Streptophyta > Magnoliopsida > Poales > Poaceae > Aegilops > Aegilops umbellulata. The sequence goes on from CP136056.1 coordinate 266,562,918, forward strand.
GTTGCTATGCATCACCATGATCTTGCGTGTGCGTAGGATTTTTTTTTGAAATTACTACGTTCCCCAAACAGTGGCATCTGAGCCAGGTTTTATGCGTTGATGTTATATGCACGAGTAGAACACAAGTGAGTTGTGGGTGATATAAGTCAAACTGCTTACCAACATGTCATACTTTGGTTCGGCGGTATTGTTGGATGAAGCGGCCCGGACCGACATTACGCGTACGCTTACGCAAGACTGGTTCTACCGACGTGCTTTGCACATAGGTGGCTGGCGGGTGTCAGTTTCTCCAACTTTAGTTGAACCGAGTGTGGCTACGCCCGGCCATTGCGAAGGTTAAAACAGCACCAACTTGACAAACTATCGTTGTGGTTTTGATGCGTAGGTAAGAACGGTTCTTGCTAAAGCCCGTAGCAGCCACGTAAAACTTGCAACAACAAAGTAGAGGACGTCTAACTTGTTTTTACAGGGCATGTTGTGATGTGATATGGTCAAGACATGATGCTAAATTTTATTGTATGAGATGATCATGTTTTGTAACCGAGTTACCGGCAACTGGCAGGAGTCACATGGTTGTTGCTTTATTGTATGCAATGCAATCGCCCCATAATGCTTTACTTTATCACTAAGCGGTAGCGATAGTCGTAGAAGCATAAGATTGGCGAGACGACAATGATGCTACGATGGAGATCAAGGTGCCACGTCGGTGACAATGGTGATCATGACGGTGCTTCGGAGATGGAGATCACAAGCACAAGCTGATGATGGCCATATCATATCACTTATATTGATTGCATGTGATGTTTATCTTTTATGCATCTTATCTTGCTTTGATTGACGGTAGCATTATAAGATGATCCCTCACTAAATTTCAAGATAAAAGTGTTCTCCCTAAGTATGCACCGTTGCCAAAGTTTGTCGTGCCCAGACACCACGTGATGATCGGGTGTGATAAGCTCTACGTCCATCTACAACGGGTGCAAGCCAGTTTTGCACACGCAGAATACTCGGGTTAAACTTGACGAGCCTAGCATATGCAGATATGGCCTTGGAACACTAAGACGGAAAGGTTGAGCGTGAATCATATAGTAGATATGATCAACATAGTGATGTTCACCATTGAAAACTACTCCATTTCACGTGATGATCGGTTATGTTTTAGTTGATTTGGATCACGTGATCACTTAGAAGATTAGAGGGATGTCTTTCTAAGTGGGAGTTCTTAAGTAATATGATTAAAAAAATTTGACTATAAACAGTAGGGTAAACACCCCACTGCAACGTTTATTAAAAGAAAGAAACAAAACAACATAAGTCTAGTGGGCTTGAGGTAAGCCCAAACAATAGAATCAGAAAAAGAAGAACATGAGAGAAACTATCAAAAAAAGGAGTCTAACCTACAGCTAATAAGAAGAAAAGACTAAGAAACAAAAAAACAAAGGGAACTATACATAAATAAATTACAGCCAAGCATCCAACCAAGCAGAGAATTGAGCTTCATATTTCTTCTTGATCCTGTATTTGAGTAGCTTTAACTCCTGAGAGAATATGTGCTTCTAGCCATCAAATGAAGGGGTTATATTTTCAAAAATCTTGTTGTTTCTTGAAATCCAGATTGCCCATGAACCCAATATTATAATCTCCATAAAGAAAGAGTAATTGAGTTTGTCCTTGAGATCTTGGTAAGCTTCCAGGACTGACAAGTTAGGAGTTTTTGAAGGGCAGATGAAGTCCCAACATCTGACAGCAAAAGGGCATCCCCAAAAGAGATGGTGCAGAGTTTCTTCCTGTTGACAATTTCTCACTGCACAATTGTAGACTTCCAATTCAAAGTTTTTCCTTCTTAAAAGATTCCTTGTGTTGATTCTGTCATGTAACAGCATCCAAAAGAAAACTTTGTGCTTGGGTTGACAGGAACTTTTCCAAATCCATGAGAAGTGAGGTGGAGTTTGTTTGTGTCCAATTAGCACTTTATATGCTTTAATTGAGGAATAATATTCATTTCCCCAGATGTAACTCCAAGTATCCAGTGCATCTAAATATTCAGAGTGTCTTAGAGCAATGCACATGTCCTCCATTTGTATGAACTCCTCATATGCTTGTGTAGTAAGAGGCAGATGGAATAAATCTTGGAGATATTCAGTGTTGATCACTTGTTGAACACTTTTGTGTGGATCTCTAACAAAGGAATATAAGTGATCAAACCTGTGTTTTAGGATAAATTGGTTCCCCATTTCATCCCAGAACAGAGCACTTTTGCCATCTCCCACATTGCATCTGGCTATAGCTTTGAATTGGTCAATGAGTGCTAGGTTGGATTTCAACCAAAATGAGCCCACTTTTTGATCCCCTGGAAGTTGTCCATTGCTGTAGTATGATTCCCAAATTAAATTGACCCAAGGGATATCATGTCTGTTGTAAAATTTATGAAGATTTTTCATGAGTAGGGTTTTATTTTGTGTGAAGATATCCAGGACACCCAAGCCACCCTGATCTTTTGGTCTGCAAACTGTGTGCCAAGCCACTAGTGTTGGCCTCCTATCCCCCATATCAGGACTCCTCCATAGGCAGTGTCTTAAGTATTTAATGATCTGTTGTTTAATTGTGATGGGAACATCCAGGCAACACATGAAGTAAACTGCTAGAGAAGCCAACACAGATTTGACCAACAATACCTTCCCTGCTTGAGTCATGAAAGTGGAAATGCCAGTAATCCTCTTAGCAATTCGGTTGACTATAGGCAAGCATTGCTCCACAGTTGGCTTATAAATTCCCAAAGGTAGCCCCAGGTAAGTAAATGGAAATTGCCATCTGGCACATTGTAAAGTGTTTGTGAAAATATCCACTCTGTCTTCTGCAATGTTTATTGGCACCATGATATATTTCCCATAGTTTACTTTGAGGCCAGTGGCAGATGCAAATGTGTTTAGTAAAGCTTTGAGGCATACTAGTTGTCTTGCACTTGCTTGCATGATGACAAGAGTATCATCTGCATACTGCACAATAGGGAAGTCAGGGCAGGAGTTCACTTGCAGTGGAGGTGTGACTAAATCCCTTGTCATGGCTTTATTCAAGATTGATTGCAGTAAGTCAGCTGCTAGAAGGAACAGAAGTGGAGAAAGGGCGTCTCCTTGTCTGACTCCTCTTTTACAGTAAAGTTTCTTCCCAGGCACCCCATTTAACATCACAGCAGAAGATGCAGAATTGAAGAGCATGTGCATCCAATTAATCCACCTTTCACCAAATCCCTTAGCTCTAAGTATGTCAATTATAGCCTGATGTTCAATGGTGTCAAAGGCCTTTTCAAAATCCAATTTTATTACAAGCATTTCCTCATTTGACTTGTGGCACTGATGTATGTATTCATAGGCCCATCCCAAACAATCCTGAATCACTCTGTTCTTTAAGAATCCATATTGATTGATGTGTACCAATTGCAGGATTACTTTTTGTAATCTGTTTGCCAGCAATTTACTAATGATTTTGAGCACCCCACTAAGCAGTGAAATTGGTCTGAAATCATTAGGGGACATTGGTACCTCCTTTTTTGGAATGAGTGTGATATAAGAGGTGTTGATGCTTTCCAAATTCACAGTTCCAGCATGGAAGGCAATGATAAGCTCAGTTACATCCAGTTTTATAATTTCCCAGCAAGCTTTTAGGAATTCATTATTAAATCCATCAGGACCTGGGGATTTGTCTGTTGGCAAATTTTTGACAACCTCATCAATTTCTTCGTGAGAGAAAGGTTTCTTAAGATCTTGAAAAATTTGTGGATCCACTCTGCTATCATACAGGTCTTGTAAGTTGAAATGCATGTTATGGCCATTGGAGTGACCTAGTCTTTTCTTAAAAGCTTCCCATAGTATTGCAGCCTTGCCCTCATGGTCAGTAATTTCCACTTGGTCCTCATTCATGAGCATTGCAATTTTATTATGCATGTGGTTAATAGAAGCTTTTGTATGGAAGAATTTTGTATTTTCATCACCAAACTTGACCCCTTTGATTTTTCCTCTCTGTTTCCAATAAATCTTCTGATTACTAAGGGCAGTTAGGAGAGTTTCTTTCAATAGCTCTCTGCAATTATGCTCAAATAAAGTTAAATCTCTGAATTCCTCCAAGAAGTCCCATAGGAATATACATTCATTCAACTCATCAATGTGTTTTTTGATAGAAGACAGATTATTTGCCCAAAGTTTGAGGGCTCACCTCAAGTTTTTGAATTTAGCATTAATTTTCTTGGCAGGATCAGTATAACCAACAGGAATATTCCATGCAGTTTGCACAATATCTTTGAAAGAGTTGTGTTTCAACCCGTAATTCTCAAATCTGAAAACTCTTGACTTGGGTATTGCTGTACCAATTTTTATAACACATGGCAAATGGTCTGAAATTGGCTTTGCAAGGGGCAGAGCAGTGGTGTCAGGGTAAGAAGTCATCCATGCAGCAAAAGTGAAGAACCAGTCTAATTTTTCAAGCAAAGGGTTGTCTTGCATGTTGCTCCAACTGAACTGCCTTCCTTTGAGTGGTAATTCAATTAATCCCAGGTTACTAATAGCTTCATTGAATAGCAGCATCTGATTAACATCTCCACCAGGTCTATTTCTGTCTTCAGGTGATCTGATGAAATTAAAATCCCCCATAACAATCCATTCAACATCATCAGGCATTTGTATATTTGCAAACCATTCAATAAATTCCAATTTCTACTCAATGTTGCAAGGTCCATATATATTTGTTAAGATCCATAGTTTAAGGAAGGAAGTGCAAGTGAACTGCATTGTTAAAGAGAACTTGTTTTGGAAGAGCAACTGTCCAGTGAAGAGAGCCCCATTCCAAGCAGTCAAAATACCACCAGATGCTCCAATTGAAGGTAGATATTCAAATTTGTTGAATCTTTGAGGGCAGAAGTTTTGAATGTAGGCCAAATCAAAGTTTTGTCTCTTTGTTTCTTGTAAACACAAAATGCTAGCAGCACTTTCCTCAATTTTTTGCCTAATGGCCAGCCATTTATCAGGAGAATTCAAACCCCTAATGTTCCAATTTAAAATATTCCAGGATCTGTTCCTACTCATGGTTTACTATCTGTTTGTGAAGCTGATACCAGGCCCCATCTCCTGGTATAATATCATACTCATGAAAATTATAGACATGGGTTGGCTGAGACCCAGTAATGTTTGAGAGCTTATACAAGCAATGACAAGAGGCATGACATATCATCAGTAACATGAGAAACAGATTAAACCCCACAATCCTGCTAGAGAGAATATAGGTTTCAACATCTTCATAGAGACCACAAGTCCATAGTTCAACCAGACTGAACAAGATAGCAGTAGGGTACCAAGTTCTGAAGACAGACACTAAACAAGTTCTGCTTACATCCATAACATCCATAACATCAAAAATCATGCATACAACCATCAAACTAGTCTTTCTCAAAGTAACCCTGGTGCTAATATTAATGTGACAGATCATCATGGCACATCCTAAGGAGTTGTAGCACCAGTGACCTTGGAGACCTTGGCCACATCCTCCTGGCCCTTCTTATTGGGCCTTTTTGAGAGCTTGTCCTGTGCCTCATCCTCAGACACCTTGCAAAAAGCTTTTGTCAGATTTTTGACCACTTTGTTATGCACAGTAGGAGGAATAGCATTACAAGGTAAGCAAGAGCTAACATCACATGTTTTCCTTCTATAGGCATTGTTGTCTTTTTTTATTCGATCACTTCTTCTTACCTGAGTCTCCACAAGAGGCTCTTTTTCTCTCCTTTTCCTTGAGACAGCTTCTCCTAGTGACAAGTGTATGACCTTGTTGGGGGACATTTGCTGGAGTGGGCTTCCAGCTCCACTAGAGGAGTGGGCAGCAGGGCTTATACCCTCATTTTCCTTCCCCAAACCCAGCATTATTTCCTTGCAACTAGGGGCCTGTGAAGTAGGAGGTGCATCAGGAATATGAAATAAGATGGTCTCTTTAGTATCACAATTGGCAGTAAGCAGTTTCCATAGCTCTGATTTTAGCATATGCATGACCCAACCAAACTTGTTAGGAGTGAGGAGAAGATGGATTATGAAGTTAAACCAACTTACAAGTATGTCAATTTTGAGTGTATTAACTTCTCCCTGAGTTGCTGGAGCAAAGTGCTGAATCCACAGGCCCAAACCTTCCTCAGAGATCAAATGGGCACCATCAATAATATCCAAGGCATGATTTTGAACTAATTCATGAATATCAAGTAAACTGGGAGAGTTAACTAAAGAGAATCTCTCCATACCTTTACTTTGCCCAGCTTTGGAAGTGCCAACCTGAACAATGGGAACATCTGCTTTGCCCTTTAAGTCAACTGTGTGCACAAAGCCCTGTGATTCACCTTGCATGTCTTGTACAGTCACACTATCTCTGTTTATAGTACCAGCCATGACCTGGGAATCAGATGTAGCATTGTCCTCCTGAATCTGAACATGGGCTTCTTCTGCAGCAGAAGCAGCAATAGGGACACTCTGAGCAAGAGTCCCATCTGGCCCTGAATTTTCATCAGCAACTGCAAGAGTTTCTGCAGCAATGGGGACTGCAACTTGTCCAACAATTTCCACAGCATGGGCCACATGCAAAGCCTCCTGATCAGGCATAGGGGCCCCCACAACTAGCTGTTGTTCCAGGCCAGCCAGATTCTCATTGTGTTGTACAAGATCATCCTCCTCACCAACTGCTTGATAAGCAATCAAAATGTTCTGCAAACCCATGCCAAGAGGGTTGATTTGAGCAGCTTGATTAACCTCCTCACTGGCAGTGTGAGTGTTAGACCAAATACCATCAGACAGAGAAACTGTGGTGGTGATGCTGCTATTGGGAGCACCATCCTCCTGCAAGACTGGCATCTCCATCTGCTGTTGGTGTGGTTGTGGCTGAGGAATGTTAACTTGGGGAAAAGCCCAGTGGCCCTGCTCATCCTGCTCTTCCCATGCATCACAATCATCCTGTTGTGCAGGCTCATTATGAATTTGAACAGGGTGAAAACCTGGGAAATCGTTGGCATGTTGAGGAATTGGGTGTGGATCAACTCCAGGTGGTGGAATAGGATCTTCATCCTCAGCTCCACCTCCAAGCATTTCTTCTAACAGAACCTCAACAAAACTAGTCCATGACTCTTCCTCGAAGCACTCTCCTTCTGACCACCTGATGCTTTTTGGTATGTCAATGAGCTCAGTAACTCTGGCCTTCACCAGAATTTTTCCTCGTAGAGCATCCTCCTTTTCCCAACTAATAATTCTTCCCCACTTGGCAATGGCGGTTGCAATGTCTTCAGTATTGCAGTAATCAAAAGGGACACCCACTATAGCGATCAGTAATGCTGACACCACACAGTACATCGAAGGATTTATAGCAGAGTAGCAATCACACACTTATTACATCGATGTCTCAAAGAGAACTTATTACAATAAATATGCCTTAAGGCCATCTAATAACAATAACAGCGGAAGGCTTGGAAGATAAGCGAGTCCATCAACTCCAACAGCATCACTGAGTATAGAACCACGACCTAATAGGCACCTTACTCATCGTCTGAAAAGTCTGCAACATGAAACATTGCAGCCCGAAAACGGGTCAGCACATGGAATATGCTGGCAATGTAACACATAGAGGGTAATGAATGATTAAGCCTATACTACATGCATATATGGCTGGTGGAAAGCTCTATGGTTACAGTTTTGCGTAAAACCAGTTTTTCCCTACTGGAAAGGAATAAATTTAATTAACTATCATGGTGGTTGTTAAACATTGAGAATGTTTGACAGCATCCTCAATCCCAATTAATAATAATCAACATTAAAAACCCAACAATATTAATTTAGAAGTAACATGATGAGATTCACATGATATCCAAATACTAGATACTCAAAACGTCCATAATCGGGGACACGGCTAACCATGATTAGTTTGTACACTCTGCAGAGGTTTGCGCACTTTTCCCCACAAGACTCGATCGCCTCCGTTTGATTTCTCGCACTGCATGGTGTTTGAGAAACGGATGACCGAGACACGGTCTTTCAGAAGCGCTAGCACCTTACGACGGATAGACCGGTACACCTACTTTCCCCTACATCTGCTAGTCTACCCTGTAAGAGTTCGCACGACTTAATCAACTATGCCAGAGCCCATAATGGCTTGTGGCTGCACACGGAAGTTTCTAGTTTGAATAATCTCATGATCCCTTTGAGCCTGGGTGGCGGTCCAAAAAGAAACAGGCAATCCTGGAATACCCATGTGCCTCAATCCACCCAGATGTGTGTTTAAGTTGCCACCTTAGATAAACCATTATTTAACAATCTCACATCTGTCATGGATATCACTCACCCAATCCACGTCTACTAGCATAGCATGGCATAATAAGCAAACGTAGAAGTAGCTCCCAAAGGTTTCATAAATAAACAGGTAATAGGTACTACCTCAACTACTTCCCATCCCACAATTTAAAGTTAGATCCTAATCATGCAGTGTTTGAGGATTGATCTAATGCAATAAAACTAGGTAGTAAAAAAGTATGATCAAAGTGTTACTTGCCTTGTTGATGATCCGCGAAACCTAGAGATTCGAAGTAACAGGCGGCGCACTCCGGGTTTTCTATAGCAGACAAACAAACAAGCATACAATAAGTACTCATCTAATGCACAGGTAAAACTCAAATAAGAGATCTAACCAGAAAGTTCAACTTAAGAACTCCGTTTGCAAAAAGAATCAAATCGACCGAAGCAACGAAAATCAAACGGCGAAAGAAAACAACTTCGTTCTACTAATCTGGACATAAGTCAAATTTTACAGTAGCAAAAACTTGTTTAAGTTGATTAATCGGAAAGAGGGTTTCGAGACGAAACTCCAGGCGCTTGAATCGCCTGATTCCGATAAACGAGCGAAAAGATATACTAAAACGAAAATCGGATCAGAAATCGTGATCAGAAAATAACCGCGGAAAATCTGAGAAAAAGAAAAACGACGAACGGATTAACGAACGAACATTCGTTAATTAACCTAAACTGAAAAATAAAATAATAATAATAAATAAAACCGAAAAAAAACGAAAATAAAACCGACGAAAACCAATCTTTTTTTTAAAAAAACGGGCAAGGATTTCGAGGCGGCGGCGAACCTCCCGCACCGTGCGGGCGGGCGGCGACTCCGGCGGATCCGGCGGCGGCGACGGCGCAGCGGCGGACGGCGGCGGCGGCGGCGCTAGGGTTAGGGTTTGGGGCGCGGGTCGGCTGGTGGCGCGGTTTGTGGGCTGGGGGGGCGCGGGGCGCGGGTATATAAAGGCTGCCCCGGGCGGAGTCCTGCTCGGGTACGGCCCGGAGTCGGTTTTGTTTTTTTAAATAATTACGCTCGGAAGAAAAATAAAAAGAATACTAAACGGACTCCAAAAATCCCGAAATAAATTTTCCCGGGCTTCTAAAATCAAGCCCGACAAAGTGAACATTTACTTGGGCCCTAAATGCAATTTTGAAAAACACATATTTTTCCTAAATTCAAATAAAATATCGAAAACTCCGAAATAAATCTTATTTGATTTTTTATTAAACCCTCAATATTTCTATATTTTGGGAAAGTCATTTTATTCCCTCTCTCATATTTTGTAATAGAAATATTTGATGATAAAATAAATAAAATCAAATGATCCTATTCTCAAAATTTGAGAAAACTCAAATATGAAAATAACAAAATCCCCAACTCTGTCCGTGGTCCTTGAGTTGCTTAGGATTTTCTTGGATCAAAACCAAAAGCAAATAAAATTATGATATGCATGATGATCTAATGTATAACATACCAAATTGAAAATTTGGGATGTTACAAACCTACCCCCCTTAAGATGAATCGCCCTCGAGATTCGGGTTGGCTAGAAAATAGGTGAGGGTGGTCCTTGAGCAAATCTTCCTCTCGCTCCCAGGTGGCTTCATCCTCCGTGTGGTGGCTCCACTGAACTTTGCAAAACTTGATAACCTTACTGCGAGTGACTCGGCTGGCAAACTCGAGAATCTTAACTGGTTTCTCCTCATAGGTCAAATTGTTATCCAACTGAATTGCTTCCAATGGCACTGTATCTCTCAAAGGTATGTCAGCCATCTCCGCGTGACACTTCTTTAACTGAGAAACGTGGAATACATCATGAACTCCTGACAATCCTTCGGACAATTCCAACTTGTAGGCCACTTCTCCCGTATGCTCCAAAACTCGATATGGTCCTACATATCGTGGCTCTAACTTTCCCTTAACTCCAAAGCACTTAATTCCTCGGAGTGGAGATACTCGAAGATAAACTCTGTCTCCGACTTCATAAACTGTCTCCTTGCGTTTTGAATCTATGTAGCTCTTCTGCCTGGACTGGGCTACCTTGAGCCTATCGTGAATCAACTTCACTTTCTGTTCAGACTCCTTTATCAAATCAGGTCCAAACAACTGACGGTCTCCAACTTCGTCCCACGTTAATGGTGTCCTGCACCTCCTTCCGTACAAGGCTTCGAAAGGGGCCATTTTCAAACTGGTTTGGTAACTGTTGTTATAAGAGAACTCTGCATATGGCAAATTGTCGTCCCAACTAGATCCGTAATCTAGCGCACAAGCTCTCAGCATATCTTCCAAAATCTGATTGACTCTCTCCGTCTGTCCACCTGTCTGCGGATGAAAAGTTGTACTGAACTCTATCCTGGTACCCAAAGTCTCATGCAACTGCTTCCAAAACTTTGAGGTAAATTGGGTTCCTCTATCTGATACGATACTCCTCGGAACTCCATGCAAGCATACGATCTTGGTCATGTATATCTTTGCCAACTTAGCATTGGTGTAAGTGGTCTTTACTGGGATGAAATGAGCTACCTTCGTCAATCGATCAACTACAACCCAGATTGAGTCATAGCCGGAACAAATCCTTGGCAATCCCGTGATAAAATCCATGCCTAGCTTATCCCATTTCCATTCGGGTATCGGCAATGGCTGCAACAATCCTGCGGGCTTCTGATGCTCTGACTTTACTCTCTGACATACATCACAAACTGCCGCATACTCCGCAATATCCTTCTTCATTCCGGTCCACCAAAAAGTATCCTTCAAATCCAAATACATCTTGGTGTTTCCTGGGTGAATCGAATAGGGTGAATCATGTGCCTCTTGCAGAATCAGCTTCCTGATCTCCGGATCATTGGGCACAAAAACACGGTCTTCAAACGATAGGGTATCATGCTCATCCTCACGAAATCCCTTAGCTTTTCCTTCGTTCATTTTCTCCTTTATAGTGGCAATCTCCTTGTCAGTCTTCTGAACTTCTCTGATTCTATCCATCAGCGTTGACTGAATCTCCAAAGCTGCTACATAGCCTCTCGGGACTATTTCCAAACATAGCTCACGAAGATCCTCGGCTAACTCCTTTGGTATTTCTCCCGTCATTAGTGTATTGACATTGCTCTTACAGCTCAATGCGTCAGCTACTACATTAGCTTTTCCGGGATGGTAATGCAATCTCATATCATAATCCTTGATGAGCTCCAACCATCTCCTTTGCCTGAGATTCAACTCCTGCGTGAAAATGTACACCTCACAATGATTTCCAATGAGGAATTGTCTCCATGTCTTCAATGCATGCACTACGGCTGCTAACTCCAAATCATGCGTGGCATAATTTAATTCGTGAGGCTTCAGTTGTCGTGAAGCATACGAAACAACTCTTCCCTCCTGCATAAGCACTGCTCCAAGTTCCAGACGTGAAGTGTCGCAATATACCTCATAATCCTTGGTCTGATCTGGCAAAATCAACACGGCTGAGGTAACCAAACGTTTCTTCAATTCCTGGAAACTAGCCTCACACTCCTCAGTCCAAATGAACTTAGTATCCTTCTTCAGCAACTCCGTCATAGGCTTTGCAATCTTTGAGAAGTTCTCAATAAATCTCCGGTAGTATCCTGCGAGTCCAAGAAAACTCCGGATCTCTCCAACTGTTGTTGGTGCTTCCCAATTGGTAACGGTGATAACCTTTGTGGGGTCAACTGCTATTCCTTCTCCAGATATAACGTGTCCGAGGAATCCTACTTCGTTCAACCAAAACTCACATTTGTTGAACTTGGCATATAGCTGATGTTCTCTGAGCTTCTCAAGTACCAATCGCAAATGTTCTTTATGCTCCTCTTCATTCTTCGAAAATACCTGAATATCATCAATGAACACCACGACGAACTTATCCAGAAACTCCATAAACACTTTGTTCATCATGTTCACAAAATAGGCAGGTGCGTTAGTCAGTCCAAATGACATAACGGTATACTCATACAGTCCATATCTTGTGGTGAATGCTGTCTTAGGTATGTCCTGCTCCCGAATCTTCAACTGATGGTAGCCTGATCGCAAATCGATCTTGGAAAATACTTTAGCTCCTTGCAATCGATCAAACAGATCATTGATCATTGGTAGTGGGTACTTGTTCTTGATCGTTACCTCGTTCAATCCGCGGTAATCAACAACCATTCTTAACGATCCATACCTCTTCTCCACTAGAAGTACTGGTGATCCCCAAGGCGAAGAACTTGGGCGAATGTAACCTTTATCCAATAAATCTTTAACCTGCTTCTTAATTTTCACCAAATCTTGTGCGGGCATCCTGTAGGGTCTCTTTGATATTGGCCCTGTGCCTGGCAAAAGCTCAATCAAAAACTCAATGTCTCTATCCGGTGGCATGCCTGGCAACTCTTCTGGAAATACGTCAGGGAAATCCTTTACCACTGGTACTTCCTCCTGCACAACTCCTGATAAGGAATTTACTTGGGTCCTGTTCGGCGCATGCCGGGATACATACTTGATCCTTCTTCCTTCTGGTGTTGTGAGCAAAATTGTCTTACTGGCGCAATCGATGTTTCCTCCATACATCGACAGCCAATCCATACCGAGAATTACATCCAAACCTTGGGATTCCAGAATAATTAAATCCATTGGAAAAACATGTCATCCTATACTTAATGGCACTTGAAAGCATCCTTGACTGGCCATGTATTCTGCTCCTGGTGAGCTTGCTATCATAGGTGTTTTGAGAACCCTAGTGGGCAGGCTATACTTTTCCACAAATCCCCTTGATATGTATGAATGTGATGCACCAGTATCAAAAAGAACGAGTGCAGTAAATGACTTAACCAAAAACTTACCGATTACTGCATCACGCTGAGCTTCAACCTCCTCCACATCAACGTGGTTCACCTGTCCCCTGTTGAAAGGGTTCGGTTTCTTTCCAGAGCTCCCATTGCCATTCTGGCCTTCAGGACATTCATTGGCATAATGTTCGGTCTTTGAGCATTTAAAACAGGTGACTTGGCTCAGGTCCCTCTTGGCTGGGGTTGATGGGGTGGTACGGTTCTGGCCGTTGCTTCCTCCATTCCCATTACCATTCTTGGAGCCATTATGGTTGTGCAAGCTACCTCCTCCATGGGTATGCTGAAAGTGAACTCCCGGTTTAGGGGTAAGGCGGGGCTTCTGCTGAGCTCCTGAGTTATACTTCCCCTGTCCATACTTCCTCTTGCGGTTTTGAATCTGCTGCTACTTCCCCTCAATCATAAGAGCACGATTGAGGGAGTCCTGGATTAGGGGGTGTTCGGATAGCCGAACTACATCTTCAGCCGGCCTCCAGGACTATGAAGATACAAGATTGAAGACTTCGTCCCGTGTCCGGAAGGTTCTTTCCTTGGCGTGGAAGGCAAGCTAGGCATGCGGATATTCAAGATCTCCTACCAATGTAACCGACTCTTTGTAACCCTAACCCTATCTGGTGCCTATATAAACCGGAGGGTTGTAGTCCGTAGGACGAACACACATCATAACCATCATCATACCCATAGGCTAGCTTCTAGGGTTTAGCCTCCTTGATCTCGTGGTAGATCTACTCTTGTACTACCCATATCATCAATATTAATCTAGCAGGAGTAGGGTTTTACCTCCATCGAGAGGGCCCGAACCTGGGTAAAATAAAGTGTCCCTTGTCTCCTGTTACCATCCGACCTTGACGCACACATCGGGACCCCCTACCCGAGATTCGCCGGTTTTGACACCGACATTGGTGCTTTCATTGAGAGTTCCTCTGTGTCGTCTCCTTTAGGCCCGATGGCTCCTTTGATCATCAACAACGATGAGGTCCAGGGTGAGATTTTTCTCCCCGGACAGATCTTCATCTTCGGCGGCTTTGCTCTGCGGGCCAACTCGCTTGGTCATCTGGAGCAGATCGAGAGCTACGCCCCTGGCCATCAAGTTAGGTTCGGAAGCCTAAACTACACGGCAGATATCCGCGGAGACTTGATCTTCGACGGATTCGAGCCACAGCCAAGCGCGCCGCACTATCTTGAGGGGCATGATATAGCTCTGCCTCCGAACAGTGTCCTGGAGGTCGCATACGCTCCGGCCCTGATCCTTGATTCGGAGCCCGCTGCGTTCTTTGAAGATGAACGGTTGGACGTCACCTCAGGGGCTGCGATCTTAAAGGCCATTGAGCCGAACGCGAGCCCCGCGCTCCGCATGGCCTGTGACTCCAAGGAGCCGGACTCTTCTCCGAACTTCGGGTCGTCCGTGCCCCCGCCGATCGAATCAGATTGGGCGCCTGTAATGGAGTTCACCGCCGCGGACATCTTTTAGTATTCACCTTTTGGTGATATTCTGAATTCTCTCAAGTCTCTCTCTTTGTAAGGAGAGCCCGGGCCGAACTATGGCCTGCGAGGTTGGGATTCGGACGACGAAGAAATTCAAAGCCCACCCACCGCCCACTTAATAGCCACTTTCGACGATATATCCTACATGCTCGACTTCGGCTCCGAAGACTTTGACCGTATGGACGACGAAGGAGGAGACGAGCAACAACCAGCACCTGTAGGGCGCTGGACCGCCACCTCGTCATACGACATATACATGGTGGATGCTCCAAAAGATGGAGATGGTGATGGAACAGCGGAGGATGGCACTTCGAAAAAGCCTCCAAAACGCCGACGTCAGCGGCGCCGCTCCAAATCCCGCCACAGCAGAAACGGTGATTCCGGCACGGGAGATAATACTACCCCGGACAGCGCCGAAGAAAACCAAAACCAGCAGGATTCGGCACAGGAAGATGGAGAAGACCGCCCTCATGAGAGAGCGATAGAGCGAGAGGTCGAGGACGATAACTACATGCCTCCCTCCGAAGACGAGGCAAGCCTCGGCGACGATGAATTCATCGTACCATCAGACCCCGCCGAACAAGAGCGCTTTCAACGCAGGCTTTTAGCCACGGCGAACAGCCTAAAGAAAAAGCAGCAATAGCTTAGAGCTGATCAAGATTTGCTAGCTGACAGATGGACTGAAGTCCTTGCGGCCGAAGAGCACGAGCTCGGACGCCCCTCCAAAAACTATCCTAAGCGCAGGCCGCTACCCCAACCAGAGGAGGAAGCCCAAGACATGGCAGATCAGCCACCTCGCGGCCGCGACAGAGAAGCCTGTCGAACATCCAAACAAGCCATGCCCCGCAGCCGCTTTACCAAGGCACGGGAGCACGAACCAGACCTGTGAAACGTCCTGGAGGACAAAGCAAGGCAAACAAGATCGATCTATGGATCGCGCGGACGCCCGACGGCACATGATAGTTTTCACTCCGGACACAATAAATCCGGCCGGGCCAAACACAACAGGCACAGCTCCTCCGACCTGTGTCGAGACATAGCCCAGTACAGGGGCGCCGCACACCCACTATGCTTCATAGACGAAGTAATGGATCATAGAATCCCAGAGGGTTTTAAACCCGTCAACATCGAGTCGTACAATGGTACGACAGATCCGGTAGTATGGATTGAGGACTATCTCCTCCACATCCACATGGCACGCGGCGATGATTTGCACGCCATCAAATATTTACCCCTTAAACTTAAGGGACCAGCCCGGCACTGGCTTAACAGCCTCCCCGCAGATTCGATCGGCTCTTGGGAGGACCTGGAGGCCGCATTCCTCGACAACTTCCAGGGGACCTACGTACGGCCACCGGACGCCGACGACCTAAGCCACATAATCCAGCAGCCAGAAGAATCGGTCAGGCAATTCTGGACACGGTTCCTAACAAAGAAAAATCAGATAGTCGATTGTCCGGACGCAGAGGCCTTAGAAGCCTTCAAGCATAACATCCGTGACGAGTGGCTTGCCCGGCACCTGGGACAGGAAAAGCCGAAATCCATGGCAGCCCTCACAACACTCATGACCCGCTTTTGCGCGGGCGAAGACAGCTGGCTAGCTCGCAGCAACAACTTATCGAAGAAGCAAGGTAATTCAAATACCAAGGACAAAAGTGGCAGGTCGCGACGGAATAAACAGAAACGCCGCGTCAGCAGCGACAGCAATGAAGATACGGCAGTAAACGCCGGATTTAGAGGCCATAAATCCGGTCAGCGGAAAAAGCCATTCAAAAAGAATACCCAGGGCCCGTCCAGTTTGGACCGAATACTCGACCGCTCATGCCAGATTCACGGCACCCCCAAAAGGCCAGCCAATCACACCAACAGGGATTGTTGGGTGTTCAAGCAGGCAGGCAAGTTAAGAGCCGAACACAAAAACAAGGGGCTAGAGAGCGATGACGAAGAGGAGCCCAGGCCGCCGAACAACAACGGACAGAAGAGGTTTCCCCCACAAGTGCGGATGGTGAACATGATATACGCGACTCATATTCCCAAGCGGGAGAGGAAGCGTGCGCTACGGGACGTATACGCGATGGAGCCAGTCGCCCCAAAGTTCAACCCATGGTCCTCTTGCCCGATCACCTTCGATCGAAGGGACCACCCCACTAGCATCCGTCACGTCAAGATGCCAGGCCCTCGAGGTGTAATCACGGTCAGCGGAAACACCGAACGCTCCATCCATACGGAGGAACACACGGCCGCCCTCGCAGCAGAGGTACAAAGCAGCCTGTTAAGGCAGCTCTCGAGTTCGGCCGCTACAAAGCAGGACAAAGCAAAACGCGCCCGGAGTAACCCGCAGCAAGACCGACTGGCGCGTTCAGAGCACGCGTAGCAATACGGCCCCAACCCCAGCCATCGCTACATAGCGGAGCTAGTACCTCGAGTACACAATTACGCCCTTACAATTCCATGGGCATAGGGGAAGGGGCAGATAAAACGGCATGCCAACAATACGGCGTCAAACGTACTAGGGGCTGCCGGGTTCTTCTTTTCTTTCAGGACTCCATACTCTGGATACAGTGTTCGGCCTCGCTGCCGCACAGACGATACAGGACCCAGGAAAGCAGAGAAAACAACGCCGCATCATGGAACTCTCAGGTGGTCTCTATTTCGAGCGATATATCTGTTTCTAAATTCCGCGGCATGCGCCTAGTCAGGACATGTTAAATAGTCTAAATTTTTTTCGCACTACTTGTATCGTTCGGCTTGAATAAACAGCCTCCTCATAAATAATGCATAGCTTTTCGTCTATTTTTGCATTATCTTCTTTTAATATACATATGTTTACTCAAATAACATGATCGCACCCGTACACCATGGTACGGCAAACCACGCCAGGGGCTTTATTACCCTTCTATCTGGTGTGAGAAGTCCGTCCACTTTCACAAGTGCGGCACCCCGAACTTATAGCATTATATGCATCGGCTTTGAGTCATGATTTTGGTCATATGTTGGGTTTGCCCAGCTCCTATGTTTTGGTGCCTTATGTTCCGCTCTATCGGCTAAGGTAGCACTAGGAGAACCACTGCGATTGTGCCCCAGATCAGGTGGGTGAGCACCTCAGTGGAGAAAGCTAAAACAGACTGTCATGATAAGGCACGAGACCGGTCGCTGTTTGAGAGGTTTTTCGAGTCCCTAAAGGCTTATGCCGCTTCGAGCGGAGAGCTGGTTAAGTCCGGCTAAAGGCGTGGATAGTGCCCCGAATTCGGCCTTCCGAACTAGGGGCTTCGCCGAAATTTAAAATTATAACGTTCTATGGCTAAGTGAGAGTGTTCAAGCATTATAGTCCGATTGCCTGGTTCGCTGTGCTGAGCGCCTCCCTCGAAGGACCCAACTACGGGAACAAGAGCCCTCAGGTTTATCCCGAACACCCCAGCACTAGTTGCATGGGGGCAGAAGCCGACGACTCACCATCTCTCAGTTATTGATAAACGGCCGCACAGAAAATAATGCTTTAAATTCAGAAAGCATTGCTTAAGCGCATATGAACAAGTTTTCAGCGCACAGGATACAAACGAGCGAGTTCATTGAAATATTACATCTTTGGCACACTCATCCGCGACAAGGCGAGCTCCAGCGAGAACTTCCTTGTAGTAGTTCTCGGGCTTGCGATGCTCCTTCCCCTGCGGCGGCCCGTCCTTCACCAGCTTCTCTCCGTCCAGCTTGCCCCAGTGTACCCTTACACGGGCAAGGGTCCTCCGGGCACCTTCTATGCAGACGGAGCGCTTGATGACCTCAAGCCGTGGACAGGCCTCCACCAGCCGCCGCACCAGCCCGAAGTAGCTCCCAGGCAGGGCCTCTCTAGGCCACAGCCGAACTAGTAAGCCCTTCATGGCCTGTTCGGCCGCCTTGTGGAGCTCGGCCAGCTGCTTCAGCTGATCGGTTAAGGGCACAGGGTGTCCGGCCTCAGAATACTGAGACCAGAATACACTCTCTGTCGAGCTGTCCTCTTCAGCTCGGTAGAATGCGGCGGCGGCGGATGCGCTGCGGGGAAGATCGAAGAACGCCCCTGGAGAACTCCGGATTTGGGTAAGTAATAGGTATTTCACCTTTATATTCCTACTTTGCATTAAGAATGCCTTACCCGCTGCTATCTTTTTCACATCCTCCAACTCTTGGAGGGCCTTTTGGGCTTCGGCCTTGGCACTCTTGGTGGTCTCAACAGCCGACGCGAGCTCGGATGCTTGCGTTTTTGCCTCAAGCTCCAAACCCTCATGTTTCTTCATGAGAGCTTGCAACTCTTGCTGCATCTCGCCGACTTGGACCCCAAGCTTTTCTCGCTCGGCGCGCTCCTCGGCCGCTTTCTTCTCGGCCTCAGCCAGCGCCTGCTTCAGGGTTGCCACCTCGGTTGTGGCCCCTACAATAAGCAGTACAATCCTGTTATTTCTTTTTGCAATCAAGCCTCTCTATAGGCACCACTTTTTTTCTTTTTTTCTAAGGGGTATTTTTTACCTTCCTTTTCCACGAGCTGCCTTTTGGCAAGGCCGAGCTCTTGCTCGGACCGCTCGAGGTCCTTTTTCAGGACTTCCACCTGCGCAGTCAGTGCGGCGGTGGACAGCAGGGAAGC
The DNA here is from genome assembly GCA_032464435.1 of Aegilops umbellulata. Lineage (NCBI taxonomy): Eukaryota > Viridiplantae > Streptophyta > Magnoliopsida > Poales > Poaceae > Aegilops > Aegilops umbellulata. Next base: position 266,582,184 of record CP136056.1, read on the forward strand.
CTGCATACGCATATTAGACTTTTTATTAGACTCCTGCGAAAATTGTTGGATCCTCTATTCGGCTTTTCTTTCCGAACACCGAACAGAGCATCAGGGGCTACTGTCTATGCGGTAATGAATTTAGCATATTTTTTGCTTACCTGGAAGCCTGTTAGAAGGCTAGCGCAAGCTTCATTCAGTCCGCTCTTGGCGGACTGAACCCTTTGGACCACCGCACTCATAACAGTACGGTGCTCCTCGTCGATGGTGGCGCCTTCAAGCGCCTCCAACAGACTATCTGGTGCCTCTGGTTGGACAGAGGTCGCCGGCTCAGACGGCTTACTCCTCTTGGAAGGAGTTCGCCCACCGCGAGCCAGGACGGTTGAGTCCGGCGCGGTGTCCGGCACAAAGCCGGACTAGGAGCCCTGGGGGGTTTCATCCCCTTTACTCCTGGGGTCCTGAGGATTGCCTTGCGGCTCCTCCAGGACCACCTCCTCCTGCCCTGTTCGGCGGGACGCCGCTTCGGCGTCGTCCGCCCCGCTGGGGGAGACTGCGGGCGGGACAGAGTTCATGTCCGACGAATCCAGGGAGCCGCTCGATGAATCATCGAGTGCGGCTCGGGGCGGGCTGCGCAAATAGCATTCGACATTAGGGTAAGCTGCGCACTTGAAGATACTATGAGTCATTCTGGTATGTGAATACTTACGATGTCGCCGGACGCTTGGTTCTGTCCGGCCACTCCTTTCCGCCCTCTTCGGCGTTGGGGGAGTAGTACGGCGGAGGGGTCTTCCTTTTCCTCGACCCCTCGGCCTCCCCTGTTGAGGCGGCCTTCTTCTTTTTCGCTCCCCTCGATGGAGGGGGAGAGCTTCCTTGTTCCTCATCCTCGTTTTCACGAGAGGAGGGCGTCGCAGACTCGCCAGATGACGAGCTCGACACCACCACATTGCGGGCAATCTTTCGAGTCCCGGTGGTCTTCTTCTTCTTGACCTTCTTCTCCGGCACCACATAGGGCGCTGGAGCCAGCATCTTCTCTAAGAGAGCTGGGGCTGGATCTTCGGGCAGAGGAGCCGGACAGTTGATTGGTCCGGCTATCTTCAGCCACGCCTGTCAAAGGCAAAGGGAGTTTTTAGATCCCACATAGAGTTAATCTATGTAGAAAAGCTTAACGAACCTGTGAAAGGTATAAATAGCCTACCTCACCAGCGTTGCGCTGCGAGCTGTATCCGCGGTCCTCAGAAGCGGATGTGGGGCACTCGGCGCCTTTGGTTAGCACCTTCCAGACGTCTTCATACGTCGTGTCGAAGAGCCTATTGAGGGTTTGGTGCTGCACCGGGTCGAATTCCCACAAAGTGAACTCCCGTTCTTGGCACGGGAGGATCCGGCGAACGAACATGACCTGGATGATGTTGACATGCCGGATGGGCTTGTTCATCAGGGACCGGATGCAATTTTGCAGTCCGGTCACTTCTTCTTCGTTGCCCCACGATAGGCCCGTATCTTTCCAGGACATAAGCCGCGTGGGGGGTCTGGATCGGAACTCAGGGGCCGCGACCCATTTCGAGTCGCGTGGCTCGGTGATGTAAAACCACCCTGCCTGCCACCCCTTTAAGGACTCCACAAAGGAGCCATCGAACCAGAGTGCGTTGGCCATTTTGCCGGCCATAGCACCTCCGCACTCTGCCTGGGTGCCGGACACCACCTTGGGCTTGACGTTGAAGGTCTGGAGCCAGAGGCCGAAGTGGGGGCGGATGCGGAGAAAGGCCTCACACACGATGATAAACGTCGAGATATTGAGGATGAAGTTCGGGGCCAGATCGTGGAAGTCCAGGCCGTAGTAGAACATGAGCCCCCGGACAAAAGGGTGAAGTGGAAAACCCAGTCCGCGGAGGAAATGGGGGAGAAAAACTACCCTTTCATGGGGCCTTGGGGTGGGAAGAAGCTGCCCCGCCTCGGGAAGCCGGTGCGGGATGTCCTTGGACAGATATCCGGCCTTCCTAAGCTTTTTGATTTGACCCTCCGTAACGGAGGAAGCCATCCACTTGCCACCCGCTCCGGACATCGCTGGAGCAGGTTGGGGAAGAAAGAGCGAACTTGGGCGTTGGAGCTTGAGTGCGCAGGAGATGGATGGGCAAAGGAGGAAGAACGCGTAGGTGAAAGAGGTGGATCTTTATCCCCTTATATAGGCCGATGCCGTTATGCATCCCCACCTACCTAATAAAACTCGCTTGCCGCTCACACGCCGTGGTAAATGGCGCGGTTGGGTTACCCACGTCTGCATTAATGAGAATCCCGTTAAAAGGGGCACACGATCTCTGCTTCGACAAGACGTGCCAAGGAAACCGCCTCGTTGAACGTGCTGCGGTGGAACAACAAAAAATAATCCATACAGAAGGCTTGGTCGCAGTGTTATGACGCACTGCGGAATACGTCGGCAGATTTGATTTGTGTTTGTATTATTCTCTATATGGCAATACGTGGAAACTTGTTTTGCAGAGCCGGACACTATTTTTTGGTGTTTATTATCTTCTTGAAGAATTTGGAGGAGGAAGCCGCCTTGCAATGCCGAAGACAATTTGCGCGCCGGACTCGTCGTCATTGAAGCCTGGTTCAGGGGCTACTGAGGGAGTCCTGGATTAGGGGGTGTTCGGATAGCCGAACTACATCTTCAGCCGGACTCCAGGACTATGAAGATACAAGATTGAAGACTTCGTACCGTGTCCGAAAGGTTCTTTCCTTGGCGTGGAAGGCAAGCTAGGCGTGCGGATATTCAAGATCTCCTACCAATGTAACCGACTCTGTGTAACCCTAACCCTATCCGGTGCCTATATAAACCGGAGGGTTGTAGTCCGTAGGACGAACACACATCATAACCATCATCATACCCATAGGCTAGCTTCTAGGGTTTAGCCTCCTTGATCTCGTGGTAGATCTAATCTTGTAAGTGGCTGTAAAATTCTCCCACCATGCTGCTGCGGGTCCTTCAAGCTGATGTGCGGCAAACTTCACCTTTTCCTCATCTGTACATCCTGCAGTGGTCAACTCCCTCCCTTTCTTAAGGAGTCAATCATCTGCTACAATCGGCTCGGTGCTACTGGAAAACACCGGCGGATTCAGCCTAAGGAAACGGGTCAAGTGATCAACTGGTGGTGGTGGCGGTGGGTTGTTGTTGTTGTTGTGGTTGTTCTGGTTCTGGACTAACAACTTCATCAAAGCATTCTACTGCTGGATCAACTGAGTGAGCTCCGGTGGGAAAGCAAATCCATTGTCACGTCTCGGAGGCATCTGAGGGTTTAGAAAAGATGAGAATTAATAATAGAATGAGGTCTAAAGAGAAAAACACTACCCAAATGCACATGAGACAAATGCACACAAAATCACTTCATTCAATCAAACAAGGGCATACAATCGGTCTAGAACTGTCGCAAAAGTGCTTGGACTATAATATGTACATGGTGGAACACTACTACTGTTATGGTGGTCTACTTAGAAAAACTGCTCCGATGAAGACTCCATGATATCTGCTCCAGCTTCGTCTTCAAAATCATCATCACTAGGATCGGAGTCGGTGTCGTCGATGATGATGTAGTTATCCGGACAGGTGCAATCTTCATCTTCTCCTCCGGGTGCTGAATTCCTCTTGAGTTCTTCAATCTTCTCCTTAAGATCGCCGTTTTGTTTCACTAGAACTACTATCTCATCCATGTAGTCCTTGCGAGTGGCCTTCAGTTCTCCCTCTAGCTCAATAATCTTGGCTTTTGCTTCCTTTAACTCCATCATGTCTGCGCACATCTGGTTCTCCTGGCGTCGAATGTGCTGATTTAACTCCTGGATGAAAGCTGCAATGGATCTATCCTTCTTGGTGCTAACTATCTCCCATTGTTCATCTCGGCGTCTGCAAATCTGGTAAATAGTGTCCTTGAGGTCTTCTTGTTAAACTTCTCCAATGCGTCCCATGGTGATATGAGCTGCCATGCTCTTTCCCAGACTCCATGTTGGTGCATTGAAAACACACTCTATGGGCTCCGTGATTGGCGCGAACGTCCTTCCTGGAACTATAGCTTGAATCTTCGAATGCTCCTCTTCGGGTAAAGTGGCGTTGTAGGTCCCGGTGAAGCTTGGTATTCCAATGTTCAGGTACTTGGTGACTTCCTTCAGGTGTCGTCCAAAAGGTGTATCTTCATCTGGCTGGGTGAACTTGATCCTCGCTTCCGTCATCCTAAAAGAGTAGAAAAGATGAGGAGTCAGAAATGAGAAGAGAGTAGTGAATTTAGGGCTTTAGCTTAGTGGTCGTGCCCTACAGTCAGTGTGTGCTCTGATACCATCTCTGTAGTGACCAGACCTCAAACAGTCTGACCTCTGTGCTCAGGTGTCATCCCTGGATCAGTAATGCTGACACCACACCGTACTTCGAAGGATTTATAGCAGAGTAGCAATCACACACTTATTACATCGATGTCTCAAAGAGAACTTATTACAATAAATATGCCTTAAGGCCATCTAATAACAATAACAGCGGAAGGCTTGGAAGATAAGCGAGTCCATCAACTCCAACGGCATCACTGAGTATAGAACCACGACCTAATAGGCACCTTACTCGTCGTCTAAAAAGTCTGCAACATGAAACATTGCAGCCCGAAAACGGGTCAGCACATGGAATATGCTGGCAATGTAACACATAGAGAGTAATGAATGATTAAGCCTATACTACATGCATATATGGCTGGTGGAAAGCTCTATGGTTACAGTTTTGCGTAAAGCCAGTTTTTCCTACTGCAAAGGAATAAATTTAATTAACTATCATGGTGGTTGTTAAACATTGAGAATGTTTGACAGCATCCTCAATCCCAATTAATAATAATCAACATTAAAAACCCAACAATATTAATTTAGAAGTAACATGATGAGATTCACATGATATCCAAATACTAGATACTCAAAATGTCCATAACCGGGGACACGGCTAACCATGATTAGTTTGTACACTCTGCAGAGGTTTGCGCACTTTTCCCCACAAGACTCGATCGCCTCCGTTTGATTTCTCGCACTACATGGTGTTTGAGAAACGGATGACCGGGACACAGTATTTCAGAAGCGCTAGCACCTTACGACGGATAGACCGGTACACCTACTTTCCCCTACATCTGCTAGTCTACCCTGTAAGAGTTCGCACGACTTAATCAACTATGCCAGAGCCCATAATGGCTTGTGGCTGCACACGGAAGTTTCTAGTTTGAATAATCTCATGATCCCTTTGAGCCTGGGTGGCGGTCCAAAAAGAAATAGGCAATCCTGGAATACCCAGGTGCCTCAATCCACCCAGATGTGTGTTTAAGTTGCCACCTTAGATAAACCATTAATTAACAATCTCACATCTGTCATGAATATCACTCACCCAATCCACGTCTACTAGCATAGCATGGCATAATAAGCAAACGTAGAAGTAGCTCCCAAAGGTTTCATAAATAAACAGGTAATAGGTACTACCTCAACTACTTCCCATCCCACAATTTAAAATTAGATCCTAATCATGAAGTGTTTGAGGATTGATCTAATGCAATAAAACTGGGTAGTAAAAGAAGTATGATCAAAGTGTTACTTGCCTTGCTGAAGATCCGTGAAACCTAGAGATTCGAAGTAACAGGCGGCGCACTCCGGGTGTTCTATCGCAGACAAACAAACAAACATACAATAACTACTCATCTAATGCACAGGTAAAACTCAAATAAGAGATCTAACCAGAAAGTTCAACTTAAGAACTCCGGTTTGCAAAAAGAATCAAATCGAGCGAAGCAACGAAAATCAAACGGTGAAAGAAAACAACTTCGTTCTACTAATCTGGACATAAGTCAAATTTTACAGTAGCAAAAACTTGTTTAAGTTGATTAATCGGAAAGAGGGTTTCGAGACGAAACTCCAGGCGCTTGAATTGCCTGATTCCGATAAACGAGCGAAAAGATATACTAAAACGAAAATCGGATCAGAAATCACGATCAGAAAATAACCGCGGAAAATCCGAGAAAAAGAAAAACGACGAACGGATTAACGAACGAACATTCGTTAATTAACCTAAACCGAAAAATAAAATAATAAAAAAATAAAACCGAAAATAAAACCGACAAAAACCAATCGTTTTTTTTAAACGGGCACGGATTTCGAGGCGGCAGCGAACCTCGGGCGCCGTGCGGGCGGGCGGCGGCTCCGGCGGATCCGGCGGCGGCGACGGCGCAGCGGCGGACTGCGGCGGCGGCGGCGGCGCTAGGGTTATGGTTTGGGGCGCGGGTGACCTGGTGGCGCGGTTTGTGGGCTGGGGGGGCTCGGGGGCGCGGGTATATAAAGGCTGCCCCGGGCGGAGTCCCGCTCGGGTACGGCCCGGAGTCGGTTTGGTTTTCTTTTAAATAATTACACTCGGAAGAAAAATAAAAAGAAATACTAAATGGACTCCAAAAATCCCGAAATTTTTCCCGGGCTTCTAAAATCAAGCCCGACAAAGTGAACATTTATTTGGGCCCTAAATGCAATTTTGAAAAACGCATATTTTTCCTAAATTCAAATAAAATATCGAAAACTCCGAAATAAATCTTATTTGATTTTTTATTAAATCCTAAATATTTCTATATTTTGGGAAAGTCATTTTATTCCCTCTCTCATATTTTTGTAATAGAAATATTTGATGATAAAATAAATAAAATCAAATGATCCTATTCTCAAAATTTGAGAAAAACTCAAATATGAAAATAACGAAATCCCCAACTCTCTCCGTGGTCCTTGAGTTGCTTAGGATTTTCTTGGATCAAAACCAAAAGCAAATAAAATTATGATATGCATGATGATCTAATGTATAACATACCAAATTGAAAATTTGGGATGTTACACCCACGAACAAAAGCCAGCAGGTTCTATTGAAATGCAACCTGCGCCAGTTCCTGCCTTTGTTGTGTGGAGTGAAGGAAATAAAAACGTCTCCGAAAGGATGCGGACTGTGTCTGATGAGGCGATCTCTATCTCTAACATGTCGAAACTGAACATAGGCCTCCCCAAAAGGACATGGCTGGATTTCTCTGAATCCTATCTCCTCATCACCTTGCAAGAACTCCTCAAGAACATCTCTAACATTTGGAAAAAATACCTTGTTTGGATGTGGGTGGATGGTTGCAATCGCCCAGTCCTCGTGCCTTCTTGGTCTATGCGGCAAGATTGCCCTCGAAACCCCAGTACGCCCCTCCACCTCAAGAATCTGGAACCCATGGGGAACGAAAGGAACTAGGTCGATGGGAATGTTGGCCATTGTCGCAGCCAAAGCTTCCGACGAGCGAAGCACCAATGCCTGTTCCGCCGATGCTGGAGAAGACGGCGAGCTTGCCGAGGCAGGAACAGTGGAAGGAGCAGAGTTGGTAAGAATAGAGGAATGCGAGGAGGCAGCCTGCGGTCTCGGTTGGAAATTTGGAAATAGGTCCTTGACCAGCTCCATAAATGACGAGACATGCCTAATCGGCTGAGCTAGGCCTTGACATTTGAACCAGGCCTCCACAGCACCGTCAGCCTAGGCCTCCTTAGGTGGGCTCGGGAACGAGTCGAATTGTAAAAAAGGCCAGAGCCCAGGCAACTTAGGAACCATGCAGTTACGTGCGACGTGACCTTGACCTCCACATGCAAAACAAACTACATACGTGCGAGGGCCAGAACGTAGAGACATTTGAGGTTGATTAAGAGACCCATTACACTCAGTGTTAATGGAGGGCGAATTTGAATGCTCCCCTTGATTGACACTGCCTTGAATGTGACCCGATAAACGCTCGAAAACCAAACGACCGTTTCTAACCACCGTGCTGTAGCTCCGACAATCGCCGGAGTTGTTCGCCGCGGCCTTTCCATTTCTACCCACCAAGGTCCATTCATCATCAAGTTCTTTGTAGAAAGCTTATTCTTCTCTAAACCAATTTGGCCCACCGTAATTCCACAAACTAAACACAACCTCGAAATCATGTTCAACAATTCTTCCACTGTTATAGATCTCAAAGCCAACAGACTTAGAAGCAACCGAGAACTTGAAAGTTCTATCCCTGAGGTGACGAACCCTAAAACCTTGAGCATAACCTCCAAACATGGCCAGGAGAGAGACACTAACCGTGTGTACGTCAAGCTTGAAGGTAGCGCGGCAGAAAGATACCACCAAGGTGAATTCTTGTTGACGAAAGCCAGGAGAAAACACCACCGGATGCCCAAACTTAGACCTCATGTCTGCTTGAAACTTTCTGCCACGATCAAAGTTGAGGGCAAAAGGAGCCATCTTCAAAGGTGGCTGTCGGGACCGGAGTGGCCGCCGACAGGAGAGGTGGCCGCCGGGGCCGGAGTGGCCACCGGCGCAAAATCGCCTTGGAGTCACCTAGGAGAGACGGAAAAAAACATGTATACCTCCACGGAGGCATAGACCAAGACAACTTTTGGAGTGGACTTTCCTCTATAATAGTAAAAAATAGGTGATGTTGGACCAGCCAACGAACCCTAGCTACTGTACACAGGGAGCTGGGGAGTAGTGGTATATAAGAAAACCCGCATGTAGAGTAGTAATATGATTAATTGAACTTAAATTTATCATGAACTTAGTACCTGATAGTATCTTGCTTGTGTATGTTGATTGTAGATAGATGGCCCGTGTTGTTGTTCCGTTGAATTTTAATGCGTTCCTTGAGAAAGCAAAGTTGAAAGATGACGGTAGCAATTACACGGACTGAGTCCGTAACTTGAGGATTATCCTCATTGCTGCACAGAAGAATTACGTCCTCGAAGCACCGCTGGGTGCCAGGCCTGCTGCTGATGCAACTGACGACGTTAAGAACGTCTGGCAGAGCAAAGCTGATGACTACGCGATAGTTCAATGTGCCATTCTTTACGTCTTAGAACCGGGACTTCAACGACGTTTTGAACGTCATGGAGCATATGAGATGTTCCAGGAGTTGAAGTTAATATTTCAAGCAAATGCCCGGATTGAGAGATATGAAGTCTCCAATAAGTTCTACAGCTGCAAGATGGAGGAGAACAGTTCTGTCAGTGAGCATATACTCAAGATGTCTGGGTATAATAATCACTTGATTCAACTGGGAGTTAATCTTCCGGATGATAGCGTCATTGACAGAATTCTCCAATCACTGCCACCAAGCTACAAGAGCTTCGTGATGAACTATAATATGCAAGGGATGGATAAGACAATTCCCGAGCTCTTCGCAATGCTAAAGGCTGCGGAGGTAGAAATTAAGAAGGAGCATCAAGTGTTGATGGTCAATAAGACCACCAGTTTCAAGAAAAAAGGGCAAAGGGAAGAAGAAGGGGAACTTCAAAAGGAACAGCAAGCAAGTTGCTGCTCAAGAGAAGAAACCCAAGTCTGGACCTAA